>OY751315.1:16236074-16872566 GCA_963564615.1 Rhorus exstirpatorius
TGTTTTTTTTTAACTTTTTCATTTATTTGTCAACCAAACGAAATCAATACTGATCGAAAGTATGAAGCATAAGAAACAAAAAAAAGTTCGGTTGCCTACCTGTTTCTGGTCCCTATACTGCAGAGTTGCCAGGTATTGGCAGGGTGCGTGATGGAAGCGACATCTACCGCCCGCACTAATTCACACTCAATGACAGATATTTTGTATTCCAAATTTCTTTTAAACATTTAAAAAAAAATTTTTATCACAGTACAAATGAAATCTTGTATCATACAAGAAAGTTAATGAAAGATACCAATTAAGGAACCAAAAAAAAGTAAGTATTGAAAATTCGTTTGAATAGAAAACATACTTCATTTGTAATGAAATGAGGTTAGGTATAGCTGAAATATAGCAGTAATAATAAACGTAATAATAATACGAATAAAATTTAAAAAATAATATCAAATTTGAAAAATTTATTGATAGGAAATGTAATTATTAGTTTATGTATCTATTTAAAACTATAAAAAAGCATTTATTCTCAGTAACGTTTATAAATAAAATGATCACTACACATGTAACTGCTTCGTTTTGGGGTCCACGGTGATCCATCAGGACTAAAAATATCACTTTATTAATATTTTATTCAAAATGAACGCTTAAAAAATAATTGTTCAAGTTCACATTTAGTACAGCGTTCGTAGTAAGCGCGTTTCTTTGTACGAAATAAAGTTAGGTTATGCGTTACTGACTTTTTTCTTTTCACTATGCATTAATCCATTTTTGCCTTTGTTCTAATTTCCAACTTGCTGTTGGAAAACTATAAAATTCACAATTGCTATTTTGACCCGTGTTCTTACAATTGACTACACAACAACTGAATGTAACCGTTTTTCAATAATTTTTATATCAATTCTGTCAAATATTAGTGAGATTTATTGCTCAGTTCGTCCACAGCGTGCGCTGCAATCGATTCGGTTGTCCCAACCATATGGGTGATATATCAATATCAATGTGTATAATACATTACTTCATAAACGACATTTTCATACGCGAATCTTTTTCGATGTGACTCAAAAACACTCATGCAAATGTAAATACATGGTGTGAGGGTTGTAATCACAAAAATTGCAATTCATTCATGTACATTAAAAATATTTAGTCTCCTGCTTCCGCTGAAATTAAAAAAAAAAATATTCACCTAACACCATCCCACTGTATGATAAAAAATCCTCATTTAAATATGTAATAACTGTCGTCATAATCGTGATAACAAAATTGTAATTTATTTATGTACATTCCATCATCTACATCCATACCCAAGCAATAATAAAACTATTCAGTGAAACTCATTCCCCTCCGCAATACTCCTTCGATCCGTTGTCCCGAAATTCATGAAGTTAATTGTACATCTTTTTCAATTCTCAAGTCTGACCACTGCTCTGCAATCTTTCCATAAAACTGATCGTGCGATTACATGACCACGGGCTGACCACGACATGACCATATAACTGACCATGGTCTATTACTTCCAGTCCATTTTTGGGGACTATTGGTCCATTTTTTTTGGGCCTTATTTGGTCAGTTTGATGGTCAGTTCAACGGTAAGTTCTTGCACCAACCAACTATAAAAACTGACCACAGGAGCGACCTTAAAAAACCACGAAACTGACCATGAAAATATGGTCGGGCAACTTGCTAGGGATATATACTCTGCACCCTGCCAATAAATAGGTGAGGCGATAACTACATACCTATTGGGAACTCACAAATGTCACCCTGACCTATGGCGGCCAAATACCTAACTGCTCGACGCCTGTCGCTGCCCGATGATTACCATGCGAATTTGTCACTTTTTAACAATAATTAAAAATCTGCTGCTTTATTACAAGAAATAAATCATGAATAGAGATCGAGAAGACATAATAAATTTGGTGCGAGGGCATGAGATTTTCAGCACACGCAGAATATGAATAATCGTTTTATTTATGTCGTGTGAACACAAGCGACGTGACATTCAATTTCAGAACTTCTGAAATATGGACAATAATTTATAAATAAAACATTTTTCATGCGATAGCTTGATATTTTAAGTAATAATTTATTGTTCGAACGCATTGATTTAGCCGAAAAGTGACGGGAGTTTTTAAAAAGATTTTGAGGTTAAACATGGGATGTCATGTAGATTCATTGTATCCTTATGGCGATAATCACTTTTGATCCGTATCCAATTTGCGCAGGGGAATAATAGAATACGAAGATTACACGGTTCAATTGAATTTTACGGGACGTTTAACTGCTGCATGGAAAACCCTACTTTTTCCTGAACAAAATGAGCTATAATTTATCTTGAATACACGTATAAAGTCTAAACGATGAGCGTTAAAATTCTTTCATTATTCCTTAGCATATTCGATAAGAAATCCGTTGATACGGCCTCCATAACACGCGGGCCAGAAGAAACAGATTAAAATAATTTATATTCCACGTAAGACGCTAATCGATTTTTTTTCTTATATACGTTAGAGAAGTATTGTCGATTATCTTGCAATTATTAGAACTTCAATATTAATCATGAAATGCTTAATAAATGTAATTGTTTGTGGTGGTGTGCGACGACTGGAATGTGTGCGACCGCACTGGTACATTTACCTTATTGATATTATTCCGTATTGGTGTTTGCTTGTTTTTTTTCTTCTATCACGTCGTTCGCTCGAGATATCTGTTAGCCTCGACGGAACCGTAACTGTGACTGTAACGTCCGCTGTAAGAAGCACGTGACCACGCGCCTGCTCTGTTCGAATAACTGTTGCACGCTATCAGCGAATTCATTCCGTTTGGCCTGTCGATCGGTACACCCTGACGACCTCGATGTCCTTGGAGCGATTGACTTATACTGCGAGATCTTCCGCTGTCGGTCATGGATATCCTTAAATCCTCGTTTCCGCCGATTTCCGTGTATGGTTTCGGTACTCGGTCGCAACAGCTCAAGAATATCGCCGCAGTGAGTCCCTTTGATCGATAAATACGGACGAAAAACAGATAAATTTTTGAGAAAAAAAAAGATCAGTTTGCAATCATTGTGGGTCTAGTGCGCCTAATTCTGATCCATCGTGGCTTTTGTTCATCGTTATAGTTAACCGTAAAAAGTGAACAATTTTGAAAAACAGTTCAGTAAAAAATTTTGTACGATATGAAGATTCATTGAAAAAGAAGAAAGTCTGGAAAGATTACTTATGCAGGGGTCGATGATCAGGGAGAGGCCTGACTGGAAATGTGATCAGGCGCTTTCCTGATGATCTATTCAGCCCTGACCAGGTTTGCGCAAGGCATGCCTGCATGACTACACATGAATCTTGAGAAATGTAACTGTTAACTAAGATGCACACGGCAAATTAATTATATGAATATTGTGTTTTTTTTCTACACCATACTGTCCTTTTAACTCTTTTAATAGTCAACACTTCAATTTTTACAATTTTAATTCTCGAAGTTCTGATGGAACCTATTTGTTAATTAAAAATTCAATAAATCTATTTGCTGAATATTACTTTAGCGCTTTTCTATCCAGCCCTGTCAGATAGCACCTTTCTATCCAGCCCGGGGAACCAGCGCTTTTTCATTAGGAATCGTCGACTAATGTCATTTAAATACAAGATAGCCATGAGGAGTCAATGGCGTAGTTGGTAGCGTGTCCGTCGTTAGGTAAGTCGATAGGTAGGTCTCAGTTAAAATCTCAGGTAGCATAAAAATTTATTTCGACGGAATAACGTCTTGATTAATAAGCCGGAAATACTCGTAGAAAAAGTGATTTATATAGCATTCATTTTTTTATAATTTTTTGAGGTTCGAAAGTGCTGAATTCGTGGGTAGAAGGGCAGCGGGTTCAAATTCCGGACAATGATTTTTTTTTTGCAGAATTCGCAGGATTTTGAAAAATTATCAAATAAAAGTTTTATAATTTGTTCACCGATAATTCTCAATTGCTAATTTATAAATAATAATAAACTATAGTTATATTTTCCTAGATCAGGCAGCCAGATCCGGGCTTGAAAAACTCCGATAGCACTCTGATCAGGCAACCTGATCAGCCCCTTGTACAAAAATTCTTTATAAATTTGTTTATCTCCCTAAAGATTATTGAATAACTGTTTGGATCCATTATCATTGAATTCGTAATATTTTGAAATTGGTAGACATCATCCTTAAAAGCCCCCCAACCGTATCACGAGATAAGCTGAAAGTATAACTATATTTGCACCGATGAACTCGGCTGCGAAAAAAAGATTTTGACAAGATTCGAAAATTTTTCGTAGTTTTGATGCTCTTCGAACGGCATTTTTTACATTGTATGAAGATTTCATATGTTCAATCGCATTACCGTTTTACTGGCATGATTTTTTGGTGACTTGATCCCCTTATGAACGAATAATTCATTCATAGAATTATGAAAAAAATATAATTAATTTTACCACGAGAAAGTGAAGGAGAACGATGAACATGGAGGCGTGACGAAAACCAATGACATCCATTAGAATTCCGGCAACGCTTGGACCGATGAATGCACCCAAGGCGAAAGCACTCGTCCAGAGACCACTGATGAGTCCATAAGTCTCGAGATTATTTGGAAATCCGTAGGAACTAAAAAACATAGATACATTATCGATTTAACATCGTTTCTGGTGCAAAAAGTGTTAGTGTTGCAGCTGCAAACTTTTTTAAGCTTACAGTTGTAACGACTCTGCCGGTAAGTCAGAGTGCATGTTAATTTTTAGATCAGTGCTATTTATAAACTACGGAACCGACCCCTGATCGTCAGCCAGTATCGGTACACAGTTAGCGGTCCAATATTTGATATTGGCGGCCAGTAATGGTTAGTCAGTACTGTACTAACATTGTCAACGGAACTCTGCGAACATTGGTTGCCAGTACTGCTAACCAATACTGTGTCAAGGGGGAGCAGTAGCGCAGTGGGTAGCGTGCTCGGCTCGCACGCAGTGGCGCGCGATGTGGCCGGGTTCGATTCCCACTGTCGGCACCAATGGAAAAATTTTCTAAGTGCTTTTTCTGTGACCCGGTGGTTCGGAATCCACCTAAAAAAGTAGGTCCAAAGGAAACCAGCGCCTTGGTGTGGTGACCGAAAGGCTGGGAAGATGTCTCGGGTTCGATTCCCGATGCCGTAGCACGGCTGATGAAAACACAACGGGCTCGGACGTAGCTCCAGAAACAGGACGTATGAACTACGACTGCTTCTGTCCTAATGTGCTGACATCTAGCGTGTGCGAGACGAGCTCCGGCAGCGAGAAGCATTGCCGTGGCACAGCAGATGGTAAAAGCACAAACGGGCTCGGACGTAGCTCCAGAGGCAGGGCGTACGAACTACGACTGTTTCTGTCCCAGGTGTTTAAATCTAGCGAGTGCGCGACAAGCTCCGGCAGCGGGAATCGAACCGGGGACAAACGGATACGAGAGGAGACCAAGGGTAGATGGTGTTGGGAGCCCGCAACCCTCAGGGGAGTCGGTGTAAGAACTCATACCATACCATACCATACCAATACTGTGTCAACATTAATGCCGAACCTAGCACCAGTGAGATCGTTTCGGTGTTGATTTAGCATTGTTTCTGCACTGACAGTGACACCCTTAATGTCAGCTGGCATGACTATCGAGCCAAGACTGGACCATTCTGCCATACGCACATGGGGAATAATTTGAAATTTCAACAGATAATCCACCAATTTCCATTTTTCTTTCAATTAATTTTCTTTAAGGAGGTTCTTAACCCAGAGGAAAACGGTAAGAATTATTCTAAAATTTGAGGGGTGGTTTGTGCTGGTACGAGGAATACACCGTAATTATTTCAGATTTTTTGACCGCGTAGTTGAGGAGAAAAAAAAACATTAAATATGCCGCTTATACATGGGCTCTTATGGGAGAAGTATTCAAAGTTATGATTGGAGATTATTTTAGGAGTGAAAAAACGGTAACATTTCCCCGAAGAACCGCTTAAACGACAGATTAGACCTTCATAGATATAATTTGCCCATAAAGAAAGTTTTTCACCGTTCCGATTGTGAAATATACTTGTAAACAGAATTGAGCGTGAGTATAATGGCTTGGTGAAACAAATGCTGAATGCAACCTGCCCCGTACGTCACCCGCGTCGCGTCATCACGTTCCCCTTGCCGCACCAAATTGATGTTAAGAACCTCCTCAATACCCCTCCAGAGTGTTGTCCGCAGCCACTCTTTCCTAATTCACTGCTGTACACTGAAAAAAAAGTTTCCCGATTCGAGCCATAATTATTATTGCTTCAGCCATATTATATGGGAAAATACGCTACTGCCATACCGTCTAGGTAATAAAGCCATACAAATATGACTGACACAATATCGTTGGCGTAAGCATACCACTATGTCATGACAGACATATACCCAATAGCTCCGCGAATCTGACAAGTATATCTATTTCAGCAATACCATAGTATGGTTGAGTTCACCATCACGAGTTATGCGTATGCCAACCATACTAGTATAGCTGTCTTATAAACGCTAGCATACGAGGTAGACGAACACCAGCCATACTAGTATAGCCGAAGCAAGCATATACAATGTTGTTTCGTGGATAGCAGTTTTGTCAGTGTAGGCAGAATTATTTGTATACCAACAATACTAGTAGAGCTGTTTTATAAACGCTAGCATACGAGGTAGACGTACCAGCCATACTACCAAAAGAATATGGCTGAATTATAAATTCATTTTATGTAGATAAATTACAGGATATTGTACCTACCTATACTCGTATAGGTAGGTATATATAGTAGGGGATATTCGGGTCACAGTAAAAATTCAGCCAATATGTTTCATAATCATGAATATTTATTTTAATCATCTGTTATCGATAATGATATTCATACATAAATATTTTGCAAAAGAGACTTGATTTTTAGAGCTAATGAAACACACCTGGAAGTTTGAGAGAATCCCATGGCCCGGAGACATATGATACTCTCCTTGCAGGAAAATGACAGTTGACCTAACCTACAAAAATTCGCTTGTTATACGATTGGCGTTTATATAACAGGAAAAATAGTCCTTTTTTACATATTCCGTAGATAAGTGAGAACAGACTTACCTTCAAATGTTGGTATAAGCTCATCAAGATTCCGTTCGTTCAGTTTCTTCTTCACAAACTCGTTCATTGTCAAATTTTGCGTAGCGAGGTTTCGTTTTCGCGCGAGGCAGAGGCATAGACACCACGCGTTAACAGATTACTGTAGGTGTTCCAAAAACGTAGTATAGTTGCGCGAGCCATATTAGTATAGCTATGTGTCACAACGTTATTCTCGCCAGAGATGAGTAGGGAGATGCACAACGCTGGCATTTTAGGTGTACCCACCAGAGTGGCGCTGATGACGTAGCGGCCAAACCTAGAGTATGATTTTGTGATCATCGCCTCGGTCAATGCTGCAGAGCTCTTCGGTATTAGAATATCGGGGTGCAGTGTTCGATATTTTAGTGGATATTGCAGAACGCACTTGGTGCTAATGGGTAAGGTAGACTGTGAGTTTCAAAATGTGAGGAAATGAAAATCATCTTTAAAAATCACGCTTCTGCGTGAAATTTTAAATCAATTATGTACGTGGTTGGAGAGTAATTAATTATTGAAGCTGCATTTTTATTCACGGGCCGTATAAAAAATCATACAATATCATGCAACTCTTAATAACTATACGAAAAATGTTAGGAATTTAATGAAAATAGACCCAAATAATCCTTCTCATCTTTGGACAGAAGTTTACGAAGTCCGAAAAGCTTTTCATATACATATAATTGTCAAGAAATTGTAAGAATAAAACAGCTCGAGTTGTAAAATTATGCACACTCGGGATATGTCGTGACACGGATCTCTCCCTCGCACGTTACCCGCCCGGCACCCGCGCACCCGCGAGGGCACGAGCGACGGTTCCCCGATTTGTCCCTTTCCGCGTGTGACGGAGCACATGAGAAAAATTTCTACAATGTATATATATGTTCAATAAGGGGATAGTAATATTTTTTAGTCTCTCCAGCTATTTTTCAATGTCTCATTGACCTTTTATATCAATCGAATATCCAAATTGTTGTTTGCACAACGAAAAAAAATTGTTCCTGGATAAGTTATAAATTTATTGTTGTCATTTTTTTAACCATGCTTTTCTCTCGGTGCACCCTTCCTTAACGATATATATACCAACAATGTTACCAGCGGGTTTCAATGAAATGTGTGCGGGAAAGTAAAGAGAATAAATTATAGACGAAATTGTGATAATTGCCTATATATTATTGTTTGAGGACTTTTCCGAATTTTACATTTTTTTTCGCCGATACGTTCGTTGCAGCTCCAATAATGATAATCGCAGATGGAGTGTCTGAAAAAATTAAAGGGTTATTCCTGAATTTTCGCTAAAAATATAATTATTCTGAATTTTGTGTTTTATTTTTGGTAAACAATGCATGATAATCAAGCGAAGGAGCACGATTAATATACAGCCTTCTTGTGTCCTTATTTGTACCTATATATGCATATCGGTCGCGCGCGAGCCTATATATTATAGCGTGCATCACCGAGGCCTTGCTTTTTGTCCCTCGCATGTGGCACCCATAAAGGCCCATTCAAGACAGGCAGGTAGCCTCGTTCTCAGTTTTCGGTTTTTCACGCTGAATTTTCCTAAATACTTTGTCCGCTAAAGTCCAAGAGAATCAAAAAGCGCCCTTTTCATCGATGCCTAGATATGCCCACAAAATTCAGAAAAATCGTCAATTAATACATGTTTATGCTAATAAAATCGTGATTATCATCGTTAGTCCTAAAATAAACATATTTCTCAAAGGAAAAAAATAAATCATGAAAATTTGAGTCACAGATTAATGCTAATTAAAACAGGAAAACGGTATATTTTTTGAGATCCCCCACCTGATCATTGTTGATTCTAAAATAAAAGATTTTGTCGGGGAAAAAAATCACGAAAATTCGCTCCTCATACAAAAAAAGAGAATCCTCATTTTTTAGCGATTAACTGTAAAACTCCTTTATGTTTTTAGGCTCCTCCAGGTGGGGAGCCATTATTTGGGCTGAAATGTATTTTGGTGAAAAAAATGCAAAATTTGGGAAAATCCGAAAGTAGATAACTATACCCTGTCAAAAACATTACTGTATGCATATCTGAGAAAAAATTCAAATAAAACCTGTGAATTAGCACTTGCATTTTAAACAGTACACACTATATAATTTAAAAAAAACACAAGCGTGCTATTCACACACGGTAAAAGTGAAACTGATTTAGCATTTTTTTTGCAAATTATCAATTTGCACTATCGTTTTATTGATACAGAGTAATCTGCGAGAGAATGACATAAATGCATAAAGAGGGAATGAGAGAGGGAGTGGGATTTAAGGTTTTGTAATATATGTATAATACAAAAAAACTCAGTTAAGGGATCATCTCAGTGTGAAATTTTCAAAAATCTTTTTTTTTTTTTTCATTATCGGATAGTATACACGGTTACAAACATGCTGTTAAATTTTTAAATCGAAATTCGAATTATTTTCGTCACTAGAGCATTACAAATCTCAATACAATCTCAATAGCAATACAGATCTCAAAGTTTAAGCGCGTTTTTCTCGGAATGGTGTTTTTCAAAACGGTGTCCGCTGCCGAGAGAAGATATCGATTTCAAAGTTTTACAGAACATTCTTCTTGTCATTCTCTATCGTCCTATATATGGAAGCTTTTTTTTTTTAAACTTCCTATTTTTTTTCTCGAA
This sequence comes from Rhorus exstirpatorius, assembly GCA_963564615.1. NCBI lineage: Eukaryota > Metazoa > Arthropoda > Insecta > Hymenoptera > Ichneumonidae > Rhorus > Rhorus exstirpatorius. Next base: position 16,245,863 of record OY751315.1, read on the forward strand.
AAACTGTCGAAAAAAGGCCAAATTCACTACTTTTTGTTCAAATCACCGCCATTTTGTCAAAAAAAAATTTTTAAAAAGCCTCCATAGGACGATAGCGGCTTTCCTACAGATTAATAATCTTTTTGAAATTTTTGTTTCCGATCAAAATTGAGCCCGGAAAAGTGGACACCGATTAGGACTCTTTTTTTTTTACAACATTTTTGATAATTCATAACAATAATAAAAAACTAAAAAATCACCGCAACAAAAATCATTTTGTATTCTTCATCGCTGCTTTAATTTATTTTTAAAAAACCCAGACCGATTAGGATATCCTAACCATGAAAAAAAAATCGCGAAAATCAGTGATTTTTCGGGCGGTCACACTGAGATGATCCCTTAATAGTATTTTTTATTTTACTTCCATATTAGTAATTTTAAAAAAATACGTTTTGTATTTATTTCAGATAAATACTTTTTTCACGGTCAAATGTAGTGGCAAAAAGTTTTTCTGCGGAAATTAATTCTAGGTGAAACCACATTTCGCCTGTATCTCCACTTAAAATCTACATTTTTTCCAAGATGCATGAACAAGTCGGCAAAAATAAAAATCTTAGAAAAAGTTGAATTGGCGAAAGCAGTATTGGAAATGGGAAGATAAATAATATAAAAACGCAGTCTATTAACTTTACTCTAGTTCTTTTATTTAAATGCACGAGGAAGGACCGTGTATAGTCTTTGGATATCTCGGACAGACTGAAGGCTGGTCACAAAGATCCTAATGAATATAGATGAAGAACTTTATGTTCTTTCTTCCTATGAAATCACTGGTTTATTTTTAAATTTCCTCTCCGGCACTCTCCACGTCGATTCGTTTTTGTACCATGGTATTGAGAGAAAATAATTCTTAGCAGTAGAGATACTCAATAACCCAACACGCCTCCTCAAAAATTAATCGACTGTAATCTCATTACCTTGTGCTATTAACTATGCATCAAACTTAAAATCTCACCATGAACTATATATATATATTTATATAATTACATTTTATATTAAATAATACTAGTGACAGACCTTCCTCGCGCTTTCTTTATACATAACTGGGGAAATACAAAATGGTCCAACATTTGTTGCTAAGGAATGGGGAAACCCAGAAAAACCCAAACAGACCATATCAAACATGATTATCATTAAACAAGAACAAAATAATCAATAATTAGTAGAGCAGTCATTCCAGTCCCATTCCCGCTCTGAACTCTAGGAACTTCACAGCTGACAATGGTTTCGTCAGTCCATCAGCTAGCTGGCTATCTGTGGGAATGAAGCGTAATTTTATTACATGTTTCTCAACTTGTTTTTTTTTATGTACACACCTCTTATTTTGTAAAAAAGAAAAAAATTGACATTTGTAGCTGAACTATTGCTAATTTTATCATTTTCAGCTAAAAAAGCCGAAAAATCAGCAAATAAATTACTTGAGGCAGCTTGAAAAAAAAATTCAGATTACTGAAAAGAAAAAAAATAATGATTCTGTTAAATACAAACACTTTATGCTATGAGAGCAAAAAAAAATTTCACGTCGCGATTTTCAACAAATAGCAGCAAAAACCGAAAAGTCGCTTGAGCAATATCTAAATTTTTTTTAAAACCTAAATTTGGGGAATATTACTTTTTTTTTTATGTTCTAACGTTTTTCGATGGAGCTCCGAGGAAAAAAATTATCGATTTTTTTTTAATCACCTAATATATACAATATGAGCAAGTCTACCAATTGTAGACGTCGGTTTCAGCCTCACTCTCTCGGATTTTTTTGTAACTTTACTAGCTGAAAGTCTATATCAAAAAACGAGATCCAAATTTTTTTCAGATTTTTTCCTTTCTTATTTTCGCTGTTATTATATGGGGTATTTTGTGATTTTTTCAACTTTTTTGTTCTTCATTCAGTTTTCGCGCAATCTTAACAGCATAAAAAAATATATAAAACATAGGTTTTCTATGTGAAAAAAGCTCAGCTTTTCGAAAAAATATTGATTTTTCAGTTATCATTGTGCAATGCCGTTAAAATGAAATTTAAAATGAAGTTAAAATGAACCCCATATAATAACAGCGAAAAAAAGAGAGAAAAAAATCTGAAAAAATTTAGAACTCGTTTTTTGACATAGACTTTCAGCTAGTAAAGTTATAAAAAAATCCGAGAGGGTGAGGCCGGACCCGACGTCTACAATTGGTAGACTTGCTCATATATATGCTGAATTTTTTTCCCTTTGTTTCATAAAGAAATACAGAAAAAAATTAAATTTTTATGAATTATTAAAATTTTGTGAATTACTCACACTATTCAAACTATTCAATCAAATGAATTATTCATATGAATTATGGATTGAATTATTCAATTCAATTTACGATGAATTATTCATAATTTTGAATATTCGCACATGCCTGAAATTCAAGTGTTACATAAGACATCTTCACAGTTATTATAAATTTTGATAACTACTTTTACGTGTTATCAATTTTATTGGTACAAAAGTCGATCCCATGACTAATCTCCCACAAGGGCTAATGTAATTAGAACCCAAACTCTTTCTGTTGGGCGTGGAATGCCCGAGTGGATTCATAAACCTTTCTTAATTTTTTGTTTGGTTTTTGCGTTTTACGCATTGCAGTAGATGCTTGAGCTGCCCGATTATTATATTTCGTTTGAGCAAATAGTTTTACACGGATTAGAAACTGCAACTGCTGCAACCGATGATCTCTGCACTGATGGCTATTATCGTACCACTCGGAATACATGGGGGCCGTGCTCGTTACGATATCGTGAGTCAGTTTATCCAGAACACCTTTGGTATGCCAGTGCCTTTGCCACAGTTCACAGTACGCTCTTAATTGCGCTTCTACAATCGCTGCAAACTTCCGAGTAGGTCGCTTCAATTTTGTAACTTTTGGAGCGTCCTCGTCGATGTTATCGTACTCTCGATACTCAATGTACATTTCATCTGGCGACGAATCATCCATAGGTGTTTTTAAAATCTCATCACGGCAGCATTCGCAAGGATTTTTCTTAATACTGCGATGAGCGATGTAGCCAGCAAAAAAAGTGATCGTATTCTTCTCATACGATACAATGTCAGAGGTTGAAATGTCGTCGTGTCTCGTTTCTGTATCGTAATATTCTATAACTCCGGATGCCTCTGTGACGTCAACGTTTAGGCCTTCTTCATCATGCTCGATAGGGTTGACCGGAAGATCGTCTGTTCTCTCGAATGCCTTAGTAACAATACTCGTCGGATTGAGAAGAGCTACTGCTTCAGGACATTGCACGTTTCCTCTGTCGGACGTGCCGATATATCCTGTGGAGAGTATGTGCCTGAAAGTTAAACGTACCATTCGTGCTGTAGGATTCGGATTGAATCCCCCGCGCTGTCGCAATTTTGAAAAAAAATGTTCGACCGAGTCCTGGTTGCAGAGTGCTGCGGCTAACTCAAATCCGGGGTATTCCTTTTTGACTGAATAATAGGTTTTTATAATAGAAGTCACTGTAAGAGGAATCCCATTCAAACAGGGAATTTTTTTCAGTGTAGGTACCACTCCGCTTGAATTGCCAATGAATGAAGCTGTATTATTTATTGCCACGGCCCATTTAGACGACCAATGCACGAAGTCAATTAATGTTTTTTCGATGCCAGGATTTCGATCAGACAGAGGTCGTTTCGCAGGATTCCGGAATAGAAGTTCGTACGCATTGCAGGCATCTATAACGGTGTTCATTCGCTCGGCAAAAGCTGCAGTATCTTTCCACGTTGCACTACTGAGACCGTTCGGGTCATGACCTGCAGTTAGTATTGCAGCAGAAAATGTGTGGCTCAACAGTTGAAATGCCCGTTTTACATTCATGGCTTCAAAACTGCTCGGAAAAAGATGTGATTCCGTAATGTGGCCTAACAACCTCGAAGTTGTATTACTGCAGTCGTGTTTCCACGTATTAATGAAATCATCATATGCCGCAATAACTTTTCCATCGCAGTATAAGTACCGATGAGTCCTAAGCATACTTACCAAGCGTTTCATCAAGTGAGGAAAGTCAAATGATGCAAAGTACTCTCGCCCTGCGCAATGGAAACTCGGAGTCGATTTTGTCACTCCTAGCAGAGATGAAAAAAGCGATTGGTTCGATGGTCCTTGATCGCATGTTACCAATACAACTTGTGCTCCTGCATCGTTGAGTTTTTTCAAGCATTGCTGTAAAAGTTCGTTTATTTCAGTCGCCTTCATCCCATTTCCCGTCAAAAAATACGCGATCGGCTGACGCCATGGATTTCGTGCATTTATGCTATCTAGACAAAAAGCAAACACATATCGTGCTCGTTCATTGCGTCGTCCAAGAGGTCCAAGATCAACAAGTCCTTCGATGCAATCAAACTTGACGGAATATTCTTCGAAATTCTTGATGGTCATTTCATCCCATTTTAGGCAACAGATCCTCTCATCAGGTGGCAACTCCGCTAGTTTCGCTTTCAATTTCACAAAAATATCATGACAGAATCCAGGTTGAATTTCTATGTCTGCAATCCATAATCGAACAGTGCTCTCCGATGGAAAAGTGCACCCTGCCTTCCGCAATCGCTTGTACCCCGCCGCTGAGTAGTAGTAAAGTTGTTTCGCTAAATCTTTTTCGTCATCAGCGAATGGAGCATTCTTGCGATGCAACTGAAGTTTAACCATCGCTCTTGCTGCTGGCTCTATGCAGTTATTTTCGTCGAGGAACTGTGATACAGTTTGGGCTTTACTTTTCTTCTGTAGGCTGTTATTACGATTCACGGCGCGTCTGAGTCTTACACGAAGTTCCCTTACTTGTCTGCGATAACCAGTAATCTGTACTCTTAAGGCGGTATTCAAGCGGCGTAACTTTCTATTTTCCATCCACAAGTCGACCTCAGTTCGCAATTGCTCCTCAAGATTTTCCGAAAGCTCTGGGAGAGCCGGTTCTATAGCAGTCCATGCCATTGATTCATCATCAGAATCCGAGAATGATAATGGACGCTTCGAGTAAGTGTGAACTGGACAGCTTCTTTCATTGCTGACGAAAGGGTTCAATATCTTTGCGCCTATTGTTTCATCTGGTTGAGTGTATTTCACCTCGCTCTCATGAGTGGGTTCTTCTTCGTCAAGATTATCATAATGTGACTCGATCGATATGCTCGAAGATGTAATGGATGAAAAACTTGTACTTACAGAGCTGTTATTCAGTTCTGTAACGCCTTCCATCCGTTTATTTTTTGCCCAATGAAAGGGCAGTGGAACGGCATCACGTTTTAATTTGCCGTCTTTCTGAAAGCACGACTCATGAAAATGCGATGCACATAATCCCGCATTCCTAAGTGTCGCTGCTGCCCAAGTTTTTAAACGTGGATTACCTGTCATCGGAGAGTATGTAAATAAATCATCAGACAATCGATATAACGTCAATCAAAAAAGTAAGAGATAAAGCGAGGTAAAAAATCAGATAACCGTCAGCATAAATACAAGAAGCTAAATGAAAAAAAATTGAGAAACGGGAGAGACCAGAGGTATATGATAGCAGAAACGAGATGAAATGGGACGAATTGGGTATGGACTACACTGAAGATGTCCTTCAATGAAACTATATTCGCAAATGTCATTATATAAGCCGAAAAATGTATTACTAGGATTTTTGTTTAGCTACGTACGTACCGTCGAATGTCATTTTATCGAATTAAATACAGTACCAAAAGTCATTTTCCCGGGTTGAAAAATTTTCGATACCTATAATATGGGACTTATTTTTCTAATCTATTGCTAATGTCATTTATTGTCATCTTAATAATAATGACGCGAAATAAATATATCGAATATTTTTTTTAGATATCAGGGTAAAATTTTTTACACAGATAGAATATAATTGGAGGTTGGTGGATATTAAATTCGTAATAACCTACGAAACGGATAAAAACATATTTAATTTTGAATTTAAGAAAAAATCTGCGATCGCTCTAACTTCACCAGATATTAATAACCGTGAAACTCAGGAAAAGATAAAATTATATGAAAAAAAGAAGGGACAAGCTGCGAGTTAAGGGCTCATAGGAGTTTAATAGCATTCAAAACTGAATTTCAATTAGATTTGTAGATTATCTCAATGCGACAAGAATCTGAATAAATCACCGAGATTGAAGATATCAATTAAGCTACGGAAAAGCCGGAGAAAATGTGCAAGTTGAAACTTATTCATTGCTATAATTCCTACCTCAAATTACGAAAACGTGCCGATTTTAGATACTTGTAGAAATTCGTAGAAAATAGTAGGAAATTGTAGGAAATCGTATATCGAAGTAATTAATTTAAAAAAATTGTTGAAATTTGTAATTTTCCACGCCAATAACTAATACGAATTTCTAAGTTAAATTATTCCAAAACTTAAAAAAAATTTTAAATAATAATTGGGGAATTTTCTTTCGTAAAGGTTTTTAAATTTCCCAAATTTACTAGGAACTACTACGAATAAATACGAAAATAGTAGGATATTCTATAAGTTTTTACGAAAAATGCCGTGTCGCCTTTCATAAAAGCTAGAATGGTATTTCGTCACAGATCGTAGAATTCTATGAATAACTACGAATTTTTGCACCGTCGTTATCGAAAATTCTAATTTTTTATAGAAAGTAATAGAATATTGGGAATGTAAAAATCACGGATTAGAATTTCATAAAATTTCGTAACAGTTCTTACATTTTATAAAATAAAATACGATTTTTTAAACAAACACTGAAATCATTTAAATATTTTTAAGAACAATAGCTACAAGTCGGTACTCTCCCAAAAAGAAATTTTTTATCGTAAAAATTCGTAGAATTTTACGAATAACTACTAATTTATACGACCCGCTCAAAAAATTTTTTTTGGCAATTATTTACTTTGAGGACTTTTTCGAATTTTGCAAAATCTTGGGTTTTATTTCGACAAACACGTTTGTTTTGGTCCCAATAATGATAATCAGGCCCGCCTGATTATTCAGTTCAAAAAATTATGGAATAAAATTCATGAAATTGCGTAAAAAGTAAGAGTTTGTGAGAAAAAAATACAGTAAATTACAATTTTCTGTGAAAAATAACTAACAGCCAATACATCCAGACAAACCGAAATCGTTCCGCGTAAAAATTCGTAGAATTTTGAGAATAACTAGGAATTTATACAATTCGTTTTAAAAAATGTTGTTTTGCTTTCAAAAATTATAAAATATCTACTGCAGTCTTCAATCCGAAAAATTATCGTATATATTCATGAAATTGCGTAAAAAGTAAGAGTTTAATTGTGAGAAAAAAATACAGCAAATTACAATTTTCTAAGAAAAATGATTATCAGCCATTACCCTGGTGAAAAAAATTTCTATGGCGTTCTACGAAAATACAAGAAAATATAAATTTCTAGGAAATCGTAATTTTAGATAAAAAAAAATTGTAGGTATGTATTCGTAGATGTTTCCGTAAGAAAGTACGAAAGTTTTATGGGAAATTACGATAATCTACGATTATATCTGCGACAAATTGTGAAAATCTAATACTTCGAAAAGATGCAACTAAATTCCGTAGCATTTTGTAGAAGACTACGAAATTTCACGAAAATTTACGATAATCTACGATTATAATACGAAAATTCACCCGCCGAAAAGATCAAAATAAGATTTCCTAAATTTTCGTATAAAAAGTATTAACTTCTACGACAAATCAAAATGATCTACAATTTTCGACCAAAAATTAAGGAAATTCCCCCGCCGAAAAATAAAAAATAAGATTTCGTAAATCTTCGTAAAACCAGTAATAACTTCTGAAAAAAATCAAAACGATCTGCAATTTTCTACCAGAAAGTATGAATATTCACCAGCCAAAAAAATTAAAATAATATCCTGTTCTGTTGACACTCTTAAGATTGAAAAATTTACAAACTTTGATTGCTTATAGTTATTTTAAACTCAATTATTCATTATTGCAAATTACAAATTATTTTCACCAGGGTTCCCCGTTATTTTTCGATATTCACAACAATTTTTCTACGAGAAATGGGAAATTGAGATAACGACTTCCTCATAAAGGGGCTTTGTTGTGAATCGCGAAAAATAACAAGAAAACTATGTGCACGGTTCAACGTGCACCTTTTTCATTTTATATTTATTTCGAGTCATCGTGATTATCTACATGAAATTACAATTATTTCGAGTAATTATAAATAAAATGACAATAAATTACATTGGCAATAGATAAGACTAGACAAATAAGCCCCGCATATTGGAATGGCCGAATAAAAATTATTCGGCCTGGTGACATTCGCGAATATTACGATTCGATTACGTTATGATAAACTACGTAACTATTCAGATTTTATGTTATCGAAATGAATAATATTCCGGCCAATGAAAATCTATTTTTTTTTTTCATTCAATGACGAATTTGCTGGCTGAAAATTCGGCTAAATGATAGGGACCCCTTTTGGTTCTGTACACACATTACTAATCATACCTACCTGTATGTTGTATCCAAACGTCATAACGAGGATCATCGAATCGCGGAAAGCGATATAAATGTGATTGCGTACTATGCCGCCCATTCGTACAATTTTTAAATGCACAACGATCATAAACACGCTCTTTGTTTACCACGTGGGCCATGCTTACTCGTTCTCAACTGCACCTTTGTTATTCAATTTTGTTTTAGCCGATATTCTTTCTACGCGTACAATAAGTTCCAATGGAACTGCACTTGTGGAGCGCGAAGCAAAATATGCGATTTAGAGACCGGGCTGCCAGTTGAATGGCAATGTATGAAAAAAACAAGCAAAACTTACCCCTTACCGTACACATGCACCTATGGATTTTTAAAATTCGTTATACAGGGGTCACGGACGACCCTATAATTTAGTTTATAATCCATTTGTTTTGTAGTATATATAAATGAATCGAAAGAGAAGATTTTATAGAACACTCATGAAAGTATCATTGCCTCAGCAAGTAGAATTTTATACGAAGTAATCAAGGAGCGAAGAGTACGGTGAGACGTCGTAAAATTGCTCTTTTATTCACTTCGGGATTTGGAATCCCTTTTAAGTAATCTTAGCGGGCAAAACCCGGGTATATTGTTCAAGTAGAGATTTCACATAATACAAAAAAATTATTCAGGCTTTGTATACATAACAAAAAGTTGAATCATTCGGAGGGATCAAACGTTATCTGGAATAGAGAGGAGGAAGATAGATAGATAGATAGATAGAACGTTTATTATGTCTTGGCGATGCCGTAGACAGAGATAGAAGAGATAGAAGAGAGAGAGAGAGAGAGAGAGAAAGATATTAGTATATTTTTGCCCTGTAGTGAATACGATATTTTATGCACCAAGGGAAACAAAGTGGTTTTCCCTGCTGGTGCAGGGCAATAAACCACGGTTTATTTCCCTGAGGTGTATAAAATAAATTTCGCACATTGAAATCAGGAATTACGATAGATGCTATTTTTTTCTAGATATCTGGACAAAATAGAATCAAAAACATACGTTTCGTATTTCAGTATCCATAAGGCTATAGTGTCTGCTTTTCCAATTCAAACACCATCAAACAAAACTATGGAAATGAACTAAATAAATTAAATATTATTGACGTTGTATTCATGGTTTGCATTTTTATCGTATAAATCCTTTGATACTACATGCATTTTATAAAATTCTCTCTCTCTCTCTCTCTCTATTTCTCGCTCATAATTAAAAACATTACTCTTGATTTCATCTAAAATATCACCTCCATAATTTACATCTATGAATGAGATAAAAATCATCGCGAGGGATCTAATCGAAAACAAATATTCATCCATTCAGAGATATATATATATATATATATAGAGAGAGAGAGAGAGAATAGAATAGAATAGAACTTTTATTATTATACCAGGGTGGAGCGACCCACGCGTATAAATCGAGAACACTGTACACAGAAATAGTAACTTAAAAACTAAGGCTAAAGCTGGTATAGTGAGACATCGAGAGAGAGAGAGAGAGAGAGAGAGAGAGAGAGAGAGAGAGAGAGAGAGAGAGAGAGAGAGAGAGAGAGAGAGAGAGAGAGAGAGAGACGGGCCAATAAATCTTAAATTTTCTTCATCACCATATTCACTTTTGCCGCGCGGAAACTCCACGCGCCCACTTTTTTTTAAATTAGTGTGTACTGTTTGAAGTGCAAGTTTCAATTCGAAACTTTGATTAAAATTTTTTCTCAGATATGCATATACAGTTATGTTTTTGAAGGTGTAGTTGTTTGAGGACTTTTCCAAATTTTGCATTTTTTCACCAAAATACATTTCAGCTCAAATAATGGCTCCCCACCTGGAGGAGCCTAAAAACATAAAGGAGTTTTACAGTTAATCGCTAAAAAATGAGGATTCTCTTTTTTTGTATGAGGAGCGAATTTTCGTAGTTTTTTTCCCCGACAAAATCTTTTATTTTAGAATCAACAATGATCAGGTGGGGGATCTCAAAAAATATACCGTTTTCCTGTTTTAATTAGCATTAATCTGTGACTCAAATTTTCATGATTTATTTTTTTCCTTTGAGAAATATGTTTATTTTAGGACTAACGATGATAATCACGATTTTATTAGCATAAACATGTATTAATTGACGATTTTTCTGAATTTTGTGGGCATATCTAGGCATCGATGAAAAGGGCGCTTTTTGATTCTCTTGGACTTTAGCGGACAAAGTATTTAGGAAAATTCAGCGTGAAAAACCGAAAACTGAGAACGAGGCTACCTGCCTGTCTTGAATGGGCCTTTATGGGTGCCACATGCGAGGGACAAAAAGCAAGGCCTCGGTGATGCACGCTATAATATATAGGCTCGCGCGCGACCGATATGCATATATAGGTACAAATAAGGACACAAGAAGGCTGTATATTAATCGTGCTCCTTCGCTTGATTATCATGCATTGTTTACCAAAAATAAAACACAAAATTCAGAATAATTATATTTTTAGCGAAAATTCAGGAATAACCCTTTAATTTTTTCAGACACTCCATCTGCGATTATCATTATTGGAGCTGCAATGAACGTATCGGCGAAAAAAAATGTAAAATTCGGAAAAGTCCTCAAACAATAATATATAGGCAATTATCACAATTTCGTCTATAATTTATTCTCTTTACTTTCCCGCACACATTTCATTGAAACCCGCTGGTAACATTGTTGGTATATATATCGTTAAGGAAGGGTGCACCGAGAGAAAAGCATGGTTAAAAAAATGACAACAATAAATTTATAACTTATCCAGGAACAATTTTTTTTCGTTGTGCAAACAACAATTTGGATATTCGATTGATATAAAAGGTCAATGAGACATTGAAAAATAGCTGGAGAGACTAAAAAATATTACTATCCCCTTATTGAACATATATATACATTGTAGAAATTTTTCTCATGTGCTCCGTCACACGCGGAAAGGGACAAATCGGGGAACCGTCGCTCGTGCCCTCGCGGGTGCGCGGGTGCCGGGCGGGTAACGTGCGAGGGAGAGATCCGTGTCACGACATATCCCGAGTGTGCATAATTTTACAACTCGAGCTGTTTTATTCTTACAATTTCTTGACAATTATATGTATATGAAAAGCTTTTCGGACTTCGTAAACTTCTGTCCAAAGATGAGAAGGATTATTTGGGTCTATTTTCATTAAATTCCTAACATTTTTCGTATAGTTATTAAGAGTTGCATGATATTGTATGATTTTTTATACGGCCCGTGAATAAAAATGCAGCTTCAATAATTAATTACTCTCCAATCACGTACATAATTGATTTAAAATTTCACGCAGAAGCGTGATTTTTAAAGATGATTTTCATTTCCTCACATTTTGAAACTCACAGTCTACCTTACCCATTAGCACCAAGTGCGTTCTGCAATATCCACTAAAATATCGAACACTGCACCCCGATATTCTAATACCGAAGAGCTCTGCAGCATTGACCGAGGCGATGATCACAAAATCATACTCTAGGTTTGGCCGCTACGTCATCAGCGCCACTCTGGTGGGTACACCTAAAATGCCAGCGTTGTGCATCTCCCTACTCATCTCTGTTCTCGCAGCCATACTATATGGTTGAAATAGCTAGGCATGTAAAAATCAGCTACTACAGCTATTTGAACAATACAGTGTAGTTTCGCGAGCTATGTTAGTATGGCTGATTTACAAAAACGATAAATTTCCAGCTATTTATAATGACTAAGCTAGCCAGACGATTGAGTGTCGTCCACAAAGGCGCAGTATAGGCGCCGTAGACAAAACTGCTTTGCCTTCACCAGCGATATTATTGTTGAATTAGAAATACTTCACTAGTCATATTTGTATGAACTTTACGGCAATCGGGATTTTCTAAAAGGGCTACTGCATTTTTTGTGTGGGCAATATTTTTTCATCAGTATACCTATAACTGGCCAACAATAACAGTATTATTGTAAATCCCGAACCATTTTTTTCAGTGTATCGCATTTTCACCAGGGCACATGGTCGGCGAGCAAACCAGTATGCGGCTAAAGCGGTTACCGATCACAGTATTGGTCTCAAAATGCTATGCACTGCTATCAGTCACTGTTGATAGTTATATCGATATTCTAGTTTTTCTGTGAATCAGCCTACTTTTTACAATTTTGGGTCACCATCTTGGCTTTGCCATTATTTATTTGTAGGTTTTGACTTTGGATTAGAAATATGAATATTCTTGTAAATAAACCTATTTTTTTGCTAGTAATCATTCATCAATTTTTATCGTCCATTTTGAATTTGAAAATTTTAAAAATTTGTACTCCAAGTTTGTCCTCGGCAATAATACAAAAAACATCCGATCTGCCAGTTTCAAGAAAATATGAATCATATCAATGATTTATATTTTCCTGATTTGTATCTATCTTGTTAACAGAATGTCCCCATTTCAGGCTCCATGTCGGGTGAGACTATCTATCGATTTATGAATGGAACCGATCAAAGGATTTATAATTGTTATGTTTGGAAAATTTCGAAAAATCGTATTTAAAAAATTATTTTCAGTCAACTTTGAGTCATTGACGCGAATTTTGCTTCACAAACAGTTCTATTTCAGCATATACTCCGTATCCAATTAAGCAACGATCGATGAATCAGTTAGCATTTCAGGGGATTTTAAATTTCCGAAAAGTGTGTCTCTCAAACCTCCAACTTGTGCAAACTTCGAGCCATTGGGCCCAATGTGAAATAAAAATGGCACACCATGAAAAAAAAGCATCGATGAAAAGTAAAAAATTATATTATAAATTGAAAAAAATTAAGAGAGGGAGAAGCTACAGATTGATCCTTCCAAATTGTTTTTTCATGATTTTCAAGAATCTTTGACTTTTCCTCCGAGAGGAAACCAAAATTAAGAAAGCCCCGTATGCTCTTAAAAATGAAATTTCCATTTTCCTAAACTTATCAGTAAGCATAAGCAATGTGCACATTTGAATTTTGGCTTTGTCGGAAGCGGTCGGCCTGGAAGCCATTACTAGTGTTATCTGCCTGTTATATCTTGCGAGTAGTTTGTGCACCGATGCAAGGTAAAGAAGATCGCGTCAGTCAATTCACGCGCTCTCGCGGGAGAAACAGTCTCGAGGGCGCCTGTGTGACTGCAGCTACGACTTACATAGATGTGTTGAGGGCATCGGTGAAACTGGCGACCAGCTGGGCAGCCATTCCCAGTCCGTGGATCAAAAGGCCACATATTGTCACCCAGATTATCGTCTTTGAAGGTACAAAAGGCGCAGGTCCAACAAGAGAGAAGCCGATCATTACCAAAATACAACCGACCACGGTAGCTATCTGTTAATGAAATTATTCTGAATTATTCAATTGTTAAATACTTCACAATCAATTGATTCTTAATCAATTAATAACTTAATTAATCATTTCAACGATAATCTTTAAAATACATCATCACATCACATTTAATGGCGATTCATCGATCAACAAATCAATCTATGTGAGACTTTCACCCGGATGGCGTGTAGAAATAACGTACATTAATGACACATGCATAAATGTGATAGCGTCAAAATTAATTTGATTAAAACAGCCCTTTGTGAAAATAACTTCCGAGCAAAAGAACGGTTCATGAGTTGAAATTACGAAATGAATTTGATAAAAATAACAAATAGTGCGGATCGACAGCAGTGGACGCCCGATGGGTTTACGGCTCCTGTGGTCCCCAAAGTTAAACGGCCGCGGCCAAAGCAAAGGATCGCGGCCAATACTGGGATCGGTGACAGCTCAGCAGTGTACTGGCTTGCGCACCGACTTCCCAGCGGGGAGCAATTTTTATAAGTTTCCGATGGTAATACATCTATTTGAAATTCAGTAAAATATAGCCAAAGATTTTGAACTACTTCGCTATGGAGTAAAAATCTGAAAATAATTGACCATATTCTGAACATCGTAAAAACCTTGATTTTCAATAATAACAATGCCGAAAAACTATCAACAGATTTTTTTTTTGATACGTGGGAATTTTTTCAGAACATTCTCTTTTTTTTTGAAATTACTGTTTCGTTTTTTTCAAATGCTTTGTGTATGAAAACTATTAATTCAATGACCTGGAAACTTTTTCAGTGCAATATATAACGTTTGTATGGAAACATATCCAAAAAAAAGGCTTTTAAATTCACACGTATACAAAAAAAATCAACAGATTCATTTTATATTTTATATGAAAAAAAAAATGTTGATCGGATTTGGTTTGGATGGTTTGGATCACCACTATTCGCCTACATTTAACGATTCCTTTCTTCTCATCAATATATCTCGGCTATTCCGGTTGCCTTTTACGAACTAGGAAATTTACCCTCCAAAAAGAACAAAACGCCATATTGCACGTGTAATTTTTTTGCGGATTTTAATTAATAATTTATCTTTGATTATTGAACTGACCTTTGGCCTGATTCGCTTGTCGCAGAACCATCCCCAGACAGGTGCGGTGACTGCGTAAGTGCCACCATTTATTACGAACATGAGACCAAGCACGACGGGGCTCAGATTGAATTGCCTAAGATGTGGTTCGAGAGTCGCTTGAAGAAAGCCTATGCTCATGCTTGTTGCGATTATCGAAGCTGTCGCCACTATCACACCCGGAATCTTCAGCACTCGCATGAACCCTGAAGAATTATTGCCATTTATTTTCTGCTCTTCAAACGTTTCACACAAATTATAATCACAATTAGGCCTTTGCGGCTCGCCATTTTTCATTTCTGAATTTTGAATTCAGATTCGTAATGAGCGATCCGAAGAATCCCCGAGTACAGTATTTCACTTTCATCAAGCTACTCTTTGTATTTTGGTCCACCATATCGGATCCGTCGTTTTTATTTTCGAAATTTTGGGTTCAGATTCGCAATCAATCATCCCAAAAACTTCGTAGTACCAAGACTTAAACAAATATTGATGACAGGGTTGTGGAAAACATATTTTTTGTAAAAAGCCATTAATTTTGACACTTTGTTCATTTATAACTTGTTGTCTCATCAAAATATAGCTTGTCATGGTTTTTCTTAGACTCATTTATGCGTCGGGGACTTGAAACTCGATAAAAAGGGGCGGTTTTGGGGTTGCTTTTTACGGGCTTGCAGTCAAATCTTCAGGCCTAAAAGGTGACACTTGTATGTGCCACTGTGTCACAAAGGGTCAAATAAATAACTACGAGTTTCTTTTTGACTTACGTACCACCATTATTGTGGGGATCCGTCTCATTGTTTTCGTGAACCGGAAGAACGAATGCTGTCATTACAGCAGCCAAAAAAAGAGCAGATCCCAGAACAGCGAATGGAGTCACGTATCCACCGACCTCGTGTGATTAACAAAGATTGACTTATTTAAATAATTTTTAATAATGAATAGCGTATCAATCAACGCTGGGTCACCTCGTTGATCTATTCAACGCTAAACGTCTAAAATTTTTGTTAAATTAAAATTCACTCATTGCACACTGATAATTTATTTTGTCTCAGTGAACTTTGATCGATCGTTCGCTTGATTTTTTTTTTTTCAAGCTTTCGATAGTTAATCGCACCTGGTAGAGCGCACCTCCGACCGTGGGGCCAACGATGAGTCCAAGGCCGAAGAATGTTTCGAGACTGGCGAAAGTTGTGGCAACATTGTCGGGAAATTCTTTGGCGATAATGGCAAAACTGGCGGTGAGAAATGCCGCGTTTCCCATTGCTTCGACTATTCTTATCACAAAAGATAATATAATAAAGGGATAGTGACCCTCTACTTTATCGAGAAGTCCGAAGAATATAGCGCATGTACCAGTCGTCAGAATTCCACCATTGAACAGTAATTTTGGTCCGATCCTATGCAACTTTTGGGCACATACGAAGATCGATTTACAATTATTTTTATTACTAATTTAAAATGAATTATAATCAGCAAGCTATTGGGACTCGTGAACTCGCAAGTAGTTCTGCGAGAGCATATATGTGACAGGTGTAGCAGAATTGACTAAAAAATGGTTTGCGGTAAAAGATAAAGGTAAAGTTGTAGTAAAATTAATGAAGTTAATCAATTCATTATCTGACTCAGGGGCTTTCGCAAAAAAAAATGTTAATCATTCATAAAAAAGACTTGATCGACATTTTTTGAGGTTATTTTGACCTTTCACATGCTCTTAATTAGTGGTTCTTATTGCAAGTATCACTAAGCAACTGTTATTATTATTAGTAAGTATTTCTGATGTGAGTATCGGGGTGAGTTTTCAATCAGCTTATGCTTTATTACTACATAGACTGTTCTAATAAACAAAGTTTTGAATTATTACATGCGTTTGTTATATAATCGATTGGACAAGAAAAAATGTTAATCTGTTGATAAAGTACTCAGAACATTTCGTATACATACACGTTGTCCATAGATCGGGCTAATGATGAAAACGACCAGTTCGAAGATCCCAAAGACGAGTCCATATTCCGATGGCGAAGCTCCTTTTTTTTCAGCCTATAATTTCATTAGAAAGCAATATAAGGAGCGGAAATATGAACGTACATGATATGTGATGAGACCGCATGAGTTCACGTGATAAGGATTGGATGGAGTAACGCAACGCGACAAACAATGTCTGGGGCGTTCTCAGCCATTTCTGATTTTTTATATCCATTTCGCTTTCTCTAGAGGAAGCTCGGTCTTCATAAATAAATAAATAAACAAATAAAAACAAGAATTTAATAATTTGCCGTATCGTAGGCTGCAGCAATTGGGGTATGAGATATGAATTTGCGGAAGTTACGTAGCTTCACAGTGTCCGCGAGTATGATGGAAATGTGGGCTAGTCGAGATATTTTTTATACGGGGAAGTTTTGGCGTCACAGTGCCTGAAATCTACGAAAAGGTCAAGAAATTAATACGTCTGAATGGTGGCAGGGTTGTTTTCGTGTGCAACTGATAAGTACCGGGAGCGTTCATTGATTACGTTCGGCGTTCGGTAATTTCTTGAAAATTTAAAAATTTTTTACAATTCGAGTTCCATAATCGATTCTTACCAAATTTGACACCAACCGTGATTGTGACTAAAAGTCTACTTATGTGAAATTTCTTTTTGCCTTGTTAGCCAAAAATTGGCGAAAATTGGAGCTATTAGAGATTTTTTAAAATTCAAAATAAACAAAAATTTGAACCCCTTAAGCCATTTTTGTCAATCTCAGTGTGACGCATCTGTGTACCACAACCTATCCGCATGTACAAACTTTTGGCTTGATAATTGAAAATTTTGGGACATTAGAACTATTAGAGATAGAAATTAACATTTTTTTTTTAATATAAAGCCCGAAGCGATTCTTGAGAAATTAGATACCAACCATGCTTGTGACTGTCTATTTGTGTAAAAAAAAAACTCGATTATAGCTGCAAAATTACGAAAGTTGAAGCGCCCACAGAAATTTTTCGTAATATTAAAAATGCCGCAAAATTGAAAATTCTGAAGCGATTCAAACAAAAATTGTAGCAAGCAAAGATGCGTATATGGTTTACATGGGTACCAAGTTTTAGCTTCATTGGTCAAGTAGGTCTCCTGATGGACGGATTTTAATTTTACAAGGCTGACGAAACTTACACACACGCACACACACACACACACACACACACACACACACACGGACGCGCGCGCGCGTGCGCACAAATGCACACGTACACGCACACGCGCGCGCGCGTATGGACATTTTTTCTAACCATGATGATTTCTCAACGTTTTGGGACATTTTGAATATATACTGGCATGAAAATCTCGAATTTCTTTTTCATGAAAATAAAACTTCCTCCTTGAGGAAGCAAAATGTTGAGAATTTTATAGAAATGAATCCAAATAATTGTTCACGTCTTTGGAAAGAAGTTTACGAAGAGCTAAATGCTTCATAGTCATTAAGAAATTGTAAAAATAGAAGAGTTCGCGTTGCATTGATGAAGTACGCTCCGGAACTTGTGACGCGAACCAAGCGACCATTCCCCGATTTTTCCTTTCCGCAACTGACCGAGCACCCTCCTTAAAAATCGTTCTGAAACTACTAAGTCTTCAAATCTGCCCATTCCCCTCTCTCCAGAAATATCTATCTGCAAATTAACTGTTTTTTGACATTGACCAAATAAACGGTTCTATTTATTGGCTGAAATGGGCCCAGTCGTCGATTCCTACTGGTAGCACGATTGACGTTTTTAGGGATTTCAAAACATCGATTGAAACATTCGAAAATGTAAAAAGTTGAGAAACGATTGCACCGAAACGTTTGCATCGAAATCGCCACGCCGAAACGGCCGCGTTAACACGCTCGTGTCTAAACGGTCGCGTCAAAATAGTCGCACTGAAACGATTGCGCTGAAACAATTGCATCATTGAAACATTGGTCCGTGGAAAAGGTCACGCGCAAACGGTTTCATTGAAATAGCCGCTTCAAAACGGTCGTACCGAAGCGGCTGCCTCGAAATGGTTGCACTGAAACGGCTGCACCGAAACAATAGCGCCAAATCGGTCCAGCAATAACGATTGCATCGAAACGCACCGTACTGAGCACGCTGAAACGGTTGCATTAAAATGGCCACGTCGAAACGGTCGTACCGAAATAGCTGCGCTGAAACGATCGCGCTGAAACGATCACGCTGAAACGATCACGCTGAAATAGTCGCATAAACGTACCCGCCAAAACGGTCGCATCGAAACAGCCACGCCGAAGCCGTCGCGACGAATCGTAATGCACCGCACCTTAGAGCAATCACTGATTATCTAACAAAAAATTCGAAATGTCAGAAAAAATCAGTTAACAGATGCATTGCAACAAAAAATTTATGAAGAATAACGAGGAGAGGTAGTTTGGCTTGTATATCAATTTTCAACCAGATACCTAGGCCAAACTGTTCTCGAAATTTAAGGGATGTACTTTAGGTTTGGACGGACATGAAAATTTACGTCCATTCGGACAATTTTTCTAAATGCCATTTGATAACTTTTGGACATTTCTAAGTACCTTGACACAAAAATCTTGGTAATAAATGTTTCATTATCATACAAAATTTCCTATATATAATATAAATAAGGAAGCAACCGGGTTGTCTAATTTGAGCTGGAATAGCTCACACGCATATAGTTCCGTAGAGTACGACGCACTTTATGCGAATATAAATGCTACGCAGTTGATCACTGATGTATTTTTTCTACATAATTTTCTCCATATATCGTTTATCTGCATATCTCGTAATAATTAAGTGAGCCCAGTACCGATACTGACGAGTTATAAACTTTGAACGTATATGTCTCGGTCATAATCGTGTCGGCACGATTATCGCGTAGCTCGCGTGGGCCTCTAATTAATCGTATACATATTGTATACAATATGGCATATAATAAATGCGTGCGTTGCATTTTCTTCACTCGTGATGATAATCGCTTTGCCGTTCTGTTATTGTTTCGTCCATTATAATATAAAAAAACTTTTAACACGAAGTACTCCTGCCACACTTTAATATATTTTTATGCAACTTTCATACACGTTTGCATTCACTTTCGAGACTGATCGAGGGGGTGATAATTTCATATATGGTTTATCTCCTCAAGCCTAAACATATCGAGCTTTAACTCGGTGATAGGGGAACCGAGCTAGCTGTCAATTAGGCTGAATGAAAAGAAAAATGTCTTTTTTTAAACTGAGTCACTTTTAGACGAAATTGAGAGAATTTAATTGTAATCGCGATTTTGATTAGTGTGTTTTTTTTTAAATATTGGAAAACACTATTTTAACTCTGACACATTTTTTATGAATGCGCGAAATTGTAAACACATATTGTACCAATATTTTTCACGCTTCATGAAGAGACTAGTGATTGCAAATTTACTTTTTTTTTCCCCCCACGTCTAATCATATCGACTCTCAATTGAACGATAAGGGAAATAAAATTTAATTAATTCGAATGAATGAAAAAAAAAATGGAATATCGATTGAATTTTACTTGAGTTGAAGTAAACAAAGTTTATTTATAATCGAGCTTTTATTAGCACGTTTTTTATATTTCCATTACAACAAACTATAGTTGACTCAAATCATGATTATTTTGTACGAGTCTACTTTTATCATCTCACATCTAAAATCACATTGAAATTTTATTCGGCAATATGGAGAATGAAATGCAACTTGAAATAAATAAAATAAAATTTAAAAAATTCAATATCGATCGGCCTTTACTTTGACGCAACAGAAATTTTTATTAAAATTGAGCTCGACGCTGACCTCTTTTTTCCTGCTCGTGTAGAACAAGAGAATTTTTGTTTTACGAACAGAGTTTTATCACCTCCCGTCCAAACATATTGAATATTAAGTTCCAAATAGCAGAAATTATAATCAACTTGAACAAAGTTATAAAAATTAAATGTCTATCAGAATTTATTTCATTCAGAATAGAGAAAGTGTTGTCATTGCACTTTCTTTGCTCTTTAAAGAAAAAGAATTAGAATTTGAGACATTCACCATGGCAATTTTTTAAATCCATGTTCCAACGTACTTTAACCGGATCAGGCATAGGCACGTCGAGTTCTGATTTTCTGATAAGAAGAACAAGACGTACATTGAAAGACAACAAAATTGCCAATTACTTCATGAGTCAAAATAGGTACCCTTCGCTGGCTCTAAATGTATTTAACCAGAGCCAAAAATTCTTTCATGGATACAGTTGAAAGAAATGAATGATGGAAAAAAATATTTAATAAATATTTTGTCAATCCACTATATAATTAAAATCTCTTTTAAATAATAACTATCTTTACCAAAATACCGAAGGATACAAACTCGAAAAATGAAACTTTCGCATGCAGTAATAGAAGTTAACGAAAAAAAATCTACCATTAGTATTGTTGGATTTTTTTATAGTAATTTTCTTAATTACTTATATCGAATTGAAAATTTTAACCTGATAGCTCACGCAGTTCTCGAAATACGAACGCTTCATTTTGCGTACATCCATGACAGGGTTCATTGTACTAAACGGCATAATTTATATACTGTAAATTCAAACCCAAATCGCAAAAATGTCTTCATCATGAGCTCGTGGTAACCTCAAAATTTCAAAATAATCGAACTCACTTATCGCGGCACCTGGGCCAATAATCTTATTGAACGATTAGTGGGTTTAATATTATAAGATAATCAACACGTTGATCGGGTACAATATGTTCGTCAATCATTAGTAAGATGTGGTGCGATGCGAAAAGCTTACAGAATAGGGATTACTTCCGATCTAAAATCACACGTGGAGATATACTTTGGCGATCAAAAAGGAATTTGCGACGAAACCATTGGGTGCCTATGGTCACGTGTCTCATGACGTTTTTGAATATTCTCATCAAACGTAGTTGAACAAAATGTTCATTTATAGGGGAGGATAGGGTAATATGGCGCTGAACGAGGCAAAGTGATAATCTCAAATATTTTCTGGACGAACGATGTCAACTCTGTGCATATACAGTGGGTTATGGCAATCCAAGTAAAAGTAAATTTTTCCAAAATTTTACATTTATTTTTAATTTTTTCTTTTCATAACTTTGATCTTTCAGCCATTATAATCCTGAGTTTTTTTTTCCTTTTCATTGAAAAAAAAAAACCGTTAAAATTGATTGAATTCATTCAGAGATATGAGCCGACAAAGTTTTCAGCATAATCCAGATGTGTAGTGCGATCAAGGGATTAAAATATAAGTGTGTAGGCGCAGAGGATTAAGGAGGCTATATTTGCACAAAGCATTCGTGCTGAGATACTTCATAAAATGAGATCTTTGATAGCATGAAAGATATAATATTTCGGAAAAAAATCTGACAATTTTATTTCACGCCGCGCGTGTGAATTAATAATTTCGGAATTCCGTACCTTGAATCGCATACTTTTTGACTTGGTACTTTTTTCTAAATTTTTTGTAACATCTATTTCATGACACAATTAGTTTTTTTGTTGTTAAATGTGACATTCATAAAGTTTTCAGCCAAATTGTTTTAACGTTACAGTGGGGTAATGTGGACAGGGTAAAGTAACCATTTGCGCTGCGAGTATTCAATTACATGTCAGATCTATAAGATTTATTATTTTAAACACTGGAATGCTAAGAGTGCTTAAATGTATTCAGACGTATCCTTTTGCCTCGCATACTTGATCACTTTACCCTGCAGGCGGGGTAGAGTGATCATTTTGGAGGTTCGGTTTATATTCATTATCACACATTGATTTCACCAAAATATCGGGATTGACTATCGTATACAATATCTCAAAGATATACAGGACAAAATATATACGAAAGGATTAAGCATAGATCGATATTTTATTTTTTATGCCCTAATTAAGTTTTGGGTGTACGTTTTGTTCTAGTTTCTCCTGCAAGCCTTTTACGATTTTTTTTTTACTCATGAAATATAACCGCTGACTATAGCTGTTCAAATACTTGCATTTTTTAAAAATAGTTTTTATTTACTTTTGAAATATTCGGCGTCATTCGATGGTTCAAGCACTTATGCTAGAGGTACGCATGCGTGTACGTCTCCTAGCGGACGCGTCTCACAAATGGCATCTCGCGTCGGTCGATAAAACAGAAGTAGAAGGACCAATTTTTCGTAACTACAGACTAGTCCCTGGTAGCTATGTACCACCATAATACGGATAGGTAACAAGCAAAATTTATACCACCATTCAGCTACCCCACACGAGCCGTGAAACTAGCGATACGAATGGCATTGAAATTTCTCCATTTTGCGATATGCATGAGGCTTGCATGATTCTTTTATACGGATTCTTCACTTTCATAAAGTCGAAGATTTTTTTTTGAATCTAATATACAGTTCGACTTCGTAGAATTCTTTGTTTAAAAAAAGTCACAAGTATTATTGTTTCGAGTACACTTCGTATGTACGAGAGTCGTAGTAACAAGAGGGCCGAAAATGTCCTCAGCTGAAAATTTTTTCACTCAGACCGGATTTTTTCTCATTTTACTATTGTTATACTATTGTTATACTCGTTACACTGTTCTTATATTCGTTATACTGTACTATTGTTATATTCGTTATATTCGTTATATTATTGTTGCAACCCTGAAAGGCAAGCATTTTTTTGTCATTTTTTAACCACTTAATTGTTTATAATGACAATTTTTTTTTCCATAAACCAAAAAGTTGGGGATTTTAAAAAGATTTTTAGTCACATCTCAGAGTCAGGCGATTTCATTCGTGTTATTCCATCGTATAACCTTTCGGGTTATTATGTTCCTTCTCTTTTTATTCTAATTTCCATTCCATATCTTACTCGGGGAGCTTCCGAGCACCATGTGGTATTACTCTATGAGGAACACCCGTGGACGTGGCACAAAGCTAAGCTTACTGATGAGAAACTCAATTGCAAAATGAATCACGATGTGAAGATACACCCCATTCCATATCTTGAGAACTTCCCCTCAGTATTGTCCGCAGCCACTCTTTCCCAATACACTCCTGTATCGCATTTGTATGAGGACACAGAGGGCAACTGGGGAAATCCTAATCGATTCAGGTGGCTCTATTGTACTAAATTTTGGTTGTTTTTGTTTGGTTGGTTGGTTGGTTGGTTGGCTGTTAGAAACTCAGAAAAACTGTCTCCCGCTCATTAGTTGGCATGTAAGCCATTAAAATTCTCAAAACTTCTCTGCCAGGTAGCGAAATTTCTAAGCCTCAAGAATTGCTTCGATGTTCGATTCTTCTTTTTCGATTACTGTTGAAAAAAAATTTTCTTCTAAAGATATAGAAAGGAACCCCTTTACGTCCCGGGATGTAGTTCAACAATTTTGACACTCTATTAGTTTTTGTATGTTTTCAAATTTAAGAAAAAATAGCCGATTGTTGTAAATTTAAAAAAATCATCGTAAGGTGATCAGGTGGATGAAGAAATTTACAAAAAACTGCGTGCATGCTTTCTAATAGGTGAGCAGATGACCATATAGGAACAGTGAAAAAAATTTTATCAAAAATTATTCTTTCACGAAATCTTCGGTCAAGTTTACGTAAAAACGGTCTTACCGTAATGGTGTCTACGAATGATAGTTCTCAAGACATTGGAACGAAATAGAAAGTAAATAGTGCGTATCCTCTTTGTTCAGGACAGGGATATTCATTACATTAGTCTGATGACAATAATAATTAATAATCCTGAATCGGTAATATGGCTGTACGGTTGAGAATATACTGTCATGCATTACAATCGACGTGCGCCGATAATCCTCTCGTTTGTCAACTCTTATAACTGTCTATCTCTAAGCACTAATCTCATATTCGCGACAATATTAATTGACAAAATCCCTAATTTATGCCGAAATCATACCAAATCATTGAAAAACGAAAATTTTCCAAACTGCTGGTAGCTATCTTTAACTACATATTTTTAAAATAAGACGATTTTTATTTCTCAAAAGTCGCTCAGGCATCCAAAAAATTACTGAACTTAGACACAGATTGTTAATAATTTTTTTCAACGTTCGTGACGTTCATAACGAGAATAATACATCGAAAATACTCCATCTCACACGTGAAGCAGTTTGAGCGTAGTCAAAATACTGAGATGGGTGACCGCATAGTCGTGCACTGCCTCGTGCGCCGCCTGCTGAGCAGGAAAAAATTTTTCTGTTGGTAAAACAAGCGAAGTGTAGCCAACCGAATCGACCAGGTTTTCCGCACTTTCCCTGTGCCCCAATTGCAAGTGCAATACAGTATAGTGCGTTGGGAAAGAGTGGCTCCGGACAATACTGGTGTGGTGGGGAGTCCCACGGAATAAAATGGAATAGAAAAATTGGAAGGGGTAAGAGGTCGGGATAAAGGGGTAAGTGGATAACATACGTAAAAGGCAAAGGACGCCGTAATTGGAACAAAAAAACTAGAAAATTGCATATCACTAGGACATAAATTAAGGCTCAAAATAAAATAACATCACTATAGCGTCCAATTTCTCCGGAGTGGTTAAAACGGGGTTTAATTTTTTTCTTATAGTTTTGTGAGATTGGCTGAGTTTAAACTTCGATTAACGTTGGAAGAATCGGGCCTAGAACGCACGTGGTTGCTTGTTCAATTCCCAGATGTCTTTTTAGGGCCAATACGCTTGCCTACAGGGTCGTAAAAATATGTAAAAAAAAAATTTCGAACCAAATGACGAAAAAGGTTGATTATAATGAATCTATCGATTTGGATCGGCATTCTTTATAAATATTATATATACAAACATGCGTGGAATTAATGATATCGAGGCTCACCTCTTGCGGATAAAAAGGTGCCTGTAGTGAGACACAAACGGCGTTAGCAAAATCAGCGATGCTTATGACAATCAGAGTGAGCCATTGACGCCTCGTGAACTGGCCCATCATGGTACTCAAGTTATCACGGTCTTCTTTGTTCACTGTTGCTCTTGTCCTTTTTATTATCAAAAATATATTATCAATATTATTGATAATTGTCATTTTTTTTTAAACATCGTTGAGACAGTAAATTTCGAGAAATCAGTTCTAGAATTTTCGTTACGTGATAGCTGAAGTTATTTCAATGCAAAAAGCATTATCAAACTGACTGTCAAACTTACGCGATTCCCTATCCGAAATAAACTTTGCAAATCGATGCACATAATGCCTCGAAAACGATCGCAATCATTTCGACAAAAATTGCCGGAAGGATGCTGGACAATATTTTTCACACAGTGAATGAAGTGAATTCTTTTTTATCGAAGTTAAAAAAAAAAAATATTGTGCATTAAGTAAAAATTAAATAATTTTATTTTTCAAAATCCCGTTCTTCACACATGACAGGGATTTTTTTTTTCTCAAATTAAAACAACGAAACGAAAAAAAAATTGGCAGCTAGCAACTTCCTGGAATCGTATATACCGTTTACCAAGTACTCGTGCTCATGTCAATAACCGTCATGTTCGGCGAGCTCAATGATTTTGATTTCTTTCAAAATAAAGTTTAAAAAAATAAGGAATCGAATATTTGACAACGCAAAAAACCATCCGTCTTTATTAATCGCCTCGGAAAACATCGAGGATGGATTGACTTTTTTAAATATCGAAAATAATGATTATTTGAAATAACGGCTGGTCAATGACATTTTTTTTTTCTTTCGTCTTTTCGTTTCGCGTACTTATGATTCAATGAGCACGGAATCAACAATAGGCGTTTTCTCCTTTTCCTGAGAAAACTCCCGACGATATTGTGATGTTATCCTCGGGCGAACGACGTTTCCGAGCCTGCTGATTGGAATGCGAGCAGGGGTGGAAATTCGGCGATCCCAAGGATCGTACGAGGAGCCACTCGAAGAATCCGGTGAACGACTGACTGAGGGTTCTGTCACGAAAGCGTAAAATCCAGGGGACTACGCGACTTTGAGCTGCGTTGAACGCGCAACGCGCCCGGGTCGAGGGTCGAACCGATATGCCTCGAGATGGTATTCATTTATTATCGGAAACACTCTCCTATGTGCTGTTCTTTTGCCACGACGAGAGTAGAATGACACAGAGGCTGATGATTTTTTTAAGATCTCTTCGGTTCTCAAGCGTGAATAGAAAGTCAGATTAACGGAGATTTGGTACATCAGACATTTCAGGCGCGAATCAGCAGCGCCGTATAAAGCCCATCATCATCGAGAGACTCGGTAGAGTCTCGGGACAAGTACATTTTCCCGCCGAGAGTCGACGAAGTATCTATTCCCGAGCCAACTCCGTAGACGCGCATTGGCTACCTTTATCATGCATTGTAGAACAAATTAATGAATAATCATAATTTCTAATCATAGTTTCATTACATAATTCGATAACGATCTACCGATTAATATCAGAATTAATTAAATCGCTCCACACGTTATCGAGTTTCATGACTTTCAAAATTTCATTGGGTCACTTTTATCTCACTTATCGTCTCCTCATCGTGTATGTCACGCAAGGCGAGTTTCTATGGCTCGTGTCACGCAAGGCGCGTTTATATGTACGAGACACACGAAGCGGCGAATGGAGATCCGCACTGCTAAACTTAGCCGCGTGGCGGCAGCATCATAGATTGCGCCTTTTGGCGGAGCTTTTGAATCTTTTCTATCGAAATAAACATTTGTATTGAAAAATGAGCTCTCCTCAAGAGAAAATATTACGAAATCAATTCAAAATAATACAATATTTTACCTAAATTAAAACACTAGTTGATAATTGAATTGAATTAACCCATTATGCGTAATTGTTGTGTTTCGTTGTGTGAAAGAGAGGGAACTTTTTCATTTCCAAAAGACGATAAACGTTGGAGTCGCGATAATTGGTATCACTCGGACACAAGAATTCTGGATCAGGATATAATTACTAATGCATGCTGCATCTGATAATTGAAAACTATCACTGTCATCGTAGAAGAACAATCGAAAAGAAAAAAATATTACATTATTATTTTAGAAATTTTAGTGATGCTATTTGCGAGATTATATACTTTTATTTATGTACCAAAAATTATATTTTTAATATCGCGTACCTTTTTTATCAAATAATGTATATTTTTCAAGTAAACATATCTCTAAAAATATAGATCGCAGAAAAAAAAATGATCCGAGGTAAAAGTTGTAGTTTTTCATCACCTTTTCAATGAAATCGGTATCATAATTTTATCGTCCTTGTAAACTATATTTTTTTTACGAAAATGTAAAAAATGTTTTTTTTTTTCTTCGAAAAACACTACTTTTATTTTGCTGCCGAATTTACTCAACCTTCGGGCATGTGTGTAGATTTAGTAGAAAAATCGCCAGAATGGGAACGTCAACCCTTCTGGCTTAAAAAAAAACGATGCAGGTGATACAAAAACTTGTTTATTTACGGGAGAGAGCATTGTTCTGTTCAAGAAGAATAAAACGATGCTAGTCGAAAACTTATATTACAGAGCTATTGTTTCGCAAAAGAGTTCCATAATATAAATGAAATTTGAGAAACAAAAGTTGTAGACATTACCCAATGATTCCAAGTATTGGGAGCGATTTCTCCATCCTTATAGATACGAAACAATATGAATTATTCGTCAAACTGATTTTTTTCAAGGAAGGAATGTATGTATTCAGTGCCAACACAAAATAATCGATAGGTTTTTAGGAATAAAACATTTTCAGCAGGGTAATTCTCAGTTTTATACAATTTCACACGATTAGTTTTTTTTTAGTCCAGAACCCCTGACGGTCCTATTCTGGAGATTTTTTTTACCGAATCTACACGTGTGCCCAAAGGCTGAGTAAATTTTGCAGCAAAATAAAAGTGGTTTTTCTTGAAGAAAAAAAATGTTACTTTTTCATTGAAAAATTTAGTTTACAAGGATGATAAAATTATGACATGGATTTCATTAAAAAGATGATGAAAACTACATCCTTTACATAGAATACTTTTTTTCTGCGACGTATATTTTGAGAGATATTTCTACTTGAAAAAATATAATATTTCTAAAACGGTTATTGAAAAATCTGAAATAATTCACTCAAAGGCTCTTAAGGTAGTATCTCCACAGGATAGTTGAATTATGAAATGGTCGAAATTTGGCATACAGGTTATTTAATATGTTATCCGAACATCCGTGCAATTTAGATAAGCTTAACCATCCCGAACCCGAGATATTTTCACTCAAAGTTGGCTTGATTTACACGTAACATATGCGCCATGCATGCACGAAGAGTTAGTTATTAATTCTACCGTCAAAACTAAAAATAAGAAGTTGATGAAAAAAGAGAAGAAGCTAGAAAGGGATGTCACGAATAATGTGAAAACAAATTCAGGAAGATATACCATTTAGTTTTTGAGATATTGTACGTGAAAGAGATACGTCTATGAGCCTTGTTTCATGCGTGCTCGCTCATCGCACTTCGCCGTGCCTACGCTCCCGCTTATTCCCCGCCACCGGTCGCGGAGATACTACCTTAACTAGTTTTACAAACTGGCAAAGTTTCGAAAATTTCGGGGAGAGTCGCAAAAAAGTGGCTGGTATGGTGGAGAATGCTTCATATATACATATATATATCTCGCCTTAAAAATGTATTTATTTGTTTTAATGAAAAAAAGATCCTCGCGAAAGATCTAACAAAAAAAAATTACTTTGAAAAAAGACGTGATATCACAATAAAAAACGCCTCCGGCGAAAAAAAATTGGACAAGTACATTTTAAGTATTTTTCCCCACACAAAAAGCATTGATATCATTATACGGCCAAGTCATCGTCACGATTGAAAATAATGATGCAATATGTTCTTACATTATACTCTCTTTCACTTACAATATACCAATTGTAAAAAATTGTCAAATAAATTCAAATATCACGAAAAGTTATGACTTAAATTAAACCTTATGGCGGGGGTTTCATCAACATGAACAACACCTTTAAACTACATCCTTAAAAAAGTTATGAAATAAATCAAATGTAAAATTAAAACACTAGAACGAAATATAAGTAAGTACTTGGCACTACCGTGGTTTGACATCGAAATATATGTATCAAATGAAAGTAGCGCCAAGTACTTACTTATATTTCGTTCTTGTGTTTTAATTTTACATTTGATTTATTTCATAACTTTTTTAAGGATGTAGTTTAAAGGTGTTGTTCATGTTGATGAAACCCCCGCCATAAGGTTTAATTTAAGTCATAACTTTTCGTGATATTTGAATTTATTTGACAATTTTTTACAATTGGTATATTGTAAGTGAAAGAGAGTATAATGTAAGAACATATTGCATCATTATTTTCAATCGTGACGATGACTTGGCCGTATAATGATATCAATGCTTTTTGTGTGGGGAAAAATACTTAAAATGTACTTGTCCAATTTTTTTTCGCCGGAGGCGTTTTTTATTGTGATTTTTTTTTCTACTCTCAAATGCCCAGAGGTCAACAAGACCAGAGTTATGCATTTCAGTGTGGTCACACGTGAATTCGGCTAGTCTCGTTCTATCGAATGATCGCCGAAACAGCCGAACGCATCTTAATATAATTCGGCGTAATTTTTCTGTGAGAGATGGACTTGTCACGATATATCGCTGAGATTAGGTAGCAATTCATGCGAGTAAAATACTTTTCACAAAGACTATTCACTCATACACATCGAACATTGTAAACACATACACTGCCGATTGTATAATAGTGATGAACGTGATTCGATGTGTGAAAAATAAATCAATTGAATTATTATGAATAGGAACATCGGTTTAATTATTTTTTGTGTTGAATAATTTGTGCGTTGAATTTGTTGTATATGTTGAGTGGTCTGTGTGTTGAGTTGCCTGTATGTTGAGTTGGCTGTGTGTTAAGTTGTCTGATGTATATTCGATTGTCTGTGTGTTGAATTGAAGTGTCTGTGTGACGCATAGTCCTGTTACCCTGTTTTACTGAATCTGATGATAAAACAGGGTACATTTTAACCTTTGGATCAATGTCATTCCTAAACTATGAAACCAAATGATTTGAAATTTTAACAGGTAATTCTGGAGACCTCCATCCAGAGGATAACGTCAAAAAAAAAAAGTAAAAATTCATTATAAAAATGTAAATTTTCGTCTAAATTCTGAGAAGTCTGAAACAGAAGTAGTGGATGTAATAGATGTCAAATAGGCTTTAGACGGATAAGAAAATTTTGATAAATGGCATTGATCCAGAAAATTTACTTGTTATCATTGGTAATTTGCTCTGCAGTTCACAAATATTCCACTAGCGCCATTTTCAAGCCCAAGCGCATGACCTTTCTTGCCCAGTTTTCGGCTTGCAGACGATTTACACTAGGACCTCGATTTAATGGCCCTCGATTTAATAGACAGTCCCCACCATGTCGCATTTATCGATCGGTTTTTTGCGTGGTGGGAGATGGTGGGGGACGCTTAAAGTCTCCCCGATCAGGCCCCGTAGGATGGAGTGCCGATGCGCAGATACAACATGGGCGGACATATACGCAACCTCGATTTAACAAGGTGCGATGCGGAGCCGGTCCGGCCACTGGCCGTTAAATCGAGGTCCTAGTGTATTAATTTTTGAGATGCCAACTGTTAAATTAGCGGCCCAATACTAGAAAAAAAAACATTAAGAAAATCGCTTCCGAATTGGGTAATTCGCAAGGTTGATGCACTTGCGGAGGATAGTATAATAGTCCCTCGATACACAATTAATACAGAGGATATTATAATTCCTCGACACACAAACTATTTTCATGTAATTACTACACCGCCTATACAGGTTGACTAGAGAAACAACCTTTGATCCGAACTTGATTGTGGTTCGCGGAGGAGACTAGGATTTGTGACTTGTAACTTCGAATACTGGACTTGGTAACTTCGAATATTCGACTTGGTAACCTTGAATATTGGACTTAGTAACTTCAATATGAATTCGCGCAGAACTTCCGCTTAATCTCGTTGTTGATCTTCGACTTGCTTCGGATATTGACTCGACTCGCAGGTCGGATGTTCACTTGACTCGGATCGGATGGTGACTCGTGATTTGACTATAGGGTGCGGCTCTTGGGCCCCCTCTGGAGCAGAGTTTCCGCTCGATCTGGTTGCTGGCTACCGATTGCCCGTTGGCTGCTGGGTTCCTTCTTTTTATACCTGGTTTCTTCGATTTCTTGGGTAACATATATATGTCTGGACCCTGGTTGAGTCACTCTGCCTGTGGTACCACAGGTAGGGTTGTGAGTGATCCGTAGGTTCTGTGGTATCGGACTCTTGATTAAATGCCGAGGGTTCTTTTGGCGATCCCTCATCTTCATCTCTATGAAACTGCAAAGCTGGCCCCGCGGTTCTATAGAGTTGTGCTATGAATTGCTCGGTGTTAGGGTGTAAGTGATAATTTATGTTTTTCCTCTTGTTTGGAGTCGAGTGGAAACAGTGGTGAGAATATGCCCGTCGATTGGAGTCATGCTGTGACTCGTTCAGTGTTAGGGCGTAAGTGTTGATTGGTATTTTTTCTTTTTTTTCGGGTGTGTAGGTGCTAATCAATATATATTTAGCGTGCTATCGGTGCTGATTTTCGTCCGTCTTGACACTACTCGCGGCTGCTATGCCTGCAGGGATCTGTTGGCATGTTTTGGCGTTGGTCAATCAGTTAGGCTCTTCTTGTCACTTAAGTTGATATAATAGGATAGAGCTAGGGTGCAGATTGGTATAGTAGGATAGCGTTAGGGTGTAAGTTGTTTCGGTAGAAAAATGTTTGGATGTACGTCGGTATGGTAAATTTAGGTTGGGACGTAACACAAGGATGTTAGATTTTGAATTTTGCAAGAATTGCAAAGGAGGTTTCTACTTTGTTGGGCCAAAAAATGTTCGGTTTTTCACCAATTCTTTATGCGAAAAATATTAAATATAGAATGTTGATATTTGGTATGTTTACTAAGCGGCCTTTATTGAACATGATGATATCTTTTAAAGTTTGACAAAACATGGTATTGGGAGTAGAAGGAGCCGCGTATGTCGGTGCGCCGGCGATGATATTCTTCGCTTGCGGAAGTCCTAAGTCCTGGACAGATGATCTGGAGCAAAAAAAAAACGAACAAATTTTTACTTTTGTACAATATTGTGGATAAGCCGAAGTAGAATTATCCAAAAATATTCAAACGTTATCATTTTATGAACAAAAATCTGCAAACATTTTTGGCAAAAAACTAAACTTCCCCTTCGATCGCTCACAATTTTTTTTTCAATATTTCTCCTTCATTCTAGTTTAACTTATACATAATATTGTAGGTACAAAGTATGTTTGATTTTTTTGCTTCAGATCACCTGTCCAGGACTTAGGACTTCCGCAAGCGAAGAATATCATCGCCGGCGCACCGACATACGTGGCTCCTCCTACTCCCGATACCATGTTTTCTCAAACTTTAAATGATATTATCATGTTCAATAAAGACCGCTTAGTAAACATACCAAATATCAACATTCTATGTTTAATATTTATCGAATAAAAAATGGGTGAAAAATTGACCATTTTTCGGTCCAAAAGAGTAGAAACCTCCCTTAATAGGGGCTCGGGTTTCATAAAATTTTGAAATTTTTGAAAAGTGTCTGTGATCGCTCTAACTGTCGGAAATTTGAAATTATCAACCAAAAAAAAAATTTTCAAAGTACGCCAACAGATAGGATATTGAACATCGCAAGGACAAACCGAATTCGGACAACAAGCCTGCAAATTGAAAACTTGAAGGTTGTTTCCTCATTACAAGTTATCATCAAAACACCTCACCTCATGTCTCTCCACTTCAGCCAAAAACGGCTCCATGCTCTGCGTTTTGATTTTCGATCACTCTCTTTCTTCGATGCATCAATAAGGAGAAAACCAGCGATAGCTGCCCGTCTTCTACGAACAACCTCAAGCACAACGGCGTTCATCTTTGTTCAAATAGCAAAACCACAGCCTGTTACCCAGCAGAGCAGTGCGCTCCGTCTAGAGCCGAGCTTGCACCGCAGCCCGCTTGACTCCGTGAGGCCCAGTCAGTACAGCTTATTACGGGCATACGATAAACCAGCAAGCGATCTAGCAGGAAAAAATTCACTCTGTGCGCCGGGCTTGATTCAAAGTAATATGTCAGCTCACGAAAGGAGCTTGCGGTCAATCAAATCTCCAACAGGTCACCCGATAGTCCGACCTTCTCTAGTTGATCGAGACACCTCTGGGAATATTCGCGAGAGCGTCCCCTTTACGAGGCTTGACATTACGATTTGCGGAGAATTCGACTAGAACAATTCGACTAAAACAATTCGACTAAAAAACAATTCGACTAAAAACAATTTGACTAAAAACAATTCGACTAAAAACAATTCGACTAAAACAATTCGACTAAAAACAATTTGACTAAAAACAATTCGACTAAAAACAATTTTTCGTACTGTAAACGATAGAATGCAATAATTCACACCCATCATTTACAGGACCTCCGTTTTCATCGAAGTTTTGTATCCAGGTTGTTTTAGTCGAATTGTTTTTAGTCGAATTGTTTTTAGTCGAATTGTTTTTAGTCGAATTGTTTTTAGTCGAATTGTTTTTAGTCGAATTGTTTTTTAGACGAATTGTTTTAGTCGAATTGTTTTAGACGAATTGTTTTAGTCGAATTTTCCGTAGACGTGACATTACACCCAAATACCCAAATTTTGATGCAGAAAAAAGCATAAAGAAGCAAAAAAAAAGCAGTAACAAATTAAAAAGGCAAATGTTAAACACCGGAATGTATACGTAGATTTGTGGGTCGCGTATCGCAGTACTCTGTAGGTAAAATGGGATTTGATTTTGTTTTATGACGACGAAGAATTGTTCCAAATTAACAAAATTCATACCTTCAATTAAAATTTATTTGTACAGAAAATTAAAACGCTTGCTGAATCTACCTACATCGTGCCTCATAGTTTTAAAGTGTACCACGTACGAGGATGCACCACACATGGTATACGTCAATGCTGCTGTGGTGTGTAAATAATACAATTTATGGTATATCCCTAAAATCTATAACGCGACTTTAAAAAAATGCTGTCCAGTAGAGAGTCGTGTACTAAGGTACAATAAAATTGGTGGTATGTGTCGTACAAATTGATCATTCGAATCACAATATTTTCATTTATTGCGTCACGAAAAATCTCAGAAGCTCCAAGGATTTAACAATCGAAATGTTCGATACTGATGATCTGTGGCTAAATCATTAAACATTTACAATTAAATTTACCGCACTTTTTTAATCGAATAATTTTCACATCGATTTTTTTTTATCGATCGCAATATAATCTGTGGAATATTATAAAATATAGATACATGAGAAACAATGTTTTTTTTTTTTTTTTTTTTAATCATCTACGTATCGTGCAGCCAGACTTTGAGGGGTACTTTGGTGAAGGCGGTATTGAGGAAGGACATGAAATGATTTGCAATACTGGCACTCGCAGCTGGTCTCATCTCCTCGATTATTTCCTTGGCATTTTGATTGAGGAACTGATTCATGGCCTGGCCAATTACATTGTTGCCGTTGAGCTGATCGACTATGCGAAATCTTGCACGTCTCAGGCTAAAGTCGACGAGAAGTCGTGCAATCCTCATGTAACGAACACCATCCCTGACTTCTTCGATCCCCTGAACTCGAGCAATCGCCTCGACGTCTCCTGTGTGGATCGAATTATTTATATTTTTAGAATCAATTTTCTGCGGTTCGATCATGATCAATTATTCTAAAAATAATATTTATATTATTGTTTATTTATGAGAGCATATTCGTTCCACATTGCTTCGAATTATTTGGAGAAAGTTTACGATGCGTGTAGGATTGATTTCTATTATTTATTCGTAGCATTACGATAAACGTTTTGGATAAATGGATTAATTTTTAAAGAAAATTTATTTACCGCATGGTATTTAAACGCTGAAAATTTAACAATCGAATTGCTCATCATCAATTTAAATTCATTATCAAATGTCTCAAATTGAACTTCAACACTCCAGGGCAATGGCTTTGACTTCGTTATAAATGAATATTTTTACAGGAAAAAATTTGCGGGCGTTCTTCAAATGTTAATTCTTTAAATACAAAACTTCTGTATAAATATATGCTGATGATTGAAAAAAACAAATCTCAAAAATTTACTTCATCTTGGCCTCCTGACTAGTCCGTTAAAATATAATTTACCGGTTTGAACGGTTGAAACAAGCAGTAACGATTTATTGTAATCCTCAAATTTGTTGAAATATAATTTTTCACGTGTGAAAGAATTAAATTCAGGAAGATCGATGTATTTTCATTGCGATAACAATCGGTAAGGAGAAAAAATCGCTTACCGAATAGAGCCCAAAAATCTCCTTGGCTCTGAATGGGGAAGAGGAGGACATTTCCGGCGACCTCGTAACGACCTTGAAGCTCGATCTTCGGTATGCTGAGGTGCAGATCTAGTCTGAGCGATGGAATATCGACGCGGACCTTACCTACCGTGTAGTTGCCGGGTCCGAGAGCCGTTATATTGGAAAAAAGAGCTCGTACTCTCACAGCCCCTTGACCATTCTCCATACCCAGTTCCGGTATCGTGAGCGGCTCAATCGGCGGAAGTTCCAGCTCTGGGATTCCTAGAGGCAGAACAAATGAATTTTTAATCACAAGTGCCTGCATGAATTTTTTTATTTTTTATTTTTAACTTTGGACAATCATAACGCTAAATACCTTTGATCAAGTATGGCTTCAGATGATTAAAAGCTTTCTGGATACATCCGTCGATCGCCGGATCGTTCCGGCTGCAGGGCAATATGTACTCGGCTGTGAAAATAATCGACGATTTTTTTTTTTTTTTTTAAATCATTACACACATTTCACCCGGATCAAGCTCACCTCCCGAGTCAAATTTATCGTCAGGTTTTTTCTTAGCTTCTCGCGGATCGGGAAATTCTAATCAACGCCGAATCTCATCAACATAACGTTATAATGATGAATGAAAAAAAAAAAAAATTATGTGTATACATAAGAAACTGAGTTTTGTACAATATGTGCGTCACGCGAGCTTCTTAACTAAGATCTTCCTACTTCCGTGGTTTTTATGCAACCCGAGGCTTTCACTTCCGCCCCGAGAGGAGACTCAAATATAGAAGCGCAAGAATTCGCGATTTTTTCCAAACATTTTTCGATCGTTAGTCAAATTATACGTGTCGATTCCTTCGTAAACAAAAATGCGTTGACTAAGTATTTTTTTTAAATTCTAATTTATCCGAATCTTGTCGTTGGATAAGAATTTTAATTCGATTGATGCATCGATCGAGACACGTTATATGACGTGTTTATGGACAAAAGTGGACACAAGGTCACGCACGCTCGGTATTTTCGAACGATGTTGTTGTCATACGAATGAATGCAGTTCCATATATCGTTTGTCTCGATCAAGCACATCGAACAGTCAAAATTTCGTGTTTTTTTTGTTTGTTTTGTTTGAGATTCGTCGATGGTTGTGGTCGTTATTCGAATATACAATAATAAACTGCGGACAAAGTCACCTCTGGAGCAAGATTAGGGAATGTAAATTGAATTTTTTTTTTGGGTCTTAACGGTCAATCGTATGATCAATTGAGTTTTTAGTGGATTTGTTTTTTTTTTCTCAAGTACAATGAAATCTTTCGCTGCACGATGATTGACAAATAACTGAATCTTAAATTTTTTATTTTTTAAAAATATATAATTATATTTTATTGCTCAAATGTACATTGAAATGCCTTTAAAGTTTTGAAAAAGATGGTCCTATTTTTGGTTCATAAAAAAAACTATCCTTAAAATCACCTTTTTTCAGAGTCCTGAACCAGATTACCACGTTATTGTCTATATAATAGTCATTCTAGCCGAAAAAGTAGGTTCATAATGCAATCTTCTACAGAATTGATTTTGCTTTTAGAAAATGTTCAGGGGTGTCTCCTGAGTGTAAATTCAAGTTGGTGGGACGCGAGAGGTCAACCCTCAGGCATCACCTTGGAAAAAAAAGTTTTATTAA
The DNA here is from genome assembly GCA_963564615.1 of Rhorus exstirpatorius. Classification (NCBI taxonomy): domain Eukaryota; kingdom Metazoa; phylum Arthropoda; class Insecta; order Hymenoptera; family Ichneumonidae; genus Rhorus; species Rhorus exstirpatorius. Next base: position 16,283,882 of record OY751315.1, read on the forward strand.
ATATCTCGTGAGCCGTGCATCATGCGACGAAAATAGTGAAGAATTTTTTGTAGATAATAAAATTCTCCACAACTTCTATTTGAAACTTTTTCCTATATAGTGCTTGGTTTTTGATTTATGGCGCAACAAATTTTTCCAAACATCACCGTTTTTACTGTTATACCAACCGTTAAATTTATGTTTAGCAATAACTATGTTTGGAAAAGTTTGCCACGCTATAAATAAAAAACCATTCACTATACAGAAAAAAGTTTACGATAAAAGTTTTAGATAATTTTATTGTCTACAAAAAAGATATCGACCATTTTTATCTTACGATGCACGGTTCACGAGATATTTGATAAAACGTGTTCTCCAAGATGGCGGCTGAAGCTGAATTCAAATTAACCACTCAAAGCCCGCCAACTCAAATTTACACTCAGGGAACACACCCCTGAACTTTTTTCAAAAGCGAAATAAATTCTGTAGAAGATTGCAGAAAAAATGGCTAGAATGACTGGATATTAACAATAAAAAACATTTTCAGATCTCATAAAAAATTCTTCCACCTATGTAAATATAGCATGTGCGAAATATACAATACATACATACATATGTGTATCAGAAATATTAAATATATATTTTAGGATATATTTAAAATATATTTGAGCAAAAAAAATTTTTTAGATATATCCAAAGTACACTGGAAATATATTCTCCACATATATAGCCGAAAGGTCACACATGTCGAATATATTCCGGCATAAATATATTTTTTTTTTCTTCATGCGCATACCGCAACGAAACTCATTAGAAAGGAAAATTTTCGGCTTAGTTAATATCTCAGTCTCCTGTTACGACTGCTCGAGGGTCAAGCAGTGATGGGACATTCTCGCAAGCGAATTAATATTTCAAAAATTTTCAAACGAATAATTCCTTTCAAGAACCATAGCAGAGCTCTCGTGATACGTGCAAAAGTAATTTGTCGAAATTTACCTCCCGTGTATGTGACATCGATTTTTCTTGAGCTTGACATTTATTTATTTATTTATTTTGCATCCTTTTTTTGTGTAATTTTTTTTTTTTTTTCGTTTACACCGACTTAGTAAAGAAATAATCAGAAGATTCCGAAAAAGGGCACTCGGATCAAACGATTCCTTGAGATTTCTTACAAACGAGCGGGAGAAATTTTTAATCGACTGACAGCTCTTGAGTACGAGCTTCAAGAGACGTTATTATATATTGAAAAATAAAAACGAACAAATAACAAATTAACTGCGAATGAAATTTTACGAATTTTCACCCACTCGATATTGGAAATTTCATTAAAGGCTCATTACAAGTGAGTAAGCGAGAATCCTCGAGCGTCGAGCTGATTGTACATAGCGACCATAGCGTGATAGGAGAGCTGGGCAACGATTAACGCGCTTTCTCTGCCAGCTGTGAGTCTCCTCGCGCAGTGGAAAAGCCGGGAATCCACACCGGCGGCAACGCCAGCAGCCCAGAAGCCAGTAGGTAAAGACCTCGCGCTTGCCTCAGTATATATATATATATATATATACGTCCGAGTTTATACACAGAATCTTTGAGGCTCAAGTCCAAGCCGACTTTCTCCAAGTTATGTCTGTCGGAGTACGGTTCTCTGTCCTGCCGTATAGTCACTTTTTCATTACGCAATCTCTGACATAACCTTCGCCACGCTACAGCGACGGACTCGAGTACGAGTTACGCCACATTTGCCATTATATATATTATATATCAGATGAGTATATATATATATACGTGTGTGTGTATGTGTGTGTGTATGTGTGTGTGTGTATATGTATGTGTGCGTGTGTGTTTTTAGACAATCATTCAGGACTCTCTTTTAATATAATGGCAAATTCCAGGGATGAATAATTAAAATTTTTACATCCTCCTATTATCCCAACAGCGTCAATTATGACACACAAAATTTCATGTTGGAGCTGTAAAATCCCTCCGTCGTTAACTCACTGCTTCAAGTAACGTTGAACAGCAATCTTAGATACTGGATCGAGGGAATTTTTATAATTCAGGATATTAAAGTTCTCCAGGTAAATTTTGATTAATTTAGGTCAATTATAGGGAATTTTAATAATTAAAACACTGAATGTTGTTCAAAAGTTTCAAATTTCTAGCTTTTATGACTCAAGACTGTGGGCAGTGCTGAAGAGAAATTCGAGACATTTGATTCAAGAATTTAAATTGACGATGAGCAATTTTTAAATTAAAATAATAAATCGTCGAAGGAGGAAATTTGCAGAGTTTAAATACGACACGGTAGAAAAAAAAAACAAACTTTGTTTGTATAATAATAAAAAAAAAAAATTTACGTTTTTCTTTGCATACATTGTACGTAAAATTTGATGTACATGTGTGCTGTTGGAAGACCGGTGTATCCTAAATCATGATACGTCGTTCAAATTTTAATATTAAATTAAAATAATATGCTTATATATTAAATTTACATTGAATGAATGAATTTTAAAGCAGAATTGTGTGAAAATAATTTATAAAATAATAAATGTACGGTAAATGTTTTAAATACATATTGTACATTTCGCAGACGCACGGGAAATAATTTTTTAAATAATTCATTGTAATTTTGAGAGATAGGTCTATTAACTTCCAATGAAAGTTCATTATGATTGCAAAGAAGATTATGAATGTAACTTTCATTGACGGGGATATCAAGTCTCAATGTCATCGCAACTTATTTCGATTTCAAAAGTATTGGACTTCGGACGAAATGATTAATTTCCCAATTCTATTTATATTAGTTACGATTCCACATACTTGAGTCTTAAATTTCATATGCTTTTGCATATTTAACTTAACGACACTCTTTTCACAGTGCATTCCAATATATTAATTAAGACTGCCTTGACTTCCACGCTAAACTCTGAATGCATCAATTTCAATCTCGTATTTTGCGTGTTTGAAAAATGTTTGCTGAATCATTTGACGCGGAATCGCAAGAAAGCAAATGTAGTACGATTACCACTAGCGAGGGTATAAATTTTAATAACTTTTTGGAAAATTGAATACTATTTTGCCAATGTTTTCATGTTATTTTTTTTATTTTTAGTTTTAAAATCGGGATTGGTATGAATTTCTCTTGGGAGTATATGTGCAAATATTCAATACGAGATAATAGCCGTTGCTAAAAAATGTTATTAAAATAAATGTCCGAAAGCAAATGAAATTTATCAAATAAGGATACGGAATTGAAATGAATTAATATACATCCAATTGAAAAATCAATCATTTCGGCATTGGTCCAATATTTGTTAAATTGAAATAACTGTTGAAGGAAATTAGTGAAGATTGCGTTAATGATCTTCTTTGCAATTTAAATGAAACTTCATTGGATGTAAATATGCATATCTCACAAAATGACAATAAACTATCGAACATAGCTTCAAGTTCAAATTTACAGCATCAATGACAGTTTCACAAATAAGTAGGTATATGAAATGGTAATTTATATACATCGGATTCTTAATCTTAAATTTATGAATTCGTCACGTATACATTCCCAACTAAAAGTTCGATCTGATCAGAACTTCAGTATTTCGCTATGTGACGAAAATCTGAAAAAAAAAACCAATGGTATTGAAGATGCTTAAAACATTGATACTTCATAATAATGATAATGAGAAAAAGTTGTTAATAAATTGGCTTAAAAAATTGTTTAGCGAATAATCAATAAAATTTATTTTTTGTTTTATAACATTTATTTGTTGATTTTAATGAATACGCGTAAATTTGTTCAGGATTTTCTCTCTTTTTTGTAATATTTTTTTATATTTTGAGTAATATTTGTAATATTTTTTATTATTTTTAATAATTTTTATTATTTTTAATAATATTTGTAATATTTTTTCATATTTTGAGAAGTTCAAAAGTCTTAAGTTTTGGATATGCTTTCGTAAAAAGGTTTTGTATCGCGGCGAAAAAGTTTCCGGGTCATTGAATGAATAATTTTATACGTGTAAAGCCTTGCAAAATTTCGAAAACAGGATTTTCTCAAGGGAAAATTCTGAAAAAAACTTCATGTTTCCAAAAAAATTTAACGAATCCATTTGATCCGAAAATTAAAAAAAAAAATTCTGACAATTTGTTTAACAACATTTTTTTAACGAATTTGTTCGGCAATATTGTTATTAAAAATCAAAGTTTTTAAAATCTTCTAACTGGTGAATTTTTTTAGAGTTTTATTTCATAGCAACATGCTTAAAATTCTCATCGAATCTCACTTTTGGCTGAAAATGTGTTAGGGCTTCCTTTAACATACGGCTCATATTAAAACTGAAAAGACGTTTTTTTTTGTATACCGGTCATTCAAAATTACTGCCACACGTGCGCATAAAATTTCATGTACCGTATTTGCCTAAAAACTTTACACTTTTTGTATTAATTTACAAAAATAAAAAATGCCAATCTTACGCTTAATATTTTTATTGGGAAGCCTCTAAACATCCTTGTCCATTCAACCCTTCGACAATGGGATGGAGTCATATTTCTCACTACTTTTGACTTTATTTTCCCATTTTTCAAAATATCGTTAGCGATCTGTAACGCATCAATCAATCAATTATTTTGTTAAATAAATTTCGACATCTTGAAAATTACGTTAATTCAATTGACGCGCGTCATTCGCAAAAAAAAAAGATCCCAGTCGAAAATTACCGACTGTCGACGCATCAGCGTCCGATAATTGTAGATTTTTCTTCATTCCATTATACAACACAACAGATATTACGATCGACCTAGGAAATCACGTCGTCAAAATGATTTCCGGGCTCCTCGTATCAGGGACTATACTTATGATATTCGAAAAAAAAAAAAAAAAAAAAAATGGTCATCTCGCTTCTCGCGTACGCGAAAAACGAAGAAATAATTTTCTCTCTCTCTCTCTCTCTCTCTCTGTTTTTGTTTGTTTGTTAAGAAGCTTACGCGTTACAAAGTTCGGCTCGTTAGCACCCAAAATCGCCGGCTGAGGCTTCAATGTCGAAGTGGTTACATCCTGGCTGAACGATCTTCCGGCAATTCCGAGAAGGAGCACGAAACGTATAACTCGTGCTCCGGAAATCATTTTATCGTTATAGTATGTATCCTCGCTTTTTTTTCTTCTTTTCCTTGACCACGCGAGTGAAACGAAAATCGTCGAAGAAAAAAACAAATTATAATTTTCGAGAACGTTCCGCGTTGTAATTCGTAGATTGCGAAGGAATTTTCGCGAGAATGCCAACACGGATGTACAGCAATTGGAACGTTGAATTCTTTACGTCACTATGAAATTTTTCGATGCATTATCATATTTTATAATTTGTTTTTTTTTGTTTTTTTTTTTTTTCGAGATTCTATAATCGAGTCCTTAAGGTATTGATCACTGATAACGCACGTTTAAGAACGATAAATACAAAACAATAATAATAACAATAATAACGAATATCACCCGTCGATTATGTGCTCGTGGTGTTATAAAGAAAAGAGATAGAACTGCTATGCTTTGTGATTTAAACTAAAGACGGATCCCCTTCATATTCAGTCTTATATGTGAGAGTCCCCCTACTCTACCGGATCTCACTCCTTTGAAAAGTCGCGCGCGGCTACAACTTAAGCGATCCATACCTGAGTATGCGCGGTTCTCTCTTCTTCTTCCTCCTTCCCGCCGCCATGTATGTTTACGGGTGATGCGCGATATTACGCTTATAGAAATCAAAAGTTCCTCGAAAAAGAGACACACCACCGACAAACGAGATCCGTAAAAATTCCCCGTTCGTTCGTAATTCCGGGATTAATAAATAAAATAAAAAAAAAAAAAGAAATTGTTCAATCGTTGCCGTTATCGGTTAAGTTATAGGTTATGTATAGTACGTGATCTTGGACCGGCCTACTTTTGCCGTCTACGCGCATGAATGGAACATTATAATAGACCATTTTAAAACGATCATAAGATTGTGAAAATCTATTAATTATAAGCTATTACGTTTTGCATTTATATTCGAGGGAGAAAATGTATGATCGAGATTGAAGGAGAGAAGAAACGGAGAGAGAGAGAGAGAGAGAGAGAGAGAGAGAAGAAAATTGAGAATGAGAAAGAAGAAAAAAGTATGGTGTGTACCTTATAAATATTTTGATCAGATTATTTATTCATTGAATATTAATTAAATATTTTTTAATGATATATACATGATGTATTTTATAAATATTTTTTTTCGTAGCTTTGCTATATCGGAAATAATTTGCCATATTATTCGTCCTGAGGCAAGAAAATTTTTTATTCGACGTATTTATAAACCGGAAAATACGTAATATTGTTTCGACACGCGATTGTGCGAATTTTACGACGTAACTATCTTTTTGTTCAGTTTTTTCAAATATTTATGGTGCTTTGTTATTGTATATTCATAGCAAATTGGTGATAATAATTATTTTTTAAAAATTTGCACGGATACAAGTCAGTAATCTTTGACGATGCCAAATTTTAACTGGTAAGAAAGCAGGAGAAACGGTACATTTACATATAGCGTATCGCACTTTATTTTAAAGACGTCGATCCATTTACATCTAAAAGGCGACTATTTTCAATAAAGTTGTAGCTTTTAGTCCAGTCATTCTAGCCAAAAAACTAGGTTCATAATACAATCTTCAATAGAATTGATTTCGCTTATGGGAAAGGTTCAGTGGTGTTCCCTGAGTATAAATTCAAGTTTCCCGGACGCGGGAGGGTCGATGTTCAGCCACCATCTTGTAAAACACGTTTTATAAAATATCTCGTGAACCGTGCATCGTACGAAAAAAATAGTAGAGATCTTTTTTGTAGATAATAAAATTCACTACAACTTTCATAAAAATCTTTTTCCTGTATAGAGCATTTTTTTTTAATTTATAGCGTGGCAAACTTTTCCAAACATCACCATTTTCACTGTTATATCAAACGTTAAGTATATACAGGGTGTTCACGTTAACTCTGGACATAATTCTGGGGTGTGTAGAGGGGCTGCTTAGGCAAGCATTTTGAGGTAAGACATCCATGGTCGGAAAATCATCCTAACGACTGTGGAGGGCTTTGAAGGATTTGGTACCCCGCTTGCTTGTTCGTAGTGTAATGAATCAGATGTGATCACTATCGACCCGACGTTTTATTTAGCCGTCGACAATTTACAGAGTTTTCAACAAAATCAACAAATCGATAAACTTTTCAATGAAAAAATAAAATAAAAAAAACAATGTCCTGTATTTCTGAGCTGAATTTTATGTTCTCAAACGGACTCTTTACATGACGTGTTCGAAGCATTCCCATTTTATTTGATGATTTGAATGGATACTTACAAAGGTGAAATTCTATCAGCAATACTAAACATTTATCTGTTATGTTTCACAGGAGTCCACTACACACTGTTTCGTTTTGTTGATTACACACAAGAACTGCACACTGTCTCGTTTTGTTGATTTCACACAATAACTTTGTACTGTTATCTACTGCTAAATAAAACGTTCGGTCGAAAGTGATCACATCTGATTTATTACACTACGAACAAGCGCGCGGTATTAAATCCTTCAAAGCCTTTCACGTCCGTTAGGATGAGTTTCTGGCTATGGGTGTCTTATCGCAAAATGCTTGTCTAGGCAGCCCCTACGCATACTAGAAGTATATGTCTAGAGTTAACACCCTGTATTCAGCAATAACCATGTTTGGAAACGTTTGCCGTACTGTAATTAAAAAACCATGCACTCTACAGGGAACAATTTAAGTTGAAAGTCGTAGAGAATTTTATTATTTACAAAAAAGATCTTTACTATTTTTATCGTACGATACACGTTTCACTCGCGTTTCACGAGATATTTGATTAAACGTGTTTTCCAAGATAGTGGCTGAAGCTCGACTTCCCGCGTCCTGCCACCTTGAATTTACACTCAGGGCACACCTCTGAACCTTTTTCGATAGCAAAATCAATTCTGTAGAAGATTGCAGAAAAAATGGCTAGAATGACTGGACTATTTTTCCCAGGCAGCAATTGTGATAGCGATCCAGCTGGATTCCAGCGATTATCCCTGCTCTCTGTTAGGGATCTGATCGGATATCGGATTGGATGCCAGCACCGAAGTGTCGCACTTGAAATTTGTATTCCAATGGAGATTCTCGTCTGGATTCCGTGTCGTGTCTAGTCCGAGTCTTATCGGATGCTTAACCGATTGTATGGGATCCGATACGGGAATAACTTTAGAATATTATTTATGAATTAACAATTAAAAATTGATATCTTAAATCTTAACAAATAAGTAGTGCAGATGGTGTATAACAAACCTGATTATTGTAAAAATTAACACCAGGGTCGTTAATTAACAATTTCATTTCTCAAGACCAACCGTTTAGTTAATACATTAAATTTTTTATACAGGCTCGCGAGATGAGGAACAAGATAACCCCGAATAAAAATTTAATTTATTTGTTAATTAATAAATAAATTTTGTGAAAACTACCAGCAGTTGGAGCATGAAAATTTATATCTGGGATTTTGACAATATGAACAGTGCATAAGGTGCAAATCTGATTATTATAAATAATTAACATCCTAATTATTAATTAACAATTTTATTTCACAAGGGCACCTTTTAGTTAAGATATGAAATTTGTTTTATAGGCTCGCGAGACGATGAGCAAGACCACCCTGAATGAAAATTCAATTTATGTGTTAATGAACAAATGAATTTCGTAGAAACTATCAGCAGTTGGAGTATGAAAATTAATATCTGGGATATTGACCGTATAAACAGTCTAAATGGTGTGTTACAAATCTGAGTTTTATCAATAACATTAACATTAGGGCTGTTAATTAACAATTTTATTTCGTAAGAGCAACTTTTTGTTGAATTATGAAATTTGTTATGTAGGGTCGTGAGGCAATAAGCAGCACGACTCGGAATGGAAATTTAATTTATTTGTTAATTAATACATGAATTTCGTAAGAACTACTAGCATAGCAGTTGGAGTATGAAAATTTATATCTGGGATCTTGACAGATAAACAGTGCAGAAGGTGTATGGTAAATCTGATAATGATCAATAATTAACACCAGAGTTATCAATTAACAATTTGATTTCTCAAAGAAAACTTAAAAAAATTTGTTAACTAGGCTGGTGAGATTATGAGCAAGACGAGTTCGAGTAAAAATGAACTTTATTTGTAAATTAACAAATACTTACTGTAGGAACCACCGGCAGTTGTAGGACGAAAATTAATACCTGCGATTATTATTTTTGAATAACCTTGTGCCTGCTGACAAATAATTTCATTTACGTGAAACTTTATAAAAAAAATAAAAATTGTAAACAAGGCTCGTGAAACGATGAGATAAGGGACCCGAGTGAAAATTAAATTTATTTGTCAACTAACAATTTAATTGCATAAAAACTACGAAGAATGAAAGTATGCAAATTGATAGCGGATATCTTGAAAATGTGGATGTATAGAAAGTGATAAGAAATATAAATATTTTCTCATCAATCAAGGTCACGTTCCGGATCCAGCTGTTATCCCAGACGGAAATTATTTTGTGAAATCTCCAAAAAAAAATCCAGACTTAAATTTTCCGGAAACGTTATCACTTTTCGGTTATGGAAACCGCAAATTTAAATTCATAAATTCAAAGTTTCGTTAATCAGTGGTAATGAGGATACGACCCGAGATCCACCTGCGGAATCCGAAAACGATTCCCTTAATTAACAACGCGTCTCTGACAAATCTCTATCAGAATTTGGCTTTAAACTGGGATACTCTATCAAATTTCTGCCTCGTTGCAATCACAATTAACAGGCTCGACAGCCTCAAATTTGCAAAATTTAGAGCGTGCACGCATACATTTCGAAAAAATTGTAAAATTTTGTAAAATCTGAACACCTTGAAGGTTTTTTGCCACATTTAATATCGAACATGTTTCCCTAGGATATTAGGTTAAAAGTATCGAATCTATATCCTCAAAATTGCGAAAGTTAGAGTACGCATACATATTATATAAAAATTCAAAATTTTGAAAAATCTGAACCCTGGAAGGGATATTCGCACAATTCAATGCCAAACGTACTTATCCCTAAGCCTGTGCCTCTCAAAAGTTTTGGCACATCGGTCTCAAATTTACGAAATACAGCGCGTACAAACATTTTTATAAAATTGAAAAATTTTCTAAATTCTTAACTCCTTGAACGATTCTAATCAAATTCAATTTAAATCATCCTTGTTTCCACGAGTCTTTGTAAATTTTTGACTCGATAGTTTCAAATTTACGAAAATTAGAGCGCGTATACACTAATTTTTCACACTACGCATGCACGCATCGATAAAAACCATGAAAATTCCAAACTTACATATGCCATTCTCATTCCTTTATTTTGTTCACAAAGCTTTCTATATGGCTGTTAAAATAAAAAAATTTGCTTCTCATAGAGGGAGCTTCGTGAGCGGTATAAACTAATCAGAAAGCAATGTTCAAGTTTCTAATTAGCATCATTTTTTTTACATTTGTTTATTTATTGTGATTTTTATTTACTTTATTGCAAATGTTTAGTATTCATGGTTGACACCGTTGAACTTTTTTTTCAAACAATTATTTTGTTTTTTATTACATTCTATTTTCTAAGTTTGTTTTCTCTCTGCAATTTTTCTCTTCTGAAAATTGCCAAAGTTTGTCACTCAACAATTTTTAATGCATGTAAATATATTTTAACATCTCGAGTGTAACATATTTCATTTTACTGGACCGTATAAATTTTTATCGTGATTTTGAGAATATTGATTAATATATTCAAAAATATTGATTGAATATTGATTAACTGTATTCACAAATGTATTCGGTAAAACCATGAAATTCCTAATTGGTCATTTCTTTCAATTCTCATCAGTTGATGTTAGCAACCTTCACGATGTATAATGTAATGTAATATGAATAATGTTATATAAAATAATATATTTGTAAAAAAGTCTTGAAATAAAAACTATGTTTCCATTTTCAACGTTCGTTTACCTTTGGGGTTTGTCTATTTTGAAAATTGTCAACAATTTTCTCGTCGTTGTTCGGCTGAAATATAAGATATGTTATTTCGCTGGATCATTATGCGTCTAATTTTTCATCGTCTCTTTCTTCGATTTGCGTGCAAATGTAATTTCTCTCTCTCTCTCTCTCTCTCTCTCTCTCTCTCTCTCTTAGTAAGCTTGCTCATATATACAATAACGATATGGTAACTCCTGCGCACGTACAGCGTGATTTGAAAGAACGGCGGGGGAGCAAAGTTGCGACCGCGAGACGCAGAAAAACGTGACTGTCAATTGTCTAACTATACGTGTATTGCAACAGAGATCGAGAGAAAGAGAGAGACGAGAAATATTCAGAGAAGGCGCGCGATCTCGTGGCACATAATCTTTTCAACCGATTGGATTATTTTTTTTTCTCTTCTTCCTTTCATTTCGTAAAGTTCCCTTTCCAGCGAATAACAATATATATTGTCGTCAGCTGGATATATATATATATATATATATATCGCTGTGATTTAAATTTTACGTTTCGTAGCGCAGTGGAAAAAAAAACGTCATGCAAGCGTCTCGACGAAGCGAAGGGCTTGGTGCGTGTGGCAATATGAATCCAAAGCGTCGTTGCATGATTCTGAACATTCTCAAGCAGCGGCACGATCTTTTTTTAAATACATTCCGTTTAGTTATAACGATTTACTGGCATATTTCTTAATGATAATTCTTGACAGACAAAAGAAACTAGCAAGCTGCTCGGTGAGTTAAGAATTTTTTACACAACGGTCATAAATGCTCACGCCATCGTTATAAGAGAGGTCATTTTTTTTTGTGGCGCCGTGGCAGCGCGGTCAACAATTTCTATAATGGACCATTGTCTCGCTAAATTTGGCGTCCCGATCGTAATTTTGCACACAAATCACGCACTCCGTTCAAGACGACGTGAAACCCCCGTGCGGTCCGTCGAGGCTCGTCCCCGCACGCGAGCGATAGAGGCGTGCTCTGTTGGCGACTCTCTTGCTCACCCGGCAACGAGATTTAGCGGGCATGGAGATTAAATATCGTTTAAAATTATACAGGGATTTTTCTAGAGAGGATTAAACATCGGATTCAAGGTAACACCTTTGAAGTGCCTCGATTAATAATAACAATCTTCGATCGTCTGCTCGTTGTGAGGTTCCTGGAATTAAACATTTACAACCCTATCAGTTACAACACTACCAACGAATATCTCTACCAAAAATCGGTATTCCAGAACAACCCTATCAGATTACAACACTGCCAAAAGGCAACTGCTCTACCGTAAAAACGAAAACGCAAAAATGTCTATCAAATAAAAACTCTTCTGGCGAATAACTCGCCGGAATTACAAGTCTACCAAAGAACGACTCTCTGGCTAATCACTCTTGTGGTAAGGGTAGACAGCGCTTGAGTCGGTGTCATATCAAATCCAGTAAATTACCATGCGCAGACTTTCAATCGATAAGTTCGCTGTTTGCAGGACATTTAAAAAAATGTATTTATTGAAAATGTCGGATAAATGCTGCTTCGATCTCGCAGTGACGACGCATTGTGCCAAGCAATCCATAAACAAAAATTATTGTAAGCAATGTAATTATGCATGTGATCTCGTGCATGTGCAAAATTCGATTATTTGCAATGTTTTTGGTTTTGATATTCCAAAACAATGATATTCCAAAATAATTATACATGTGATCTCGTGCATGTACAAAATTCGATTATTTGCAATGTTTTGGTTTGGATATTACAACTATAGCCGAGCAGCATTCATCTGATATTTTTGATGAATACATTTTTAATTCCCTAAAAATAGTGGACTTAAAGATTGAAAGACTGCATATGGTAATTTGCTTGATTTAATAATACCAACTCAGCCGCTGTCTACCGTTACCACAAGAGTGATAAGCCGGAGAGACGTTGACGGTTTTATTTTCATCATGCATTTATAATAATTTAATACTTTGCAATTGGGAGTTTTTTTCATTAATTTTATTTTTTATTTCAAACCTTTGATAGTTTTATTGTCACAAACCTCCAACTCGTAAAGGCATGGGCGAATGGGCGCTAGTTTTTCGAAAGATTTTTTTAATTCATACTTTCAAACGCCCTAAATGGTCATATGACATTAAGTAACCAACATCAATCACAATTTGTTGACTGCGTACTGAAAAAAATTCTGTCATTACTGAGATTTATGATTTTTGTGCTTAATTTTTGTTTTAAATCTGATTAACAATTTGCTTACTGCGTAGAAAAAAAAATGCTATCCTTCTACTAAGGGCTTATGATTTTTTGTTTCACACTATGTATTGAATACAAATCTATCAATATTGAAATTCAATATTTTTTCCTTCGGAGAAGTCCAAGAATTGAATTCTTGATAAAAACTCCGAACAATGAGAATAAAAGAAACTTCAGTAAATATTATTTCGTTCACTGCACACTGAACAAACTGTTAATAATATTGAGGTTTATAATTTTTTTTCTTCACTGTGAATTAAAGAAAATTCTAATATCAATCTTAAGGAGGTAGGACCATTACGTTGGAGTTAAGCATGGCCCTAAATTGAATATATCATCAGCTTTCCCAATTTATGTTGAACGTTATTGTGAATAATCGTCATTGCTATTTATTGGCAATAATAAATCACACAGTGGCGCACGACGGACATGGAGAACGTGTGTACGCATCTGGAAATTCCTAATATTAAAAAAAAAAACACCATAAATAGTGTAAAAAAACTTGAGACAAGTATATTTAGCGGCATCGTTTTGTCCATCCTTATAAAAAGTTGGCAAATAAATTCAAATCATCCAACCCACAGATTGTCAAGTACATCTAGGATTATTATATTTTATTAAACTGTTTCATAATTTATGCTCATATGTGCAGCCATTGATCGTAATCTAAAAATTAATTGCTTCAACAATTGGAGGAAAAAATTTGCAGTAAAAAAAAAATTCGAACGAATTATTTGGCAGGTAGTCCAGGAATTATAAATTGTACCCATACAGGCATTTTACATAACTAGAGGAGACTGGCCTAAAATTATGAGTGAGTGATGCTGGGAACTCACAAATGTCACCCTGACCTCTGGCTGCCAAATGTCTAACTGCTCTCTCCCAGTCGCTGCCCGATGATTACTATGCGAATTTGTCACTTTTTAATCATAATTCAAAATCTGCTGCTTTAGTACAAGAAATATATCATAAATAAAGATCGGGAAGACATAGTCGATATTTGGTGCGAGGGCATGAGATTTTCAGCACACGAAGAATACGAATAATCGTTTTATTTATGTCGTGTGTAAAGACAAGCGACATGACTTTAAATTTCATAATTTCTGAATCATGAACAATAATTTATAAATTAAATATCTTTCATGCGATAGGATGATATTTTGAATAATAATTTATTGTTCGAAAGCATTTATTGAGCTGAAAAGTGATGGGAACTTTTTTTAAAGATTTTGAGGTTAAACATGGGACATCATGTAGGTTCATTGTATCCTCATGTCGATAATATCACTTCAACTATGTAATCAATTTGCGCGGTGGATTCTATCCATGCATAATCCCAACTGTAATAAGCCTCATTATCAAATCTTACTAAAAAAATCGCATTTTGCCGAAAATTTTGCGACAATCCAGTGTTTATAATTGTTCTCCATGGTATTTGTTGAGCACTTCGCCCAAGTATTTACACCGCTCGCAGCACGGCAAAACGAAGAGAGCATTTATGACTTCCTGGAACGGCCATTACCAATGGAATTACCGATCAGGCACTTCTCACCCGAGGAAGTGGGATTTACGATTCGCAAAGACCTGGATCCGAGGAAAGCTCCTGCGGCTACGACCTAATCACCGGAGAAATCCTCAAGAAGCTACCAAGGAAGGGAATATAGTTTATACCTCACTGATCTATTCAACGGTATTACACGTATATCCCATATACCCAGTCAATGGAAAGTTGCACAAATTATAATGATCCAAAAACCAGGAAAACATCCAAATGCCATCATCTCCTATAGGCCCATAAGTTTGCTACCGATAATATGAAAACTCTTTGAAAAATTACTCCTGGTACGAATGAAGAACCTGATTAACGAGCAAGGGGCACCTCCGAATACCAATTTGGATTCAGCTCCAACCACCCAACGGTAGAGCAAGTCAATAGAGTCTTTAAGAGTATTGTTCAGCAGTATTCCTGGACATTCAACAAGCTTTTCGACAATGTGTGGCATACTTTTTGTTTCGTCCAACAACAAAACAGTAAAATCTTTTTTTAATTTGAACTTTTGTAAAATCATATTTTAATTCATTGAATTAATGAATTGATGAGCCAAGGGAATTGAGAGCCTTGGGGAATTGGCAATCAATAAATTTACTCTACAATAAAGGTAATTTTTTTTTCATCGTCGTGTATAAGTTCCCATGAAAAAAAAAGTTTACTTCAGATATTTAAAAGATATATCTCTATATGTAGCGGCAATAAGTTCTATATCTCTTATATATCTTTGATATATTTGGCCGATATATCCGGGAGGATATATAGCAGATATATAATAGATATATTACAGAGGTATATAAATATACTTCGCGGCAATAAGTTCGATATCTCTTATATTATATCTCGTATGTATCTTGTAACATACTTCTTTTCTATATGGGAGGAGAGTGCACGTAATTTTTATTTAACAATAAATGCCTGGCGAACGGTAACACTATCTTTAGGTCTGCAATGCGGAAAGATCTACTGCAGGCTTTACGAGTCTGCGTCATTCGAGTAATTGTATAGCAGAAGAGATGAACGAGTGTCTCTAAACACGAGATCGGCAGCAATATCGCCATCTTTTATCTACGATGTGGACGTACACGCATGATCGTTACTTGAGGATAAATAACCGGTAACAGGTACCACTCAAATGAAAAAAAAAAAAAATATTGAAAATAATTTTCTGCCAGAATAGCGATAAACGACTCACAAAAAAAAACATATTCTCATTAGAAAATCGACTATTATATGTTAGTTATTATTTGGATCGAGGGATAATTGATACTTTATCATTTTTGCTTTATTTCTTCAATATCTTTTTTTCCTTAATAAAAAATTAATAGTTATCGATTTTGTTGGGTTTGAAAAAATAAAATTATTTTAAGGGGGTAGAAGAACGTCGATCGGATATTTGGCATAGATTTTGTTGGTAAATGACTTGAATATGGTGGAGACAGTCTCCTCGAGTTGCGGCTTTATCTCAGCGGCCACGGTTTTCCAGTTGTCGTTTAGGAAGAGATTCATCGCATCGGCGAGTGTCTCGTCACCATTGAACAAATTATCGAGACGAAGACTCGCATGACCAAGGTCAAAATCGACGTAAAAATCCAAAACTCTAAAGTGAGTTTTATTAGTCTGAGAATCCTGATAATGCTCGCCCTGTATCATCACTACAGCATCAATGTCGGAATAATTTCCACGTGCTTGACCGTTTCCGATGATCGGTAACATAAGAATCTTGCCCTCCATCTTATAGTCCGAGTTCATTTCCAGCCGAGGAATGTACAGTTTCAGTCTAATCCTATCCTTGTCCATGTCAATTCTTTGAGAATGAAATGAAATAACGTTGAATTATTATAGAAAAGAGCTCAGCTAATCGATATAAATTTTTCATTTTCATGTAAAATATTGCAAAAAAAAGTAACATTAATGTTTATAGAAAAATTACCGATGTAAATTATTTTTTAATCATCAGACAAATTTAAATCAACATCATATAGTTAAAAATTATATAGAGTCACTTGAGAATGACGCAACAATTACAAATAAGAATAATATAATATTGCTAGAAAAATTACTAGGGTAATTGTGGGTATTACTGCGGATGTGGGTATTACTGCGATTTTTTAAGAAATTTAATCAGAATGTAATCTTGTCTAATTATTTATAGCTTGGAAAAAAACCGACTGTTAATTTAGGACTTAGAAAACATAATGAATCAACAAAATGACGTGCGTCGTGATTATTTAGTTCATTGTTGATTTTTCAAAATTAGAAGGTGCTCGCGTGAGTGATAATTTCATAATTTTTTGCTGGTATAGTGGTCAAAAATGGATATCAGTATAAGGTCCTTATTTTCATTGTTATTGCTATGCGATATCCTTGTATTTCGTTACGGTATGACTGAAATAATATTTAGTTTTGATTTGAAAAATTTTTGAAATCAAAATTTAATTTATTTTCATTTTTAATGTGCCGCCGCAGTACGAATGTTTCAAGCATGCGGGCATTACTGCGGTTGCACTAACATTGCCGGTAGTATTAGATCTCGTCCTTTCAAGGAACAATTAAAAATCATTAAAAAATAATTTTGCATAACAAAAGAAAATATTTTTATGAGAAAAGATTATCGATTCGACAACAATTATTAAATAATTTATAATACGGTCACTTATTATCGGAGATTTAATTATCATTAAAAAATAAGTTTAAATAAGAAAACAAAACACTTTTAGGAGAAACGACTCTGAATGTGATAAAAATGATTAAACAATTCATTATGGTCAATTATTATCGGAGATTCAAGGATTTGGCTAGTTGCATAGATCTTCTTGAAAATCTCGAATATCTTTCATTCACATAATGTATTATGGACACGGGTTATTCAAGAAAAATTCTAAAAACTGTTAAAATTTCTTTGAAATAAAACAATCTCATTAAAGCATAGAAAAAATTAAAGCAATATTTTTTTTTTCACGGAGAAATTCAATTTGTTCAATTATTTGCATATAAACAACTAACGAAAGTTTATGGAGAAAATTGTGTGTAATAAAAAAGAATAAAAAACGAATTGAAGGAAAGTAGAAAGGAATAGAAGGAAACGAATAAGAGGAATAAAAAAATATGTTACTATTCGTGAAAAAGAATAACAATTTTTCTGATTATTTAGTTGACAACATTTATTTTTAATTTGTTATTAGTAACTTTTCGGTATTATTGTTGTTGAAACTCAATATCCTTGGTGTCTTCGATGTCATTGTTTTTTTTTTTAAATTTATAACTCATCGGGATTCGTTACAATTTACGACAATTTTATAACCCTTAAGATTTCTGTATCTGCACTTCTAATCGTTTAGCCAGTCATAACTTGGAAAATACAATTCGGAGACAAAAATGTCCAAGATAGTTTTTCTAAATGTTTTAATTCTCTAAACGCAGATAAAAAAAAACGATTAATATTTAGAAAAATGGCCTAGCCCCATTGAAATAAAATTGGTGTCCTTAATGAAATATGTCCGGAAAATGCTTGCCAATTTACTAAATCAGCTTTTAGTATTTCAACTACCAAGGGGAAAAAAAATGTATAAACTTTTTATTATTATTGATTCTTGTAATTCTCGGTCGAGTTTTCGTACGGTCCTGGCTGAATATACGCAAACGCGCCTGTACGGTTAAGTGCACACTACTATACGCTACAGTATATGGTGAGATCGTGGCAACGTTCGCGAACCCGTACCAGTTAAAACTTTTTTTTCTAATTTTTTTTTCTCCTAAACTATATGGTAAAAGCTGTTAACTTTTTTTGTTTACATTCCTTGCACCTTTCATCTGTGATCTAGAATTTGTGCAAAAAAAAAGTTTAAATGCCGTTTTTGAGTGATCTTCAAAAAACCATTGCAGATGACCATTACCGTTCTTGTAGATAGAAAAACATCAAACTTTAATTGTAAATATTAGCTCGAAATTTAGACGGTAGACCAATTTTGTTCATAAGAATTTTATTTATATTTTTTTTATGATCTTCATTTCTAGCACGGTTTAATAAAAAGTTTAAAAGAAGTACTCCCGCGTGGTACATACCTTATAAGACCTTTTTTGGTGTACTAATATCTTGGCTCGCCGTACGTCCTAAACTATAACTCGGGCAAAAATATTTCAAGGAAGACTTCCTTTTTCAATTATCTAAACGTGGATATTTTTTGGGATTACTTTTGGGTGGAAAAGTACGTACAAAACAGCCTATAATTATCATTACAAAATAAGTTTAAATAAAGATACAAAATATTCTTATGAGAAACGACTTTAAATGTGATGATAATTATTAAATAACCAATAACGATTACCCGTTATCAGAGATTTAATTGTTATCATTGAAAAAAATTCTAAATTATATACACTACGCGCAGTACTAGAGGCACAGTAATTGGGCAACCCGTAGTATTTAGGGCGCAGTAATACCCTCTCTCGTCGTTCTAAACCCCGCAGTAATACCAGCATCTGCATTGTTTCTTCAAATGCTTAATTATAAATTGTTAATTTTTTTCTAAGTTCAAAATAAGCGAAATATTAATTTGAAAATTAAAAAATCTCATCAGTAACTTTGAATGATTTTTAAACAAATATTTTCGTCAAACTGGCTCCGCATTTCAAACCGCAGTAATACCAACACTTACCCTAATGGTTTATTTTTCCAAATTGCCGGAATAATGGGGACATCGTAATAAAAAATTTAAAACGGAGTTCACTTGGAAATAACGCAAAAATTGCACATAAAAGTAACATTAGAATTACTAGAAAAATCAGCGATGCAAATTATTTTTAAATCGCTGGAAAAATAGAAATAAAGATCATAGTTCAAAGTGATGAATGGATGAGTCACTTGTAAATGACGCAAAAATTGCAAATAAACTAATATTAATATTGCTAGAAAAATTTTAATTGCCAGCAAAATGGAAATATAAATAATTGTTAAAAATGATCAATAGAACCGCTTGAAAATCTCATGAAAATTTGTAAATAAAAAAATCTTCGGTATATAAAAAAATCTGCATTAAAAAATTTAGTTAGAGAATTTTTTTCTATTTCTTATCTCGTTTGCGATTCGATAATTCTATACTTTGCTCCGCCGTTTAATGCATTACTCACTTGACACTTTTGAGAATGAAATCAGTTGCACCGAGAATTCGTATGTTCGTGTAAATTGAGCTTATCGAGACGGGACCAGCAGCCTGATTCATTTGGACTTCCGGTAAGTGGAGAGGTTCGCACGGTGGTATGTTTAGAGCGGCGATACCCGATTTGAGATGAGGCCTCAGTGCTTCTACGCTGCTTTTCACACACTCGTTCAGATGAGGATCGTTGCGATGGCATAATTTTAGGAAAGGCGCTGAGCACCAATACATGAGAGATAATAGTTAATTCCCAATCCGGCTCGATATAAGCTACATTCATGTGTTTATAAATATATACACAGGGTGTCCCATTTTAAATTATATAGCTGAATATCTTGAGAAGCAATGGTCACAGAGAAAAATGTTTCGTATAAAAGTTGTTGGGTACCGAAGGGGATAGATACTGGTGATATTGGCTATCCTCTGAGTGGAAGCGCAAAGGTGATATAAAGGTCAACTTCGGTTTTTTAAATGGAATCATATGTTTTTTATTTCTTCATCCGATTCAGCGTTCAATTTTACATAAAAAAAACACTGGAACAAAAACCTTCCTCGTTGATACACAATCGCAGCCTATTTTTGAAACTTTCAATCGTTTGGAGAAGGAGAGTTCTCGGAATCTCGGTTTGTTTACGGAATTTTGGGTACTTAAGCTAAAAAATTCCAGATTACAGTAGAAGTGAAATCATAGACATTCTTTTGATGCTTGGTGAATCTCGACATAGTCGAGATTCGTCTACACTCGTCTGTAGGAGTATACCAAGAAAACTGTCCTTCTCCAAACGATTGAAAATTTCAAAAATAGGCTGCGGTCGTGTATCAACGAGGAAGGTAATGTGTTCGAGCATATCTCATCAATTCATGATGGTTGATTGTGCATCGACCGACACACACACGCGCTCAAACATTCATCCTAGCACATCTTTGTTCCAGTGTTTTTTTTTTATGTAAAATTGAACGAAAAATCCATATTCGAATTATGACAAAAAGATGTGTTTTCGAGTCCCCGATTTTACAAAAAAGTTTCATCGATTTTAAAAATGTCCATCTTCGTGTCGAGGATATATGAGGTCGCCACACCCTCAAAAAATGGCGGAAAAATTTCGAAAAATTAGAGGTATCATTTTTGACCAAAGCAAACCAAAAAATTCATTGGACATCAGAATCCCAGGGGGTCAGGCCGATGACGGGATGGTTTGACGTGGAATGCCGCATATATATTTGGGGTAGTCAAAATGAACAGGAACCAAGTTTGACCCCGACCCTCATCGAATTGGTCACCGATTTTTTTCCTCTGTTTCTACTGTATAAATAAAAACTTTTCTGAATGTTTACGATTTTTTCGACCTGCCGTTTTGAAGTAGCAATTTTTCAAAGTTCTTCGATGAAAAGGAAAAAAGTTTTGTTTTCTTTTGATTCGCAAGAAGATAATAGTTCTTAACGAATTTTCAGAGAATCTTAAATTATTTTTTTAACGAAAAAATACGCAAAAATCAATTTTCCTCGAAAACCATGTTTTCAAAAAATTGAATTTTTTTCCGAATTTTTTTTGTTCACAAAGGAAACGCTTTTGCTCCGTGTCAAAAAATGGCTATTGGCATTCATTTGGGAGCTGCGTTGCTTTTTGAATATTGATGCTCATACGTCATCGAAGGAAAAATCGAATCACGAAGAGACAAAATGAAATGTTATAAATTTTGATCAACTTCCGCCTTAAACGAAAGCCATAACCATTTTTTGACACAACAAAAAATTTTATTTTTTAGTCAAACGGAAGACTCAAATAAAATTTCGATTTTATTTTAAACAGGTTTTTCGAAAAAAAAATCGATTTTCGTGCTTTATTCGTCATAAACGACAGCTTCATGCTCTGAAAATTAGTTTAAAATATTTTCTCGCCAATGAAAAGAAAAGAAAACTTGTTTTTTTCATTACGACTTTTCGCTCGAACGCGTAATTTTCTTGAGTTACATTTGGTTCGTCAAAGAACTTTGAAAAATTTTGCTACTTTCGAACTCAAAAATTCAGAAAATGTTTACTTTTTTATGGTAGTAATGGAAAAAAAAATCGACGACCATTTCTGTGAGGATCGGGGTCAAACTTTGTTCACGTTCATTTGGATTACCCCATATAAACCGTGTTAATGCTTTGATTGTCAGTGATATATATCGCGCATAGCATGTCTCGAAATAGACTGCGATCACCTAGATTTTACGACCCGAGGACTCTGAGTCATTCAAACTGGAGTATCATTTATCGAAACTTTTATTGACAAGGATTTCAGGAGACTCGAATGTCACATCAGTCTCATCCTTACCAAGGAAAAAATACATAGTTAAGATACATTCGATATAGAATTTTTTATGTACATATATTTCCTATGAGGCCACTCGCATGAATCCTGCTTTTAAATTGATTTGCACTACGCTGAAAAACGTTGTATTTTAATTATTGAGGAACTAGACTTAAGAACGTCGTCTTCATAAAGAAACAGAACTTGCAGATTGTTACTAACGACCATGGTTAATTTTCGATTCCCCATAGAGGAAGCATTAAGTATATTATGTAAAAGTTGGAAGAAGCAATTCGCGAGTTACAGGTTGTAGCTTTTACTCTCTTTTTTGTCACAGTTAATACACATTGTTTTGAAATTCAAGTTAACTAATACTTTTCTAGGTATTGAGTATTTCATAAGATAAGCTCACTTTTAGGTGTTAACTTGATATTTCAAAACTTAGAGAAATTAGAGCTGTCAAACAATATTTTTTTTTCAATTCAAAATTTCATTAAACATGAACCCTGCAATCCGTCCTTTAATAATAATCTATTCATATAAAAAAAATTAGCCGGATATGTAAAAATTTATTGAAGTTAAAGCGACCACAGACGTTTTTCGAAAAATTTTAAATTTAAAACACACACACACACACACACACTCACGCACGCACTAACGCACGCACGCACGCACACAGACACGCACACACTCACACGTCTGGAATTTTTTTATAAATGTGATTTCTGGACGTCTTGGAACATTTTGGACACATCCACATTAAAAAATGTAAAAAAAAAAAAACATTTTTCACCTTCACAAAGCTTCATCCTCTGTGAGGAAGGAAAACTAATATGACAATGAACATCACGCTATCTGAAAGTTAGTCTCCTTTTTTAGTCCAGTTATTCTAGCCAAAAAAGTAGGTTCATAATGCAATCTTCTACAAAATTGATTTCGCTTTTGAAAAAGGCTCAGGGGTGTCCCCTGAGTGTAAATTCAAGTTGGCGGTACACGGGGGATCGAGCTTCAGCCACCATCTTGGAAAACATGTTTTATCAAATATATCGTGGACCGTGCATCGTACGACAAAAATAGTCGTAGCCTTTTTTGTCGATAATAAAATTTTCTACAACTTTCATTCGCAACTCTTTCCTTTATAGTGAATGAATAAAGTGGCAATCTTTTCCAAACATGGTTATTGCTAACGGTTCATGTAACAGTAAAAATGATGATGATTGGAAAAGTTTGCCGTGCTATAAATAGAAAACCATTCACTATACAGGAAAAAGTTTAAAAGAAAAGTTGTAGAGAATTTTATTAACTATAAAAAAGTTTTCCATTATTTTTATCGCACGATGGACGGTTCACGAGGTATTTGATTAATCGTGTGTTCCAGGACGGTGGCTGAAGCTCGACCCCACGCGTCCCGCCAACTTGAATTTACACACAGGGGACACGCCTCAACTTTTTCCAAAAGCAAAATCAATTCTGTAGAAGATTGCATTGTGAACCTATTTTTTTGGCTCTATCTAGCGTCCGGGTTGCGCGACGCATGACTCGCGGTATACGAGGCGTGCCGGGGGATGCAGTGCGTGCTCGCTCTCTTCGCCTATTCCTCACTATAGATTGACTATTATAAACAATAAGAGCTTCGATTATTTATAAACGGAATTGTCAATCCTTTCAATTTTTTTCTAAATCTGAAATTAAGCCTACTTCTTTCCATTTTTAAACAGCCGCCACTTTTTTAACTAACTGATATCGAACGAGTCCTCACGTCATAACGATTGATGCCATGAGACCCTATATATGCACTTCGAGGGTATCTTTACGATTTTTTATCTCGGAAAGCAGCAAGTGAATCTTGTTGAATTTTTTCGCATACACGGAGTATACCTTTAAAAACATGCTGTTAAAATTTCAAGGCGCTGTCATTTTTTTTTATATAGGTTTGAGCATCTTTAAGTGCCTAATTTTATATATTTATATTTGACTGCTATCTCGAAGGGTGAGTACGAGAAATCTGGACAACGATAAAAAAAGAAGTAGTAATCCAAAAAAAGTGAAGTGGTATAGTAGCCGGAACAGAGGTGCATTTGCCTTATTCAATAAACAGTATGCAAAATCACTTTTTGGAAAGATAAAAAAAAAAAAAAACGTCAGCTAAAGTAACAAATTCATGTTTTAATTGGTGTAAATGATATCATTCAGGCACTTGACTTACGAATTTCCAATGTGTCCTGTGCGTCGACACGAAAATAGCTCAAGATAAGTAAAAGTACGAGAACTCGGAGCTTCATTGTTAACGTCCCGTAGTTGCACACGGAATGACTTGAACGATTTGTAAGCCGTCGGTATACGAAAATTCGCTGATTCAGCTGATTCGAACTAAAATTTGTCAACTTTACGTTATTATCACAGTGATTCTCGTTTCCATTTCACAATCGCAATATGTGCCAATCGACGCTTTCGATGTATACACAGAAATATAACGATAAATTAAATAAGTAAATAACTTTGATTATCAGATTAAATAAATATTTGAATCGTGATACGGATGATGGTTGTATATTGAAAAAATTCACTCGAACAATCGAGTTAACAGCCCCCTCCCCCGCCAATTTAATACCCAATGCCGATTTTTAAGGATGTTTCATAAAAAGTTGAAAAATAAAGAGAACTACGTGAATTTTGGTAAATATGTGGAATAACGGCTCCATCTCGAAAGTGCTCCAAATTTTTTCCTTTCATTCTTTACCACAAGTATATAAGTATCCCAAGTAATATTGAAGAGGCGCATGGCTTTGGACCCCTTAAAAAAATAAAAAAAAGTGGCAATATTCAATGGTTTGCATGAAATTGAATTGTCGTTCCAATCGTAACGAAGTCGTAAACCAAGCCCCCCCCCCCCCCCCACACAAACAAACACGCGCGCGAAATAGGACAGTCGGAAGAAAAGGGGAAACATATGAACATCAGTGTAGTGCGAAAAAACCACGGCGTATATTAGAACGTGAAGTGGTATGTATATCATATGTGGAAACCCTGCCACTCTTCATTTTTCAATTAATTTCTATGGTGTTAAATATCATGCGCCACCATATTATTGCATGTTACACCACTGCTGGGTGATAAGAAACATTAGCAAAAAATTAGTTCCTTCTTTCATTAATTTCCAATTTATGGTGTTTTAATTAATTTCTATGGTGTTAAATATCATGCGCCACGATATATTATGGCATCTTACACCATTTCTGAGTGATCAGACACATTAGGAAAAAAATTGGAGCTGTTTTAAGGTGGAGCCGTGATTCGACATATTTACCATTTTTCAGTTTCATGGAAATTATTAAAAATTTTCACCGAGAAAGTGTAATGTCCCCTTAAATACTCGCTTTTACCCGAGATAAATCATGGATCGTCGAAAAACTAGCTTTTGCACGCTTGCTCTTAAGCACGTCACTATTAAAAGTTCGATACAATTTTTCGAAAAAACAAAACCAGTTTTAGGGAATCCTCTCATCTCTATTCCGAATCCGATTATTCCGAATCCCCGTAAAGTCATACTCGACCCCAAAAGGAGTTACCATCAAAGGACTTAACAAATAAAAGCCTCTACGTCTTTTATGTCTAAAGTCTTTATGGAGGAAATATGACGTTGCCTCTGATGTGTAAACGTTTATCGCGTCGTCTCAAACGATCGTTATACATACACTCGATTCGTAACGATCGACTATCGAGATCGAATCCATGCTCAACAAAGGACCTTGCCCTCTATAAAAAAAAATTTCATGGTCGTGATGTTAAAATGTAAAAAAAACAAGAGAAAAAAATGGAATAAACACCCGGCTATGTGTATCGACGAGTTAGCGAGAGTCATGAAACGGATTCTCTGCGGTCCATGGCCCAGATCGCACGCCCTTCCACGCTAGGCCTATAAAAACTCGACGTTGCCCATCATCCACTTGCATTCAGTGTCTCCGTACCGATTTCAAAGGAGTTTGACAAATTTCAATAAGCTTCGCATTTCATTCATTAGATAGGCGTGTTCCAGGAGGATTTTTTTTCTACAACCCGGTTGCACTTTCATTAATTAATCATCCATAAATTATTTCTTATTAAATTTACGAAATCATAGCAATAATAATAATAATAATAATAATAGTAACAATTAGATGTAAAGTTTTTGAGTAAAAAGTCAATCGAACGACTCATATGTGCGCTGTGATCTCGTGTTTTTTGACGATATTTCTCATAACGGTGATCGTCCTTATTCTGCTCTACAAACCGTTTTACGTCTGGGAAGTACATCACTGATGAATTGAGCTTTTTGTCGTCCCGGTCTATTGGAATATTTTTCAATACTGAAAGAAGTTTGAAGAAAAAGAAAAACGAAAATGAGGGTCGTTATTTCGATTTGTCTGATCGCTCAAGTCGCCTCGGCGAGCTCTTCTCTCCTCGAAATGTCACAAACCCTGTGGACCAAAGCGCTCGAGGGTGGCCTGACGAAAATCGGAGGATTGGATCCCCTGAGGATTCCCGTCGTGAAGGTCGATCAATCCGAGGGTAACACGAGTTATCGTATGATCTTGCACGACGTGAAGATCAGGGGACTGAATTCGTCGAGCCTCGAGAGCATTCACATTGGACGTGGAACGATCAAGGCGAATCTCAGCGAGCACGAAGCCGGTTATGTCAGCTATACCGATCAGCGAGAGCTCGATACGATAAGATATCGTTTTCACATGGTCGTGAAAGAGCCCAAGGGCGAGGCTTCGGAAAATCTTGAGGTTCGATCGATTCCCGAATTTGTAAAATCAACGAGATCCCACAATTTGCACGGACGAACGAGAGACAGCGATGCAGCATCTGACAACAACGGAAATTACGGAATGTCACCGGGATATCAGGATAATCGGGGAAAAACGATTCCTCCGGGTCACCGAAGGATTCACGAAGAATCCACGACGTATCGTACCGATCGACGAGAGCCCCAAGTGCATCGATCGAATTACGAAATATCGGATAAGCGACAGGATGAAATGAGACATTACGCTTCATCGCAAAATTTATGGGTACCTCAGCAAAGTGAATACTCGAATTCTTACACAACAGGAAGATCTAACGGTGATCGGGCAAACATTCGTAATCCCGTAGAGGTAAAGAATATTCCGGGACGTGTGCGAATAGTTTATGCGGAGAGACAGATGAATCCGGGAGATAATTATCGAACGACGAATCAACGAGCTGCTTCTAGCGAACGTTCGGCCGTTTTCGGTTCCAATGAAAATTGCGATTCTCGAAAAAATTCGCATAACGAACCAACGAATTTCCGTCAGAGGGATAATGGGAATCATAGACAGACGGAGGAGATCGGTACCGCGGCTAGCATGAATTTCGAGAATCGCAGAGCTTACGCCGATGCCAGATTGAATCCAGGACAAAATGCCGAAGTGTCCGGTTCAGGAAAAATCCGTAATAACGAGTCGAAGAACGAAAATCGGTACAGCGCGGCTTTCAATGCAAAGATTGAACCGAAGAATGACGATCAACGGAAATATTCGCAGTACGGTGATGGTTCGTCGTCGTCGTCATCGTCGTCGCAACGATTGGAAAATCGGCCCGGTTACGTTGACATCGTTTATACCGGCGAGAAAGATCAGAAGATTCGGCATTTTGGCAATTTGAGAGTCGAGCCAGGACGTGACACAACTGTCTACAGTCTCGAAGATGTTCTCCGGGTAATTAGAGATGTTTTTTTTCGAGACAATCGGCAGTGATATCAAAATTGTTTTAGGTAGCACGAGCACGAACTTGATGATCGTATATGTTGCCAAATTTTTTGATATGCCACGAGTAATTGATAGGGATTTGTGTAGAAACTCGAGCACGGTTATCAGCTATTTTGCACTAAATAAAGTAATCCAAAGTCAATGGTTTCTCGTGAAAAATTATTTCACGTATATATATGTAGGGACAAATAGCGTAAAATGTTTTGGCCGAAAAAAGTGAATATTTGAGAATTTTATTTAAATCATAAGCGCGTGTTTGTACAGAA
Source organism: Rhorus exstirpatorius (assembly GCA_963564615.1). Classification (NCBI taxonomy): domain Eukaryota; kingdom Metazoa; phylum Arthropoda; class Insecta; order Hymenoptera; family Ichneumonidae; genus Rhorus; species Rhorus exstirpatorius. The sequence continues at coordinate 16,312,211 of OY751315.1, forward strand.
GTTTTTTTATTTGAAAAAGTAACATTCGAAGAACACTGACGCAATCATTTTTTTGCGTAAAAATGTTTATTAATAATGAAGTTAAAGTTGATGTCCGGGAACCATGATTTCTCGAAAACTACAACATCAATCATTCTGAAGTTTTTTTTTTTCTTTTTTTTTTTAAGATATATATATATATATATATATAAAGATATATAAAGATATATATATAAAGATTTAATATTTAAGGAGGTTGGTCACCTAACGCATAATGATAAGAATTGGTTCAAATTTATTGAGGATACTCGCGAATAGGTATAACGACTCTGTGCAAAATTTCAAGTCATTCCTCTGCATAGTTTGCCTGTAATTAATTGTTGAAGTTGTACTCTTATAGATGGGCGACCATTAGCTAAATCGTACGTATCTCATGAAATACTTCATAAAAACGTTAAAAAAGATAAGAATTTAATGAAAATGGATCCGGATAATCATCACATATTTGGGAAGAAGTTCGCAAAGAGCCAAATGCTTCATGTACATAGTTATTAAGAAATTCTAAAAAAAAAAAACAACTTTCGTTGTATTACAATGTTCGCTCGGGAACTTGTGACTCGGACCTCTCTTTCGCACGCTGCTCGCCCGGTAACCCGCGCACAAGCGGCCGTTTCCCGAATTTCCCTTCCAGCACGGCGATGACCACCCTCCTTAAGGTAAAGACCTTGGTACCTTAAGGTAAGGTAAGGTAAAGTACCTTAGGGTAAGGTAAGGTTTACCTAAGGGTAAGGTAAGGTAAAGTAAAGGTAAAGTAAAGACCACCCTCCGCGGTGAGCGGCGGGGAATAGCGGGAATGTAGGCACGGCGAAGCGCGGTGAGCGGGCACGCATGAAACAAGAGAGAGTCGGACCGCTCACAGGCTCGATCGTACCTCTTTCACTTACAATATCTCAAAAACTAAATGGTAAATCTTCCTGAATTTTTTTTCACATTATTCGTGAAATCCCTCGCTAGCTTCTTCTCGTTTTTCATTTTCATCGACTTCGGAATTTTAGTTTTGACGGTAGAATTAATAATTAACTCCTGTGCATACATGGCGCATATGTTACGTGTAAATGAAGCCAACTTTGAGTGTAAATATTTCGGGTTTGGGATAGTCAAGCTTATTCAAATTGCACAGATGTTCGAATAAGATATTAAATAACCTGTATGCAAAATTTCGACCATTTCCAAATTAAACTATCCTGTGGAGGAGCTACCTTAACCGCAGGATTTTTTTCCGATATATACTTTCGATTTGACATTTAAAAAATGTCAGTTTTTCTCATAAAAATCATCAAGACTCTAACTTTGAACGTCCGCCATTTTGTTTTAACTCAATATTTCGGAAATTCCATCGGTAAATGACAGGATAAACTAACATACCAACAAAATTTTTTGGGCTTTTTTAGTTTGAATAACTTTGTCTTGAAGGACAGTGCTATATATAATTGCAAAAAGTGCTTTCAGACTATCGGCTGTAACTTCCTTATGACTGAATACTTCTACATGAAAAAATTACCGAATGTTCCTAGAATATTATTTTTTTTTCATATAAAAAATTTCTGTACGGATGTATGCTTGAGATTTTTCGAAAAGAAAATTTTAATAATTTGCGGCCTCCTGACCAGTTATAATTCGGTAAATAAAAATGCACCGTATATTTGGCTTACCGAATGTTTTAGTGCGAATGTCATAATAAAATTGAGCGATTAGCCAGCATAAGATTCATTCTGTGACAATATATAATAGCAATGCTATGAATTCGAAATAATTTACTTATCGCTTGTTAAATTTGTGAGAGAATCAATCATCTGCAAACTTATTTATTTATTATCGATCATATCTTTCCATATTTATATTCGTCTAATATAGATTGTGTTGACGCGTCAAATTTTTCTTCAGGTCAAACAATATTACTCAAAATCTGTCCTCCCTTAATATTTGACAGTTCTCACAGCATGAAATCAAATAATCTCATGCACCAGTAAAATTATACTTTTTCGTATTGTTATTTTTTTCCCAAATTGAAATGATCAGACATCAATATTCTTGTAATGCAACTCTCATTTTACAAGCTAATATCCTCGTACTATCTCAACGAATAAATAATGCGAATGATTTATTCATAATAACGAAGAGTTTTTTTTTCAGGATCTACGTGATCACAAGACGATCATAATTCACAATTTCACCGAAGGCGAAGATTTGATGAAGAAAAATGATGCTGTCAGAACGGCGAGTGAGACAAGGAGAATCAAAGATCTCGCGAGATACGCGAAAGATTTTCAGGAGAAGCAGGGCTACTACGAGCAAGGAATGCAACTGATTTATCATTTTGGTGATGAACGAGAGGACGATTACAAAGGAAACGGAGGTAGAAGAACGAAAAGAGCTCATCTTGACGAACAAACGGAAGTATGTTCAAATTTTTTTTTTTTTGTATTAAAAAAATTTAATTTATATACAGTATGTATGGAGAATTCCACAAAAACCGTGCCACTTTTTTTCTTCGATTTCTCACATCTTTTTCATAATTATCACTCAATGTGAATTTTTATTAAATTTTCGAATTCAAGTGCTGACGACTATCCTTTTCTCTCAAGTCCCAATATCTTGGAAATAATGGGTCGTACGAAAAAGTGAGAATGCGATAAAACTTTTGGACTTCCGTCCATTTCTCAATAAGGTGCAGTTATAATTTGATCGACGCTGTGGATTACTTTTTTTTTGCCAAATTACAGTCAAGTCATTTCCATCGTTTTGGTATTTTTCTACCCGTTATATTTTTTTAAAGAGCTTCTGGCAATACATGGAGAAAAAAAAGGAACGGTAGCTTTACTGAAGAATCAGTTGTACTAACGTGGTATAATAGATCCCGAATATATCTACAGGGCTCCTCTTCTACGTGATTTCATTTTAGGTCAAATGCCATTTTTTTTTATCATGGCCCAACGATAAAAAACCAAAAATTTTTTCACACGTTTCAATACAAAAGTCCGATAAATTATCCTTGTTATGATTTTCTCACTATATTCTAGGACACTTTATGTGACGGCCACGGAGCGTCAAATAGATTTTTAGGCAAAACAATGAAATTTTTCGGTATCCCAGATATTTTTTTGTCCAATGTATCGAAGGGGAAGAAGGTTTATAAAACGAAAATTCCGTTGCTGTGTATCTAAACAATATTTAGGTGAAAGTTCCTGATGGCACCGATTGCATGCGTTAAGGATGCTTCACGTATACAATCCCGGGAAAAAGTGAGATTACGTGGGAATTTGAAGCACTTTGCGATGGAATAAAAATCTGAAAAATCGACCTTGCAGAAAAATATAAAATAAATAGTAAAAAATGTAAAAATCGACCATTGAGAAGAATGCCCAAAAGTTATGAACAAATTGGTTAAAACAAAAATTGTGAAACAAATAATCACAAATAATTTTTCTTTGCGGATCAAATGAATTCGTCGATTTTTTTTTAATACGAGTGAATTTTGCTATAATTTCCCTTTATATTTTTCAAAATTTTAGTTTTAGAATATTTTAAATTCAGTATGCACGAGATTATATTCATTCGATCCTGCCGCACAATTTTTCGGCGTTATATGTAACCTTTCTACGAAAATATATCCAAAGTTAAAAGACTTCATCCACTTCTCAAAATTCCAGAAAAAAAAAAACATTGCAAAAAAGAAAAAAAGAGAGAAAGTTGTAAAAAAATTCATACGTGTTCTCAAGCTAAGCGAAAACAATAAAGACATTTTACTGATGGTTTGAACAACAATTTTTTTTGAATCAAATTTGTTAACGAATTTTGGGCATTATTATTATTGAATATCAAGGTCTTGAACATCTTCAATGTCGTACATTGTTTCAGATTTTTTTCACACAGCCAAGTACTGAAATTATGATTCGATAAAACTTTTGCATGGGGAATGTATACTTGCAGCATCCTTGCGGGAAGAAATTCAGGTTTTCGAGTGTTTTCAGGTCGATTTTCAGGATTTTTTTTTTCCCCTAAAGGGTTGGGTTTATTTCAATAAAACTGTAAGAATATCTTTATTGATGTTTTAATATGAAGTTAGAATTATTTTGTCGCAAAATAAATCAATGCCTTGAACATCCGGATCCGGAGCATTTCTCGATTGTATGCCCATTGCTAAAATTATGTCAGCGCAGTGAAATTATACCTGATACTCCCTTGCAATGCTCAATAACTCCGAAAATTTTATTAATTTTCAAAATAAAATTATGACGAAAAATGTTCAAGACTATATAAACATCACGAGAATGTAGGAAAAAAAACTGTTCCAAAAAGTGGAACTCACCCCTTGACTCAAATAATATATTAACCTCTGTGTTCTCTACCTTAAAAAATTTTGAATAAAAAAAACAAATGAAATTGCAGGACGACGTTATGCACGTAATAATGAAAATCCGCGTGCCAATGCTGCGATTCGATGCTGGATACGTCCTGACCGGAAAAGTTGGAAAGCAGGTTTTACGGGGCAATGGCCTTCTCGCTGCAAACTTCAGTAAGGAGGAGTTTGAAGATGTTTTTTTTTCTTTCTGTTTTTCACGAGCGTGACGCTCCAACGATGAATAACTGAATAACAAAGTGTCACCATTTTTTCCTTGCCCGCTTCGATGAAATGCATATATAATGACGCTTTCGTGCCTTACAGCGGAACTAATTGGTGATTTCACACTGGAGCTCAAGAAGGTCGATGACGATACGATGATTGTTCGAGCTGCGAGAGCAAGATTGAGCTCTCGCGACAGGAAAATTACGCTCCAGGGAATGGACGAGGAGGGACCGGTCAATGAAATCCTGACGCAAGGTAAAAACAATTTCACAAGTCTTTGGAAAAAATTTTCATTCATCGAAAGTTGAATCGTACTCTCGAATATGGAAAATCGTGGAAAAATCGTGGAAATTTGTAATTTCCACGTTGCTTTGACATTATGTCAACCATAACGCTCTCTCTCTCTCTCTCTCTCTCTCTCTTTCTATGAGAAAGTCAGATTTTGAATTTTGGATTCCTCATACCGGAAGCTTTGCGCAAACAATAAGGATAAAAAACGCCTCCGGCGAAAAAAAATTGGACAAGTACATTTTAAGTATTTTTCCCCACACAAAAAGCATTGATATCGTTATACGGCCAAGTCATCGTCACGATTGAAAATAATGATGAAATATGTTCTTACATTATACTCTCTTTCACTTACAATATACCAATTGTAAAAAATTATCAAATAAATTCAAATCTCACGAAAAGTTATGACTTAAATTAAACCTTATGGCGGGGGTTTCATCAACATGAACAACACCTTTAAACTACATCCTTAAAAAAGTTATAAAATAAATCAAATGTCAAATTAAAACACCAGAACGAAATATAAGTAAGTACTTGGCGCTACTTTCATTTGATACATATATTTCGATGTCAAACCACGGTAGTGCCAAGTACTTACTTATATTTCGTTCTTGTGTTTTAATTTGACATTTGATTTATTTTATAACTTTTTTAAGGATGTAGTTTAAAGGTGTTGTTCATGTTGATGAAACCCCCGCCATAAGGTTTAATTTAAGTCATAACTTTTCGTGAGATTTGAATTTATTTGATAATTTTTTACAATTGGTATATTGTAAGTGAAAGAGAGTATAATGTAAGAACATATTTCATCATTATTTTCAATCGTGACGATGACTTGGCCGTATAACGATATCAATGCTTTTTGTGTGGGGAAAAATACTTAAAATGTACTTGTCCAATTTTTTTTCGCCGGAGGCGTTTTTTATTGTGATATCACGTCTTTTTTCAAAGTAATTTTTTTTTTGTTAGATCTTTCGCGAGGATCTTTTTTTTATTAAAACAAATAAATACATTTTTAAGGCGAGATATATATATATATGAAGCATTTCTCCACCATACCAGCCACTTTTTTGCGACTCTCCCCGAAATTTTCGAAACTTTGCCAGTTTGTAAAACTAGTTAAGGTAGTATCTCCGCGACCGGCGGCGGGGAATAAGCGGGAGCGTAGGCACGGCGAAGTGCGATGAGCGAGCACGCATGAAACAAGGCTCATAGACGTATCTCTTTCACGTACAATATCTCAAAAACTAAATGGTATATCTTCCTGGAATTGTTTTCACATTATTCGTGACATCCCTTTCTAGCTTCTTCTCTTTTTTCATCAACTTCTTATTTTTAGTTTTGACGGTAGAATTAATAACTAACTCTTCGTGCATGCATGGCGCATATGTTACGTGTAAATCAAGCCAACTTTGAGTGAAAATATCTCGGGTTCGGGATGGTTAAGCTTATTTAAATTGCACGGATGTTCGGATGACATATTAAATAACCTGTATGCCAAATTTCGACCATTTCATAATTCAACTATCCTGTGGAGATACTACCTTAAGAGCCTTTGAGTGAATTATTTCAGATTTTTCAATAACCGTTTTAGAAATATTATATTTTTTCAAGTAGAAATATCTCTAAAAATATACGTCGCACAAAAAAAGTATTCTATGTAAAAGATGTAGTTTTCATCATCTTTTTAATGAAATCCATGTCATAATTTTATCATCCTTGTAAACTAAATTTTTCAATGAAAAAGTAACATTTTTTTTTCTTCAAGAAATACCACTTTTATTTTGCTGCAAAATTTACTCAGCCTTTGGGCACACGTGTAGATTCGGTAAAAAAAAATCTCCAGAATAGGACCGTCAGGGGTTCTGGACTAAAAAAAAAACTAATCGTGTGAAATTGTATAAAACTGAGAATTACCCTGCTGAAAATGTTTTATTCCTAAAAACCTATCGATTATTTTGTGTTGGCACTGAATACATACATTCCTTCCTTGAAAAAATTCAGTTTGACGAATAATTTATATTGTTTCGTATCTATGAGGATGGAGAAATCGCTCCCAATACTTGGAATCATTGGGTAATGTCTACAACTTTTGTCTCTCAAATTTTATTTATATTATGGAACTCTTTTGCGAAACAATAGCTCTGTAATATAAGTTTTCGACTAGCATCGTTTTATTCTTTTCGAACAGAACAACGCTCTCTCCCGTAAATAAACAATTTTTTGCATCACCTGCATCGTTTTTTTAAGCCAGAAGGGTTGACGTTCCCATTCTGGCGATTTTTCTACTAAATCTACACACATGCCCGAAGGTTGAGTAAATTCGGCAGCAAAATAAAAGTAGTGTTTTTCGAAGAAAAAAAACATTTTTTACATTTTCGTAAAAAAATCTAGTTTACAAGGACGATAAAATTATGATACCGATTTCATTGAAAAGGTGATGAAAAACTACAACTTTTACCTCGGATCATTTTTTTTCTGCGATCTATATTTTTAGAGATATGTTTACTTGAAAAAAAATACGTTATTTGATAAAAAAAGAACGCGATATTAAAAATATAATTTTTGGTACATAAATAAAAGTATATAATCTCGCAAATAGCATCACTAAAATTTCTAAAATAATAATGTAATATTTTTTTTTTTCGATTGTTCTTCTACGATGACAGTGATAGTTTTCAATTATCAGATGCATCATGCATTAGTAATTATATCCTGATCCAGAATTCTGGTGTCCGAGTGATACCAATTATCGCGACTCCAACGTTTATCGTCTTTTGGAAATGAAAAAGTTCCCTCTCTTTTACACAACGAAACACAACAATTACGCATAATGGGTTAATTCAATTCAATTATCAACTAGTGTTTTAATTTAGGTAAAATATTGTATTATTTTGAATTGATTTCGTAATATTTTCTCTTGAGGAGAGCTCATTTTTCAATACAAATGTTTATTTCGATAGAAAAGATTCAAAAGCTCCGCCAAAAGGCGCAATCTATGATGCTGCCGCCACGCGGCTAAGTTTAGCAGTGCGGATCTCCATTCGCCGCTTCGTGTATCTCGTACATATAAACGCGCCTTGCGTGACACGAGCCATAGAAACTCGCCTTGCGTGACATACACGATGAGGAGACGATAAGTGAGATAAAAGTGACCCAATGAAATTTTGAAAGTCATGAAACTCGATAACGTGTGGAGCGATTTAATTAATTCTGATATTAATCGGTAGATCGTTATCGAATTATGTAATGAAACTATGATTAGAAATTATGATTATTCATTAATTTGTTTTACAATGCATGATAAAGGTAGCCAATGCGCGTCTACGGAGTTGGCTCGGGAATAGATACTTCGTCGACTCTCGGCGGGAAAATGTACTTGTCCCGAGACTCTACCGAGTCTCTCGATAGCAATGTGCAAAAGTTTCTAATTTCCACGCTTTTTTTCCGAATTCCATTTTAATACTTCGAAATTTTCAACATAATTTCAGTGTAAACTTTCCTGTTTTCAACTTCAAAATTGTAGAAATTTGACACTTCGTTTTCCGCTAATTCAACGACGTTGGAAAAATAACCATTATTCACAGCGTCAATCGATCTTGTGATTTTCCGGCATAACGAAAATTTTACCAAACATTTTAGAGTCCCTTAGCTTAATTTTGTTGTAGCACGTGCCAGCTTAAAATTGACGAAAACTAAAGGAAGCAAATTATTTCCCACAAAAGTTTGAAATCACGAAAAAATTGAAAAATTTTTAAATCGAAAACTCTTTAGCGATTCTTTTCAATCTCAGTATCGAAAATCGTCATCCCCTAGCTTAGTTATGTGCAAAGTGCCTGGCTCGATAATGATAAGTTCGTGAAAGTTGAAGCAAACGTATAATTTTCCATAAAAATTCAAAATTTCAAATAATTCAAAGTTTTCGAAAATTTTAACTCGTATTAAGGTAGTCTTCGTGCAAATGTGTTTATAATGAGAATTTATTGAAATTTATAGTGAACGAAGAGAATGCTAGTACCCAACTTCTCGTGAAATTTGAAGCAGATAATGACCGTTCCCAACTCGAGATATTCAATGTCAAAGTTAGCAATCATTACGTGTAGAGCATATAGCAAGCATTGCTGTACCCTCATACTAGCACGGGTTTTTTTTAAATATTACAACTAAACGCGTAACCAGATTTTGATAACGATTTGATAACGTTTACGAACGATGATCACAAAAAGAATGCAATACGAATGAAAATTCAACGCGTAAGCTGCATATTCTATTATGTAAATGTATGTGAATATGCACAGTTCCATGTGTAACAGCCATTTCGGTACAGACTCAATCAAAAGTTCGCCGCATATATGACCACTATAGAGCCATGTATATTTTATCATATGTGGTACATAGGAAACTTTCTCGCACTATTGTAGCACGAGGACTACCTTAATACGGCGATCATTTAAAATTGTTTCCCGCAATTATTAGTATTTATTTTAGAGAAAATTGTTTGCAACAATAACTTCAATGGTTCGCTATTCCAGTCAGTATCCCGTGTATCCAGGTTACGCATATAATTGAAGACCGAAAAAAATGAAATTTTCAGGAAACTTTTCGGGTGAGGAAACATATATAAAGTTTGTCGAACAAATGTTTTTCTACTTCGCGAAGCATATTTTCAAGTAACTTTCACCGTTTTTTTTTTTTTCTATTTAAAAAATGTTTGCAAACGTTGGAGATACAAACGTTCTTCTAGAGCGTTTTTCGGTTTGGAAGACTTTTCGGTGAGACTTTCAGCTGTGCGCAAACGCGGATCATCCGAAATAAGATAATTCAAACGTTTTCAGCTTTTGTTATTAAATGATTCAGTGCTTGAACGAAGTATTTTTCAAAATATTGATTCCGGACCCAAATAGGCGTAGTCCAAAGTGAGAGATTTTCAGTGCAAACAATCATCTACTTTTTCCGTCGTTTAAAAAAAAACCTATATAGCTCGGAAAAAAAAAAAATTCATTCATAGCTTCATTATAGCTGAAATGAGCTTGCAAAATTTGGGGCGAATCCGTCCAGTGGTTTTCGAGATATCGTTGCGTCACTGATTTTGAAAAAGTCGTTTTGAGGAAAATGCGTTCCAAGTTTCATGCCAGGCTCGCACACGAATGCAATGCCTACCTCTCAACGTGCATAATCACGTTGATATTGATCGAATCGACTTGAAATTTCGAGACAATATTCTCGGAATGTAATATTTTGAAAATTCATTGAAACCCTATAATCGATTTTTCTAACCCCCACGCCTTAAATCTTCGCCGTATTAAGATTCATCTTTCCAGCTGAATTTCAATTTCCTCACCACCGTATGTACGACCAATTCTGAAAGTTTATTATTGAAAACTTTGCGTCATGAGATATTGTAATAAGAGAATTTGATGACGCAAGCATTTTTTGTTCGTTCAACCGTATTGCTTTAGCTGTTGGGTCAAGGACGAGTTTTTTTTTTTTTTGCTACATGAGGTTAAAAATCGTGCACATAATGAAACCATGTGCACCATGTGCGCAATTGGCTCGCGTAATCGCAGTCGATTGCGGTTACAGTTACCAACCTGCATTACCGAAACTTCGGTAAGCGCTGTCAACGAGTTACGCATGTTGCTCTGAAGATCTAATTTTTAGTTCCAAAAACACCAAAATGTGGACTATAAGACACAAGAGCAAAAATCATTGGGACAGAAAATTCAAATTAATTTCACTCGATTCAAGTGATTCAATAAAAGTCGGCGCATGAATTTGGTCACATGAAAATAAACCGATTTTTTTCCCCGCTTCTTGCAAGAGAATCGATTCGATGTCTCGCACTTTGACAAATTTCACAAAAAGCGTATATATAATATGCGTGCGACAGAAAACGAACGCATTACATCTCGATGAAATTCCTTCGATGAAAGTCGAACTATATATCGTCGATATATATAGTATGCTCGGTCGTGTCCCAACAAGCTGTCTGTTAGATCGCGGAATCGCGATCGAGCGAGCGCGTTACGATATCGACGTTTTATGATTATCGAATAAGATTCGACGGCAGATACGATTCAACGGTGGTCACAATTCCTGAGGCACACTCGGGTCGTGGAATTTCCGATTGGAGTGAAATTTTTGTCCAAAATTTTACCATCGTATCAAGCATACTTGGAATTTTTTTTTTCAAATTTTTTCGCACCCCCGGATTTTTCACAGAGTGACTTTGTTGATTTATCGACTTTTGGACAATGCTTACGTCCTCAATAAATTCAATGATGTTTGAAATTTAATTCTGAAAGCGAATACATCTTTCTTTCATACAAAAATTTATCAGCTTTCCAAAAAAAAAAAAAACATTTTTTTTAAAAACAATCAGCAGTTTCAACAGGTCGGTTTTTATGGTCAAATTTTTAATTAAAATTTATGCTTTTGTGCGCAGAACAAACATTTGAGAGTATGGTTAACTCTTTGGGATCAGACGTGAGGATTAAAATGAACATCTTTCATTGATTTATTTTTCATCGTTTACTGTTACATTCGATTTTTTAATATTAAAAAACGACAATAATAATGCATGAAAATTACTGAATACGAAATTTTATTAGTTTATCAATTTTTTTTTTAAATTCAACCTTTCAAAATTTTTGGAAGATTTAAAAAAAAGGTTATTAAATTTTTTTATGTATGTATGTACATGATGTGTGTACATATGTGCATATGTGCATATATGTATGTATGTATGTACATATGTGTGTATATACTTGACTTGCTTTTCCATTCGTAATAGCGTCCAGCGACGAGGCAAACGCAACATATTGCCCGTTCGTAGTTCTTGCAGAACGCTGAATCGCGTACGCAAAATTACGCAAGCCCGCCTCGATTATGTACTAACTTTTAAGCATTATTACCGTACGGTGATCAGACGATGACACCGGTAAAAAAATCATTATCGCTATCGGAGCATTTCGTTTTTCTTTTCTTTTTTCTGCGATGTTTTCTTACATAACAAAGTTCTGATATAATGTACAAATAGAGTGCCTCTAGAAAAGCTAAATCTTTTTTTCTTCTTAGAACTACTTAAAATCGTAGTTTTTGTGGCAATATTGAACTTTGAAATTTTTTCATGCATTAACATGCATTTTTGTATGCTAGTCAAAATGTAAAAAAAAAAAAATCCGTTTCGGCACCTATAAAAGTTGACCTACACGTCGCTATAGATCCACTGATCGTAAAATACGTATTTAATTATGTAACCGGTGGATTATATGATCTGCTAGAAAGTAAATTAAGTGGTCATTCCTGTATTTGATTGTTGCATAATTCGATGAACTAAGGAGTTTCTTTAACAAGTACTATTTAAATATAAAATATTCCATATACCTCAGATACACGAGTATAATTATAGTACTGAGCAATTGAAGTCGAGTTTTTAAAATTGAATTGCTGGTAAAAAAATTCCACTTCAATCGCTGAGTACTGTATACACAGAGATACAGACTCAATACGATATAATGAATGTGTATGCACCTACAAGACCTTTGGCACTTGCTGTTTGTACGCGACAGTTTCTAGATCAAAACTCTCCCTCTCTCTCTTTATCTTCAAAAAAAAGTGTCGTATTTGAAGCTCGTGTGCTTACGTAGACGAGCGTATCGTCGACACTTGAGACGAGCGTCGTCGGCGCTTGAGACGAGCTCGCGAACGTATCGACCGTCGTCGGTGATCATCGGGGACCGCCGAACGCGAGAGCCAATCGAAACGGCAAAACAGCACTGACTGGGCGTGGCCTCACGATATTTCAGGCTTCGATATGTTCTCGAGTCCCATCACACCGGAAATTTTCCCAATAAAAAAAAAAAGTATTAGAATCGAATGATCGGGTTCTTTAGCAATTTTCCCGAGTCCCGGAAAATGCACGCGGTCGAGCGTGGTCCTGATTGTGGAAAAATATATATCAACACTGTCGGTTTGTGTTGCAGGTTTGATGGCAGCCGAAGCAGTCGCGGCTATGCTGGCCGACGACCTCACCACCAAGGCTCTCAGCGAAAAAACCGCTGACTCCATAATCTACAGAATGTACAAGAATTTGCCATCGGAAAATTAGTGACCACTCTATGTTTAGTGTAACGACGTTAGAAACAAGTTATTATTATTACCAGCATCCATAATTACCATTGATTAGTGCATTCATCTTATTTGTGTAGGTATTTAATATTTATTCTTATTGTATCTTATTAGCAATCTGTTCACATATGTTTCTGCCTCAATAATTAATAATAATTTTGATCAATTATAAGTTTATTTATTTTTATTTTTTTCAAGTGATGTTATTCGAATTCGGTTCTCAAGTCTCGTTCGAAAAATCTAACAGTGAAGTAATGCTTGCATGCCAATCATACAGGAGAAGCCAGCGTCCTGTATGTCGACCACTTTCACTATAAATAATCGCTCTGTTTTTTCCTATTTGACATCAGCAAGAAATGAGTTAAAAGAGTTTCACAAGCCATGATTTTTTACTTTTGTTTAAAATAAAATGCAAACTTTTGATGGCCTGGAAACCTTGCACCCAGAGCACAGTATTTAGCCCAGCTAAATCGTGCCTTCCTACAATTATGAGTTTCATAATATGTTTCATCTGAAAAAACAGACCACACGCATTATACATTGCTGTTCCCTGCTAGAATTTTTTTTCGACGCCACATTCGGACTCGATCGAACTGAATGATAAGGTCCTGTCAAGGCAAACGCCCTATGTGCGCACCTTGGGCTCGCTTACAGCGAGCCATGATCCAATCAGTGACAGACATTACAGTAGGATTAAAAAAAAAAAAAATATCCTACGCATGTTTTAAAGCTATCTTTAAAAATCTTTCAGCTATGATGGTTTTGTAAATTTTACACGTATTATATTAAAGTATAAAAGTCTTTCCACGTATAAAAATTATTATGTATTCAAGATAATTTCTGCCGAACATTTTATCTCTCTCTCTCTCTCTCTCTCTCCTTTCATCTTTCATCATCGCGAGAAGATCTGCAGAAGTGCAATGTACCGAAGGTCGCGGACGATTCTAATGACGATAAGGGTAATCATATTCGCCGCGAAGTGGAAAGTGATGGTGCGGACGTAGAGACGAGAGAGTGCGGTTAAACTCGTAAGATAATTAGGTACAAGTCTCCTAGTTACATTTTCAAGGATAAGAAAAACATTGCATCTTTTGTATATGTATATGGGGCATTCTACGTAAAATCGACCTGGCTGTAATTCTGATTACTTTAATTTTTCTACCCCGCAGCATGCTATTGGGGAAAGAAAAAAAAATTTTATAAGCAACATGAAACAACATTAACTGATTTTCATATTTTTTTAAGAGTTGGTTCAGTATATACTAATGACTCAATGCAGTTAAAATAAAAGATAAAAAGAATAGATTTTGATGAAACTATTTAGAAAATTCTTCGATTAAATATAAAAATGTGACCCATGAGTGAATATGGACGAGATTTTAGATTGAGAGTTATAGGCAAATGAAATCAGATGAAATGATTTGAAAAATAATTTTTTCCGTTATAGCCCTTTTTCAAATTATAAATAGCGGCAATAGCGGTGTAAAGAGATCGAAGTGAAAATCATAAAAAGCCTGAATAAATTATGCTATATTATTCTATGAGTATGGATTTTGTATATTAAATTTATGAATTATCATAGATAAGGCAATTTTAACGAACATAATTTTTATCTAATCATGATATTATTATAAGTGATAATTCACCATAAATTATGTACAATCATATCGATTTTTTTTTCATTTTGCTCTTTGCCTTTCATCTAAAGTGTAACTTTTCCCAATGATCACTCGGAGTTTAATAGAAGAGTTACAAAAAAATTAAAGACACGTCTTCTCTATATTGGGCGCTAATTATATGGCCAAAAATGAATTTATAATAAAACTCTTGTTTTATATTTATATCCCTCAAATTTAGGTGCTTATAACTCCCAAAGTAGATCTTCGTCCATGTTCGCTTCCAGGGTCAAAATTTTTGTTTTCGCACAAAGAATTTTCCGAAAGCGTTTTATGCCTAAAATATACTGACGGGAATTTTTTTGTTTAAATGTGTGACTCATAGCCAGGCCAGTTTGACTAGGAACGTGCTATATATATTTATACAGCGATTCGGGACATCTATGCCCACCGCAGATGCACTGATTGTCCAGTGGTGGCCCTGACCAGACTCACTGAGAACGTACAGTCTACATAGTCATTTTAGAAAAATGCTAAATAAAAAAAATTACTTCTACGACGACAGTATGGTGTTTGTGATAGACAATTTAAATCACCGGGAGAGTTATAAAATCTGATAACGTATAAGTTTTCATCAGACCTTGCGAACAACGCGAGAATATATTGGGCCAACGAAAGCCTACGCTTATATATACACGGGGGCTCTTCGATACAATATATTTTTAAGAAAAATGAGAAATTTTTAAAATATATTTTTGGGTATAGGTTAAAATATAATTTTATTTTCCTGAGTTCCCTTGCGGATTTTTACGTACTATCCTTCCCATTTGAACCCTCCTATCACTATCCTACCAACACTTTGCTAAGCCAATTTAACTTACATAGCAGCCGCAGGTGCTTTTTAGTTATACGGTATGGCATTCGCCGCGGACATTGGGAAACTGCGGAAAATCCATGCCGATATGGAGGGCCTTGTTTTTACTGAGTTTCCGGTGTGTTACTATCGGAAACTCAGCAAATCTGCCTCCTGTTCGGTAGTTGGCGCGTCGCCAGTGCACGATACTAAGGAGTCACCCATTCAGGTATTGGCGTCGGCCATTGCTGCTTAACTTGAAAGATCGCCGGAGTAGCGCGCCAACCGCACGACCACTGCCGTCTGTCCGTGAAAATGTGTTAATATTTATATGGTTGGATAGCAAGGGGAACAGTAGCGCGGTGGTAACGTTCCCGGCTCACACGCAGTGGCATGCGATGGGGCCGGGTTCGTTTTCCACCACCGGTATCAATGGAAAAATTTTCTAAGTGCTTTTTCTGCGACCCTCGTGGTTCGGAACCCACCTAAAAAAGTAGATCCAAAGGAAACCAGCGCCTTGGTGTGGTGACCGAAAGGCTGCGAAGATGTCTCGGGTTCGATTCCCAATGCCGTAGCACGGCAGATGAAAGCACAGCGGGCTCGGACGTAGCTCCAGAGGCGGGGCGTACGAACTACGGCTGATTCTGTGCCAGGTGCTGACATCAAGCGGTTGCGCGACAAGCTCTGGTAGCGGGAATCGAACCGGGGACAAACGAATACGAGAGGAGACCAACGGCAAAAGGTGATCGGAGCCCGTAAACCCGCATGGGAGTCGGTGTAAAAACTACCTAACCTGTATAGTTGGGTATATCTAAAATATATATCAAATAAATTTTTGATGTTTCCGGAATATATTTTTAATTACTTAACCATAATATATATTTAATCCATTTATTACTAATGAATATGTTGAGTGGACACACAATGTTGAAATCATTTCTGCATGTGAAGAAATTGAATCAGGTCGGAGTACGGAATTTTTTTAGCTGCAGCGGATCTAGCTGAGTTCTAGCGATTGTCCCTGGTCTCCGTTATGAATCCAATCGGATATCGGATCGGATGCCACCGAAACGTCACGGTTTGGATCGACGATTGGATCTCAATGGGGATTCCCGACTCGATTCCGTGTCGCATCTAATCCGAGTCCTACCAGATGCTTAACCAATTGTATAGGATCCAACGCGGGAGTAACTTTAGTTTATTATTTATGAATTAATAATTAAAAACGATCGTTGATCATTGAACAAATGATTAAATTATATATTTTATTATTTTCGAAAATCCTGTAAATTTTTAAAATAATCTCATTATTCGGGATTTGAACCACAGATCCTTCACTCCGTACATTCAGCGATTTATAAACCCAAATGAGTATTAATAAAAAAATAATGCTCTTGAATTTTTTTTTGTTCACGAGTGTTTCAAGCTCATTAATCCGGACGTTATTCTGTCGAAATAAATTTTCGTCCTATCCTAAGTTTTTAACTAAGACCTACCTATCGACCTACCTAACGACTGACTACCAACTACGCCATCCACTTCTTAGGACTTTCTTGTGCTTAAGGAGGTTCTGCTCGAACCTGAAAAAGTGACAATTACTTGAAATTTTAACAGCATGCTTGCAAAGGTATACTCCGTGTACCTGACAAATATCAACAAGATTCACTACCTACTTTTCGAGATAAAAGTATGATTATGACATGACATTATGACATGAGGAATCGTTCGATGTCAGGTAGTTAAAAAAGTGGTGGCTGCTTAAAAATTTTCGAGAAGTGTAAATTTATTTATTACAAAGGCCTCGAAAACAATTAATCCGATTCACTATACACCAATCGTGAGTTTTGGCAAATAAATGGAATAAAAATGTGCCCAATTCGATGGGATACGGTCGAGGAAGGCTAGGGCGTAGCAACGTCGCAGCGAGAAGAGTAGAGTGTGAGTGATAGAGATATATAACTATAGGAGGCTCGTGGCGCTCGCACGCGTCGCTTTTTTGCAAAGTTGCCAAGTGTCAAGCCCCAAGATACGTATCGCAAATGAATTTAAAATAAATGAAAATTTTTATTCTTCTTGCTCCTTCGGCCCTTAATTATTAAAACAATAACTTTTTATCTACTTGAGAGCAGTATTATAGCGACTATTCATTTCACTTTTTTCAGTCACAGAAAAGTTTTCGTTCGTAACAATAACCTGCGTGCGGCCTGTGTCCCTCCTCTGTCCCGCGTGTCCCTCCTCTATCCCGTGTGTCCCTCAAAGTACGAGCAGAAGAAATATTGAATACCCAGAAAAGTTTTAGTAAATTGAATCTGAAAAAGAATTTTACCAGAAAGGGGGAAAAAGCTGCCAGATGACTTGCGAATTGGTTACTCCAAATTTCACACGATCCTCAATGCTTCCTCTGTGAGAAAGCCAAAATTGAAAAAGGTGGTTCCTCATAGAGGAAGCGTTGAGCACTGTGCAAAATTTGATGAAAGCAAGTTGCAAGTTTCAAATTGCAGCCTTCTTTTATTCAGTAGTTTTTTTTTTGGCATGACTGTACCGCTGGGTACATCCTCAAAAAGCTAATGCATTCTAGCGTGGTAAATTCAGTATATAGACAGCGTCCGTTCGGGTTGAGGAGGTTACAAGACGTGAAAGGAGTAGGGAAGCAACGGGCGTGTATCCCCAAGCAATACCGGTGAAAGTGCACTTCCTTGATATATACACGAAGAACGGGGCCATCAGACGCACATTTACAATCACGCTCCCGCTAATTGCGCTCATATCGGCATTATAATACAAGCGTGAAATTTTTTGTTTTGATTTGAAATTTCATTCGAGAAACGAAAAGTATCCGCAAGACGAGTCGTGATAAAAAAAAATATATTGGGATAAATCAACATTAGTACAGCAAGTGCGCTTTGCCATAGCGATCGACGATGCAGCGTGTGACAAGCCTCGTTATTTTTGCTGGTATTGTCGGCACCGTGCTTTCGGAATTGCGTGAGTAATCGTGCTCTTTGTTAAACATTCATTTTTTTTTTTTTTTTTTCGGTGATAGCGCGTTTACGGATGAAAAATAAAAATCGATAAAGCAAATTGATTTGCTTACCAATGGATTTGTTGATTTACATTTTTTTTGTTATGCTCATTGATTTGGTATATATATTTTTTTATTCTCCTTACAACATTGTTAAAACAAAGCAGATATTTGATAGAAGAAAATTTGGATTTACTCGTGACAGATTATTTACTTATCACACTGCATACATTTTTGGAGAATGTCTTATTTTCTCTGTATCGATAATAGAAATTATTTTCCGGTCTTGATTAAAACGTACGTTCAATTAAAAATAAATATAATGACAGATCGATCGTTCCTGATAACGGATTCATTGACATTCTTTTTTTTTCGAAGGAAATTGAACCACGGCTTGTCATCGTCACACTTTTTCTTTCTTTCGATGGCAAGAACTTTACGTTCTCGTGAGTTGACTGCCAATGCGAGAGGAATTCGCCTCAGTATTAAAAAAAAAAAAAAAAAAAAACTCGATTTCGCGCGAAGAATACGACGACAACGACATCACGACCGTATATCACTTTCTACGGAGCGTTCACTTTCGATTCTAGATCTGGCACTCGATCGTCTCTAGTCGTACATTCCGCTATTTATAACGTATAATACTCATGTTGCGTACAGTAGTTATATATATGCGGCATTCCGTGTCAACCTGGACCAGCTGCGAACCTTACCCTCTTCGATTTTTTTCAAATTTTTATCCCTTATTCAGTAGACTTGGAAATTTGGAAAATAATTTTTTTTCTTTAATTAAGAAAAAAATATAAATTACTGTCGGCGCACTCTCTAACTGCGATACAAAAACTTTTTTTTATTTTTAGATTCTATGGAAAAATTTTCACAATTTTAAACCTTTATTTTTACTCAAAAGTTATGGGAAAAAAATTATTTTATGGGGTAAAACAAGTGATCATAATTTGAAAAAAAAAACCAAAATAACCCCAATAACCAAAATAAGAAAAAAAAAAATCGTCAACTGAATCCGAGGAGGTCAGGCCGATGACCACGTGATTTGACTTGGAATGCTCCATATATCCATATATCCATAGCAACTGAGGCACTTTTTTCTTCGATCGGCAAAATTCACTTTCATAGAGTAATTGTGTGTTTTTTCAAAATATAACCTGGATGCGGCAGTTCTAAAAATTGTCGCAGAATTTTCGGGTTTTGCAGATTGTATTTTTATATCAAATACAATGAGTAGCTTGATAAGCGTTTGGCTGTGTTGAAAAAAATGACCGAAAAGGGTCACTTTACGCAAATTCGCCTAAATGTGCGGCAGTACTAAATATGATCGCACAGCCCCCAGGTTTTGCCAAAAATTTTCTTTTTTTGGTGTTTATGAACGCAGATATAGAAGAGCAATATGATTTTCGAAAAAAGTGTTCTTTTGAACCGCCCTAATGTATATATATGCATTCTGGGGGATAGGAGACAGTATGTCCATACCTCCCTAAATATTACTTTATTTTTTTTTTATATTTAAGAGTACAAGCTGTACATAAGAAAAGGCCTTGGGAAACCCTGTCCCATCTGGCCGCTTAACCTACTGGTCCCATCTTTATATCGACTGAATATTACCTTAGCTTGCCTTTGCTCAGTCAGCGCCATCTCTTGTTCTCATTCCGCAATTCCACTTAGCCCTCCATGAGGCGATGTTTCACCTGCTCCGACCATCTCGAAAACGAAATTAGGCCATTCTTTGAAACGGCAAGACCGATCAAGATAAAATTATGCTCAGCAAACGCAGAATTATGGCAGGAACGTCTGAGCAGTCTTCACTTTTTCGAAATTGTTGAACATTTCGGTAAAGCACGCAAACTGATTGGCGCCTACCTCTTTCGCGCTTGCCCGTGAAGATCTAACTCAGGAATCGGTTGTCGATCCCCATCTTTTCGGCAATACGCTCCCGTTGCCCTTATTAAACGTCTTTCAGAATTATCGTTTCAGGGAAATAATAGGAAGATGACGAGTGACAAAAGGATTCTATCAATGTAAAGAAGATATTTTAAACATCAATATATCCTAGTTAGAAAATTATTTACGGTCTAGTATTTGAAATAGCAGAAATAAGAGGGAATTGCAACCCGTGAACGTGAGATGCTCGGTATCTGACGACAAATCCCCCATGGAAATTTATGTAGGTGAAATATATGCGATAAATGATGTGAGATATACATGCAACATACATGTAACATATATTTTTGTATTTCGCATATATTTCGCATATGTATATATTTTTTTTTATTTTGTGTGTTCCAACGTATACCTTCGCGGGTTTTTACGTATTAACCCTTCCCATTTGATTCCTCCTACCGCTCCCTGCCCGCACTTCGCTAAGCTAACCTAACATCCGTTGCATCCGCAGCTGCTTTTTAGCTATACTGTATCGCATTCGCCGTGGACATGGGGAAACTGCGGAAAACCCATGTCGATACAGACGGCCTTATTTTTACTGAGTTTCCGATATGTTACCATTGGAATGTCAGTAAAACTGCCTCCCGCTCAATAGTCGGCGCGCCAAGCCAGTGCGCGGCTAAGCGGTCACCCATGCAAGTAGCGGCCTCGGCCAATACTGCTTAACATGGGAGATCGCGAGAGCCGCACACCGACCGCACGTCCACTACTGTCGGTCATATTTCGCATACATTTCACGCGTATAAAAATAATATATTTTTCGCATATATTATTTTTATATGTCAAATAATATGACATATATGGAAAATACATATAATTAACATATTTTTGGCCAAAAATCTTCTATGTGTCACATATATTTTCTGCATATATTTCACCTGCATAAATATCCATGGGGGATAGGCCTACTTTATTCTTGAATTGCAATAAAAATGTGAAATATAATAGTCATTAAAAAAATTGAATTTGTATATTCATGATTTTTTCATTTATCGTATTGACTATTAATTTATAAACAACTTGAAATAAAAATTTAAACAAAAGTCCACATATTCTCAAAAGCTGGAGAAAAAAAAAAAATTTAGAAAGTTTGAACTGATCCTAAGAGGATCACAGCCTTTTAGTGAGGTCGATTCTCCGTGGAATATCTCATGCATAACTGTTTTACATCGAAACCCACTTCTGTTTCCGGTTTTTACGTAAATTTATATACATAATAATAAATGCTTCTCACGAAAAACGAGTTTTATAAACAGCGTAAAATGCAAATGATAAAATAATGAAAAATTACTTGCAGCGCCTGGAGTCAGCTCGTGTCCTCGAGCAAACGATCCGAATGATTACAACAAATGCGTGCTACAGCAGCTCGAATTAATAACACCGCAATTGGTGAAGGGAATACCTTCGCTGAAATTGCCTCCTCTTGATCCGCTGGCACTGCCGTCGTTGATCGTCGACAGAAATCTCGAGGCGCTTAAAGTCAAAGCGAATCTAACGAATATACGAGTCTACGGCTCCACGAATTATCTGATCGATGATTTACGCGCCAATCGCGACAATCTCACGGTTTATCTGAAGGTTCAGTTGCCCTATATTCATGTGAAGGGAAATTACGACGTTAAGGGTACAATACTGCTATTGCCACTGACCGGAAACGGAGCTTTTCGAGGAAATTTCAGTGCGTGAAAAAGCTTTATATTTTTTTATTCTATCAATAAACAAAAAAAGATGGATCGAGTATATTTTGAAAAAAAATTTTTGACTGATACTATTTTTCAAATTTTCTTTCAGCAAATACCCAAGCGAGAGTGAATGCCCAGGGCAGAGAGATAACTGACAAGAATGGCATCAGGCGAATCGAAATTCACA
Source organism: Rhorus exstirpatorius (assembly GCA_963564615.1). Taxonomy (NCBI): domain Eukaryota; kingdom Metazoa; phylum Arthropoda; class Insecta; order Hymenoptera; family Ichneumonidae; genus Rhorus; species Rhorus exstirpatorius. The sequence continues at coordinate 16,334,554 of OY751315.1, forward strand.
AACTCGCGACGAAAATTCGCGTTGGCGATGGCAACATAAGACTGAAAGCTCCGCCTGTACAGAAACTCACAGGTAAAAGTTTCGCAAATGCAATTCCTCTTTTTTATATAAAATAGCATCGACGCGCTCCCTCTATTTACGCTTGTGTACTCTGCCCTTTGGGAAAATCGAATTTACTAGTGAATGTAAAAGTATATCGTATGCAAAATATGCGCCGTGTTGCATATCATAACTTCACAATCGCTACGGAGTAGCAGTGATGAGAGGATGTGGTTGCATGTCTTTTTTTAGCTTACATTTTTTTTTTTTTTTTAATTTAACATTTTTAGAGAACAGCTCAAAATGTTCCAAGTGGCCGGAAAATAATATATTTAGAGTTTTCGCCCGTGTCAGTGAGTGTGAATGAGTGTAAGTGTGAGTAAGTGTGTGCGTGTGTGCGTGCATGTATGTGCGAATGCGACACGTCCTCAAAAATTAAATAACCCTGAGTGAAAGTCGAGCTACCAAGTTGAAAATTGAATGTAAGTGCACGACCTAGGAGACAATGATATTTGATAGTGAATTTGGTAACGATTGGTAAAACCGTTCAGATTTTATAAAACCTTGAATTTTATCAATTTTTTACTTTTATGAGAAACGTTATCTTCCCATTCAACTTTAGTAAATTTCCACAATCGAGCGGGCACTTACCGCACGACTGGTCTAGCAAAACCACCATGTTTTTAATTGATTTTAACAAGTTTTGGCGAAGAATTTCAGATCGAGTTTCGAATTGTTTGAAAAGCTCAAGCTTCAAAAAAATCACTGCTTGGCACTCACAGTCAAACCCCAGTCCCTGTTCGCTCTTGGGACCGAAATTTTCAGTATCCCCGTCCACGAAACAGCTGACTGTTGAGAAAAACGCTCGTCCAATTGCAAAAGAATTGCAGGGCCGTACCAATTGATTTTATGCCTAGCCTGAATGATTCGGCCACGAGGACGAGGCGAAGCAGCCGACAACAGCGTAAATATATGGCACCAATATATGACACCGGACAGGGATTGAAGCTACGGACCGGATAGGAACTGAAACTGGAAAGGGACTGAGTGGACAGGGACCAGGGTTTGAGTGTACTTTCGGAACTATTCCAGAATTATTATGAAGAATCATGAAAATTCGGAGCCCACCGGTACCTTCGAATTATTCCTATTGAATTCGGCAAATAATAATCGGTAGAAATTAGAAACTTGCACGTTGCTTTCTCAGTATTGTGTCTCGCTAACGAAGCTTCCTCCATGAGGAAGCTAATATTGCAGAACTCACTTTCCAATACAGGAAGTTCTTGAGCGAGCTAAATAATAATGAGGCAGTAGTTTGTAAATTTTTAATTCACACTCTTTTTTCACTTCAGTTTATTGTTTTCATGGTTAACCCATTTGCATCATGAGTGATAGAGGACGATCTTCATGCGCGGAATATTCAGCTTACGGATGCAAATGGGTTAATCAAGGTTTGCCATTTACCTTGTATGTTTCCCGCTAATGCGATACCGTTATGCTTATTTTTCTACGAATAATAATTCGTAAAGTGGTTAAAAAAAAAATTATTATCGTTGCTTTCAGCCGATGCAGCCATGACGTTCTTCAACACGAATCCCCGTCTCGTTCTCGACATTATAAATCCGATAATCGAAGAAACCGCGGCGTCGATAGCGAAAGCACTTGCAGCGAGAGCTCTCGGCGTTCTTACGGTCGATGAATTGTTACCCTAGTCTCGTCTCTGCCACAATTGCGCGATGCTCTTTGCACTGGCGATTCTTCACGTCATGAGAGAATCCATTGACCCCATTTCGTCGGTCAATTTTTTTTTTTTTTCCCCATTTACATTACACTGGTCGGAGCGCACTTCGCGTCACGTTTATTGGGCAATGAGCTCTTAGTCATTACAAGTTTCAATGTATTCAAACGGCGAAGGGGCATTTTTTTAAACTTAGATTCTTGTACATAGTAATTGCCGATATGCATTCCCATCGTCATGAAACAACGTTCGAGCTACTGGTCCGACCTTCACTTTGGTTGACTTATTTTAAAATCCAATCCACGACCAATTTCCACGCAGCATTCATCATTTTTATGTGTGGTTCGTCTTGAGAAATACGGTTCAGTATAAATCTTACAACAGAAGTATCTGCGGTTGGTTGCCAATTTATTTTTAACTTTGAAACATCACACTGAGCTACGGTCACCCAGCAGTCTCTGAAACCATGCGTCAGTCCTAAACATTCCTTCTCATCATTTTTTTTTAAATATACTCTGAGAACTATAAAATTCATGGCAATCTCCTTTGAATATTATTTTCTCTGACTGTTTGGCGTACCAATTAAAAAAAAAAAAACCTCAATCGGTGTATTAGGACTAAAAAACCGTGGGTTACGCTAACCCAGTATGGTATTCACGAGTGGCCTAGATAGTGCGGGGTTCAAGGGTTAAGAAAATCAAAGGGTTATCAATGCTTCTATTACGGCGGCAACAATTCATCAGAGTCCTTTTGGTTGATATTTCAACATCGACTGAATTCCGATCATCACATCACAAAGCCTCATAGCAGCAGAGTTGATCCTTTGACGATTTACCATGCTCAATAATCGCGACCAGAAACGGAAAACCGAATGGGGACGCTGCTGTCGAAAGGTTTGTACTGCGTTGGATTGCTGAAAATCAACCACAACCTAACCATACGCTTGCATTAAAATCAATTGAATTTTTGTGTAAACTCGTTGGTTTCGGGTCGGAAGTTAGTTGGATGCAAGTCGGTTCAACGTCATATCAGGTGGCCATCTTATTACACTGAAAATTTCTCAGACACAATGATCCGAATCAAAATTTCAACTCTTCAAGTTCCCCCCATTTGACGGTAATGAAACCTCCCGTAAAAACTGCTCTCTTTGGAGGTTCCATGGAGAAGGTCCTAACCTCCTTGCTCACTGCTATCCACTTTAAATTCGATGTAAAACAATTATACTTTTCATAACTAGCTCTATCGACTCTAAAAGTGTGACTCCAAAAGTCTCTAAAATCTTGTCTTGAACCTTCTGCTTCCTACATTTGGATAAATTGCTTTGGATAAAATCACGGAGCACATCAGATGCCGTACCTAAGGTGTTACGTATATTCATTAAATATCTGGGATTGGAACGTTTCATTAAAAAAGAAGAGGGGTCGGTGTGCATCACCTCGTGATGCACAGCATGTATATCCATACATGCACCTAACTTATTCTACCCGCCAGTATTAGCTGTCACTTCGAAATCACAAAAATACAAAATATAAGTTGACTACGTGCGACCTTGCCAAGAATAACCTTCTCCGCAGTGTACCACCAAGTCATGCCACTAACTTGGAACGAGGTTGATCTCCGTAAAGAAATAAACTTAATAGTTGACACCATCGAAAAATTATTTTAATAATACTGTCCCATGTACGGTTACCCGCGGATCTTCCTTTCAAAAGTTTTAGTGAAGACCACCGATTGACTAGAAGGAACTCCAACAGCGTCATCATAGTAGATGCCACTAAAATTTACCTTACTTTTGGCTGACACGCACTAAACACGCAAGCCACCTAACCCGTTATCGTAGCTCTTTTAGAATCATCATTCTTTTTGACAACATCTTCAGTCCGTAATCAGAGAATCTTTTGAATCTGTAGCGTATTGGGTATCTCTTCTGTTAAAATCAAGAGTCGCGGTAGCTACTCGAAGAGGCAAGTACATTTCTTCCTATATACCGACATGTCGAGAGAAATTCCAGACTTTTTTAAGCCACACAACTTGCTTATGCACAGGAGTATATCTATACAAGGGATATATTATTTTCTTAATTATTAATTAATTATACGGATTATTAATGCTGCAACAATCGAAATTCAACAGTTCATGAACATTCATAGAACTTCCCAGCAAACACAACTTGGTTCATTTTCAGAACTTTTACGTAACAAAAAATATAACCAATATATCATATAATAGTCATCACAGAGTCGGAACTTTGCTGTTCAGCACATAAATGTGATGGAGATGATATGCCCGAGCGTTATGTATTAAATACGTTCATGAAATATGTAAATTTGATGCAACCAATAACCCTCTATGTTACCTCTGTTTGTGTGATGAAAAAAATACAGAAATTATGGACGTAACAAATATGTAACATCGACAGGTAAAATTTTCATCACACAAGTACGAAATTGTTATGTGCACCCATGATACATACAAATGTTATGGATTGGCTTTGTAACATTTACAGAACATTGGTATATCACTGTTTAGTAGGATTTACAACGCAACAATTACGTATGATTTAGCACATCAATGTTACAAGGTACTTTTAGGTAACAAGCTATACGTATTTGTTATGTTTTCAATCCTCCTAAACAGTAATATACCAATGTTTTGTAATCGTTACCGGGCCAATTCGTAACATGTTTACAAGTCTTGGGTACATATAAATATCTCGTGCTCGTGTGACGTGTTTTTTACGTATTACTGTTATATACTTGTGATGTCGATAATTTTCTATATTTTTTCCACATAAATTTTTAGGTTATGTGCTTAAATCATACACGCGTACGTGCGAGTGAAAATATCATTATTGATACACAAATATATATATATTTAATATATTTAGTAAGTGTAGTATATTTCGTGTACAGTGAACATTTTCGGAGGTAAGTTTCAACAAAACACTAGTTAAAATGATATAAATATATACGAGTATGTGCCAGGAAAAATACGCATGTATATATCCCAGAATATTTTTCTAACCTCTTTGGTTACTTGGCAAAAAAATTATTTTCAGCTGAACGGACGATGCTCTAGCCAGGGTCCTCTTCAGAAATTTTATTGTAATTATTCGTTTTTTTACTTTCGTTTGATATTTTTGTGATGTTATCACCAGTTTGCGATTTTTCTATGTCGGCGTGTTCAATTTCACCTTTTTTTATTTTTTTTTTAGGTTAGTCATACGGCGTCAAAGAAAACTTTTTTTGGTGGAAATTTATGAACATTTTGTGAATATCGATGGCTGTGTATGTTGTTTATCTTTTGTTGTTTTTTATATTTGTTAATTGTTGATTTTTTTGTTGAGATAGTAGTGGATTTTTAGATAATGGCAATCTTAAAATTTTTCCTCAGCCACGATGCGATAGAAGTTTTCTTTTTATAAAAAGAAAACTTCTATCGCATTGTTCTTTTCATAAAAAGAAAACTTCTATCGCATGGTGGCTGAGGAAAAATTTTAAGATTGTCATTATCTAAAAATCCACCACTATCTCAACAAAAAAATCAACAATTAACAAATATAAAAAACAACAAAAGATAAACAACATACACAGCCATCGATATTCACAAAATGTTCATAAATTTCCACCAAAAAAAGTTTTCTTTGACGCCGTATGACTAACCTAAAAAAAAAATAAAAAAAGGTGAAATTGAACACGCCGACATAGAAAAATCGCAAACTGGTGATAACATCACAAAAATATCAAACGAAAGTAAAAAAACGAATAATTACAATAAAATTTCTGAAGAGGACCCTGGCTAGAGCATCGTCCGTTCAGCTGAAAATAATTTTTTTGCCAAGTAACCAAAGAGGTTAGAAAAATATTCTGGGATATATACATGCGTATTTTTCCTGGCACATACTCGTATATATTTATATCATTTTAACTAGTGTTTTGTTGAAACTTACCTCCGAAAATGTTCACTGTACACGAAATATACTACACTTACTAAATATATTAAATATATATATATTTGTGTATCAATAATGATATTTTCACTCGCACGTACGCGTGTATGATTTAAGCACATATATAATTCATTTATAAAACAAATCCTCTTTATGACGTCTTTGTGTAAGTAAATTACGTGTAATAATGGCGTAACATTGAACATCATTGCTACGAATATGACACATTAAAGTTACTTGTTCTGTTTCTGAATAGTTACATCGATGTGCTGAGAATGCTATGTATTAAGTTTCAGATTAGTTACATCGATGTGCTGAGAATGCTATGTATTAAGTTTCAGATTAGTTACATTTTTGTGCTGAGTATGTTACATGTTGCGTTCTGTAACAGTTACATCTATGTGCTCAATATTTTCCATAATTATTACTTATAACTGTTTCGTAACGAAGACTTTCCAAGAGGATGACAAATTTGAAAACAAGCACTGCTTCATTTACGGCGCCTGTGATATAAATGTTACATCCAATATAACATCTGTTACAGAACATTTTCGTAACTGTACTGAAACTGTGTTTGCTGGGTTTGCACTCGGATCTCGATCCCAGAAGTTATAATTCCATATTCAATGTTGGACGACCGGTAAAATCTGCCATGCGATTAATGAAAATGAATAAATTTTTTATGCGATTAACGTTGAACTAATTTTTTGAAACCATATATATGTGTAAGGTTTCGAAATCTTATAATAAATTATTCTGCAAAAGAGTTGATTCATCCATGATCAGCTTCACTGTAGTTAAAAAAAAAACTCGTGAGCCATAGTGTAAATTTTTTGTATCGTGAAACAACGATACAAGTTTTATTGGTTTGCAAAGTCGATAGCCAAATATATGAACTGTACAAAAAAAGTACTGCTGTGTGAATCGCTGCGGTGCGAGGGATGAAAAATTAAATAAAACACCCACATTTTTGTTGAAAATTAAAAAAAAACCCCAAAATTCACATCGCACATAATCCTTCCCTTGTACGATAAAATTAACGACGAAATTCCTACGGAGCACTCAAGAGAATCGACTAAAGTGCTCGCTTATCTCCAAGACTCGTTCGCTATTCTCTGTCTCACTGTCTCTCGTTGTCAACCGCATCGCTGGATTACCTCCGATCTGTTAATCGTCGAAGAGCATCAATTCAGAAAACGTATGTTCACTCGTGACAATTGGCGATGAATCACCATTATCGACAGTCGTTGAACCGTGAAAAATAACGTTCATCAATCGAGGATGCGATTTGACCATTGATCGGTACCCAGATAGACCACTGACGTCTAATATACGTATATTTTAGGTATATATGTATATGATATGTATACGTCTATGATAGACTTATATTATACGTATATTATACGTATATTGAGTGTATATTGTGGTGCTATTTAACTGATGTAGTGAAAGAATTTTATATACGTATATTTTACGTATATTATACAATAAGCATTTGACATCAAATTATATACATATATTATATGTATAAGGAACATCTACTTGGCGATAGAAACGAAGCCAACTGCATTGCTGTCAAAATCACGTATTATATACGTATATTGGACGTGTGTTTTTCAACAATATCTCCGTAGAATTTTATACATCTCATATACGTATAATATTCGTTCATTATCTTTCGGTTGTAATTCCCGGATCTGAAGCATATATATATATATATATATATATATAATGTACATACGTACATTGAATATTTATATATATTTATATATAATTATAGCTTCAGATCCGGGAGTTACAACCGAAAGATAATGAACGAATATTATACGTATATGAGATGTAAAAAATTCCACGGAGATATTGTTGAAAAACACACGTCCAATATACGAATATAATACGTGATTTTGACAGCAATGCAGTTGGCTTCGTTTCTATCGTCAAGTAGATGTTCCTTATACATATAATATATGTATATAATTTGATGTCAAATGCTTATTGTATAATATACGTAAAATATACGTATATCACGTATACATATCATATACATGTATATTTGTAATATATGTATATTAGACGTCAGTGATATATATGAGATATATATAAGTGGATGGATAAATTCTTACAATTAAAATATATTTTATAACACTTTATTTACATTATATGATGTATACTATATAAATACATTATAACACAAAGATCGCGCGCAATAAGTTTTGCGCGCGATCCGAATTGAGATCATGAACCTATATATATATATATATAGTATATATATGGACTCCGTCTACCGTCCTAAACGTGATGGCAGCAGAACTGAGTGAGACAGAAAATAGAGGGGCTATATTCTATCTCTCTTTGCGAAGACTATAGTTAGAGTGAATCAGACAAGTTATGGAATTTTTAGAATTTTGGATCCGCCATATTGGATTCACCACGTTTAATTTTGTAATTTCTTTAAAAACTGACATGGTTATACTAAAAACAGGTTGAAGACGCGACCACCACCATCCCTTGAGTAGCTCCTAACATACAACTGATCAAGTGTTCTCTGGCGTGTCAAATACATGATATGAATTACCAAAGTACATAAACAGTCGATAGCGTAGTGGGTAGCGTGTTAGAAAGATAGGTAGGATAAGTAGGTAGGTCGCAGGTTCGAGTCCCCGTCAAAGCAGAATAAAATTCTATCGAGAAATCCGTGTAGAATTTATTTTTTTTTTTCAGTGTAACTCTTCTATGACCTATAACAACGACAAAATGCGTATGGAACCGCCAGTAATGTTTTTCGTTGTTGTTTATGTTTTTTAAAAATATTATTGTGCTGTGCGTAGATTTGATGTATTTTCGACGTCTTATATACGTCATTTTTTATGTATATTCGACGTCTTATATACGTCAAATATCCAGATATTAGCCGGACATTTAGCTCTTCAGTATACGTACTAAATACGTCTTACAGACGTCGATGGCGACGTCGTATATACGTATATTAGACGTCAATGTTCTATCTGGGTAGTCATCGGTGTTGACGACCTTTTGTAAATTCTCGATTATGTATCGTATCGCTTGATTCTTCAAGTTATCAGCTCTGTAAAATTCAGCGAGCACAAAGATATTCACCGAATTATCGATCTCCAGTTTCTCGGCAAGTTTTACCTTGCAAATTGCCTTGAGACCCTTCAGATCATACTTCTCTGCTGCCCCGAACAATCTGTGATCGATCAGATCCACATTCGACACTCTATCGGTGTAAATGAATTTTAGCATCTCCTCAACGACATCATGACCCATGTCGCTTATGTTCAACTCATTCGTAAGTTTTTCCGTTGTTTCATGAGCAAACATAGCCGCGAATACTTTTGAACGTGTTATCAGGATTAACTTGTGAGCCCGAAACTCCTTGCCCCCATTAACAACGATCCTGACATCGCTGAATTCTTCATTTTCCAACAAAGACCCAATGTCATTGTTCAGACTGAAGTCAGGCAAGTCCAACTTGACGTTAGAGCCCACCTCGATCCTCATGATTCTCGATAATTCAAAGATCTCGACTAATATCGTCCACTTTTCACTGGAGTATATCATCCAGGAAGAAAAATCGGTGTCAACAATTCTTGAAAATCCCACTTCGTAATGTCCCGGTTCGAATGTGTGAGTTTTCACGTCCACGCTATTTTTCGAGTGCTCGTCAGTGATTACCGTAACCATGAACTGTGTTCTGACACAATAATCTTCTCGTTTTTCGGCACCATATGAGCTGCAGATAGACCGACAAAAAACGCTGGTTTGATGCACCGCAACCTTGCGGATACAGCACCAGGCGCCACTTTGCTCGCTCCTCCGCATTGAAGGAGAACGGTTTCGATCTCACTGCCCTATCGTAGACCCAGCCTTGGTAACTTTTAAGGCCACTTAGCTTCCAGGAGAAGCTGTGTTTACGAATTTTAATACGATTAACGTTGCCCCAATTTATAAGCTGCGCTTCATTCATGATGTCGGAATCTATTTGGTATTTGGGAACCGACCTCGTTTCGGAGATTTGAAATTTTACACGCCCAAAGCCCGATTGACCAAGATCCCAGCAATGATCACCCATCGGATTTTTTTAATGGAGACTGTCAAGAACCACGAGACGTATGCCACTGGATATCACCTTCGCTCTATGATAATTGCTGCAAGCGGGCAGATATTTAGGCAGATATTTAGCGGGCAGATATTTAGATATTGAGCGGATGATCTCATGCCGGTGGACAGATTATGATTGGCCAATGAGCTCGTAAACGTGCTAGCGCAATGGGAGTGAAAGATAACGTTATTGATAAACGTGGATAAGCTTTGTGTGCACGTCGTCATACAGGCCTCAGACGCATCAACCGAGTCCTAGGGGATTGGATTCCTTGGCAAGAAAATTCGTGATCAGGTCTTGGGGGGGCTTGGCGAGAGATTGCTGATACAGCCTCGAAAATGCACCGGTATCCTGTAACTTTTGATCTTCGGTAAAGCGAGCATCGAAATTTTTTATTCATGAGTCCGAAGCCCAAGTTCTTCGATGTCGTTGGTGGTTTCGTAGAATAATTTTTAAGAGAACATATAGGGCATTCGATATCACGTGACCTTGATCAACTTCATTGTGGATATGCGAAAATTTAATACAAAAAATAACAAGCACGTGAGCCATAGTTTCAATTTCTTGTATTGTGCAACAACTGTACAAGTTTCATTGATTCGCAAAGTCCACTGACACATTTATAATCTGTAGATTAAGAAAAAACCAGGGCCTTGTTCAAGCTGCGCTGCGGTTCGAGAAATGGAAGATAAAATAGTAGGTACCCTGATTCGTATTAAAGCAATATTAGTCAACTGGTTGATTGGATAGTTGAATAGTTATAGATAGTTATTAAAATAATGTATCAATTGAGTACTTAGCTATGGAATAATACATTTTTTCATGCTTTTGAAAAAACCATACTTTAAGGAGGTTTTTAACATCAATTGGGTGCGGCAAGGGGAACGAGATGGCGCGGCGCGGGCGACGTGCGAGGCAGGTTGCGTTCGGCATTTGTTTCCCCAAATACGTTTTCATTTGATTAATTTGCCATTGCTCACGCTCAATTCTGTTTACAAGTATATTTCACAATCGGCACGGTGAAAAACTGTCTTTATGGGCAAATTATATCTATAAAGGTCTAATCTAAGCGGTTCTTCGGGGAAATGTTACCGTTTTTTCACTCCTAAAATAATCTCCAATCATAGCTTTGAATAGTTCTCCCATAAGAGCCCACGTATAAGCGGTATATTGAATGTTTTTTTTCTCCTCAACTACGTGGTTAAAAAATCTGAAATAATTACGGTGTGTTCCTAGTGCCAGCACAAACCTCCCCTCAAATTTTAGAATCATTCTTACCTTTTTTTCTGTGGGTTAAGTACCTCCTTAAGGAAAAACAAAAATATCATTACATGCTTTATACCCCGTGCCAGGCATAAATTCATGAAAAGTTCGATCGCCGTTTAGACCCATCTATCACTATCACCAACCCGAAATAATGAAAGAAAAAGAACTTAAGGTTGTTGTGCTGGTTACTCAGCCAGGGGGTCGGGCGGGGTTGGTGCGCGGCGAGTGCGGGGGATGCATTGACGATACAATGTTGCGCCGCTCACGGGCGAGCGGGTCCTCTTTCTCTTTCATTATAAATATTCGAAAAACTGTACTGTCAAAAATTCTGCAATTTTTACAGAATATCCAGGTAATATCTCTAAAAACGTATTTATATTTTTCAGCTTATTGGCACCATTTTCTTGTGATGTATTGCGTAAATACTGCAAAAATTGGCAGAATTTATCTATCATAGGTGCAGTTAACCTACAAAACACATTAACTTTTCGAATTTTTTTTTTCTCAAAAACGGTACTGTGAATCGTACTCAAGTTTTACAGGAACGTAGGCAAAAGGATTGTATACATTGTGGAAAAATTTGGTCTCCATGTCATCATTTTGAAGTATCGTCACAACAACCTTAAATTATGTACCCAAAGGTCAAGGTTAACTGGCTTCCCCCGGTCAATCGATGAAATTTTTTTTTTTTTTTTTTTTCAAAACTTTTGTTCTTCGGGTTTCGATCATCCGGCCTAATGACAAGTCTATGCGCCACGAAATTCTTACCGAGCGCTCGACAAAACGAAACAAAAAAACTTAATATTCTCATCAGTAGTGCTCCCGCAATCGCATCAACGTGTTTATTAGGCAAAAACTCATAATCTTCCTCCGCCGGCTGAAACAAAATTTTAAAAGCTCAAAAGAAAAGACACAATTTCGTTCCAGACTCATTCGCCCTTTTCTTGTTGTCAGTCATGACCTATATACTTACCATCTCACGGCCGTTATTGTTGTGTCAGGGATTCGAATATTTGCTTATAACCGTGAACAGTCCTGACGATCCGTTCTTAGAGCTAATATCATAATTAGCCGAAGCGCGTAAAATAGCGTCAATCAATCGAGGATGCGACTTGACCATTGTTTCGTAGCTATCAGTATTGGTAACGTCACGTGTAGATTCTCAATGATGTATCGCATGGCTCGAGTCTTCAAGCGTTCGGCCTCGTGCAGATCGGCGTGTATCAGAATATCCACCGAACTGTCGATCTTCAGTTTCTCAGCGAGTATTTTCCCGCAAACTGCCCTGAGACCCTTGAGATCGTACTTCACCGCTGCGCCAAGCAATCTAAGATTCCACCAGATCTGCATTCGAGGCTCTTTACCGGTGTAAATGAATCTCAAAATTTCTCGAGGCAAGTACATTTCCTCCTATACCGACATGTCGAGAGGAGTTCCAGACTTTTTTAAGGATGTTATGAGCACAAGGTGGCGGGGAATAAGCGAAAATGTGGGCGCGGGTGAGCGCGGTGAGCGAGGGGCACGCATGAAGCAAGAGAGAGTCGGACCGCTCATTAGCCGACCCACGCGAAAAATTTCCTTAAAATCGATAATTGTATGTCAAAAGGTTCGTCAACCCCCAATTTTTTATGGAACGTATGTAATCGTGATAGTTTTCTGAACATTTAACAGTTTTAATATTGATCGTATCTGATCGTGAAAGATACGAATTTCTGTTTCAAAGTTTCGTCAACCCAGAATTCGTATATGGCGTGGGGATAAATATCTTGATTTCACGAATTAATTACTCGCGTAAAGAGTCGTTGACCCACTTTGAAATTTTGCAGGTTTTATCCTATAAACTTCTGCTACACCGTATAAAAAATTCAGATTTTTATATGATCGTGAAGCTAGTGCTCGTACATCCTTAAGCCACACAACTTGCTTATGCACAGGATTATATCCATATAAGGAAACTTATAGTCTTAATTATCAATTAATTATACGAATTATTAATGCTGCAACGATCGAAATTCAACAGTTCATGAGAATCCGTAGAACTTTGGACTCGAATCTCGATCCCAGAAGTTATAATTCAATTTTCAATGTTGGATGACCGGTAAAATTTGTCCGTCATGATGATACACATATCATATCGACATCGGTGCCTGACGAAGTGACGAGTTCCGAGGGCTATGATCTGACGATCGGAACAGCCAAAAGAATGCACGTTAAAACTTCGAAAGAAAAAGGTCGCGAAAGAAAGGGAATGCGAAGAAAAAACGAGTTGAACGATTTGTTCGATAATGTGCAATGCGTTGGTGGATGGTCAATTGTTTTTTTTTTTTTTTTATCGCTCGTTTCTCAACGAGCGATTCAACGATTTTTCTTTTGTGCAAGAGCTGGAACGCAGTGACTGGAATAATGTATGATGTAGACTAATGTAATACACAAATAAAGGTTATCTATGAAAAACATGTATAAATCACATTCATACATTTTTTTTTATCTTTTCACGTTTTTTTTTTAATCGTCCGGGAATAATTCATTGTACGTGAATGATCTTGTGATTTTGTTGGTAACGTCAGTGAATAATTCGGCGAGGGCAGTCTCAAGTACCGGTCGTACCTCGTCCAGGAGAAGATGACTGTTCGAATTTAGCACCTGATTGCTCGCTGGTCCTGAGGGAGAGAGAGGAAATCGTTGTATTTTCATCTTTCAAATGAACAATTTGAATAAATTGAGAGAAAAAATACAATGCGAATAATTTATTTTCATTTTTTGCTCCATGTGCGTGCGTGCGCGTGTGTGTGTGTGTGTGTGTGTGCGTGCGTGCGTGCGTGCGTGCGTGCGTGCGTGCATGCGTGCATGCGTGCGTGCGTGCGTGCGTGCGTGCGTGCGTGCGTGCGTGTGTGTCATAGATAAAAGTTAACTCTCGATCACTGGAGAGCGGATTGAGCTATCGAACTGAAGCTTTGAACACATCTGAAGCAGAGACACATCTTTGTTGACTATTAATTTCATTGCATTTAACAGTCTACGGAGATTGGAATTTCACAAACGAATCTTTTATCACCTCGGACTCGCTCAAAAACTTTTAGTCATCAACATAGCCACCTATATGGAGCATTGTTAGAGAACGTTTGGTATTGAATCCGACGACAATTCGCAAAGCCGTTTACATTTCATAAAAATTTGAACTCTTTTTCTGAACGATCTGTCGTTGCTGAATCCTTCGAAAATTTTCTGCATTGAGCTGGTATTGAATTTCGCGATAGCTAGTTAATCGCTCCAGACTGTATGAAATTACATAAATATTATTTTAAATTTAAAACTTTCGTTGGAGATGGAAGGTTGACTCTAATTTTCAGAAAACGCGCCAAGATCGGACCAGCCCTTTTTTGTATACGTAGGCTAGAAAACAACCATGTACAGTATTGAGTGTTTGTAAATAATCGATAATAGGATTCAGATTTTATAAAATTTTATATTTTTTGAAAATTTTAAAAACTAAATAGAACGGTGTAGATTAGAAACTTTTGGCACATTATGGCACCATTATTGTATATCTCGTTCATAATGGTTTTCGTACGTGGGAAGAAAAACTTGAAAAATCCACTCGTTCTCGTTGTGGAAGCGAGATAAAATACTCTAAACAGCTTCGCGAGTCAGATGAAATAATGAAGAAGCGATGTGGAAATTTCTGATTTGCACGATTTTTAATTATCCTTTTTTGCCGTAAAAAAAAAAAAAAAACCGGTTATGCTGCTCGAACCACGCTTATTACAATCTGAGAAGCTGTGTTCGAATCAAATTGACTCTGTCAGGCCCGCTGCAAATTGAGAAATGTGACGACAAGCCTCGGCATTCTTAGATAATTCTCACGAGTTTTCTTCAGTTACAATAATTTTTTCGAATACATTAATTCCATTACGCTTTAATAAATCAGTTTTTTTTTCCTTTCTGTTTGTAGAGCGTTTGCTCTCATTAACCTTGCTTCGTCATAATGGCAAATTTGTAGCATGCAGTGAAAAACATCGAAAACCGGTTTTTACCGCGCGAAATCATAATGGAGCGTATGAGCTTATCGGTATTCATAAATTGCGTAAAAAAAATATTGCCTCAGCGGTAATGAATGTTGGCGTTCGTACTTTTACTGTTATTACTGTCATTTAATGTTGCGATATATCGAGCACGATGAATTTATCGTAGAGTAGACTGATATTATAGAAAGAATAGCAATGAATGAAGAATATAATGTCTGGCTGGAGGTCGATCGATCGACCGATCTTTCGACCTGTAGGAATCCTAGGTATCAATATTAATCGGGACATTTTATTAGATTTTTTAAGGTAGTCCTTGCACTTTGGCATCTATTGGAGAATTTTGTAAATTGAAAATATTTAAATCCTGAAAACCTTTTGTTCAAGACTATAAAGCTTTAACTCACGTTGCCAACTTTTTCCTCAAGAAATTTCGATTTTAAAATCGCCATTTTAGCATAAGATATATGAAGAAATCGACGCACCGGAAGTTCAATTGAAAAATAAATCTATTTAAATACTGAAGAAGTAAATTCACTACAAATCAATTTGATCACGTAATTATATGAGCTTTTGATGGAATAAATTTTTAGTAAGTAAGATCGCGGGATATTTGGCTGAGAAATTTCAAATGTATGCTCAGCATCAGTCAGTTTGCGATCTAACGAATTAGATGACAGCCCTCTGTTACTAGCGTGGCAGTAATTCATGCCAATTTAAGGAGGTTCACCCAGGTAAGGCAAAATGCATAGAAAAATCTGAATTTTTTATCACATATTTACTAGTACTGTAGAAACGTGCCTGAATTATTTGGGAATTTTCACCTATACCATTCACATGAAAATTTAGTTTTAGACGAGGCTCTTATAACACGCGTTCTTATGGCGTAAGCAGAAATGGCGTTTTTTCCCCTTTATGACTCCGGAGAAAATGTAGAGAAATTTTTTAAAAAATATTATTTCAATGCAGTATAGGTGAATAAAGCAGCATAACAAAAATCAGATTAATCGTGTACTTATTTTATGAATACTATTCAATGAACTCGCAGAATTCATGGTTATTCGCAGTAAAGAGATATAAAGAGGGTATAAGCATGGCAACATCGCTATAGAGCCGGAGCAATTGAGTTAGGTTGAGCGTGCAATTTGCTCGACAGCTCGACTGTTATCTGGTGGCTGTGGCTATGACACTTGACGGTACCAACCGTAAGAAATACTTATTGTTGCCAGACTTCTTTGCAAAAATTATGTATACTATAAAATCGAATTTCTTTAATTTATAGCAATGTAAAATAACTTTTGTCGATCCTAAACTGTCAAAAAGAGTTAACTATTCATTTATCGTTACTTTATTCTTCTCAATTCCATGATTTTCCGTTTCATGATAAATTATTTTCACAGACGGCTGCAGTGCCTTCGGCCCATGTATAAGCATAGGGTTTCCGCCAAAACTCTCTTCACCTACCACAAACCCCAGTGAACCTCCTTAAAGTATTCATCAATATCAAACTGCGTCCGCTCATATTATTTTCTTACGTGATGAAATTACATTAATTATCAAAATCAATTAAGAGTTATATAATCATACAATATATTTATCGCAAAATTTGTAACAGTTTTGTGGTTATTCGAGGTGAAGTGATTCAATGGCTTAGTTTAAAATCACAAAGTCATTGTGAATATATATATTTTTTTCATCTTTAACTCACCGAGAATCGGATCACCACCGAACAAGTTGCTGAGATACACGTTCGCCTTTCCGATTTTTATCGCGAGCTTCATCTTCTCAAAATTAAGAAAAACGTCATCGCCTTTCGTGACCTTTTCAGCTCGCAACAGTACGTCGGAATCGTAACCGGCTGTCGTAAAAAAAAAAAAAAACAATCCAATAAAAGACATACGATCAAATGTCAGCAGTGGTTGACGAACTGTGTCGAGATTTAGTCGAAGATTAGTGCTAAATTGAGGAAACATACTGAAATTTCCGGTTAGATCACCATTGCCAGCCAACCTCAGGAGAAGAAGCCTTGCGTCTATTTGGTACTTTCCACGAAAGGTGAGCACATCGAAGCTCACCTTGAACGTGAACGATACGTCATCTACGTTGGATCGGAGATCGCGCACTTTGAATTTTGACGGTCCGCTCACCTGTTGAATTTTCGAAATTTTATTCCTATAGGGCGACCAGCTGCGTTAATCAATTTTATAGGTATCGGTTTTTATCATATCCAGATTTATATCGCATGATTACAAAAACCAACAACCATGTCAATTTAACCAATCGATATTATGAGGCAACCCCGTGAAGTGCATGGATAACTCCTATTTTGATGTGAGGAACGTTAAAATAATTCACGTAAATATTACGATTGGGACAAATAAGACGGCTGATGGCATGTGCTATAAACAAAATATTGTAAAAATTTGGAAGCCTCTGTCTGCCATTACGGGAAAAAAAAACCTCAAATTTGCGGGTAAACTTTCAATATTGGTGGTCGAATCGCAAAATTTCGGGGTCTACCCTCAAAATTTTAGGGTTTACCGTCAATCTTTCGTGTAACTTCGAAATTTGATGATTACACCCGACTATAATTGAGGGTACACGCTAAGCATTCAGGGTACCTTCCGAATTTCATGGTTTATATTCAACGGGAGTTTAGGGATAATTTTACGAAAACCCAGTAGTTTCAGAGTGAGACAACCCCTTATAAATATGGTCGTTTTTTGCAAAAAGTTGAATATCTTTGCGAAAAAAAATCGTAAAAAATTTTCCAAAAAATGGGATTGAAGGTTGTACTCCCCGCTTCAAGTTTTTCACGGGAAAAAAGTTGAAAATTTTTTTTTACGAGATATGCGGGAAAATGTCCACCCTCCAAAAAAAGCCAAAAAATGACCATCTTTCAAAGCGCGTACCGGGCTCGAAAAAAATCGCATAAATTTTTCCAAAAAAGGTAAATGAAGCTAAATACATATGTCCTCTTCAGAACGCCGCTTGGGAAATTAAGATATCTTCATTTTTCAAAGAGCGATACAACTTCTTGTGTGGCTCGGATCTGGGGCGAGTGTTTCCATACTTATGGACGGTAGTGTATATTTATACAGTTAACTGCAGTCGAAGTTTCACCCCTAACATTTTGGGCTATTCATCCTTCTCCAAATTTGATTATCATACACTCACTAGCATTTGAAGGTATAATTGATCTAGAAATCTTAAGGCTATGCAATGAATCCTCGCCATTTCGATTGTACAAGGCACTCTAAAAAAATACTAAACTTGACGGTTATTATTATACACATATTATTCGAATCAAGATTATTGCTTACAAATCGTATTAATGCTGTGAAAAATTGAAAAATCGTGAATTCCCAAGAAATAATACGATAAAATGACTAATGAAATAAAAAATTTTATTGCCAAAATGTAATTATATACATGTCGCAGTGTTCGTAGCATGCTTCGCGTTCGAATATTTAAAATAAAAAGGAATCGTCAAGCAGATCTCGGAAAAGGAACTGAGTTGCCTAGTAACAAGAAGTAACAACAAGAAAAGAGGAATTGATTGGACAAGTACGAAGATCGCAACACGTTAATTTGATATCTATTCGAAAGAGAATATTTAAAAACTCTTTAAATAAAATTAATAGTCATCCATCTCATTAATCACGTATTATTGTATTTGTTAATAAATGTGAATGGATGCCTATGATCTGAGTGATCCCGAAGACGATCGTGATCGGCCTTTTTCTCCTTTTCGGGGATTCTCTCCTACATACATATAAGTATATGTGCGTAGATGCAGTATGTTTATACAAAGGGAAGACCGTAGCCAATGGGGCATCTCAGCCGAAAAATAGATTTTTTATTCCATTTTGTTCAAAAATTTTTGTTTCTAGTAGAACCAAATCCCGAACTGATCACAAAACCATTTTTTTATATAAATATTTTTTCCAAGTTAAAAAACTTTGTTTTTCCAAAGTTTTTTGAGAAATAAGTCATTACTATAACAATGAAGTGCTAATCTGTGACTTCTACTTGACAGCATTTCGTCGTATATGTGACAACTCATTTCTCAAAAAAAAATGTATCGAATATAGGGGATTTTGAAGACAAAATAATTTTCACTTGAAAAAATCTTTATTCGTAGAAAAACTGCCGTTTTTTGGAGAAAAAATACTTTTGAAAAAAAAAATTCAATTTTTGACTGAGCAAGGTGTCCTCTTTGCCCCAATGCCCATTCTGTCCCGATCTCCCCTCTAGATATAAAAACATTAAATGAACTCAACTTCAATGAACCATTTACACTTAAGATACATATAGAACTTTTTTAAAAATATATTCTGTCTTATAATAGTAATTTTTACTATTATACTGTTTACATAGAGGCAGCGGCCGCTATGTTGCGCATCCGTCTGGACAATGCCCGAGCAGGTATACAACTTATTCTTTGGAATAAATTCAATGATAAATAATAAATCCGGCTGTGCATGAATCGTTGAAAGTCTCGACGAAAACAGAAAAAATTCGTAGTCAAATGTTCATTCCTTTTTAGAAACTTTCGAAAAAAAACTGACCGAGGCCAAGCCCGCCGGTGGTTAAGATAACCAACCCATAGTAAAAAAACCTGTAAATGTCAAGAGCAAACCAAAGAACGCAGGCAAAAACAACGGACAAAAAGTTCTGAATATAAATTACATAAAATAGTTAAGGTATTTTTTATAAAAGTAAAATAACAAATAGCAAGTATAAAAATGAAAGATGCTCCATAAAACATGGCGTCGGATTCAAATAGCGACAGTCAGTTTCTAAAAAGAAGGACAGAAAATGTAAACACGAGTACAGAAAGAAGGCAATATTGAAGGATTCGTGAAGCCTTATTAGTAGCATATCATTAATCCAACACCAAGGACATTGAACGGGATTCGAGAGACAAAAACAACAAATACGAGAGAACGCCTGGAGAGAACAATCTATATTGATAATACAAACATTCAAGAATAGCAAAATTCACCGACAAATTTCATACTAACTAAGGATACTCCAGCAAAAGCACCGCCTTTTTTACAGCTATAATCAGAAGTAAATAGTAGGAAGAAGAATAATCAAGAAAATCAGACGACACATGGTCATTGATAACGTACTCGCTATCGAAATGAGCATAAAGCTGAGATCCATGAGCATGGAAATAACATAAATCAGGGGAAAAGAAAAACGGCTCGTCTAGCTAATGATAGACAGGCAAATAAAGTCGTTGATAATCAAGAATAAATTATTCAAGAGCAATGGACAACCTTAAATTCCCGATTTTAAAGTTTCATGCACAGCGATGGTAAGAGACGTCGTCGCGACACTGACCGATGAGAAAATTCGATAGGACTATGTAGAAATGGAATGACTAACCATATAACAGACTCAGGATTGAAAGATTCAAAAAGTCTAATGAAGATGAAGAAACACTTAGCCCTAATAGAAAAATAAATCGCCTTTGAGAGTGGCAAAATATATTGTTTATATATTTTGAAAAGTACTTGGTTAGATATGAAGAAATAATATATTGCCAAACATATTCAAAATATGTTTCTGAAATCCACTCAAACAATCATCTCTCTTTTATTTCGCGCTCTCTCTCTCTCTCTCTCTCTCTCTCTCCGTCTTTTTACTCTTAGTTAAACCAAAATAAATCAGCCGGAATGTTAGGGACACACTTGTATAAATTTCCTGGTGCATCATAAAATAGATGGTGTCTGATGACGTGATATTTTTATTCTTAGAACTTACACACGGTCATCTCTTCCAGGCCCATTGTAGAAAGGTCTTCTGTAGCAGTAGCCACTTTCAGAAAATATCAAAATATAAGGATCATAAATTTGAAAATTTCTGACTGCACGTGAACCCTTAACGTCTCTCGGGCTTACGTCGTTTCCATGATGTATAGGTGCGGAGCCCCAGTTTTTTAAATTTATTAATTAGCTTTCTTTAAGCAAGAAAGGCGCCTTTTGCATGGTCTTAAATTTATGTACATCGCGGGTTCAATATTTCATTTCAATTACCTCAATATCCGTCAAATTTATGTCAAGTCTCGCTCCCTGAGGGCCTCTTAACAGTCTCACTTGTTTGAGGATCAGAGGCTCGATAGCTGGTGCTTCGAGCTCCGGAATACCACTGGCAAGCTTCTCACGAAGATTTTCGATCGAATTGGTGATGCATCTGTCGAGCTCCGGATCCGATCGCTTGCACGGCTTGATGTAAGGTGCTGCATGTGCGATATAATAAACAAGAACGTGAGGCATCTTCGATGCACAAATATGTCCATAAAAATGCATTAATAATGGGGTGTTCATTTCAACCGTTATTTTTCATTTTTGCTTTTCAGCTGCTCAAAGTGAGTTTGACCTCAAAAACAATTCGTGTAAGGGAAGTGCTGGCAAAATTATCCTAAAATATGCCGAATTTCAGGTTTATGGGAAAATTCCAGCGATCCTCTTTTTAGAGAAGTTAAAAAAAATAAAACAATAAGCCTCAAAGTGTAGGATTCCAATTTTTTTTTTATACAGGGCAACCTATTTCCAATGAAATATTTTAATACATGGACAATGGTTGAGTCGATAAAAAACCTTCTAATTTATATATTCATAATATTGACTAAATTAATGTATTGTTAAGTTTATATTCTTGAAAACCGTTGTAAATTTCATCAATCTAAAATCATACCTGACCATCAGAGATTATTCGTTCGTTTACTTTACGATTCATTCATAATCGTATTGTCACAGATAGGTGCATTCCCCACTTTTGAAGCAGAATTTTCTAAACGTAATAAGTTTTCATCCATTTGTATCAGAGGAGAAAAAAATATATAAGTGATTCGGTAAGAACCTATTAATGGCCTCAACCCATTTTCTACGTTCTATGTTAATTATTTATGTTAACATGACGTATGATATGCGTACAACACTTGTCCTTAGGGACACCTGAACCCCAATATTTTTACTTAATTTAATTCGAATAACGCGATCGATTCCTTCACTTCAAATTAGCAAGTGATAGTGATAAACAACTGGTCTGCAAAGTATGACTATGAGGGTCTCACAGGCTCAAACTTGCAATATAGAAATATTATTTCAGGGTATGAGAGGGAGCAGTAGCGTGGTGGTAGCGCATCCGGCTCACACGCAGTGAGTCCGGGTTCCATTCCCACCACCGGCATCAATGGAAAAAATCTTCTAACTGCTTTTTCTGCGACCTCGGTGGTTCGAAACCCACCGAAAAGTGTAGGTCCAGAGGTAAACGGCAGCGCCTTGGTGTGGTGACCGAAAGACTGCGAGGTGTCTTGAGTTCGATTCCGGGTGCCGTAGGCTCGCTAGGTGGAAGCACAAACGGGCTAGGACGTAGCTCCAGAAGCAGGATGTACGAACTACGACTGCTTCTGTCTCAAGTACGGACATGTAGCGGGTGCGCGACGAGCTTTGGCGGTGAGAATCGGACCGGGGACAAACGGATGAGTGAGAAGGTGACCAATGGTAGAGAAGAGAGGGAGCCCGTAACCCTTAGAGGATCGATGTATCATACTCATATTGCAGGATATGATCACGCAGTATTTCCCAAAATCGAAGAACTTTCGGAATTTCCAAGATTACCACCAACGAGCGATACGAACGTCTTATGGTAGCAGGCTTAGAGAAAAAACTAAGAATACCATGCAGACGATTGATGTTAGTTGAAAGGACAAATCAGTAAATTACAAATTACATTTATGTCCAAACGTTTGAAAATCGTTCTCATCCATTGTCCGTTACCGGAAGGGAATGGTTCCCATATATTAAGATAGAAATTTCATTTTTCCAATTATCCTCCCCCTACCAACATTCGTATTGATGCATTCAGAAAAAAAACCTACAATTTATCCTTCTCGTAAAAAGTTGGTGTATCGAAAGTCTATCGGAATGCGATATTTTCGTTGCTCAGACTAAAACCGTTTTATTCAGGCTGTGATTGGTCAGTTGGCGGACAAGAATTCGTGATCAAGTTCCGTTCGGAGTCTCTGTCAGTCTGACAGTCGTGCGGTTATACAAAATCGCGTCGTGTTTAAACATGAAATAATTAATTATCGGACTGAAACTATTTTATTCATATACAGTCCGACCTCCAAATAAGAAACCAAAAGCCCCCAAAGGGAAGAGTTTTTCCTAGAATTCGGATACCCCCATCAGGCGCGAACCGCGCGCTCACTACCTCTGTCTGTCTCTCTCACTCTTTTTTCCATGCGATCCTCTCGGTAAGAAACTCTCGAAAGAGTTCCAATTTGTTTACATCGCCCATGCAAAAACGCACACGCACACACACACACACACACACACACACACACACACACTCACGCACGCACGCACATATTAATTTACACTACAATCTTAACTCTATTTTGCCCGAATAATCTTTCCCAGGCTGGTTTCTTCACCAGAGGTTCGCGCACAAAATTCTCGAGCTCGGAGCTCGAGTCGTAGTGTGGGAAGTGCTTGAGCGCGAAACTGGGGAAGGTTTCTTATTGCCGGGTTTCTTATTTGGAGGTCGGACTGTACTGCGATTAGTCGATCATCGAAACTAGATTGGAGCACTGTAGCACTGTCAGAAAATCGCTCGCACGCTCACGCGCGCGTGATGGACCCTAGTGTGTGCACTCTTAAAAAGTTGATGGCACGATATATATATATATCGAAAGTATCGAAATGCGATATTTTCATTGCTCAGACAGACTGAAGCCGTTTTATTCGAGCTGTGATTGATCGGTTTGCAGACAAGGATTCGTGATGAAGTTCCGTTATTCAGGTCGTCAGTTGTTAGTTTGTCGCAACTGTCAGTTTGACATTGTGACAGTGATTAGTTGATCATCGAAACTAGATTGGAGCTGTGCAGCGCAGTCAGAAAACTACTCGCGCGCGTAAAGCGCGTGATGGACCCTAGTCCTATCCTAAAAAGTCCTATTCTGAAAAGTTGGTGAGTGACACAATATATCGAAATATCGATGATTCGATAGTTTCATCTCGCAAGCGTTGTTAGCGTTTTATTCGTCCTGTGATTGGTCGGGTGGCGGACAAGGATTCATGATCAAGTTCCTTTCGTCAGTTTGTCAATTGTCAGTTTGTCAATTGTCAGTTTGTCAATTGTCAGTTTGTCAATTGTCAGTTTTTCAATTGTCAGTTTGTCAATTGTCAGTTTGTCAATTGTCAGTTTGTCAATTGTCAGTTTGTCAATTGTCAGTTTGTCAATTGTCAGTTTGTCAATTGTCAGTTTGTCAATTGTCAGTTTGTCAATTGTCAGTTTGTCAATTGTCAGTTTGTCAATTCTCAGTTTGTCAATTGTCAGTTTGTCAATTATCAGTTTGTCAATTGTCAGTTTGATAGTTATGGCAGTGATTAGTCGATCATCGAAACTAAATTGGAGCGCTGCAGCGCTGTCGAAAAAGCGCTCGCGCGCGTGATGGACCCTAGTCCACCACTAAAAAGTTGGTGAGTGACGAAACGATATATTTTTATCGAAATATCGAAATTTTAAATTGAAATTCAACTTCGGACGTCCTCGTTTTATTCGTGCTGTGATTGATCGGCTAGCGGACAAGGATTCGTGATCAACTTCCGTTTAGAGTCTCCGTCAGTTTGATAGTTGTGCGGTTATACACTCTCGTGTCGTGGTTAAACATGAAATAATTATTTATCGGACTGAAGCCATTTTATTGGTATACTATGATTAGTCGATCATCGGAACTAGATTGGAGCACTGCAGCGTTGTGAGAAAACCGTTCGCGCGCGTGACGGACCCTAGTAAAGTTAAATAAGGGGATATAAATATTTTATGGTCTGTGCATCTATTTAGAATGTTCTATTGACGTTTTTTACGGTTCGAATATAAATTATTATTCGCAAAACCAAAATAATTGTTGCTAACGTAATAAATGTATTGTCGTCACTTTTTTCATCATACTTTTTTCTAGTTATAGTATTCCTACTTTTTCCCCGATGTGTACTAGCCGTATCTTTACCAGCGAATCGTAAATTTGATTCAACCTAACCGCAAAAATGTTTGTTTGTAAGGAAAAACGATTATTTTGCAAAAACTAAGATCCTTAATCTTTTTTTATACACCTTTGGTCGTCATAGACCGCGGTCCGGTGGAACGACCGAAAAACTAAATTTTCAACCGTTCTTCATAATAATACTTTTTTTTTTTTGTAAATTTTATAACTTTCGAGAATACCGATTTAACTATTGGCCTATTGGTAATTCACATTAGTAGGATTCGGCGTTATGAAGCAATGATCTTCGTCGAGGTGAGTCTCATGTCAGACTTAGATCTTATAATTGCCTCCTATGGTTAAGCCAATTATGTATATATCCGAGTGCTGCCTAAATATTGAAAAAAACGCTGCTTTTTTGCCATCTAACGGCGTTCCTGCAAACTAGATTGATCCACGGATGTACTCATATTTATCAAATGAATTATATTTATTTTAGTATGTATGTCTGGAATTAAATTTTAAATAATTGACTTTCCATTGAATTGTATATAAATTTTACTTTACATGATTCAACATTTTATTAACAAATTAAACGCGTATATCATAAGCTAATTGTAAATTTGATGACGTGATTGAAAAGCATTTTCATATGCTATACTATTTTTCGATCACGTTTTATTGAAATTACAAAAAATTCATCACTAATTATATTTACCAGAAAAACTTGTTTTCGTATACGAGTTCATTAACTTCCAATATAAACGATGTTGAATTTAATAAACGGTCATTGAATTTTGGAAAAAATTATTAACATTACAATTTAATGTACATAAATTTTATTTATTCCATACATCCAATTTATAAATTTTTCTTTTTTGCAGTCCACATCTTC
Source organism: Rhorus exstirpatorius (assembly GCA_963564615.1). Classification (NCBI taxonomy): domain Eukaryota; kingdom Metazoa; phylum Arthropoda; class Insecta; order Hymenoptera; family Ichneumonidae; genus Rhorus; species Rhorus exstirpatorius. The sequence goes on from OY751315.1 coordinate 16,360,589, forward strand.
TTTACCTTATATGTAATACGTGTAAATTAAAAAAAAAAAATGCGTGTTATATGATGTACTCACGTAACGCGCCGAGCGTGATTCCCACTACCGAGACGGTAACGCTGAAAAAATAAAAAAATAAAACGTAAAAAAGTCGATAGAATTCTCGATGGATATATATGAATCGAGCATTTCAACTATGTGAAATAGTTAATTACGCACTACCGCTACATAACACGAGATGGCAATTTGTGTGTATCACGTGACTCGTGGGACCGATACGACTTTTCGTCTCTTACCGGACAGCCTCACTTTGAATCACGTTAACCGCAGTACCGGAGAGAGAATTACATAAATCTCGACGAGATGTTTTTTTTTTTCTTTTCTTTCTCTTTGCTACTTTTTTTTACTTGCATAGCGTTTCATCGATGTCACAATATGCCGCGATGAAAGGCCGCAATGGATTTCAGTTTAGAAACAAATTTTGTGCAGCGATTTCTCTCGAACGTTCTCAAAAGATACGAGATTAACGCGTTCTCTTTGATCTCTCGTTAATTGAAGAAAAACAAAAAAGATGATCGAATATAGAAAAAAAAAAAAAAACGTCATACGCGAAAACAAGATTGTCTTCCTGAAATGACGAGTATGTCGTCACCATGGCACTGCTCAATCTGTAATTTATATATTTGTCATAATTCAACGAGCCTCGATGACCGAGTAATGACCAACGCGCGAAACTCGCGAGCATAATCAGACTAGACACTTTGTTAAGAAACAAAAATAACAAAGTTTTCATATAGTTTTGTATATTATCGTTGTTGTTGTTGTGTTTTTTTTTCCTTCTCATTGACGCAACACAGAATCAGATCCACGAAGTTGGGGCATAAAGGTTTGAAAAAGTGATCACACGATAAAATGACATTTGATCGATTGCACAACAGGAAGGATGGAATCGAATGGAAATAAATAGCACTATTTATATATAATTTTTATTTAAATTTAAAATATAGCGTACCACACGCGTACTAGAAGAGCGAACATATCCGTACTTCGCGATTTGTTAAAGATTATTGAGAGCTGGATGACTGTATGAGGGTAGATCTCGTTAGTTGGGACCGGACGAGAGATGATAGAAAATTCGCAAAAGCTATGCCATAAGACGACGACGACGACGACGACGACGACGACGACGACGTTTTAGACAAGACTGGTGCATAAACAGCTATAACGGGGGGGCCTGGGTGTGCGGCAAGAGATCGCGGAGTACATCGAAGCAAGTAAGCCTGAAATCGTTGCCCTATTGCATTCGGCCAGTTGATTACCTCGTGCCACTTGCTAGCCATTGGTCGCTCTCGGCCACAACATCGATGGCAAACCGCCCGCTTTTTCAGTCACATATCACCTTTAGAATGTATCGAAGTTGTTGCACACAATCTGATGAATTGGTTGCTGCACTATAAACCAGACACCAGGCAGAGAACGAGCTACGGAAAAGAAATCATTGATCGCAAAATTGCAACTGTGTCTCCTCTCTCTCTCTCTCTCTCTCTCTCTCTCTCTCTCTCTCTCTCTCTCTCTCTCTCTCTCTCTCTCTCTGTGTCTCTCTATCTCTCTTTATTTCTCTCTCCAAATAAAATATAGGCAATGAAAAGTTGCGACCAATTATTATCGGGATCGTAATCATGTTTCAGAAATGATGAATATTTATTACGAAATAACGGTTAAATACAATCATTTTTTCATCCAATCAAAAAGTTTGGATTATTTTTTAGTCATTTTCATTGAATAAATGTTCCGAATGGTTGGCATTTCGGCTAGAAGAAATATTTTATACGACGTACTAAACGAAACACATTTGTAGGCCAGCAATGACGATAGCCGATGTCCGAGATGTTTTGTTTTCGTATATTATTGAACGGCCAATCGCTGTACCAGTTTTATGCACCATATTGAGATTGTTTGTTTTTGTTTACGATATTAGCTCACGCGCGTGTAGCGCCCAAGATATTACTTACGCTAAATAGAACATTAACTCGGAAAAAAATTACAGATCAACCCCGTGACTGGCATTAATAACACCATTTGGATCAAAAACACTCTGTTCCTTTTGGAGCATACATTAAGGTCTCTTCATTCTTTATTCGGAATTCCGTCCCTTTTTGCGCATTTCGCCTGTTACAAAGTCAACTCGGATCACGAGTCAGTCATCTCATGTGATTGCATCCAACTTCCTCCTTTGTTTCGCATTCATTATCCCGAGCAGAAATTTGATCCGGCTCATATCAGGATACGGATTAGGCTCACATCTGGGATGTAGCGAGATTTTGGACCCGGTAGGGATACAGCACAACTTTGGTCCCTGAGTCCATCTCTGATTATGCCTCACCTGACCCGGCCGCTTCGTTCAATTTCCAATAATATTAGCGATTTCATGGTACGTGTTTTCAGATTTTTATATGTCTTTTGCTCTTTGTTCCTACCTCCATGATCTGTAATAATGACATTGTCAAAAAACAAAGTTTTCTCTACTGACCAAAATAAATATCTATTTATATACGCATGAACTCAAGATTCGATAAATGTATTTGAACAAAAAAACATTTATTCACCCTTCGTGGATGAATATTACTGATTCGGAGCTCGGTAGCAATCTGACCTAGCCTCTTGACCCTTATAGTCGTGGAGTCCGATGTTTGCAGATGCAAAACACCTGCATCAGTCGCCACCTTGCGGCAGAATAGGAAACTTCTTTCTAATACCCAGCTGGTTCGTTTTTATTTAAATAATATAAAGCTAGCCCGATATACCCACAACATATATACTAAAACATGCTTCGTCTCGGAACAGCGAAATTCCAGGCTACTCACATCAGGTATAATTTTTTTGAAGATATGGCCTAGCAGCAGCTGATTCGTCCTTGATATAAATAGTGTAAAGCTTATATAAATAACACGAGGCCTAACATCAATAATCTAAGGCTATTATAAATAATATAAGGCCTAATATCAATGATGTAAGGCTGATATAAATAATATAAGGCTTGATATAAATAATATAAGGCTTGATATAAATAATGTAAGGCTTATCCAACTAGGGTTTGTTGTGATAGTCGGGCCTTACCGGCTTCTGCTCCGTCTTATGTGTGATAAATGTCAGGCGAGTCATACAGCAAATCGAACTTTTGTTTGGCAGATATGCTTTAGCAGCAGCCAATCCGTCCCTCATATGAATAATTTAAGGCTAGCCCGATGACCCACGATATTTCAAAGTGTGATCCAGTCCGGATATGGGCGTGATCCGGTTACTCTGATCACGCTCTCTTACCAATTCATGACCAGGGCAGGATTCAATGTCAGGACGGCCAGACCAAATTTCGGCCTGGGATATGGACATGAGAAACTGAAAAAGTTGTGCCAATACAGCCGGTCTCAGGTTTGCTACTACGCTCTAGAGCTACGTCACGTTTTAGTGAGAATGTCAACATAGATTGCAGCTATTTATATGTGACATATGCACGGGCAGGTACTCACGTGTATTACTCACGTGTATATATAAAAATATATATATATATATGTATGTATATTGAAAATTTTGTCATGCCCATACTTTTATTTTCGATGAAACTATACGAGACTGTGAGTCAAACCGTCGACCTCTCGATGCACGAAAATTAAAATATAACAATCCCAATGCGAAAAAGTTATTAACGGAACAATTTGAAAAATGTTTCTTACTTAATTGTTGGAAAAATGTGCTTTTTTGTTATAACTTAGAATCACTGATCTTCGTAAGTTTTTGTATAATTTTGTTGTAGGTTAGGTAGTTTACACCGACTCCCCTGAGGGTTTCGGGCTCCCATCACCTTCTGTCATTGGTCTCCTCCCGTACCCGCTTGTCCCCGGTTCGATTCTCGCTACCGCAGCTTGTCGCGCACCCGCTAGTTGTCGGCACCTGGGACAGAAACAGTCGCATAGTTCGTACGCCCTGCCTTTGGAGCTACTTCCGAGCCCGTTTGTGCTTTTACCATCAGCTGTGCTACGGCAACGCTTCTCGCTGCCGGAGCTTGTCTCGCACATGATAGGTGTCAGCACTTTGGGACAGAGGCAGTCGTAGTTCGTACGCCCTGCTTCTGGAGCTACGTCCGAGCCCGCTGTGCTTTCATCTGCTGTGCTATGGCATCGGGAATTGAACCCGAGACATCTTCGCAGCCTTTCGGTCACCACACCAAGGCGCTGCTTTCCTTTGGACCTACATTTTTAGGTGGGTTCCGAATCACCGGGGTCGCAGAAAAAGCACTTAGAAAATTTTTCCATTGGTGCCGTCGGTGGGAATCGAACCCGGCCCCATCGCACGCCACTGCGTATGAGCCGGGAACCGGGAACGTTACCACCTCGCTAATGCTCCTTCGTGTAATTTTGTTACTATTTGATTTATGTTCATTGCTGAAAAATTAAAAAAAAATTATATTCAACAATCTCGAAATAAAACTTTTTTTGCGTGCCTTGAGTTTTTCAATTCATAAAATTGTTAAATCATTCACTTTCTTTAATAAACAAGTTTGTGTTAAAAATAAATTCTGTAAAAATAAAATTATCGAGACTCTTTAGAAGAATATATCGTTGGAAGTAGTCAGTAAATATGTGAGTAGTTATTGAAACCTTGTAATTATTGACGTATTATTTGTCACGTGTTAGAAGCCCCTGAACGTAAAGATATTCAAAATTCATGGCATTTTGAGATTGATTTTTTTGCACTTGCGACAATCGCTTGTGTGTGAGCGAGACCTAGCATCATTGAGATTACGCAACAATTAGCTCCGTCTTATTAAGGCAAGGCTAAGCCCACTTGAGTGCGAAAGAGATAGGATTAAAATTAACACCTGTTTTATATATAGTCGCTTCGGAAAAAAATATCCTCAGATGTCCTGTTATTCATATTCCTTTTAGAAATTTCATATAGACATGCATGTTAACTTCAAACTCTTTTTTGGTCAGCTCGTATAAAAATTCTGCAATGCATTGTAAATTTAATATACGATGTATCTCAGAGTTTAGGTTTGGGTCTTCATGTTCAATATACCAATAATATAATATTACTGTCGTGTCTATAAATTTTTATTTACGGTAATGCATAAAAACTTTATATACAATTTTTATACATTACCGTACATGAAAAATTTTTGTTTAAAAACGAAAATTAATGTAATTGGTATTAATTTTCAATACTTTTTTTTTAAATATACTAATGGACGTCATACATCTATATTTCTGCTTCTTCGAGCACACAGTCACATACACACACACACATACGCGTGGTCGAAACATGATTTTTTTTAAACTCTTTATCTCTATGGGTTACGACCGATATCGAAAGAGCACTTAGTCACATATCTTTTTGGCATAAGTGGATCAGTGGAAGTTAAAAAATATAGATTGTATATTAGGGTGTGTCGAAAATGAACTTTTTTTTCTTCGCTCCTACCACTCAAAACTTTAGGTTTTGACATTAAAGAGGCCCTCGTTCAGGGAGGGCGCTGTAGCTTGGAGTTTAGAGGTCTCTCAACGAGGATTTAGTTTTCCCATCTGATTAACACGTAAAAAAAATGTTTTTCGTTCGAAATGATGCCAGGCAACCAAAAAATTGGCGATGTCTGTGTTTCTTGGCTTATTTGAAAGTTTGACTCATCCCCTTAACGATGATAGGTCGTTTTTCGACTTACTATGTTCCAATTTGTTTACGCCACTTTTCGACCACTATAGTCACTTTTTCAAGTTTGCAAAGTTTCCAAGGTATCAATGAGTCCAAAATGAATTGCTACAAGTATTGATTGTTGATTATTTATATTCGAATCAACACTCAATACTTGTAGCAATTCATTTTGGACTCATTTTGGACCTTGGAGACTTCGTAAGCTTGAAAAAGTGACTATAGTGGTCGATATTTTGAATGAAAAACAATATTTTTTACGTGTTAATTAGATGGGAAACCTAAATGCTCGTTGAGCGACCTCTAAACTTCAAGCTTCAGCGCCGTCCTTGAACGAGGACCTCTTTAATGTCAAAACCTAAAGTTTTGAGTGGTACGAGCGAAGAAAAAAAAAGTTCATTTTCGACACACCCTATATTGTACATATAGGTATATAATTTCCGTGGAAGAACATCCTTAACCCACTGGGGGCCAGAATTTTTCCACGTCCTTAAGAGGACCCGGTGGTCTAGAGCACGAAAATTTGACCTATTCTCACGATTTTTTTTTGCCATTAAAAATTTAAAAAACGATGTTTCAACTTTTCGGGCTTATTACTACGTTTATTGAGCATACAAAAAAAAAATTTTTATTTTAAAAAGAATATTTATTATTATAAAAATGCCGCTGAAGATGACCCTCTCGAAAAATCGGACCCGGACGGCGTAGGTGATTTCGAGACTTCTACTCATCTGAAACACAAAATTCGAGAAGATTCTTAATCAGAAAGAGTGCAGTTATGGTCGGAACTAGAACGAATCGAAAAAATTAAAAATTGACAAAATGGCGCGCTTTTGAAAAAAAAAGTTCGTAAAATCGGGTTTAACTTTTTTTTTCAAAAGCGCGCCATTTTGTCAATTTTTAATTTTTATTATAGAATTTAGAATATTTTTATTATAGAATATAGAATTTTATTATAGAATATAGAATATTTTTATTATTAGAACTTATATGGGCATAGTATATGCCCATTATATTCGTATTAGATCATATTAAAATTTCTCCCCACTCCGGGCACTTCATATTCTTAGAATATAACGTGTTCGGAGTGGGGAAAATTACTTAACAAACATTGTCATACGAAGGCCGAACTTATGCTAACCTTTGGGCTGCGCAGTCACTTTTCGCGTTTATCCCCGATCGGTTATGCCCCTATGATACGGAGGCTGAACTTATTCAAACTTTTCGTCTGCGAAAGTCACCTTCCGCGTGTTTCATACAGGACGTCGTGTTGTTATTTCGGTTCTTTCATCCGGAAACCGAACTCCCAGTGGGTTATATATCACAAAGATATTTTGTCAGGGGATATTTTGGTACATGGATATTTTGTTAGGGGATATTTTGACGTGATACCATATACTTATATATGATGCGCTCTCGTTCTTGTGTTAATGATAATAACTGATGATTAAATAGTGTTCAGGGTATACATGTATTTAAAAAATTATGAATTATATTTTTTATACACTCAAGAATTTTTCGTTGGCGCGAGTCAGATTTTTATTTCCGTAATTGAAAATTTCCTCGTTGCCATGAGTGTTTGGTTAGTTATGTTCTTTTTTTTTCATGCTTAGTTAAGGCAGCCCATCAGTGAAAAAACTAGTCAAAAATCGTGACGTGAAAAAAAAATCATAAAACCTATCATAATATTTTCTAAATACTCTGTCTAAATAAAATGTATGAATTTCGATGACGTTTCCCGTGATATTTTATCCGTAATTTATTATAAATAATATTATAAATAAATCCTCAACTGACAAAAGTATTTAACGCTGTCAGAGCGATCAGGTCAAAAACGATAGCTGATATTCATATGTTTCCTCGCGTGCAGAATGACAGACATATTGTATCCGAGATTTGCACACACGATGACTTTCACGATTAAATTTCTCTGGAAAATTCCTGGCAAGACACAATTTTTAAAATACCATTGGGAAGTTCACGATTTCATCTTTCAATACTCAAAATTTGAATAAGATCTCTCGTCTTTATCAAAAGGTATCATGTCACTTCTGGTGAAAATGGAATCAACTGTCATAAGACCCATGTTAAAATAGGTAATTTTAAATTACTCATTCGCAATAATTTGCCTGGCAACATACCCTGAAATTTTGAGAGAGTGTTCATTGCATCTTAGATAACACTCTCCCGAAGTTTCATTCGTATCACCGGGTTTTTAATTCACTGGTGAGCCACCTTAAATGGTGTCTATTAATTGTCAACAAATTCAGGCGTACAAAATTCGTTGCTGATGGTTACGATACTGAATTCTATATAGTGGCGAATTTTCCAAGAAATTATCAAGGTTATGTTCCAAATCCGACTTTGAACACAGAAAATTGACAGCAGGTATTTAACTACATGGTCAAAGGTCCAAATACTTAAAATCTATCAACGTATTATATATACGCAACCAAATATCATGTATCAGTATATGAGTGATCAGATTTTCGATAGGCTTACGGCTTCAGAAAGTATCCTCGCGCATTACTTGTTATCGATGAGCTCTTCTTATTTTCTTAATGACCACATATATGATCTCTGCAAACATTTCAAAATAGCCGATTTTTCATACAAAGTCCTACCGCTGAGAAAAAAAAAGCGCAAAGCTGAATGTTTCAAACACAGACCATCGATACGTGATACTTATGTTTTTTTTGTCTCAGCGATGGAAAAGACATTCAAGTTTTTTTTTTCAGCGATGAAATTTCTTGTCATAAATCGAATCCTTCGAATTGTTCGCCTAGAACATATGAGCAGTCAAAAAAATTAGAAGACCATCGATAACATGGAATGCGCAAGGATTTTTTCAGACTTTGCTGAACTTGTTGAAGATCTAATCAAATTAATCTAAATGATATTTCTTGTGTAATTTGCTGTAGATCTTAATTATTCAGGCCGCTAAACTTGTAGTTATACGCCACTTAAAAACTACTTTGAAATGTCGGATTTCGAATTTTCGCTTGCACATACCATTAGGGGGATTAAGTTATTTACACCCCTTAAAAAGAGCTGCGACGCGTTTGCGCATCGCGCAATTTGTAAAAAAAATAGTACTCAAACAACACCAATATAATTAAACGATTTCATAATTTAAATTTGTTTTTTATCAGCTTAATTCATCTGGGCAAAATTTTTTAATTCTGGCCTGGGGGTGTAGCAGTGACAAGAGTAGCAAATTGCTTCTTCCAAATTTTACACAATGCTCAATGCTCCTTTTAGAGGATCTTTGTCAATTTTTACTTCTTCATAGAGGAAGCTTCAAGCATTGTGCGAAATTTGGAGAAAGCAATTTCCATGTTTCAACTTGCAGCTTTTGCCTTCCTTACTGTCATGAGTAGTTTCATTTCCTAATATTCAAGTTTTAGTAATACTTGTCTTGATATTGAATGTTCCATAATATCAAGGCATTTTTTGGTGTTCAAAAATAGCCTGTATTCTCAATATTTGGGAAATTAGACCTGCCAAAGATATGTTGTTTGAAACATTCAAAAGTTCATAAAATCGGAACCCTTTTACTAATTCTCACGAAATTCAACACTAACCTTACTTTAATGATACTGTAATCGTGAAAAAAAAATAGCCAGATATCTCACAATTTGGGAAAATTATAACTATCAGAAACTTTTTTTTTAATTCTTGGTTTCATGAAATCTGAAACCTTTCACCGATTCTCACAAATTTTGATACCAACCTTTCATTGATAATACTTCATTCATGGAAGAAGAAATTAGCACAATATCTTGAAATTTGGGGAAACTAGAGCTGCCAGATACTTTTTTTGAAAAATTCCAAAATTTCATTAAGCATGGAACCTCCAAGCGATTTACTCTATACCAATTGTTTTTTGACGATAATATAATCATGTAAAAAAATTTCGCGCGATACTTCAAAATTTACGAAAGTTGGAGCGATCACAGACTTTTTCGAAAATGTCAAAGACTCGTAAAATATCGACCCGTCAAAAAATTTCGACGAAAATTGCAACAAACAAGGGCGCTTATAAGTGCTTGATATCTGGATCGAAGTTTCCGCGAAACCGGTCAAATCCTTCTCGAGATACACCCGTTCAAATTTTTTTTGGGCAGGGACACACACTCACGCATACATACCTCCGGAATATTTATAAAGGTGATATCTGGATGTTTTGGCATGTTTGGAACACATTGTAATTGAAAACTGGAAATATTTTTTCGCCTTCACAAAGCTTTATCTATAAGAAAGCAAAAACAATGAATGAGCATTTTTTTTGCATGAAAAAATTTAGTGGCTCACCGGACTCGGAATATTCCATATACATTCGCCGTTTTGCGTGACCGTCTTTCTTCCTTTTGTTATACGATGATATTCCGACCTTTCGTAAATTCCATGTCCGAAACATATCATACAAATTTTCTTTTCCTCATTCGCTATCGATGTAATGTGTAATTTATTTGCAGTTTTGAAAATCGTCTTGCACGCGCAAGGTAACCGATTTTGTTTCTGTCCTTGGTGCACTTTTCGAACATCCAGTAAATTTTTTTTAGTTTAAAAAAAAAAATTTTTAAGACACGGGAAATATTTTAGTATCTTCAGATTTTTCCATTTGAGTTACGAAAGAGATTAGAAAAAAATACAACTCAAATTCCGCGATCAGTAACAAAATTTATGATATTATGCATGGATATTATGTATTGATATGATATTATGTATGTTATATACGTATGCATACGTAATACGTATACATATATATATATATATATATATATATATATATATATATACGCATGCATATATGTGTACATACTACAGTTCTCGGGACTGCACGTACCATTCACGTGTGATCTTGCAATAAGAGTGCAGAAAAATGTGGAAATCCCATTTCTTTTTGCACCCCGTCGCTTGCCAGCTCTCGCCTCAATTTCGACACTTGGTCAAGTATATACAATATAAATACACATATATACCCCTGCTATAGGTATAATACTACTTCCTCATTCTTTTCCATCGTACGCAAACGCTCCTCTACAAGAAAGTGTGTTGATCAATTTTAACTTGCTCGTGTAGAAAGATTTATGAGCGAAGAAAAAAAAAGAAGCTTGGGTAGACCGGGGTTAGTTGTAATACTTTGCGGTTTTGCCCTTACTGTGCTCAAACTACAATGATGACATAAATGTTCCAAATACTATACTAAAGAGCATTCAATTTCTGACAAATTTAAGGGGTTATACCTTGACAGAAGGCCGAAAAAATTAATTGTATTAGATTGGCGTTTTAGAGTTAACAGTTACAGCTGAAGACCTTCCGTACGAGTCTGTAATAGATAACTACGTTGGTTGAATAATGAACGTTTCAATGAAATGATAAATTGCCTCCTCCTTATTTTATCTCGTTGGCAAAGCTTCGTTTTTGAGCAAGTGAAATTTCCAATTTTGGCTTCCTCATACAGGAAGCTTTTATTAGCGTGATAAAATAATGAGGAAGCAACTAGTATATTTGTTAATTTGCACGTTTTTTTTTCTGAATTCGTATTCAACATCAATGAAAATTCCAAAATTTTGTGAACTTCAAAATTCAATCCATATAGATTTGATAATTTGAGAAAAAAAGTAACCCTTCAAAAAAATGCATATGATTAAAGAAGTGAAAAAAATCGAATTTTTGGTGACTCGACCCCTCAACTTGACTTCACCGATGTAGCAAGATTTTTTGTGGTCACTCAAAATGAGTTATAGTTTTTGATAGGTTCGAAATTTTATACACTCTGAACCTGCTTTATCAATCTTGTTAAATTCAATACGAAAAATCCTTGTCCCCATTTCTGTGAAATATTTTAGCTTGGTAGCATCGTATTTACTAAAGATATAGAGGGATTACGAATCGTTTTAGAGCATCACAAAATGTTCTAAAATCGGAACTCAATTTAATCCTAAACATCCGTGCTTAATTGGTGTAAAAGGTTTTGGCTCGATAGCTTCAAATTTATATTTGAATATTGAAGTACGTATGAATACATTTAACAAAAATTTAAAAATATTGTAAAATATGACCATGCACTTTAACGGATTCTGGCTAAATTCAAAACCAAACATCCTGGTTCCCTAGAATATTATTGTAAAAAGTTTTGGCCCGAGTCTTAAATTTATGGAAATTAGAATATGTATATGCATACATTTTTCGAAAATTTTTAAGAATCAAAATTCCGAATAATTTTTCGCTAATCCCAAAAATTCGGAATCTCAGCGATAACAACTTATCGTACTTCCTATTAAAGTAGTTCTTGCGCGACCGGAGGCAGGGAATAAGCGAGAACGTTGGCGCGGTGAGCGGGCACGCATGAAACAAGCGAGAGTCGGTTTGCTCCAAGGGCTAGAAAATGACGCTTTTTAATTATAACGGTACGGTTAATAATTTTGAAATTTCATCAGAATCTTCAATAATGTTTATTGCATCGATCCAGCAAAGTTTCATCTGCTCATCTAGTTTTTAAGTATTAGAATTTGATGAGAGTAAGTAAAAAAGTAAGAGTAGAGTAAGCACTCTAGCTTCGTTTGTCACTTTGGTGCTTATACCCACGATGTTAAATTGAAAAAGTTTACAAGCACATATATCTCCGAAAGCAAAACGGTGAAAGAAACTAAAACTTTGCAAGCATATATATAAGCATAGGAACCTCAACCTTTAAGTTTGTCGTATTTTTATCAGTCTATCTAGATTTAACGAGTTTGCAAGAACCACCTTAAGTTATCGCTGTTTTTCGCCAGCCTTTTTCAGCCACAATTTCACTGTAGTCCATAGTCATTCTTGCCATTTTTTCTGCAATCTTCTACAAAAATGATTTTGCGTTTGGAAAAGGTTCAGGGGTAACCCCTGGGTGTAAATGTAATTTCGCGGGACGCGGAGGGGTCGAACTTCTACCACCATCTTAGCCAACGCGTTTTATCAAATATCTCGTGAACCGTGTATCGTACGATAAAAATAGTGAAGTTCTCTTTTATAGATATTAAAATTTTCCACAACTTTTGTATGAAACTTTTTCCTGTATAGAGCATGGTTTTTGGCTTATAGCGTGGCAAACTTTTTCAAACATGATTCTTTCTAAACATAGAGTTAACGGTTGATGTAACAGAAAAAATGGTGATGTTTGATAAGGTTTGCCGCACTGTAAAAAAACCATGCACTATGCAGAAAAAGTTTAAATTACAAGTTATAGAAAATTTTATTATCTACAGAAATGGTTTCTACTATTTTTGTCGTGCCATGCACGGTTCACGAGATATTTGATGAAACGTGATTTTCAAGAGGGTGGCTGAAGCTCGAACCCCCCGCGTCTCGCCAACTTGAATTTACATTCAGGGGACCTTTTTCAAAAGCAAAATCAATTCTGTTGAAGATTAAATTATGGACCTACTTTTTTTTTGGCTAGAATGACTGGACTACAGCTTTAGATCAAGGGTTACGTACGTTTATTCGAATTGTCATACAGACAGCCACCCGTGTGGAAAATAATCAGGGAAGCCCTAATAATAATCGGGCCCCGAACAGGTTTAAATGTGGAATCTCTAATATGATTTTCCCGGATACAGCCCTAAAAGGCCCCAATAAGGCAATAACAGGTTTCCAGGTTAAAATTTAATAGGGCCTTGATAGTTGAATCCATGTGGGGCCCGGTAAGGCTCAAACAGGGATTACCACAATAAATTTAAACAAGGATATTATATATTTATTATCTTTTATGTAATATTTACGTAATATTATATAATTATATATATTATAAATATATATAAATATGATTATGAAGATAATGAAAAATACAAAATCATACAAAAAGGAAACAAAAAAATATAAATAAAATATTTATTTATAAAAAAAAATATAAATAAAAATAATATAACACAAAAATAAACAAAAAAATTAATAATAATATTTTTAAAAAATGTTTAAATATTATAATTACATTTTTTGTTTATTTTTGATATTATTATTTTTTTATTATAATGAAAAATATTTTATAATAATAAAAAATAAAAAATAATACAAAAAATATATATTTGTTAATGAACAAAAAATACAACAATAATATTAAATTTTTTAAAAAATATTATTAATATATTTTTTGTTTACTATTTGTTTATTTCGTGTATTATTTTTTATTGTAAATTTATATATATATATATATATATATATATATATCCACATATATATGGTGGTCACATATGGGGTGGATATATATTTATATATATAATTGTTTAATATTAAATAATTATCACCTTTTTACTGAATATCACGCTGTTCTATATCCAACCCGGCGCGACAGCGCTTTTTCATTAGAACTCGTAGACTAATACCATTTAAATACAAGAAATCCCTAAGGAATCGATAGCGTAGTGGTAGCGTGTCAGTCGTAAGATAGGTCGTTAGGTAGTTCACAGTTAATTAAAATCTCAGGTAGGAACAAAATTAATTTCGACGGAATAACGTCCGGACTACGGAGCCGGAAATAATCGTTAAAAAAAAACGATCTTCGCGCGTTAATTTTTTTTTTAAATGATTATTGAATGATCGAAAGTGCTGAATTCGTTGACTGCGGAGGATCGCGGGTTCAAATCCCAGTGGCTGACGTTTTTTTTTTTTTTTTGCAAAATTTACAGGATTTTGAAAAATAATGGAATAACACTATTAAATGCATTCGTCGATCACTCTTAATTGACAATTTATAGAAAATAAACTATATTATGTCAATTTGACCTGCGCAGGGATGAGATTGGATAAGCCGGGCGCAATCAGGGAAATCTTATGAGGCCCCGATTTATAAAGTGTGACAATCCTGTAAGGGCCACCATAGGGAAGCCACATTGGGTCCTGGTTATAATCAGGGAAAATTAATCGGGGCCCTTACAGATCCCTAATAACATTTCCACACGGGCAGTTACACGAAACTGCGGTACTCGTCAAGGAAGAAACGCTTCGGACTTTTATTGAGCTTTTGCAGCAGCGAATCAGAAAACGAATAAAGGGACAACGATACTTTTATCGCAGTTCGAAATTTTCAGGCCATGCATTATTTTAAGGAAGAAAAAATCCAGTGTTTGATCGAAGGACTTTTTTCCGGTGTATACTTTCGATTTGATGAACGAATAATGTCTGTATTTTTTTGCTAAAATCAAGACTCCAACTTTAAACACCCGCCAGTTTGTTTTAACTTAATCTTCTGAAAATTTCATCGATCAATCACAGGATAAACAAATAGACGAACGAAATCTTTTTGGTTTTTAGATTTTGGATAACCAGATTCCGAACGGCAGTGTCCACCGCCAAAAATACTTTTCAAAAAGTGCTTCCCGAATATCGTCTGTTACTTCTTTATAAATGAATATTTTTACACGGAAAAATTAATGAAATTTCTTTCAATGTTACTTTTTCAAATAAAAAACTTTCTATACAAATATTTAATTTTGATTAAAAAAAAAGTTTTAAAAAATTCGCTTCTTATTTCGGCCTCCTGGCTAGCTATAGCCCGTTAAATTATGATTAAAAAAAAATCAATAAGTATCGGAGAATAAATGCACATAGAAAACAGTCCACGCAGTTAATTGTTGACAGCGCAGGGTCGTGACTTTGGCGATTTCACGGAACGAAGAAGTCTTACCAGTCAACAACTTCTAGAACTATCAATAGTCGTTTGCCCTGGGACATCAGACACATATACAAGCCACGCGGTGGAGCAAGGTGAGTCAGGTAAGGTAATGAGTGGAAAAAAAAAGAGAATCAATGACAAAAAGAAATATAAGAAATGAACGATCAGGTTTTCCATGAATGTTAAAAATCTCAAGTTGGTTGACGCACAACAAAAAACTAACATACACTGATTACACCTTCGTATAACCGAGGACGTGGTTATAAAGGAGACCAGGATCGTGATCGGTGAGAGATAATATATATGGCGAGGAAGAGATTAGACGAAAAAGTGGGGATAATCATGCACACTATAGGTAGATCCTGACCATGGCCCTGAATTAATTGATTGATGATACATAACAATCTTAATACACTTGTCTAATCGATGCTCGTATATATTTGTCAGGTATATAAAAGCAAACACTCGAACGTTCGACGCGGCAGTTAACGATTTTCTCTCATTGCCGTTCGTCTCATCTCGCCTAACACGTCCGAGAGAACTTCTTATCGTATAAAATCACTCGTCGCTTTTCGACGGTGATAACGTGATTTTTTTTTTTCAATTTTCGGGATCGTTTCCAAAAATCAATTTTTCGCTATGCTAGTGACAATGTTGGCTAAATCGTTGACTCTCGTTCTCATGGCAACTATCGCCACAGCAGAAATCCGTGAGTAATCCCGCCGATTTGTGTTCGATAACAGATTGTTCAATATTTTCTTTTTTTATTTTCCAATGGTGGGAATCGATCATCGGAATTTACGATGCCGATTTCCGGAGAATTCAAAAATATTGTCCGGTTGACCCTTCGAAAAATTTATAATCATAAAGCTATACAAGGTTATCGATAAATTCCGTTTGCAATTTTTCTACAAACTCTACTGCTCATCTGTAGTTTTTCTGGGATTTTGCGAGAAAGTTTAACGATAAAAATAAAAAATTATATCCATACGTAAACCGGACATAACAACTAAATATTTTCCTACAAAAAAATTAACGAATGTTCTTCAAATATGTTAATTTTTAAAATTTAAAAAATGTTTTTTTCAAATAAACGCTTTTGTGCGAGCGTGATTAAAAAAAATAAATCTATAATTTGCTTTTTTTGGCCTCCTGACTATAGGTGTATCCTTTTAATCAGGTTAATGAAACTTTTAAATGAAAGATTAGGCTACAGTCTTATTCCCTTGAAAATAAGTAGCCCGATACTTTCAGCTTCTTACATGAAGATATGTGGTCGTAAGAATCCAAATTTGGACAAGTGCGTGCTTGAAAGCGTGGAGGGACTTCGAGAAAAGCTTCGCACGGGAATACCGGAACTCGATGCTCCGGCTCTCGAGCCTCTTGAACTAGCGGGATTTCCTCTAATCGATACTGATTCATTGAAAACCTATGCGACCAACGTCAAAATGTACGGTCTTTCGAATTTCACGGTGAATTCATTGCACGTCGGGCTTAAGGAACAGAGGCTTGACATCGATACTGTTTTCAAAAGAATCATTATCGATGCGGATTACGACGTGACTGCGAAAATTGTTGTTCCGATAACGGGGAAAGGACCAATCCACATCGTGACAGGTACGTTAATGAGAAAAATGTCTAAAAAAATAATGATCTGACTTGGACTTAAAATTATTTTTCACGGATTTATTTAGTTTTATTATGGTGAAAAAAAAATAGTTTTCTAATTAGAAACTTCCACACAGCTTCCTCGTTAATTTACCTCGTCCACTGAGCTCCCACTATGCGAAATGTCGGTTTGTCAATTTATAGTATATTTCTATATAGTTTCGCAATTCTCATTGAGGAAGCTTGAGAGGGGAGCTCGAAAAGGAAATATAAAATTAAAAAAAATTTTTAATTCAATTATAATTCGAAGCCTTCTTGAATCTAACACCAATAATCCTTTGATAACATTCTCTTTATATAAAAAATTGAAGTCCGATATCTTCAAATTTGCGTAAGCCAAAGCTGTCAGAACAATTTTTTGAAAAATTCAAAATTTCATAAACCATAAACGCTTTTACCGAATCTTGCGAAATTCAAGTTAAAAAAAAAAGGTTTAATGATACTCTATTAGTGGCAAAAAAAATCTATACCATGTTATTTCAAAAATTTGCAGCAGTTATAACTTGTATCAAAGAGATTTCTTGATGAATTCTGAATTTTTTAAACTTCGATATTTTTCAACGATAGTCGCAAAATTTAGTACCAACTATTTTTAACATGAAAATAATCGGCCCAGATAGTGAACGCGTCTCAGTTGTTGAACGATCCGGTACATATTTAATGATAGTTTACATATATATTTTATCGGAACGTTGATTCAATACCGGCAAATAAAAGTTTAGTTTTAAACTTTCCGACTAGAAAAAGTTCAGAGTTCAGAGTAGTTTCTATTTTCGATATATTATGAATTTAGCTTTAAAAATCGGCACTTCCATTTATTCGCTCATAAACTGGGACAGCTAATTTAGGACGTGTTCGAGTTTTTGATTGGTGTTCCGTAACCTAAACGGTTTTCAGTTTTCTCCAATCCCCTTAGAAATTCAGCGCAATGTATTGATTTGTTTCATTTATTCATCAAATAAAAAATGTAAATGGAACTAAGGAAAATTGTGAAATAAAAGTATAATAACTTTTTTTTTCATATTGATTCCCGACTGTCCATTAACTGGGACTCTGTCGAGTCATTATCTGGGCCAGCAAGTCGGTGGGTTGTCAGTAACTCGGACATTAAACATGCATTTTTAATTTGCTTATTGATCCTGATTTTTGAACGTTTTTACAAAAAAATTCGATATTATTACGCTCAGCATGAACGAAATTGTTGATATGAAACCAATGTTTTTGGATATCGTACTCACATATGATTGAAAAAACGCAAAAAGAACGTGGGTCCTCCGTTAAATGTTCACTAACTGGGACACCTTATATACTATATGTTCGTATGATAAAATTTAGCCGGAGATTTGGGATGGTTTTCTGAAATTTTAAAATGCCACAAAAATTTGTATTTTTGAGTAATTTTGACGAAATATGCACTGTATGAAGGAGCTTTGTTGCTTTACGCGTCCATGAAATGGCAGAGCTGCAGCTCACATCATTCTCGAGTTTGAGCCACACGTACGCACACGCGCACGCGCGTGCGCAATTAATAATATGATATATCTTATAATTACATATATAAATACATCATATAATTATTTATTTATTAATCATTGTTTTTTGTCAATTCTCAGATGATGTACAAGCGACCACGGTCTTGAAATTCAAATTGATAAAGAAAAATGATGTTGAATACATGTTCTTCTCGACAATGACGATAAAGCTCTTGATCAAGGATTACACAGCCGATTTCAAGCCAACGGACGATCCTGAAAGTCCCATAGGGAAAGCTATAACCGCTGCGATCGAGGGCGGACATCAGGAAATTCTTGAAACAATTCGACCTACTCTCGAGAGAGTTATATCCGAGATTGTTCTCGATTTTTCCAACAAAATTTGCAAACACTTTACCTTTGAAGAGCTCTATCCCGATCGGGAATAAATATTACATTTCCATGTTACTGAATAACCAGATTGTAAATAATAAAAAAAAAAAGTTTGTAAGAGAGTAAATAAAAAATTTCGTTTCGAGTGGATCAGTTTGGGCTAAAAGTCGAAAACGAAAAATTTTAATAATTTTGACTAACTTAGAGACACGTTGAGAGACATCCCGTGCAGAAATTGAAGATCGGCAAAAGGCCGGACCAACATTGGACGCCGATCATACTAAGACGGCCCATACTTGGAGGCGATTGCTGGAACAATGTTGGCATGTAAGCCCGGGCGTTATGGGCCAGCACTGAAAACCTATAGGGGGCCGATGTTCAATACAAGAACGGTCCGATGTTGATGCCAAGCTTGGGCCGGTCGTGATTTACAATACCGACCCAGCATTGGTCAACAGTACTGTGCCTGAACTGGCTAGTAGTACTGGGACTACCCTGGCTAACCAAATTCCGAATGAAAAGCGCGGGTTAAATTGGCATAATCTATTAATTAGCCATTAGGAATGATGGATGAGCGAATTTAAAACTGTTATTCCATTATTTTTGACAACCCTGTAAATTTTGCAAAAAAAAAAAAAAAGTCATCGACCGGGATTTGAACCCGCGATCCTCCGCAGTCAACGAATTCAGACTTTCGATCCTTAAATACTCATTAGAAAAAAAAATTAAAGATTTTGAGATTATTTTTTTTTACGAGTGTTTCCGGCTTCGTAGTCCGGACGTTTTTCCGTCGAAATTAATTTTGTACCTACCTGATATTTTATCTGAAACCTACCTAACGACCTACCTAGCGACCGACACTCTACCACTACGCTATTGATCCCTTATGAATTTCTTGTATTTAAATGATATACGAGTTCTTATGGAAAGCATTGTCTCACCGGGCTGGATAGAACAGTGCGATATTCAGTAAAAAGGTGACATACACTGACAAAATGTATTCAATTGTTAATTAACAAATGGGTTGCATAAGAACTAGCAGCATTCAAATTATAAAATTTATGTGTAGTATAAAGTTTGAACAGAACAGGATGATGCAGAAAAATATAATATTCATGTAATCAATGTACTTAGTGAACCTTAGTTAACAATTACATTTCTCAAGATCCATGTATAGTTCAAAAGTGAAAATTGTTATATGGGCTTGTGAGACTATGTGCAAGACGATAGTAAGTGAAAATGTTATTCAACTGTTAATTAACAATTGAATTTTAAATAACTATACACAATTAAAGTTCGAAAATGCTTCAGTCTTAAGAGTGTCAACAGAACAGGATGATAGATAACAATATTATTATTCATATAATTAATTTACCCTTCGTACCTCAATTAACAATGATATATCTCAAGAACCAGGTCTAGCTTCAACATGAAAATTGTTATATAGGCTTGTAAGACTGCGAACAAGTTAAATTACAAGTGAACATGTAATTTAAATGTTAATTAACCATTGAGTTTAATAATAATTATATAAGCGACTTGGCACGCCGTTGGCAAACCGAGGCATCGATTCCAAATTCAGAGCCAACGTTGGATCGATTTGGCAATCCGATGACTAACCGATGCATCGGCCACAAGCTTGGAGCCAACGTTGGATCGACTTCGTACGCCGATGGCAAGCCGATGCATCGGTGCCAGCCTCAGAGCCGACGTTGGACCGACTTAGCAACTCGATGCTATGCCGATGCATCGGTTCCAAATTCAGAGCCAACGATGGATTGACTTGGCAATACGATGACTGACCGATGCATCGGCTACAAGCTCGGAGCCAACGTTGGATCGACTTCGTACGCCGATGGCAAGCCGATGCATCGGTGCCAGCCTCAGAGCCGACGTTGGACCGACTTAGCAAGTCGATGGTAAGCCGATGCATCGGTTCCAAATTCAGAGCCAACGATGGATTGACTTGGCAATACGATGACTGACCGATGCATCGGCTACAAGCTCGGAGCCAACGTTGGATCGACTTCGCACGCTGATGGCAGACCGATGCATCGGTACCAGGCTCAGAGCCAACGTTGGACCGACTTAGCAAGTCGTTGCCAAACCGATGCATCGGTTTCAAGTTCACAGCCAACGTTGGATCGACTTGGCAATCCGTTGACTAACCGATGCATCGGCTACAAGCTCGGAGCCAACGTTGGATCGACTTCGCACGCTGATGGCAAACCGATGTATCGGTGCCAGGCTCAGAGCCAACGTTGGATCGACGTCGCACGCTGATGGCAAACCGATGCATAGGTTCCAAGTTCAGAGCCAACGTTGGATCGACATGGTATGCCAATGGCTCGCTGTTTCTAACGGTTGCTGGGCTGAAACCAACGTTGGACTAACGCAAAAGGCCAATGGCTGGCCATTGTACTGGTAGCCAATATTCGACCAGAGCGAGACCGATATGAATTCGGATGTTGAGCCATGCCACGGGTAACCAATATCGGGCCGACGCCTACTTGTTTGGGAAGAACGGCAGAAAATCTGCGATTTCTGCACGGGATGTTCCTTTATCAGAATTGTGATGAAATCTGTGTGATTTAGCAATGTTCCATTATCAATCGAATTATCTTCTCATAATGACTTGTCATTTTGATAAATAGTTAATTCGAGCCAATAAAAAAATTTTAATTTAGAAAATAATATCCGTAATACCGTAGGTGAATTATGATTCCGCAATAATTAACGGAATATTTATGAATCCATGGGAAGAGGAAGAAGAAGAAAAAAAAACTGACAACAAGAGTCGTGCATATGCCACGGACAGTCGTCCGAAGTCGTCGATAATGACCCTCGTGTAATCATTGGTAAAGACGAGGAAAAAAAAACAAAGCAGCAAACGTGCGTAAGTGATGCTTGGCCTTCGAAAAAAAAAACTCGCAATTATCCTTGCAACGTTTTCCACGATTCCCTTTCCGTAATCTCTTCCAAATGATACATGCTGTTTGCATAGTTATTATTATTATTTTTTAATTAGCTTCAAGAGATGTGGCCGGGTCTCGATGATAAGCGACGAAAAATAAATTTTTACAAATCTCCATTACAGAAAAGCAAAATTTATTTAGCATGACTCAAGGAACGTAAGAAAAATGCATGAAAAAAGTCGTGGAATCTTTTGAATAAACATTGAAAATACCAATACGAATGTTTCTTCAGCGCGGTATATAGGAAATCGAATATAAGCTTTAAGCTTTTATGGCCTGTACGAGTTTGTTCACGCGAACTTTTTGCTCACGCCACGATGAGATAATCAGGTGTTCGTGTGAGCTGTCAGACATATATGTGAGAGGTTATGTTTACGTCGTCCGTAATTTTTTTACGTCACTGACTCCGGAAGTCTGTATCGGTGGAATGTTGGATTTTATCCGAAATGCCTTCAGAAACGTACCATATAAACTTTCTCCGAGAAGACAATAATTTTATCCCATCTCGAGAGGCCGTGAAATAACCCAACCCATCATGCACACAAACCGAAGCTCCGGTGCATCCAACCGCGGAAATTTTTTAAGCTTTGCCAATTTAAGGTAAACTCTCCAATAGTTAAACTTGAACCAGTATAGCTGAACACCCCATGTTAAACTATACCTGTATACTATAGTTTAACATGGATTATCGGCGCCTGCTCTGGCCCAGACGAGAAACATGTCAGGCTAGCCACGTCAGATCCAAAATTGTTTTTCTGGAAAATACCTCACCGGCTCCTGCTCCTTTCCGGTTAAGTAAAATTTCAGGCTAGCCATATCAGACCGTAAATTTTTTTCACTGGATATGCCTTGGCAGCACCTGATTGGCGCGCGTGATATAGTTAACGTAAGACTATATAGTTCTACGAGACATCACTCTCCAAAATATGATCGAATCCAGACCTGCCAAACATTCCAGTACGTGGCAATGGGGCGTTCGTCCAATATACATATGGCTATAAATATTTTGATAACGGGAACTTAATAATCATTACTATCATTTTCTTCCATCTGTTATGGGACATCAGGTTCACTACAAATATCACCTAAAGCAATATCGGTAATTTAACGCTTTCCTCTGATAGCTAACTGCATTCACTACTGGCTTATACTTTTATATAGAACACGAAATGAACAAGGGGAATATTGAAACTTGTTCTGCAGAATGAAACGGGGACACCCAAAACAATTTTTCAAATATTGTCGCATTAACTATACAAAGTTTGATGAATTATATACTGAAAATCATAAAAAGAGCGAGCAGTGGCCCAGTTGGTCCGACTCTGGACTGCCACGCAGGCGGCCAGGGTTCGATCCCGCGGCCGGCACCAATGGATTTTTCCAGATGCTTTTTCTGCGAGCTCGGTGGTTCGAAACCCACCTTAAATTGTAGGTTCTCACAAATGCACTGGGCCAATAGCAATGAGGTTGCAAAAATCGAGGGAGAAAAATAGTTCCGTAAATGAACAGAAAAACTAAAATAGTGGGCCCAGTGTAAGAGTGATAGAGTGTATGAAAGTGTTGTAAAAAGCCGAAAAGGCTATGCAAGTAAAACTTACTACTACTACTGAAAATCATGAAACCGTTTGAAAAAAAAAACCATAAACGACTCTCATACCATAAGAGCGTTTGACTTCAAAATTGAGTTGAGATAAGCGAGGACTTTAATAAATCTCTAAATTATAATTGTTACATATATCATGTATATTCAATCCTCTACGTGTTTAGGTATTTTGCTACAGATGATGAGATCCATGCAATTGCTTGGGGATTTCGTGTTGGACGGAACACTATTCCTGCATAACATCAACACTAGAGCCTGTGTGGCTTGGCGATCGACAGCAACCGACAAGGTAACATGCCCTAAAGTTTTGCCATGTGCATTATCATCGCAAAAGTTCCCGGGGTAATGCTAATTTCATCCAAAACGAGTATGCAGTCCTTATCAAATAATTGCTCTGAGCACTCAAATTTGATTTGTATTAGAAATTGGTAAACTTCATTGAGACATCCGGGTTTAAATTTTAAATTCTGCATTTTTCTTGTAAGCGTGCGCTCCGACGGATTTAGGAAAGCCCTGTTTCAACAGCTCTTTATATCCAAAATGCCGCAAGCAAATTTTAATCGATATGCTTTTTGTAAAGTTGCATTGCGCCACTTTGGAATTTTTTTGTACCGCTAAGAGAGAAGCTTCAGCTGATGGACATCATTTAAAATTGAGGTTACCGCTGCTGTCAACAAATCTGATCATGTAGTCGTGTACGCGCTTCGTTTTGCAGGGACTTGATTTTCCTTTCAAAAACTTTCCTCTGTTTTGCATTCTGCGTTTTCATCGTTTTCATAACGCGGTTTTTTCGGTATAACAGCATTTCCATTTGCTCAAAAAAGATATGAGATTAAATACAAGTGATTCAATATTTTGACGATTAAAAGCAGTAAAAAAAAATCAATATTCTTTATTAAAAAAAATATTTATCAAAACTTCATAGTTATATACTAACATAGCTCATCGCTCTTTGTGTGTCAGTCTGGATCTCAACAATCTCTGGAATGTCGACGATTTCTATAATATCAACGGTTTGGTCACACATGTTTGTAACATGTTGAGAAATCTGTGACGTTTCAGGATAGATATTTTTAGAGCACGTGGAATCTGCCTCGAGTGATCCACTGTCAGCTTCATTTTGCAAATTAACTTAAAGAATGCTTCGCATGGAGCTCTTTATCTTTGCTGCCAGAGGGAAGACAGAATTACGGCAAAGGTCATCAAAAACCTACCGGGGGAGCAATCAGAGGAACTCAGAGAACTGATAAACCAGATTTTGGACAGAGGTGAACTACCTAAGGGGTGGGAAGTGGCGAAGATTTACCCGATACACAATAAGGCGGGGGACGAGGAGGTAGCTAGTAATTACAGGGGGGTATCGCTCCTGGATATCGGTTATAAAATAGTCACAAGTATAATGGCAGGAAGGCTGAATAAGTGGGTAGAAAGAGAGGGAATTTTGAAAGAAAGCCAGGCGGGATTTAGAGCAGGAAGATGCACGAGAGATCATAAATTCGTGTTAAATTCATTGATCAATAATAGGTTAAAAAATAACGGGGTGAAGCTTTATGTCACGTTCGTCAACTTTAAAGCAGCTTTCGACAAAGTTGATAGAGACATATATGATCCTAGGAAAACTGTGGGACGAGGGAATAAGGGGAAAAATGTATGGAATGATAAAGGGAATTTATGGGAAAACTACTAACGATGTCATAAATGAGGGAGGGCATAACGGAAAGCTTCGAAACAAGGAAAGGCGTAAAACAAGGGTGCCCCATTAGTCCGACGCCGACGCTATTTAACATAGCGCTGGACGATGTGGATAACGAATGGGAAAGAAAGAAAGAAAGAAAGAAAGAAAGAAAGAAGGAGGAACGGTAATGGGAGGGAAAAAATTCTACGTGCTAAATTACGCAGATGATATAGCGATAATGGCGGAAGAAGCGGGGGAGCTCACGAAAATGCTAAAGACCCTAGAAAAGTACGTAAGAAAAGAAAAAATTCGGAGGTTGACGTGCGCAAAAAATGAAAATTATGGTGTTCAGGGATGGCGGAAGGAGAAAGAAAGGTGAGGAATGGAAATTTGAGGGGAAAGAAATTGAAGTAGTGAAGGAAGCCAGATACCTTGAATACTGATTTTCGACAAGGAATACAACAGAAAAATATATAGGGCACATTGTGAAAAGCAAGGAAAGAAATTAATTCAATCTGGGGGGGGGGGGGGGTGTTGAAAAGAGCAAAGGTGCGGCAAGCTGAAACAACGGCTACAACTTATGGACTCACTGGTAAAAGCGGGAGCGCTTATACGGAATTGAGGTCTGAGGATGGAAAAGAATAAGAGACGAGGTAGAAAAATTGCAGGGAAGATTTATATAAATGGCGTTAGGGGTGGCTCGCAATACGCCAGATTATATATGGAAACTAGAGACGGGTAGAAAAAGCGTAGAAGTAGAAGCAAGAAGACGGGCGGGAAACTACACAGTGCAAATATTAAAAATGGGTGACGAACGATGGCCAAAGATATATCTAAAGGAAGAAATCAAAGCCTTAAAGAACAGGAATACCTCGAAATGGGGAGAACAGCTGAAGCAAAGCAATGAGGGAAGCCGGGGATGGAAGGGTAATTATACTATTTAGGGATAGGGGCACAAGCGCGGACAATCGAAAAACTGCTAAGTGAGGGGGGGGGGGGGGTGACAAGAAAGAAGGAACAGGACATACAGAGGGACTGAGTAAGGACAGACCAATCAACATACACTGGAAACCGCTTAACTGCCGGCTTTAGGGCGGATAGGAGAGGAAAATCGGGCAGTTAACCGTCTGCTACACGTCTGCCGTGTGGCGGACAAAGACCTGGAGGGGTGCAGTTAACCGGCGGGCATTTAAGCGGTTTCCAGTGTACTGAGAACTATACAAGGAAATAAAAAATGGAGTAGAAAGGAAAAAATACTGGGACGTGGGGGGGGGGGGGAGGGGGGATCAGTGGAGATTAAAGGGAAGAATGGGCAAGGCTGAGGTGCGGTAATGTAGGGAAGGTAGGGAAAAAGGCGGGTATAAGAATCGAAGCTCCGGTGTATGTGGAAGGGAGGAAGAAAGTATCGATCACATATGGGAATGCAAGGAAGCAAGGAAAGCGATAAGGAGAGAATGAACAGTGGTGGTCGACAGATGGCGAAGGGGAAGGAAGGGGAACGACTTAAATCAGTGGCTAAGCGATACACTAAGGTGGGAAATAAAGGTAGAACTATGCGAATACCTAAAGTCCTTCAGAAGGATAGTGAGATCGAGAAAAGATGAAGGGGGAAGGGATAGAGAGAGATAACAAGCCCCGGACAGCGTTAGATGATAAAGAGAAGGAAACATAATAGTACCTGCGGGAAGATCAAAGTCGAAAAGATGGGAGGAAAAACTGCGAGGAGTGATATGACATAAGTACTATAAGAGTATAAGCAAGAAAGTGTAAAATGATAATACTAAATAAATAGTATGAGTACTAGTATAAGTGGTATAAGTAGTAGCATAAGTAATAGCATAACTGAAAAGGAAATTTAAGAGGAGAAGAAAACGAAGTGGATATGTGAAAGAAGAATGTAAAAAGGCGGAGGACGCCGTACTCTGGAATAAAAATATCTATCTATCTATCTAGTTTAATCGGACCAAGGATTTTTACGGATATCATAAGATTTTAAAGATAAACATGTGAATTATATGAAGAAGAAAAAATTCATTAGAAACCAAGGAAACGATGAAAATTTTTGCGACAAAAATTTAATTGCGATTAGCTTTACTTCGGGCATTTTACGACAAACAGATTATACTTCATTTGGCGTTCGACATTTCTTTGTATCAAGAGAAGTATAGCACATACCTTTTTTTAAGTCTTCATGATAGTAAATCATCTGCTATAGTCTATAAGGATATTTAAAAAAAATCTTTTTACAGAAATGAAACGAAATTCATGAAATATCTGTCTAGTTCGAGCACGTAGTGTAAATATTTTTCCATCCTCTAAAAATATACTCATACTCACGTAGTCAAATTGTAAATTTTTGGATCGTCATATGTATCAAGCCTATGCCTTTGTGAAGGGAGTTTTTGCTTGATTGAATATTGTGGCAAGGAGCCCGATGCTCGTTTTTATAGATAAAACCTTTTTTTTTCTTCTTATTTCGAAACTATTAATTCCGAAATGAACGACCGACGATTGGGGCGTTGATGATTTTGGCATCAATATATGTTTACTGTGGCAGTGACATCACAGTGATGACCAAAACTCGCCATTTGGACGATCAGTCCGACATTCGAATGCCTTTGAAATAATGATGTTCACTGAAAAGTCACAACCGCGGCAGGAATTATCTCATCATGACCACTACGTATCTACTTATTTACTTAATTTGATGTAAGCTTCTAAGATTTTGTCAAGGATTTCATATGGCCAATTGAAAGGACAATATATACGTAGTTTTGCTCCCAGAAGATAATTTTTTTTCCCTTGATAGTTTTTCCTTACGATC
Organism: Rhorus exstirpatorius; assembly: GCA_963564615.1. Taxonomy (NCBI): domain Eukaryota; kingdom Metazoa; phylum Arthropoda; class Insecta; order Hymenoptera; family Ichneumonidae; genus Rhorus; species Rhorus exstirpatorius. Next base: position 16,388,542 of record OY751315.1, read on the forward strand.
CAGTCGTAAATTTTTTATTCCCAATGTGTTCAAAAAGTGTCCCAAAACTTCAAGAAATAAATATAGAAAACTGCACACAACTTGAGCATGAGACGCCTTTTGGTTATTGAGATTTCCACCGCAATCTATAATGGGCGTCTCATTTAACTTAATTTTTTATTTTTCCAAAAATGCCTCTGATCGCTCTAACTTTCGAAAATTTTAATTTATCGGTTCGAAATTTTTTACACAAGCAAGTCAGGGGACAAGGATGTTTGGTATTGAATTGGACAAAAATCACTAAAGGGATTGAGATTTTAAAATATGTATTGGAATTGTTCAAAAAAATTTCTAATAGCTTCATCTTCCGCAAACTTTCATCCATCGGGCCAAAATTGTATGCATTAATAGGTTACAGAACAAAATTTAATAGACTTGAATTTCAAAAGAATTGCTTAAAAATTTTATTTTCGATAGCTTTAAGAAAAATAATCTGATTCTGTATCGCTTGCTTCTGACTGAAGCCTGGGACATGTGGCATCTCAAAAGCACTCAAGCACTATAATGTATCTCTTTGTACTAAATTATAAATTATCGATGGGCTCATTTTAGTATGGGGGCACAATTTTTTTCGTCTCGTTTAATAAAAATTTTCCAAAATCAAAAATCTCTACAGGTAAACCGTTTCTTAAAATTATTGTAAATCCACCTACTCCATATAATTTCGCTTCCTATTCCTCCGTCTCTCTCTCTCTCTCTCTCTCTCTGTTGTTTATGAGGAACAAAATAGTTAAAATAACAAATAAATTTTTTAAAAAGTTACCCGAAAAATCCAGAATTATTCGCCCAACAGGTATCCAAAGGCAATATCAGCCCGAGAAACATTAGGCGAATATAATTTTGTAGATTCGTACGAGCATATATCGTCGAGAAAAAAATTCGCTACGAAGAAAATAGCAATAAAATTGGCGATAATCGCGCAAAGTAGCCGACACCGAGAGATACCTTCATAGGAATCACATTTTTAATTCCGGTGAAAAAAAAGGAATAACAAAAAAACATTCTGAGAATAAAAAAAAACCTGAATATCATCTCAACTCAGGGCGAGCAAGAGTCTGCGTAAATAAACTCATAGGCATCTTATGAGACAATCCCAATATCATTGCGGGATAACTGTTGATATCTCCTGTACTTTGGATGTACTTTTATTGCCTGGGTCAATAAAGACAGCTTACAAAAATGTTGAGAAACTTACCGTCTTGGAGAAAAATTAACAGTCCTGCAAAACCAAAAGTTTTCGAGCAATTATGCAGATAATTGCAGCTAAGGAAGGTATAGTTTATCGCTCAAGCTGTTCACTAAATTCTATCACGATTGATCAGATTGTTCTCGAGATATCGGCAATTCAATTTTTTTTTCTAGATCACCACATATGCACACAAATGCACATTAAGGCAGTACGCGCACGAGATTAACGATTAGATAAAATTCTGAATTTTTAATATGGTGTAGCAGAAGTGTATAAGATAATGCCTGTAAAATTTCAACGTGGGTCACCGACTCTGTACGCGAGTAATTAATTCGTTCAATCCACATATTTATCCCACACCATATCCGAATTCTGGGCTGACGCAACTTTAGAACAGAAATTCGTATCTTATTCTTATCACGATTAGATACGATCAATATTGAGGTAGAACGGTACCTCTTTTGCGGGGCAGGCGGCGACAGGGATACTCCTATGCTTTAACATGAGAAGCCATTCGTGTTACCAACTGCACGTGAATTAATTTTCTGGTTTTCAATTTATGTGTAAGGTGATGATTGTGTACTTTTTGTTGAAAAAATAACCATTAATAACTATTTCAAACATAATATTCCTGGTTTTGGCGACAAAAAATGCTCCTCGTCGCATATTTCAAAACATTAAACATTTCGCAATAGTTCCTTTGACAGCGGCAACGCCGTATACCGGTTTCATTTTTTAAGGAAGTACCCTCGGTACGACGTAAGTCAGAGAACTTTAACCTTCGACTTGAGTAACGTAGTATATAATTTGGCAACATCGCATCCCTTGCTTTAGTGTACGTGCTCACGTACAAGTATAATACTTATGTATTGGACACTGAAGCAGAGCCAGCGAGCGGTTTCTGTGTGTATTATTAATTTGAAAAATGAGCAAAAACAGGTATTATTGGAGAAGAAAAAAAATTTCCAAAAAAATTTATGATAATCGAGTGCGACAAAGTGAAGTGGGAAAATCGATTCTCAGTGTTTACGGAAAAAGAAATATTTCTAACCTAAACGACGACTTTAAAAATGATGCAATTGACGGCTGTCGTGTTGCCACGTTTGTGAATTGCTCGAAAATCTTGTCTTTTTTTTAGTTATTTTTCCTAACACAAGCAAGCTTTACATGTTTTGGAAAGAGAAAAATGTTCATGGAATATTTTTTTACATCTCCTTCAAATTTTATCAAAATCTGTTTGTTAATTCCAACTTGATAAATGATAATGTGCGTCAAAATCATAGATTCCCATAAGACCCCATGTTAAGAGCTTCGAAATGAAATTATTAATATCTTCTTTCAAAGTCAACCAAAGATTACAAAAATTTAACTGAGTCATTTTTGGAAAGATTTTGACATCTCTGCAAATTTTCGTAATTTTCTGTTTGTTAATCGATTTACCGAGGGTACTCCCTTTTAAGGCGGCCCATCAGTGACAACACTAGTCAAAAATCGTGACGTGAAAAAAAATCATAAACCTATCATAATATTTTCTAAATACTCTGTCTAAACAAAATTTATGAATTTCGATGACGTTTTCCGTGATATTTTATTCATAATTTATTATAAATAATATTATAAATAAAGTCTCAACTGACAAAAGTATTTAACGCTGTCAGAGTGATCAAGTAAAAAACGATAGCTGATATTCATATGTTTCCTCGCGTGCAGAATGACAGACATATATTGTATCCGAGATTTTCACACACGATGACTTTCGCGTTTAAATTTCTTGGAAAAATCCCTGGCAAGACACAATTTTTTAAATACCATTGGAAAGTTCACGATTTCATCTTTCAATACTCAAAATTTGAATAAGAACTCTCGTCTTTGTCAAAAGGTATCATGTCACTTCCGGTGAAAATGGAATCAGCTGCCACAAGACCCATGCTAAAATAGGTAATTTTAAATTACTCGTTCGCAATAATTTGCCTGGCAACATAACCTGAAATTTTGAGAGAGCGTTCATTGCATCTTCTTCATTCATCTCCCGAAGTTTCATTCGTATCGCCGGTTTTTTAATTCACTGATGAGCCACCTTAACTGATAGCTGCACTTCCCAAGCTCCAAGCCCAAGCTCCAGATGAGGCGTTCGTCGGATGTTTTTGCGGAAAGGTTGAAAGGATGATTTATTATAGCGAAAAATAAAAAAAAAATTGTGAAAGGCTCGTTGAAATTGAGAGGAAATTTAAGGAGCACAAATTAATGAAAAATAAATATAGGAGGCAGAAAAGGTGAAAAACGAGGGAAATAAAATCGTGTCTTGTTGGACGCCGAATTGTCAATATCGTGGTTATGTGTCAACATGTCAATATCTGCAATGCGTTTGTGTGTGTGCGTGAGCGAGTCTGTCAATCTGTAAGCCGGACTGTATATAGGTATACGAGAGCGCCGCCGTGCGAACGTTGCCGCGCTTGGAGCTATGTCCATCGGTACAGAGCGAAAAATTGCATTTATTGTTTTTTTTTTGCACATTGCTGATAATCGGTACGGTGAAATTGCTGCAAATTTTGCAGGAGTGATCTTGAGAGTTGATTTATATTCTTGTGTTAGTTTTATCAAAAAGTGGCTTTTTGAGGTAGTTTCTCAATGTTTTTTGCGGTTTTTTTACCCTTTTCCATAAGATCCAATGTAAAAAAAACTAATTAAATTTTCTCAGAAACGGTACGGTCAAATTCGTTGAAATTTTTCGAGCAAACATTTTACTCAATTTCGAATGTATCTACCAATTTTCATCAAAATCCCTCTTTTTTGACATATGGTATCGTTCTACCTTAAAACTGTTAAATGTTCAGAAAACTATCACGATTACATAAATTCCATAAAAAATGGGGGTTGCGGAACCTTTTGACATAAAATTATCGATTTTAAGGAAATTTTTTGCGTGCGTCAGATTATGAGCGGTCCGACTCTCTCTTGTTTCATGCGTGCCCTTCGCTCGCCGCGCTCCGCCGCGTCTACGTCCCCGCTAATTCCCCCCCCCGCCGATCGCGCTAGTACTAGCTTAATACTGATACCCTTTAACAAATATGGTTTTACAACTTTTTAGAATATTTTGAGTACTCTCTGGCACAAAAAAAAATCGATTTTTATTTATTACTTAAAGCATCCTGCATGAGAAAGCAGAGTTATCAATATTTTTACAAAAACAAAGTATCGATATTTTTACAAAAAAAAAAAAAATGAATTAATTTTTTCCACAGTTCATCAGGTTATTATTACTTCCTTTTTGAGTGATCGAAGAGGTTCGAACAAGGGGCCAATGGAACACCGATCCACCAGTGATTTTTTTAAATCCTTATTTTAAATTGTTTTTTTTTTTTTTGTTACTTTTTTAGCCCATCGCATATTTATTAACATTGACTACGTAGTAATTTTTTTTCTAATTATTGCTGCATGCACTTAAACTTAACGAACTTCGTTCGTTTTCGAGTGGATTAATTTTTGGTCGACGGTATATACACGTCTTGGAGAAATAAGAAAGATGGTCTCATTTCTCTTCTAGCCTTTCCTCGGGGTGATCCGAAATAAGAATCTTTGCAAATACGAATTTCTTCCGAATTTTGTGTCGATCCAAGGAGACTCGAGCTGACGGTCGTTCGAGTTTTGGCGTGTCTCTTATCATACAGGCATCGATTTTATTCGGGGAAAAGTTGATCGAAGGAGAACGGCTCGACGATATTATTGCCAATTTCGAGGAAAACCTCGGAGAGAGCTTTCTCGATCAGTGGCAAAAGTTCACGTGTGAATGCATCGAAATTCGTGTTTATCGCGTTGTTAATTACATCGCCGAGTATTCTCTCGCCGCCGAACAAATTTTCGAGATTGAGATTCCCATTGCCGACGGTTATCTTCATACTGAAGGTCTTGACGTGAAAACGTTCGACGCCGTCATTTTTTTTTATTAGCTCGGCATCGAAGACAACGGCACCTGTGCAATCGGTGAAGTTACCCCGCATCGGTCCCGATCCTGAGATAGGCAGCAGCAATACACGACCCTCGATCCCATAATTGCCGTCCACGTAGATATGAGGAAGATCAATGTCAACGTTGAAGTGAAGATTCTGAAGATCGGCCCTTGTGAGAAACATGAGAAAATAAATTAAAATTCGTCAAGTGCAAATTTTGAACTGTGTACTCTGAAGAGAATCAAAGAAACTAACGATGATTGGTATCGCGTGACTAATGGGAAAAGGTCGTAAAGCAATACTTTCCCCCTCTTGCAATTCTCATAGGCGAAAGGTCGTATGGTTTTTTTTTTGTTGTTCAACTTGTAATGAAAGAAAGCAACATGTACAAATTCTTAATTTTTACGCTTTGTTTCCCCTGTCATCTGGACTATATTAGGATACAACGCTGTAGTCCGCTAGCTTCTCGACTTTGCGCACATTAGAGCGCGCACACGTAAATTTTTCGAAAATTTCCAAATATCACAAAATCTTAAACACTTGACGGAATCTCGCCAAATATGGTAACAAACATCTTTGCCCCCCCTGACAATAAACGTAAAAAGTTTCGTCTCGAATAGCGTCAAATTTGCGAAAGTTAAAGCGTGCCCATAAATTTTTCGGAAAATTCAAAATTTTTCAAAATCTTAACGCTTTGAGGGAATCTCGACAAATCTCTGTTACCACATCTTTGTCTCCTAAACTATTAGCGCAATACGTTTTGGCTCGATGTGTTAAATTTTCGAAAGTCAAAACTGGCACGTGCATTTCCCGAAAATTTCGAAATTATAAAAAAATTTTGAGTCCTCTAGGAATTCTTGCCGAATTTGATACCAATCACCCTTGTGCCCTGAACTATTCGTGTAATCATTTTGGGCTCACGAGCTTCTAATTTACGGAAGTTAGAGCACAGACACTGATATTATTACACATGTACGTTACATAGGCTGGGACGTGGTAGTACTTGTTGCACGCAAAAGGAGAGCTCGATCAATCCGGCCATTTAAAAGTTATAGAGCTTTGCATTTTGGAGCCTCATCACACACACACACACACACACACACACACACACACACACACACACACACACACACACCCCACACATATCCGTCCTGAAACTTTTTAAACGTAATTTTTGGACTTCCTAGACTATTTGGAGTGATTTGGCACAAGAATATCGAATTTTTGTTTTTTTTTTACCATCCCAGAGAAAACAAAATAGTTACTCTAAACCTAAAAATAGAATTTTATCGGATTCATTCATTTTCGGATTCATTAAAATTTCAGGAATTTCATGTAATTTTATGAGCTGCATTAAAATACTTGATATTTGAGATTTTTCATGACTTTTCAGATGATTAGACATGGGAGCTCATGATTTAAAAAAGTTCTCAAATGTTTGCCTTTTTTAGCCTTTTGACTAGACATAATAGCCCCTTGAGACTTTGTCCTTGTGCGAGGGAATAAACTTAACTGAAAATATGTGAATTGCAAATGATCGTTACACGAAGCGAGTTAAATGCATTGACAATGTGATTTCTTCACTTTTATGATATGGCATTTATTCGTGCGCGAATTGTTCTGTGCGGAATGGCGATTCGTCGAGTGGCTCGTTGGACAATCGGCAATCAATCCGTGTTTCAGTGTTCGTGTCATGGTCATCGCACGCGTCCACAGAAATACGCCCTCGGAATACAAACGATCTTTTTTTTTCATTTATCCTTCATTCAGAACTGTTGAAACCAATAAACACTACTTTTCGTTAATTTTATTCTTTGCAAATTGAACCGCGAGTGCGCGCGGTGTCGCCGAAATTCTTGCGTATTAAACATTTCCAGGGGCTTGAATTATTATCGAGCATGTGACGAAATTTACAACATTTTTTTGCACAAAGGTTAAGGAGGTTCACCAGGTAGAAAAAAATGCACAGGAAAATCTAAATTTTTTATCAGATTTTCACATACTACTGTAGAAATGTGCTCGAATTATTTGGGAATTTTTACCCACACCATTCACATGAAAACTTCGTTCCTAACGAGACTCTATTAACACGCGATCTGCTTATATATGGCGTAAGCAGAAATTTTGTTTTTTTCCCCTTTATAACTCCGGATAAAATGTAGAGAAAATTAAAAAAAAATACTATTTCAATACAGTATAGGTGAATAAAGCAGCATGACAAAAATCAGATCAATTGTGTACTTAGTTTATGAATACTATTCAATGAACCCACAGAATTCATAGTTATTCGCAGTAAAGGGATGTAAAGAGGGGATAAGCATGGCAACATCCCTATCACTGTCATTCGTTTCTCTAGTTTGGTCGCTCCAACTTTCGTAAATTTTCAGCAATCGGGTCAAAAATTCTTATAGAAAAATACTTGGGGCAACTATGCTTTGTATTGAAATTAGTGATAATTGATAAAAGGGGTTAGGAGTTTAGAAAATTTTAAATTTGTTACTATCCCCACGTCCCGCCAACTTAAATTTACACTCAACTCAAAATTTATAACGCCGAACCTTTTACAAACGCAAAATCATTTCTGTAGAAAATCGCATTATGAACCTACTTTTTTGGCTAGAATAATTTGACTAAAAGTAAAAATTGAAAAATCCACCTACTCATAGAGGGACCTTTGCACGCATGATAAAATAATTCGGAAGCAATGTGCAAATTTCCAATTTGCACGCTCTTATAATACTTTACGATATGTCACTAACAATGAGTCGACACGGGATCCCTGGGATCTATAACGTCCGGATAAAATAACAGGTATCAGTTGACGATGTAAATTTAATCGGGGTCAATTTAGGGGATTAATTTACCAGGAAATAAGTAATCTGGGATAAAAACCATCAGATGCTTCCATTCTTGTAAATTGCAGAATCAATATTTTAAATGCCAATGTAGCGAGAGGGCATCATCAATGCTTTCGTAATTTTTTCATTCAAATAATATTAATTTGTAGGGAAATTACAGCCGTTGGGAGGAAAAAAGGAGAAGCTAGAGGTTCGCCTTGCAAATATCAGTTATCTGTTCAGGAAAATGCGATGCATAAACGATGACACCTCGGTGCGAGCATTTTAGTGGGGGATAAGAAAACCGATATAAAACTAATTTTTTATACTTCTTTAAAAAATTAAAAAAAAAATAAACCACAAAGATTTCGTTACTTCATGCGTTTATCCTTCGATTCATCGTTCGAATTTCTATCACATTGATGCGAATCGCGGAGGCTTAAGGAGGTACGACTATTTCTGTGGGCGGGGAATAAGCGGAAACGTAGGCCCGGGTGAGCGCGGCGAGCGAGGGGCACGCATGAAACAAGAGAGAGTCGGAGTTCTGACCATTTTCAACCGGAAAATTGAAACTTTTTTGTGATGTATATAGTGCTTGAATTACACGATGAAGAGTAATTTTTCAATTAATTACAATATCTATGATATCTGATCTATCAAATTTCAGTTTTCCAACGGGTGTAGTTGGATACGTGAGCAGCAAAACCGTGATCACCGCACTTCTGGTTAACCGTCTCCATAAGACGACGCACGGAGAAAAATGTCTATGTTATTACAACAAAACGTGGTTTGCTGACCGTTGGTCTGTTACAGTAGCAATACGAACTGTAAATGTAACATGCAAATTGTACGATCAGCAAACCAATATTTGTTACGGCAACTCACAAATCTATGTAGCGGATAATTTGTTAATATAACAAATAATCAGTTAGCGTGATCTTTTTTATTGCTACCCGAAGAAAAATGTCTATGTTATTACAACAACACGTGATTTGCTGACCGTTGGTCTGTTGCAGTAGCAATACGAACTGTAAATATAACATACAAATTGTACGATCAGCAAAGAAATATTTGTTACGGGAACTCACAAATGTATGTAGCGTAGAGTCCCTGAAAAACAGAGTCTGGCCATTGGAGTCGAGCTCCTATTGGTGCGGCCATGTTTTAGACCTAATTCAACTGCGCCAATGAGAAGCTTGGCGCGCATGGCCACTCATTTGAAATATCGTAATGGAACGAACCTATGTTCAAGGGGAAAAAGGTTTCATATTCGCAACATTTTTAACATGTATTTACGAAAATAATTCATTATTGGTAAGAAATGTAGTATTCAATTTACGAAATTTACAGTTTGAAGGACTTGTGGAGTATAAATACACAAGTATACATAAGTAAGTAAGTATACATAAGTAATAAATACACAAGTATAAATAAATTAGTGATATTATTACCTACAAAATTAAAAGTTTTTTAACTTCAAAAAGAAAATTACTTTGTTAATGAAATGAACAACGGAAAAGTGGGAAAAATCGAGATTTATTAACAAAATGTACAAAGAAACGTATTCAAAGTATCACACGTCTGAGTTCAAAGTAATATAACACTACAAACCTAGTGATTATAGTTTTCACAAAAACCTCATAAAAATTTCATAGAGTAATGAAAGTTTTATAAGGTTCATTTGATAAAACTTTTTTCAAATTAAACTTCATATAATACATTTTTAAAAATCTACGAAAAAAATTTTCAATTTTCAAGTAAGATACGCCCTAACCTCTAAAAACTTTTAATACTATCGATTTTCAATTTTACGTCAGCCATATTGGATCTGCCATTTTGAATTTTGGAAATCTGATGCTAGATTCGTAATCAGTGACTCCAAAAACCCACCTGTACGGAGTTTCAGGAAAATTAGTACCATTTTTCGATTTAACGTCCGCCATATTGGATCCGCCATTTTGAATTTTGAAAATCGGATGCCAGATTCGTAATCAGCGACCCCAAAAACTTTCGGGTACCGAGTTTCATTTGAATCGATGCAAGTGAAAAATTCGTGGCTGAAACTAATGTCATTTAAATACAAGAAAATAATAAGGAAATAACAGCGTAGTGGTAGCGTGTCAGTCGTTAGGTAAGTCGCTAGGTAGGTCTCAGGTAAAATCTCAGGTAGGCTCAAAATTAATTTCGACGGATAAACGTCCGGACTACGAAGCCGGAAACACTCGTAAAAAAAAGTAATCTCTAAATTTTTAATTTTTTTTTTTAATGATTAATTAAGGATCGAAAGTGCTGAATTCATTGACTGCGGAGGATCGCGGGTTCAAATCCCGGTCGATTACATTTTTTTTTTAAAATTAATTTTCAGGGTTTTCAAAAATAATGGAATAACAGTTTTAAATTCATTCATAGATCATTCCTAATTGCTAATTTATAAATAAGAAACAATAACATCCATTTTAATTCATTTGTTACCGTAGCAAATAAGGAAAAGTTGTTTCAGCAAAAAGATTTGCTCTAGTAACGTGATTTTCTCCGTTAGAACAGCACATCCGCAAACGTTATTTTAGCAAATGCTATTTGCTGTTATAACGATAACAAATATTTATTTGTTACCGCAGCTGGAACATTTGTTGTCACTATACTGACATAGAAAATTTGTTGCTGTGACTCGTGGTGAGTTGTCGTGACATAGAAATTTTTCTCCGTGCGTGTTTTAGTAACTCAAACTGCTCGACTTTGCAATTTTATCACGAAAAACTAAACGGTCAATGTAGCTCAAATTTTGGCAACAGACGCATAAAGTATTCGTCAAAAACATATAAAAATTTCAAGTCCGAAAGTTGGATACGTAGCAAGGATCGTACCTCCTTAAAGCTGAAGTCTTCACATTCGCGAGATAAACGGACATTTTTCGTTCGTCAATTCGAATGAATACAACGGTAAAAGAAATCCCATTATCAAATTTTTATACCTAAAAAAAAAATACAAAAATTTCACAAAGATTGAGACAGTAGTTTTGTGAGATATCTGGGTCACCAACATGTTAATAAAATGCTTCCGAACATCAGCTGAAAATTCATTAAAAATTAAAATTTATTCTTCAAATGTTACTCCTTCAAATAAAAAAACTTCTGCACGAATATAAGCTCCGAAAAATGTCTACATCACGTATAGTTAAATGAAGGGAATATAATTATTTTATGATATCTGCAAACATTCGAAACGTTCCATTGACGTTTTGTATAATTTTAATGTCAAAATTATCATTCCCCATAACCAAAATAATTGTCGCTGAAGTCTTAAATTTATTGTGGTCACTTTTTTATCGCATTTTTTTTTTTGCTGCATGCTAGTGATTTTTCAAACAATAAAACCGTAAAAATTCACATTTTTTAGCCTTCTGACTAGGTCTAACCCCTTAATTTTGAGACATCTCTGAGTAACATGAAAACAGAGCCCGAGGCAGAACTCGATCCACTTCCTTCGGAATACGCGAAATATTTTTTTTTTTTTTTTTTTTTTTTTTTTTTCATGCAGTCTCCGATGAAATGACACATGTGTACATTGATTAAGAAATGACTGGTGTACTTTGAACCGTTGACTGGAAAATATGTCGTTCGCCAAATCAAGTGGACGCATTAGACGTAATAACGTGGTTAAGAGTCTGTATTCAGCCCGCGGGAAACGAACGAAACTCGTATAATAATGAGACCTCTGTATACCTGCCACGGAATTACGCAATGAAATCAACCGAAAGTCAGCTACACGGCGTATGTCAGTGCATTTAGTACATATACGTATTCAGTTGCATCTCGCATGCGCCCGCCTCTTCTCCGCAATTCACCAGATCATTCTGTTACGACGCAAATGCGAATAAATACGAAGCAAGGAAGAGATAATGCACTTCCGCAAAACAGTAGAATTTTCATTTAATTTCATATAACCTTGATTATTTGAATTTTCGCGTGTAATTGCTGTTTATATATCCATATAATCTTTTTTCGAACGTTTTCATTGCTGCCATTTCGTTAATTAGGAGCATCGAGCTCCATCAAAAACGTTCACGATTCCACAAATTTTATACTCGATTTGTACTATTTATTCCTGATTGATAATCGAATTGAAGCGTTACATGATTTTTCAATTTTTTTGTTTTTTTTTTCAAGTGCTATCGCTTTAAATGAAACATATTAGCCAAAATGTTAAAAATATTTATATTTGAATAACTTTTTTAATATACGTTCTTGTATTATAATATGAAATTATTTCAAGATGAAAATCATTTAACCGTGCAGAAAAGATAATACACACTGCATCATGCAAAAAAATGTATTTTACTGAAGGTATTTATAGCGAGAGAGCTCCATTTTACAATTTTTTTAAAACTTTTCACACGTATTAATTATGATCCTATCGGGATGTGCGTAAAATTTCAAAGACATTGGACGTACCAAATTTGAGATATTAAATTTTGAAATCAGCAATTTTTTACACGTTTTCACTCATACCGAGCGCACGCCAGTGTCCTGCTTTGTCCTGCGGGTTTTAAACGATTCTTATGGAAATTTCATACATAGTTGAAAATTTAACAAAATGACGTGAATTTTTGATATGTTTTCACGTCTACAATATTTTGCCCTTGAAAAATTTCAAGGCCATTGACTGACCGCTTTCACGGATATATCTTCTTGAAAACCTCTAATGTTTCGTTTGAATGATTTATTAAGCACACGGGTTACTTAACGAAAATTATAAAAATTCTTCAAAATAGGACAATCTTATTGCAGCATAGAAGAAATTTAAACAATATTACTTTCACGATGGAAAAAATTTGGTGTGATAAAAAAAATTCGATATGATAATTCATGGAAAAGAATATTAATTTTTCTGAACATTTAGTTAACGACATTTTTTTTTATTAATCTTTTTTCAATATTATTGTTGCTGAAACTTGATATTTTTGGGGCCTACGATGTCATTTATTTATTTATTTTTTTATTTTTTTATTTTCGACTCACCGGGATCTACTACAGATCACTATGGCTTTTACTTCTGGATGAGAACATAAGTAAAAAACATTCTTTAGATCTTGAAGAAACTCCACAAATTGGTAAAGAAGCACTAGCCGGGTATTCTGTAAAAATTTCACGAATGACATACCGTCTAATATTTCGGATTTTATGAATTAACGTTATCTACTAGCCACGGGTATAGCGCGTGAGCGGTCCGTAAATATCCTAAGCATTGTCACGGCGTCAAACCCAAATTACAGTAAAATACATACCATTATCTCCGTGATAATTATAAGGTTCTTCATTTACATATGAGTATAGTTTGTATACATTTAACTTAAATTTTTCAGCACTGCGCGAAAGTCCAATCGCCCGAACTAGAATACGAATTAAAATTGTATACTGCGATACATATATTTTAAGAATTAACATTATGAATATATTTACCATATTCTAGACTTTATTTCAACTCGAAAATGTATCAATGTATTAAATGTGTGTATTTGTAAAGATATTTTCAACACCCAGCCCAAACTTAAATTTTTGGCAGCCAAGCGAAACCCAAACATTTTAAACTCAGTATTACTGATATATGAATGAAAATGTCGTAAGCAGTATTGGCCACGTCAATGCTGGGATCGGTGACCGCTTAACGGTGCACTGGATGCGGCGCGCCTATTTCTAAAGCTTGAGGCAGTTTCACTGAGTTTCTGGTGGCAATGCAACTGACACTCAGTAAAACATAGCCAACTGTATAGGACAGGTTTTCACAGTTTCCCATGTATCCTTCGTGCACATGAGATACTACAGTGTAAGGCAAGGAATCGAAAGGTCGACGGTTCGAATTCCCGTCTCGTAGTTTCGTTGAGAATAACAAAAGTAAGCGCGACACAGCTCCAGATATACAGGGTGTATATCCCTGTATGCATGAGTCATTATAGTACTGAGCAATCGTTTCTACAAAGAAATCCACTTCAATTGATCAGTACTTTACACGTACTAGTGTCTATAAGTGCAATATAAATGTGGTCTACGTTTAAATTCTTGGCGAAACATGATGTGTAGCTCTGGCGTCGAAAAACGAATCTAAAACCGGCTATATATCATATTTACCACTATACTCGAAACTTTAGTACCCAATAACAATTCTACCGCAAATCGACTTTACCGGCAATGAGTTTCGACTGGCATCTCTAGTCGATAACATCTGTACGAGAAAGAAGCTTTTGGAAACGTCTTTACCCAACTACAAGTCTACCAGATAATAACTCTCCAGTGAGACTGTCGTTAAGCATGCTTTTGGATAACACTTAAGCACAATAAGCTGCCGGTAACTTATCATCAGTCTCGCCGTAGAGTTATTATCCGGTAGAGTTGTAATTGGATAGAGATGTTCGCGAAAGCCTTATTCTGTTCGAGAAAGCCTTATTCTCGTTATTGGGTAGAGATGTGTCGCTCAATCTGGCTCATAAATGGTAGAGTTGTTTTGTGGTAGTTTTCAGGAAAGCCTAAATTTAGGCAGAGTTGCCATTGGTTAGTGAACTCGGTTCTTTGGGCGTGATTCGCAATACCCGTGAGACCGAGAAAGTCAATAAAGTGCATGTTTTTCGATGCGTATTAGATAATATTATTCACTACTCAGACCTAACTTTATTTATGTGATAAGGAATGCTGCAACTAGCAACGTTCAGCGAATTTCTATTTTCCAGTGGAATTGTTTCACAGCTTACTTAAGGCGGGATGATCTAAGTATAATATGAATTGCACACTCGAACGCGCATACATCCTCTCTTGCATCCGCTACCAATTAGAATGCTCGGGCCCTCCATACGGAATATTGGAATGTCAGTGAATGCAGTGAATTTTTGAAAAAATATATTACATTAGAGCGATCGCAATTGTAAATTGACTCACTTGACTCTCTTGACGATGAAGTTGCTTGCACCGTAAGCGTGAACGTTGGTAGCCGTGATCCTGATTCCCGTGCCCTCGGAAGCCAGGAGTTCCTTCAGTAAAAGAGGCTCGAGGGTTGGTAGATTATACTCGGGAACGCCTTTCACGAGATAGGGCCTTAGATGTTCCACGCTATCGGTGATACAGGCATCAAGATTGGGATCGTTTTTCTTGCAAACCCGGATAAATTCCGCTGTGCATAAACAAATTTTTTATGGATTGCAAAGAAACACTGCGTCGAACAAATGACACGTAAAAGCGATACATAATAATTATTTACTAGGAAACTTTTTTCAATCGATACCCGATATTAATCTTTGTATACGCACAAAATAATATAATATCAATGATAAAAATTGCTTTGAGAGGGTTATGTCACTGTGAAATCTTCGGAAAATCAAATTTTTTTTCTTCCATTTTTCGAAAGTATGTATATTTATATGAGACGATTCTGGCAGAGTTTCCTAGGCCAATTTAACTTTGAAGAAAAAATCTCCACACAAAGTCTACGCTGAGAGAAATCTGAATAATTATCGCAACTAAAAGAACACAACTGTTAAAATATAGTACAGGTATAACTATATTTATTTAGTCATTTTATTATTACTGGAACTAAGTGAATTCATTGTGGCGACCTTTTTTATGCAGACCTTTGGCAATTGTAGCGATGAGAAAATATTAAATGCTTTATTGTTAATAGAACTATGGGTTCTGATTTAGTGAATTGTTGCAACGGCAGCTACGTTTCATATCTGCTCGAGATCGTCTTCGAAGACGGAGCCGGGCATGGGTAGCATATGAGCGAGCGAGATTAGTTGAGCTTCGGTCAAAAATAAAATTTTGACACGACCATGAAGTTTTGAGTTTTGAGGACTATTTTTTACACACCTTTTTCCACTCTATCAGGCAGCGGCTTCTGCTCTGACATTGTCAGCAGAATGCTTACTTTTAAGGTGGAAAAAATTAAGGTAACGGAAGTTCGCTCCGTAAAAAAAAAAACGAAAAAAATAATACACATAACAAACATCACATGCAAACTATGTCTCAATTGTCTCTTTGACAATTTCAACTATGTTTATAGTTATATATCTTTTGTAGCCATCATGACATAAAGCAACGCTACACATTACGATGTCATATCGTTGAAGGGACCACAATTGTGTAGTCATTCCAACTAAATATTCGATTTTTATAGATACTATTTTATTTGATATTGATTTAACTAAAAATATATCGTTGCTATGACTATGCAAGTTAAGAACTCGCATAGTCTATATATTATATATCGCATAGTATATATAATATAATCAGTCAATGTTAAGAACATTGACTGATTATTTAAAGTCACAAGAGTAAATAGTTAAACGAATGAATAATAAAATTGCTATAACTTCATACAATTTGTCCTGGAAATTTAAAAAGTGAAATTGAGGTCTTTTTGAACGATTCCCCTTATAATTTTTTTTTTCTTTGAGTGTAAATTTCTTTTAGAGCAAATGGATATATTTATTTAATGTAGAGCCTCGAAAAAGTTCGGATCGTTTAAAAAAATCCCATCTGGCATGGACTCAATCGCAATAATAATAATAATAATAATAACAAATTCACGTGTACTCACGAAGATCCAGAGCATAAACGGTGGCGATGATAGCGAAAAAAATCGCGACTGTGAAACGTGCCATTTTTTCACAGAGTACGCTGGAACGTGTATAATATCGGAGGATTCGTAACGATTAAAACAAGAGAGCTCGGTAAAATGTGAAAATCTTGACGGATTGACTTGTGAGCAAGAGAGGATGAGCAACGACTGATTTGCCAAGTGGTACCTCCGGTCGCAAATATATATCGGACCGGATGATCTGGTGGGAATCGAGCTAAATGATACACCGCGCTCATGCGGCTTGCTGGTGGACCACGCTATCAATGCATCTCTTTCCCTCCCACTATTTTCAATGATTTTAACGTTCAAACGATTGTTTGTCGCGTTACCTGTACAGCGGCTCATTTTTTCCAATGTATACGTGCCTATATACATATACTTGTACAAAATGGCTTCTTGATGTTGGTGGACGTTGGACGTACGTGAGAGATGCGCTATTCACTCGGGCAAAATAAATGCGAACTCGTAAACATGCAGCGCGCTGAATAATAATACGGAAATACCAATGACGAAATGGAAGAGAACGCAGAGGCTTCCTGAAAATTCTTCGTTCGCCCAACTACAAAAAAAAACAGTTGAAACTTGAAACAAGCGACCTAAAAATTTTGCACAATTCTCAATACTCCCTTTACGAGGAACCTTTGTCAATTTTGGCTGCCTCATAGTGGAAGCATTAGGCATTGTGCGGAATTTGGAGGAAGCAATTTCTAAGTTTCAGCTTGCAGCTTTTCCTCCTCTTTCTGTCATAATGTAGTTTCATTTTTTTTTTTTTTTTTTTTTGAGATTTAAAATACTTAAACTTTTTTAAATACTTAATAATCCATTAGATAAATGCATTTTCATGTATTAGCTTGATGACTCACAAGTTGGGGAAATCTGAGCTGTCAGACAGATTTTTTGAGAAATTAAAAATTTCATAAAATCCGAATCCATTCCCCGATTCTCGCGAAATTGAATACCAAAATTTCTTCAATGGTACTTCATTTGCGGAAAAAAAATAGCCTGAAATATAAATTTGGGGAAATTAGAGCTGTCATAGAGATTTTTTGTTTAAATAAAAATTTCATAAAATACAAATCCTGCAATCGATTTTCATCAAATTCAATACCGAGCTCCCTTTCATTGTACTCCATTCATGTAAAAAAATTTAGCCTCATACTTCAAAATTTACGAAAGTTAGAGCGATCACAGACATTTTTCAAAAATTTTCAAGTCTCGTAAAATCTAAACGACGCAAGATCGATCAAGTCGTAATGAAATGTTCAGTGGCAGTTTTTAAGTTTAAAATTATAAGTTTATACACACTGGCATTTTACATAGTGGCATTTTACAGTGAGGCTAAACACCCAAAAGTGCGAGAGTGACAGCCAAAATTTGTAAGACGTTTTTATTCTAAATGGTGTTATGAAAACAAAAAGAAGTGTCTAACGATCACGCAGATGGCCTCACTACTCTTTTTTCAATCTATTGAAGCGTCTGCGCGAAAAATCTGCTAAAAGTTTTGTGAGGTAATTTTGATCCTTAGGTTCGCTCTACGTGCAAAATATGTTTGTTGCTGCAACAAAATTACTTTGTTCTACATGCAGCAGATACAGCGCATTGAACAGTAATGTTTTGTTGAGCTAACAAAAGATTTTTGTTCGTTCAACAAAATTGTTTGGTTACGGTAATAAAAACATTCCATTGCGCAACCAAACGTTTACTTGCTGCAGCAAAACGTGTTTAACAAAACGATACCCATGTCGCCAACAAAAACGTTTTGTTGATCACATATGTTAACAAACGAATTTTGTTGCGCCAACGAAACTTTGGTTGTCACAACCAAACTTTTTTTTGAGTGTGTGAGAAAGTAAAATGACAATAGCAGACAAAAATTTTACAATTTTTATCGTTTTGTCGTTACAAATTTATAATTTACTGACAGTTCATTTTTTTTTATCAATAAGCGCCGAGAGTGACCCTCAATCAGCCCGGAGGTCACAAAAAGGTCGCGACGCTGAAATTCTTCGTTCAAATCCTTCAGCAGCAGCAGCACGTCCGCACAATCGCATATGCACGTTTGCATGATAGTTTCTCGGTAGGTAAAAAAAAAAATTTTTCAATGAAAATTTGTGGATGTATGCGTCACTCGGTCGCATATGTAATGTGACTTCAAATCAAAATGACATGCTGTCGGAATTCGTGAACGACCGGTCTTTCCGTTCGTGCCTCTCTCTCTCTCTCTCTCTCTCTCTCTCTCTCTCTCTCTCTCTCTCTCTGTATTTCATTCTCATGTATGACTTTGCAAAGGTTCAATCGGGTCCCAAACTGCCTCAGAGACTAAAACTCGATATGATATGTTATCCAAATGTGAGTGTGCCTATTCGAAACGATTCTTTGAATTATAGAGAGGGACTATGCACTGCGAGACTCACGTGTGCAATGAAAGAAGTTCTGCCCCTACTTTGTGGAACGCGGGGAAAGGAGAGAGTCCTATAAAGGTTCGCGTACACATTATGCCGCGGCGATACGAGGCGCAGCGAATCGTTATAAAGCGCTCGGGAGTTTTTGGATTGTCCGGATTCTACAACAATATATATATATATTAGACTGTTTCAAAATAAATCGATAATTTTTTTTTGCTTTACACAATCTTAAACTATACTTGGACATAAAAAAATAATCCTCGCGAAAGGAGGGGCCGGTCCTTCAAGATTTAGAGGTATCTCATCGGACTTTTGTCTTTTTTTATTTCATTAATGACTAATTCTTTTACAAACCGAACACCATTCTGACTGACACATTTTTTATTTGGCTGAAACTTTTTTTACGGGTTCTATGTCGAAAAAAAAAGATACGTGTTCGAGGAATTCTTTTTTTTTTTTTTTTAATAGAGGGGGTTGAAAGTTTGAGATTTTCGTGATTTTTGCCTTGGAGACTCATTTTCAAAAATTCATAACTCCGGTTATTTTTAAGCTAGAGAAAACTTTTTTTTTCATTTTGAAGGATAAAAGAGTGAATTTTGAGAAAAACATATTTTCAAAAAAATTTATAAAAAATTTCATATTGTTATAAACATTTGAAATGTTTAAATCAATTTTTAACCATGGCCCCCAAATTTTAACGATTTCTGAATACAACCATCGTATTCTACGTCAAATTTTCCATAAAAAACGTATTTTATTAATGGAGAAATTATGTTTACTGGTAGAGATAAATTAATTTATCTAGCGCGGCATGTCGTATCGGCGCGCGGGTACCTTTGCACGCTTGTTTTTCTAACCCCACATCGTTTTTCTCAATAACATTCATGATTATTTAACTCTTAGTCTACTTTGTAAATCGAGTACAAATTATTATTATTAGCAAAGAGGACTTTATGATTAATTGAACAAAATAATAACATGTTAGCAAATGAAAAAACAATTATAATTACGATTTTTATAAAATTTTTCTTAAAAACGTTATTTATCAGTAGTTAATAACCTCCTACTTAATTGTAGGAGAAAGTACAAAGTAGGAAGTACCTTAAAAGGAAAGTAGGAGATTATTAATATTGATTTTTGTATTTTTTTTTGTTTTTTTTGCATTTATCGACGTATATATCGACCGATGATTGTTGCTGCGATCATCAAGATCGTTTTTTCTAGTATATTCAGTATTTATACATAAGTTTGGAATATATTCATCATTTTAGGACTAGAAAAACGTTTGTTCCATCCATGCAAATTAATTATTCACATATTAACGAAGTAAAAATGACAAAAGTCCGATGAGACACCTCTAAATCTTGAAGGACCGGCCCTTCCTTTCGCGAGGATTATTTTTTGATGTCCAAGTATAGTTTAAGATTGTGTAAAGCAAAAAAAAATTATCGATTTATTTTGAAACAGTCTAATATATATGCATATATTTTTTTTAATTTTACGTGTCGATAGTAAAAAATTAAATAAAAAACCGTCAAATAGAACTAACCAAAAATTGTGCATGGATGACTCCCGATCGAGATGCTGCAAGAGCAGCTGGACACAGAGCCAAATTGTATATATGACCAAACTTGCGGAGCAAAAATTAAAAAAAAAAAATTGAGACAAAAAATCAAAAATAGCGGTGAAAAAATTTAACTTGGGCTCATTTTAAACCTCTGCTCATTCAGAGTGACTTCTAATTTCCACGTTTTGAGGCGCATGCAGAGAATCAATGGAGATTCCGATTGAGTTAAAGTTTTTTGGTGATCCAGGTCTCAATTATTGATGCGGTATACTTTCAAATTTACCGATGACCAGATTTTTCATTCAATCGAGCTTGGCTGGATATTTTTCTGAAACGCTTCTTCATACATTGACGAAAATTACTATCATATATAAAAAAATAGTTAAAAAATAATTTTTCAATATACGTCACTCGGTACTGACCATCATCACAGAATAACTCCAAACGCGAGAACTATTTTTAAAATATTAGCGTGAATTATTTTTATCAAATCATTGATATTCAGCCAGTTCCGTCGCAAATCTTTGAACAACTTTAGGACCACAAAATTAAATGACTTGAAATGATTATATGTATCCTTCCTCATCTAACTAGCACAGAATAAAAAAAGGATTACTCGAAAGCATCCCGGGGAAAAATGCAGCTTAGATCTACGTAGATTGAATTTCGATTCACGGATATCAAATTTCGATCTGCGTAGATGAAAATTTTGGAAAATCGTAGATCTATCTCGATATCCGTATATTAGTACCCGCACAATCCAAAAACGTCCGAGCGCTTCGTAACGATTAGGTACGATTCGCCGCGCCGCGGCGTAGTATACGCAGACCTTTTATGCTTATATATTTACGACCACGATCGGCTCTAGAGTGTCAACTCAATTTTGCGACAAGAATTTTACGTAGCGTAAAAAATCGAGATAAACCGCGTTGCCGCTATTGGAAAGTGAATAAAATTTAATTATTTATCTGAGCTTAGAAAACTAGCAAAAATAAACAATTTCATTTCTTTCATTTGTTTGGAATAGGTATATGTAAGGTACCTGCGGGTAATAAGGCCTGTCGACTAATGACGCCTAAGTAACAAAAATCGTATTTAAAATAACCGCTCTCGCTCAAGGCGACACTAACAGATGCCTATTGCACGAAGATGTACTTAAATAATGATTATTATTAAAACCCGATGTTGGTTAAATTGGATATTTTACTAGGCTTTATTACCCGGAGGTACCTTAGTTCGCAACGCTTATCAACATTAAGGAAGAATAACGAACGTGCCGTGAATGCGACGTGACTATAATTCTTTTTTTTTTACCTCGGAATGTAGGCGTTCAGTCCTTGTTGAGATTTTGCAGGTGTACAAGCGATTTACGTTTTCGGAACGTGCTGTTGAAATTTGAAGTCAATGACATTTTTCTAGGTTCAAGCGTAAGCTCCTTAAATTCAAGCCGAGCGCTCGAGAGGCAATGCTCAGCATGAAGCAGACTTGATAGACAGTTGATGAGAATGATGAGATCCTGGCCCGCAATGCCAGAATGAATCTGAACGCGAGAGGTGTCAACTCATTTGAAACGAGCGTTGCCAAAATTGAAGTAACGAGCACGTGATTCTATGGACGCGAAGAACATAGTTGGGTTGGCATCAGTTGGCTTTGGTTGGGTTGGTTAATTAGATGCGAAAGAGCTTGCCACTGTCTTGCTTGCGTTCGATTGACATAGTAATGACAGTTGAGTACTTTTTATACATGACTATACGTCCGTTGCATGCATAATCAATTATATAGCGACTACGCAATGTATATTTCCATTTCCACGTATCAATCTCTCATATTCCAAGCACTCACAGCCATCAATTTTTTTTCGGTTGTTTGCCTCTATAATATTTGTTTACTCGATCGTCGCATATGAACGTACGACATTCGCGTTCGTACGAATTCAATAGTAAAAAAAATCGGTATGACCTACAGAATTTGACACGTAAGGTCATGCACGTCACGCCCGTTAGCTTGCCAGCAGGATAGATATAGGATATAGCTTGCCAGCCGGACAGAAGCGGCAAGCACGATAGGCTTAGTGATTGAGGATGTGCATATTGTGAAATGAGATTAAAAAATGAAACTAAGACGTGGCAACGGACAATCTGAGAGACGTTTAAATTACGTCTCGACAGAGTATAATG
This sequence comes from Rhorus exstirpatorius, assembly GCA_963564615.1. Classification (NCBI taxonomy): domain Eukaryota; kingdom Metazoa; phylum Arthropoda; class Insecta; order Hymenoptera; family Ichneumonidae; genus Rhorus; species Rhorus exstirpatorius. Next base: position 16,411,328 of record OY751315.1, read on the forward strand.
CGATACACATCACTATTGTTGGGGCGTAAGTCGTATCTAATTAGGACAAAGAGGCCGTAGAAAAAATTTACCGTTTCAAACGTATTTGTAGTTTGTATCTTTTAATCAAACGGCATTTCATCTTCAATTTTTGATGAATTCTGGAGCTAAAGTCGCCCGATACAAAAAGTACTAACAGTCATTGAGGTTGGGTCGCTTGGTGTGCTCTCATCCTCATAATTCACGAGATACGACTGGCAATAAAACGTAATTGATGAAAAAAAAATCCCCAAGAGTCAAAGCCAATCATATACCTAATTGTATTCAGATTTTTTTTTAGCATCTTCACATACGATAATTCTTTCTATTACAAATCACCGTGAATATTTTCTAAACTTTAATATTGTGACTCCGATGAAGGCGTTTCGAGTTTGCTTCACGAAATAACATAAAAATTCGTCGAAACTTTATTGTTTGCATCGTTTTATTTGGATCTCCGGATTTCTATTTTTCCGTTTCCTTTCATCCTTTTGTTGTATCACCCGAACCTTCATTTTTTTATTATTTAAATGAGGGACCCAGAGAAATTTGAAAACGTACGATGTCTTGTGATCTTTATATCTCTGCATGAAAACCGTTCATTTCGCTATGTTTTGAATGCCAAATTCTAAATATGCTTGAAAACCTTTTTCTGATTGTACTCGCGAGGGAGCGACATGTACAACTTGCAGTGAAAAAATAATTGGTAGGATAAATATGACAGATTCTATGGCAATAGTCGTTTAAAGAGGGTGCTCCCCCAGTTGTGGAAAATAGCCCGGTCATTCTAGCCTAAAAAGTAGGTTATTCATAATGCAATCTTCTACAGAATTTATTTTGCTTTTGTAAAAGGTTCAGGGGTATTCCCTCTGAGTGCGAATTCAAATTGGTGAGGCGCAGGGAGGTCGGGCTTCAGCCGCCATCTTGGTAAACACGTTTTATCAAATAAATTCGTGGATAAATCGAAAAAAAAATTAGTTGTCAAAAAACTTCCTCTATGAGAAAGTCAAATCACGAATGAAATCAAAAGGTATCTAGGTCAATCGTTGTCTAATTTGGCCAGCATATTCTCCCATGTCAAAATGACTAATACGCATATAATAAGAAAAATATTGATGCACATACGAAAACGGTTGTATGCGTTCAAAGCTACAAAGAAGGATATTCAATTTTAAATAATAATAATAATAACTACGTAATGTTTAAAAAGAGGGCAATATCAACAATTTCGCAAATTATCTCATCAAGTTCGTGCTCATGTTCGAGAAAGAAGATAATTCAATAAGAAAAATTAATGACTACATCCTGTTTAAAAAGAACGCAGCATAAAAAATTCCGCAACGTGTATTTAATCACTTTCATGCTCGTATTCGAAGACATAAGAATATTAAATAAATAACCAAAAAACTGCATACTGTTCGAAAAGATCGCGATATAAAAAAAAAAATTCCGCAACGTATTCAATCAATTTTGTGCTCGTGTTCGCGTGCGTTCTACTTTAAGAATTCGACATCATACGTATGTCCACGATCACACGAGAAATTTATTTCTCTGTCCGTAACTTTTTGTTCTCTCAGTGTTCTTGCCCTTTATGTGAAATTTCATAGTCAACTAAAAGTTTCCATTATATGCCTTAAATAATTGCAATGCATTATATTCACATATAGTAGTCCAGTCATTCTAGCCATTTTTTCTGCAATCTTCTACAGAATTAATTTTACTTTTGGAAAAGGTTCAGGGGTGTCCCCTGAGTGTAAATTCAAGTTGGCGCGACGCAGGAGGGTCAAGCTTCAGCTGCCATCTTGGAAAACACGTTTTATCAAATATCTTGTAAATCGTGCATCGTACGACAAAAATAGTTGAGACTTTTTTTGTAGATGCTGAAATTTTCTACGTCTCTTATTCGAAAGTTTTTCATGTGTAGTGCATAGTTTTTTATTTATAGCGCGGCAAACTTTTCCAAACATGGTTATTGCTAAGCATATATTTAACGGTTGATGTAACAGTAAAAATGGTAATACTTGGAATAGTTTGCCACGCTATAAATAATTAACCGTGCATTTGACAGGAATAAGTTATGAATAAAAGTTGTAGAGAATTTTATTATGTACAAAAAAGATATCCAATATTTTTATCATACGATGCACGGTTCGCGTGATATTTGATAAAACGTGTTTACCAAGATGGCAGCTGAAACTCGACCCCCCCCCCCCCCCCCACGTCGCGCCAACTTGAATTTATACTCAGGGGACACCCGTGAACCTTTTACAAAAGCAACATCATTTCTGCAGAAGATTGCATTATGAACCCACTTCTTTTGGCTAGTACGACTGGACTATAAGGGAAAAAATTGGCTCATAACCATATACATATAGAGGTCGAACATAATACAATCGTCCGTCGAAGGATGCCATATTTGGCGAACATCGGTGAAAGATTTTAGGCTTTTAACTTTCTCAGTAAATGTTATAACATTTGTAAATGTACAATTATATCGGCTCGCAACTTACTACAAATGTAGTCCGAAAGACAACTATGTTCGATATCGATTTTGAAAATAATTATGGTTAAGAGGTTGCAATTTTATTAAATTCGGAATTATTTGATAATTTTAAAAACTAAACGAAAACTGCGCAAACGAAAAATTGGTGAATTGCTTCCTCATAATTACATTTCTTTCCAGAAACTTATTCTATGAGCAAGCCGCCAATTGAATGTCGAGTTGCTGAAAAAGAAGCTTTTTGAACGAAGTAAAATAGTGAGAACGAAATTAATGCGTAAATTTATGAATTGCATGGTTTTTTGCGTCGAGCGAGTTCAAACTTAGGACCTCTACTATGCTAATAACTTACATATGAATTTTTCCATTTGTTTTTTAAATTCTAAATTCAGTGTGAAACTTATGGAAATTAATCACCAGAGCAATTAATTAATTAATTAAATAATGAACAGAATAAATAATTAACGAAGCAAAAAGTTGTGTGCAAATGATTGATAGAGTAATTAATTAACACAGAAGATAATTACCAAAACAGACTTTTACAGCATGTTAGTGAAAATAATTCTTTGATATCTGCACATTGCTTCCTCATAATTTTTGCACAGCAATGAAGCTCCTCTATGAAGAATGACTTCTCATCTTTCGCTTCTTTATGAATGACGGGTTATTTTTCATAATTATGGGGAAGCACCGTGCAAGTTTCAATTTCCACCTTGTTCCCTTCTTTTACATGACAAGATGCAATCGGCTTTTCGCATGTTTAGTGGATTCGACAAAATTACAGGAATTTTTCGAAAAAATGTAAATTTGATAAAATCCGAATCATTTGATTAATCATGGTCAAATTCAATACAAAACATTTTTGTCCCTAAGCGTATTCGCATGCGTATAGAAATTTTTTCCTGGATAGCTGCTCATTTGCTGAGACACGCTTAAGCGGTATCTCCAGTGATAGTCTCTATACAGCGAAATGTTCGCTAATATTTACTACCCAGCTGTGATTACGGGAAATTCGTTTAAATCGACTGACGCAGGTTAAAATTGATTATACCGTGGTTGAAATAACAGAACCGATATAGTTGTTTCGAATGTGTATTACATTTACCGTAATTAAAGCATTTAATCGAAATGAATTTTAAAAAGATTTATTCAAACTTTTTTTCAATTCAATTGAATGTAGAGTCAATTTACTAGGGTCGTCCATATTTTTATGTTAACTATTTGTTGCGTGTGATAAAAAATAATTCATCGGTTTGAGCCATCCGCTAAAGTTACCTGAAACAGCGAATACCTTTCAGTAGATCAAACTGTCGGATTAATTGAACTAAATATTTCAATGTACTGACCACTAAATTCTTCAAGCAGAAAAAAATGAAAATGGTCACATATTGACCAAACGGTTTGGTGAAAAGAACTAATTTTTCCAACGTAGTGACTACTACATTGTTTAAGAAGAGAAAATGGTTACATTAACTCAAAAGGTTTAGTGAAAGAACCTAATTATTTCAATATACTGACTACTATACTTTGTGGCTACCACGTTCTGAGTAGCTAGAAAAATGAATATCACCACTTTGAATATGAATATCAATCCTCCGTCAGGTACCAACACTTTGAGACTACATCCCGGAGAGGACTGGCGTATATTTCGTTTCGTTTTTCAAATATGTACCGACTCGAGAAAAAATTTTGCAAAAAATCTAAGCGAATGCTGGCCTAATTTCGGTAGAGTCTGAAAAAAATTGTTTTTCATGAAAGAATTTTCTAACAAAGTTGATTTATATCAGGCAATCCACCCTTCACCCCCTGCCCCTCTCCGCCAAATTTTATCCAAATTAGGAAACTTTTTGCATTTAAAACCATCATTTTGAATTTTTGAATTTATATAGTTCAGATTCGTAATCAGCGACCTCAAAAACCGGCAAGTATCGAATTTCATTCAAATTAAGTAATTTTTTGCATTGGAGTGCACCATATTAGACCCGTTATTAAGAATTTCTTAATTTTTAGTTCATATTTATAATGAGGAACCCCGACAACTCCCGAGTACGAATTTTTAGGTTAATCGTCGATAAGGAAAAATGTTTGCTTAAAAGGCTTAAAATGTAATTAGTCAAATTGGAATCAAGTCATCACCATGCAGCTTATCCATGGAGTTTGATGCAATTTAATTCACTGCTAGTCGCAATAGCGTAATAGGTAGCGTTCCGGGTTAGTAAGGTAGGAATTATATGGGAAATTAGTAGGTAGGCAGCTCGAATCCCGACTCCAACACAAAATTATAACTTACGTAAGTATCGAGGAAGAACTTTTTTTATTTTGTTATAACACTTCTGTTATCATAATCAATACATTACGAATTTATTGATGACAAATATATCATCAATTAGTCAGATTATGTACTAAAAAAATATTCGGTACAATCGACTATATTATAGTTTCTGATATAGGAACGTTAACGCGATTGTGGAATAAATTCAACCATACCGCGACATTCAAGAAACCAAATAAGCAATTCAATAGATGTTTGACATTGATTACATTATTCTTTGGGTCTTAATATATGATGATTTCATGGAATATATTATGTACGATCGAGTTAACGAAATAGTCTAGGAATGCAATCGAATATTCAGTAGATTTTATCAAATTTATAATAATGTGACATTTAGTAAAATTAACTGCCACTCTATTCGATCAAGCATACGTTCATTTGAGAGAATTAAATATTGGTTCTACTTCGATGGGACGATTTACTTCACTTAATTAAATATTTTATTTGCCACCCGTGACTACCGGATTCGGTTGAATGAAATCAAATTCGTTTCATGTTACCAAATTGTTTTCATAGTTTACTTAAACCCTGGAAGAAAAAAACACTTGATCTATGAGTGTATATATTTTCGAAATTGGAATTTAACACTTAATTTTTGGAGTTAACACTGAATTTTGGGTGTAGACTCACAATTTTTGGCGCACATTCTCAAAATTGAGAGTTAAGTATTAAATTTCCAGTGTTAACTCTTAACATTAATTGTAAGAGTCAACCCTCAATCATTGGGTGTCATCACTCGGTTATTGAGTGTGAACCCTCAAAGTTGGGAATCAACACCGAATATTGATAATTGACTCTCAACATCAAGTCATCGGTCATCACGTATGTATATATCCCTCAATCTTCGAGTGCTGATTAGCCCTAATCAAACCGGTTATAATTTTTTTACTAATTTTAAGTACAATGGGAAAAAATGGTACATACAGAGACAATGGGCACTTGACAGACGCACAAAAAAATTATAATACGTGTCTGTCATCGACCCGTATGATGGTTGAACGCTCACTTGCACTACTTGAAGGGAGATTTCGCAGTTTACTCGATAACCTGCCCATGAAAAGAACGGACCTAATTCCACGGTACATTATCGCATGCTGCGTAATGCATAACGTTTGCATTTCACGGGGTGATTTAATTGATATTCCCATCATCGTGCAAGTTCGCAATAGACAAGTTGCAGATAATGATCACAACGTAGGGAACCTTAGGCAAGAAGGCATCGAAAAACGAAATGCAATAACCTATGCATTGCGCCATCCATGAATTGAATAAAGTAAGAACCATTTGTATATTTTTCAATAAAGACCTTTATTTTTTAAGTACAAAACGTGATAAGAGCTATTTATATCAGTCTTTTTGTTCGCTGCGTATTCAAGATACCCACTCAGAATCAGTCAGCTGAGAACTCCAAAATGCTGACCAAACTACGTATAAAATGATACATGAAACATGTGAACTTACGCAAAACTTCTGTAGCTTATAGTTCGAAACAAATTTCAAATAAACTTAAAATCACAAACGTGAAACATGAATTCACGTAACAGGTACAGTACGTATTGCAAAACGGCATAAAATTTTACATAGTTCTAAAACACTTGAGTCAACTCAATGCGTACAATACGTATCTCAAAACATATTAAAAATCGAAATTAAAATCAGAAATCTTACATCAAAATTATATAACGTTTTAGTAAACTTAATTAACGAGCACAGTTCGTATCTCGAAGCAAAATTAAAATTATAATTATAAACATGACACATCTGAGTTTACGCAACAGGTACAGTATTTATCGCAAAACGAGATTAAATCGTATGTTTTAAATTTCTAATATGTAGACGTACTATACGTAAAAATCGTAGACTTTACATTCAAAATTATATTGAGGGAATCAAATGCTTGCGGGTTTGGGGACCATTGTATTTTCTCAAATACTCACGATTTATCACACTAGTGACTATAACGCACCCGAAATAAGTGGAAGGAAAATACAGCTTCCATAAAATAAAAACATGAAGACAAATTCAAAGATATAGGAAAGAAAATGCAATTGATATTTTAGGAACGGAAAATGACTATACGCATTTCCATGTAATTTCACCTAACCAGCAAAGGTCACCGACGTCGATAGTTGTGTAGATTTTTTTCTGAAAAATGTAAACTACTCTCATTGAAGTTCGGTTTGATTTTCGTGGAATTTTTGCCATTTTTCAGCATTTATCTTAGCGTAACATCTGAACGAATTCAAGATCCATAATGAAAACTTGATTATAAGTCGACTCTAGAATAAAGCTTTGTAAAAATCGAAGGTCTCGCACCTCGAATGATATTAATTAATATTTTTTTAAATACGAAAGTCTTGAAATTCTGTGATTGGAAAAATTAGAAAAAATTGTTCGTGAAAAGTTTAGATCTTTTGGCACATTTTTCGTTCTGACCATTTTTCGAAAAATATTAACGCTTTGGAAGTTAGAGCCAGGTGAAAAGAGTCAATTTTCGAAAATGATGAAAAATGGGATAATTCATAAAATTGACACAGGTTACTTGATCGAAATAAGGCAGAATAGGTGGACGTCTTTTTTCGGTGTTAGAATTGGGGAAAAAATCTACGCAACGATCGGCGTCGGTGACCTTCACCGGTTAGGTGAAATTACACGGAGCCCGCCATATAGAATATGATTAGTTTCACCACTAACTTCTTACTACTTTGATCTACTCTATTTGTTGAATAAACCATCATTTAATCGCTGGAAATATTCGTTTTATTCAGAAAATTTATGAATGAATAAAAAGAATGGTGAAACTAACCTATGTACTATTGTTCAGGTACTCGCGCATGAGATCTCGCAGATCTGCGAAAGCATTGAGCTTTTCTGTGTGTTGAGCGTCTCGCAGGGCGGCTCGTTTTTTTTTTATGAGTTAATAGATCCTTTAAATAGTCGGCCTGCTTGAATTTTGCTGTTTCTGAAAAAAAAATTCTTACAATTCATGCGTACGTACAGATAAAAAAAAATTAAATTCTTTGGCATCCGTCTGAACAATCCATGAAATGAATCAGCTAATTTCACTTGATTTATTCAAGATCACCAGAAGAGCAGTAGGAAAACTTGGCTAATGGCTTACTTGGCTTCACAGCTGGATCCTTTGAATCGTCGCAATGAACATCGTCTGATCCGGCAGTTGAAATCGGTTCAACCCAGCGTTTTTTTTTGTTTTGAAAATGTTCTCCATAGCCTATAAATGTTAAGTTGATATGGCAATAAAAAAATATCAACAAGCAAAAGAAGTATAGATGAGAATATTGGCATCTTACCTCAAAATACTCCTAGTGTCTCTTACAATTCTCAGATTTGTTTTTATGGTCTCGGACGCTCTTGTAAGTTCTTTTTAATGACTGGAACTTTGAGTCACACTTACGGCCAGGTATGATAGATCCCTTCTCTGACATCAGCATTGATATGTGCTCCCAGGCTTGTTTTTGTGTTTTATTAAGCGGAGACTCTGGTCTCTGGTGAAATAAAAAATTCTCGCATTTTTGCATCAATATTTCTAAAATTTGGACCATTTGTTTAAAAACCCTTAAACCAGAATCAAATTCGAGTTGAATCCATCAAGTAATTTTACAGTTATAAATATTTTCCAAGATTTCTTCTTCGAAAATTTTTTTTGCGCATTAGGTTCCATCGTAGGAAGATGCAATTTTTTTGATAGAGTTACCATCATAGACTGAAATTGCCAAAATGAATTTTCGATGAAAGTTTTTAGTTACATTGTTGAATTTATTAATTTTTGTTTGTAATTTAGCACAAAATTTCACCGAAGTCTTATCAAAACTTAGGGAACAGTATATGAAGATTGAAATAACTAAATCAAAATTGCATGTTACCCTTACCATCATCATCGCTTGCATTTTGGGTTGCTTGTACAGTTTTTGGTGTCGTTACGTCTTTTTCCTCCTCTGGTTGTACTGAAAATAATTATTTACCAATTACGAGAAGTTCGTGGCAATATAATCAGAATTATATCTCAAGTACCTACCTGTCTTTGAAGTGGCCATCTTCGGAGCAATCTTTATTCCAAATTTTCTTGTAGGTGCTGCAATGTGGAGAGGTATCGGTCCAGTAGGTACAGCGGGTATGGTGGGTACTACTTCTAATGCAGACTCTTTTTTAATATTATAAATAGGTAGAACCTAAAAATAGAAATACCCAACTTACCGGTTTTTGCTTTTAGTATATCTGGACAGATCAGGCGTAGTAAATACGATTTATTTAACTCGGGATCAACCAGAGTAATTTCCTCGAACTTGTCCATAACTAACCAACCATGCACTAAACGGTATTCGACAGGAATTAAGGTTATGTGTTATAGCATGAGGCCGGCGTCATATGGGCGAGCCAAAAACCACGGAACATATACAAAATCTAGTAATTTTTCCGTTCCGTCTTTAAAATTCACTAGATTTCGTATACGTTCCGCGTGGTTTTTGGCTCGCCATGTGACGGCAGCCTGACACATGACACCAATGTGCAATATCCCACAAAATTTAACCGCTAAATATCATAAATCTCTCCCCCCCCCCCCCCCCTTTTGACGCCATATTGGTTTCACTGCAGATGCCTCTGGATGCTGGCCGCAGTACTTGCAGTGAAAAAAGGAACATGCCCGAAGTCTATCGATAAATTTTTCGTCGATTCAGCTTTCATTTAGGGTATTTCGAAAAAATTTTTTTCCAAAATATTTCTCCTTTGACGTCATATGAGCACCTCAAACACCGTGGAACAATAGCGATCGGGCTTATGATTGATGCGATTCAGCTTATCAAGAAGTTTGCCGTGTTTGTTTGTATTAACAGAGGTTTCGGTCTTACAGTAATTCACCTAGTCGCGTAACCCATAAGTCGATTGTGGCAACCTTCAGCATGGGCAAAATGGGGACGACAGCGCCGTATTTCATTAATAGATTGACCCTAGAACGGTACACTGACAATGAGTATGACGTACCCAAGCCTTTTTTCCACCTCGTGGAACTCTTATCCATTCCAACTCGTGTACTCTTATCAGGTAGATTCTAACGGTTTTATTCTACCACGTGAATTCGATTCATGGTTTCCCCTCAAGCATACAATAGGTTTCAATCCCAAGTTCAACTTTTTGTATCCAGCACAACGGATTAAAGTTCGCTTTGGGTAGCTCACACCCATGTATGCCGTGTACGTTACTTTTTCAAGTGGATAAGTTTTTCCTTTCTATTGACGTTGACGTGTGTAATCACAATACCATTTTGTCATTTCAATATTTAATTGTGAGGTAATTTGACAAAATACACCATAGTACGTTCAAGTGCAGTATATAAGTTACAAATGTTATAAAATAAAAGAAAAGAAAAAAACGTTTATCATTTCAACGCTGCTATATTCCTACGTAACAAAATGGCTTTGAGATACAATTCAAATTGAACATCAAAACGCACTGAGAAACAAAGTCGCTGATCCTTCTGCAACTATTAACAAGACCGTAAAACGAAGAAAATCTGCGCGTCCTGTCTGAGACACATGTGTGAGGAACACAGAAGCCCACTATGTGAATTTTGTTCAACGAATGACGAATAAATTGTATGCAGAACGATGAAAAGTTTATTAAATACATTTTATTCTTTTCGTAATCACCACAGATTTACTTATTTAAAAAACCCTCCTTTGACGCTGCCTGATAGTTATTTTTTTTAATATGGACCACGTAATTTTCTTTTCAAATAGTAGCACCGTGTCCATTTATAATGCCATCGGAAGTAATAAAAAGGATCAGAAATTCAAAAAGTTATGAAATTCACAACGAAAGACTTGAATTTTCTGATATAAAAAAGCCTTACTTTCATATTCTTCAAAATAATTATACTTTTTAGAGCGGACTAAGAGGGGAGCTGTAGCGCAGTGGGTAGCGTGCTCGGCTCGCACGCAGTGGCGCGCGAGGTGGCCGAGTTCGATTCCCACTGTCGGCAACAATGGAAAAATTTTCTAAGTGCTTTTTCTGCGACCCAAGTACACTAGGACCTCGATTTAATGGTCCTCGATTGAATAGACAGTCCCCACCATGTCGCACTTATCGATCGATTTTTCGCGTGGTGGGAGATGGTGGGGGACGCTTAAAGTCTCCCCGATCAGGCCCGTAGCACGGAGTGCCGATGCGCAGATACAGCATGGGCGGGCATACGCTACCTCGATTTAACAAGGTGCGATGCGGAGCCGGTCCCGCCACTGGCCGTTAAATCGAGGTCGTAGTGTACTTCGGAACCCACCTAAAAAAGTAGATCCAAAGGAAACCAGTGCCTTGGTGTGGTGACGAAAGGCTGGGAAGATGTCTCGGGTTCGATTCCCGATGTCGTAGTACAGCTGATGAAAGCACAACGGACTCGGACGTAGCTCCAGAAACAGGACGTACGAACTACGACTGCCTCTGTCCCAAAGTGCTGACATCTAGCGTGTGCGAGACGAGCTCCGGCAGCGAGAAGCATTTTGCCGTAGCACAGCAGATGGTAAAAGCACAAACGGGCTCGGACGTAGCTCCAGAGGCAGGGCGTACGAACTAAGACTGTTTCTGTCCCAGGTGCTGACATCTAGCGGGTGTGCGACAAGCTCCGGCAGCGGGGATCGAACCGGGGACAAACGAATACGAGATGAGACCAAGGTTAGATGGTGTTGGGAGCCCGCAACCCTCAGGGGAGTCGGTGTAAGAACTCATACCATAGAGCGGACTATAATGGCAAATTTTTTTTTTATCAAAAGTGTCAACCGTCCTCTTTAAAATGGTGCAAGAGAATTTCGAAAATATTAAAAATTACAGAAATTATGATTTTTTGACGGAAAGCATACATTTCTGAACGATACCTTCGAATAACACGATTTATTTATAAAAAATTGTTGCAAAATCAGACTTTATCCGACTCACTCGTATTCTGAACCTTCAACGGAAAATTCTGCGTTGGGTTCATGAAAAAATCTCTATTACAGCCGAAACCATCGTTTCCTGAAGTTGGTTGGGTGGCAAACATCTAGTGTACCGGTATAGTGATCGGACGCGGAAGTGTATCGTTCTAGGTTTAAATAAAAACGAAATATTTTTTGTATTGACGTGACGTAGCCGCGTACATCATAGAAATAAAACTCATCAAATCGTAATTTTTGCGTAAGAACATTTGTATGGGAGTAATACAATATGATGCCTCTCGCTGATCCTTCCCGCCGCTTTATACCCCCCTCAATACAGCGATCAACATGCCTTATAAATCGATTTTTCTCTTTCTCGTTCGATTTCCTGAGATGAAAGAAGCACACTAAATTATCAGTCATTCCCTATAATTTATTTTGTATTATTTGTATTTCTCAACGTTGCCCAGTAACACGATTTATTCCGGCATAATTCGATATTCCTAGGTGTATCGTTCGTTGATAATTCAATCAGAGATCCATGCATCGTAGGGAACCTGAGAAAAGAGCTTTTGCACAAAGGACGTCATCACCTGAACGAGCTTTCTTCGCAGATCTGGTTTCATCTCCTTCAGCAGTTCTTGGCTATTACTGTTGATGAAGAGATTAAGCGCGGCCTCTGCACAAAATAAGTTGCATCACAAACACACAATCTATCGCCGATTTTTGATTTCATGAACATAGGTGTGAAAAAAAAAATCACTCACGTAGTATCGTATTTCCACCGTGTACATTCTCGACTCCCATATTAATATTCTCAACGCTAAAGTCCATTTTGAGTTCCTGCAGGCTCAAATACTGTCGATCCTGGCGAAGGACCGGTTTCGCCCTGATGAATACTTTGGCTTTTACGCCATCTGTGATTTCAAAGAATCAAATTAATTGCGCGTATTAGGAATAATTCATAATCTATATAAATATAAATTAAATGCTGTTCGTTGATAAGCGCATCACTTGAGAATGGCTGGACCGATTTGGCTATTTTTTTTTTTTTTTATGTTCGTAATAGTCCGAATAAGGTCTTTGGGGAAAGAAAAATTGGAAAAGTTGCCCGGAAAATTGGAAAATTCTCGAAAAACTGGAAGTGCTTTTTTCGATGGGATTTTTATATCAACTCAAGACCATAAACTCACGATTCAAACGATGGATATGCGTAATTTTGTTTTGTTCGTTATGGTCCTGGAAAAGTTTTCAGGAAAAAAAAATTCGGGACAATTACAAAGGAAAGTCGGAAAATTCGGACAAACTGCAAAAATCATAATTTTTTTATGCGCTCTCGATCATAATTGACGATAGGAACGACATATTTGGTTGATTCTTTTTTTGTTTTGTTCGTTATGCTCCCGGGATGGAAGTAATAACTCAATTGACTGTTTTCAACTGAAAAGAAAATCTGGAAGATCTGGAGAAAAATCTGGAAAAACGCATTTCAGCCTAGATTAAAATAAAATTACATTTGTTTTAACTTTTGTGTTGTTTCGCGATCTGTCCAACAAATGTAGTTATTTTGTTTCTATTCCAATTTATTTCGCTACGTGCGCAAATATTGTGAATCAAGCCAATCGGTTACAAAGTGACGAAAAATTTTTTCAGTTGTTTATTTTAAGGGGTTACATGGGTTTCGTCGGGTAAAAAAAGGCCTATTTTCAATCATTTTTTTTCTATATAAAAAATTATTTATTTAATTCAAACTTTTTTCTGTCTTATAGATACGCATTCAAAGAAAAATTTCTGAGATTGTCAAAAAAAAAAAAATTAAAACTCCGCTATTGTGACGTCATTTCCGGTGACCCTTCGAAAAAGTCGGTTGTCAAAAGTTCTCGAAAACTACTCAACCGATCTTGATGAAATTTTACACAGGTGTTCGAGATACAATTTACTCGTGCTTGGACGAAGGATTTTTTTTTTTTCAATTACAACTATTTAAAAAAAAAAAAAATGTCAAGCTAATTTGACCGAAATTTTCATTTTTTGGAAAAATGTCTGCCAAAATTCCAATTTTTACTTTTTTTTTCTTTCCATCTTTCAATCACGAGTTTATGGTCTTAACTAAAACACGTATTATTGTTTTTTCATTTTAGATGATCCTGTCAGGAGTTATGCTGACAACGCGGACGCACCTTTTTTTCGAAGGGTCACCGGAAAGACGTCACAATGGCGGAGTTTTAATTTTTTTTTTTATCTCAGAAATTTTTCTTTGAATGTGTATCTATAAGACAGAAAAAAGTTTGAATTAAATAAATAATTTTTTATATAGAAAAAAAATTATTGAAAATAGGCCTTTTTTTACCTGACGAAACCCATGTAACCCCTTAAGTTGAATTGTGGTTGTAAGTTCATCGCAATCTTTTCATAAAAAGAATTAAGTTTTGTCGTTTTATCTCAAATAAATTTACAGATTTACCTACGTAATACGGTGAGTTTTGAAGTGACAAACGGTTATACAGTAACAACAAAGTGAATGGTCCATTTTCAGTTGAATTGTGATTCTTCGCATCGCACATTGTGTCGCAAAATCGACACAATTGAATTGACACAATTTAATCGCATTGCAATGCCGCCAATACGACGGAGCAATTTAGGTCGCAGAACTCGCAATGCTACAAACCAAATGAATTTTCGAACTGCAGAGCAACGTGAAGAGCAAAATGAAATTGAACGGAATCGATTAAAAAACCTTGAGATTCATTGTGGTTTAAAATTTAGTGGAAGAAAATAAATCATTTGGTTGACATGAATCAATTGTGACTTAAATTTTGGAACAAAACGGCATGGTTCCAAGTCGATCACATTCCAGGCACATCACACATTTCCAGCATCTCAGCGGTGTACTACCGATAGAATTTATCTCGCATGGAAAATTTCCCATTGGCGTACTTCTGAATGTTCTCTTCCTCAAATTTAATATCCATGGCCACAATCGTTAACATAATACAACGATCACTCAGAATAGTATATTATGCTGCAAGGACTGAACGACAGTGATTTTTGATCAGGGTGAAGTCGAGTGCAGCCAACTTCACCCGAGTCAAAAATTACTGTCGATCTGTCCGCGCTGCATACTATACTTTTTGTAAGTGCACGGAAAGTGATAAAGATGCAGATAAAAATGCTGGTCAAAAATGAAAATAATTATCCGAGAGTTTCGAGTGTCGCCGCGCGGTGACACTCGGACAATTATATTCATTTTTGTCCTGGGACAAAAAATTAACGAATTGAATCCTGGGCCTGTAAAGGACTTATTTTCCGCTCCGAAATGAGGACAAAAAAGACCCACTTTCCGTGCACGTGTTACGAAAATATGTTTTTTTCTCGTTTTTACTTTGTTTGCACATTTCTAATAGCTTTTTACAAATTCACAAAACGATCACAAACGAATTTATCGAAATTTGGACAGGACAACGTCTGTCGGGTCAGCTAGTACTATAATATATTTTTTTTCAGTTTCATATTATATATTTTTTATGCATGTAAAAACAAATTTAATGTTACTAGTATGTACTGTAAATTATTTTACAGTACATACGAGTTGCATAAAACGTAATGACCTAAATTATAACTGTAATATTTCTCACTTATATCCAAAATATATCTATGAGATATATTACGATACAAAAAGTAAGATATTAGAAATGTAGTAAAGATATATAAAAGACTAATATGTATGTATCAAAAATATTCTGCTAAGTATAGAAAGAGATTTTCCATTACACTTTTTTCCATAGGGGTTACCTGGTACTAGACATCCAAACTTGCAATTAAGACGCATCAGCACATGCAAACGTTGCCTATTACCAGGCTTCACAGACAATTTAGGATTTCATTATTTTTTGTTTCGACTAACCGTATTTGCCCCAGTAATCTCCAGCACCGCTCGCCTGGACCAGGATTAAAACTCCGCTTGAACGATATTTGGCAGCAGCACTAATTTTCGGGATGTACAGAGCGAGTTGAAGCTGTACCTCGTCGTCGGTGATTCTCGCTCTTAGACCGGTAACTCGAAGCTTTGAGACTCCCTTGGCGTCGACGTCTTTGAAATGCGCTTTGTAACCATTAGGACCTCCACCGAGAGAAATTTGAATTTCATCGAGGATAATAGGTTCTACTTCTGGATAGCCCAACTGCGGCAGACCTGGAAAAAAATATATTTTTAATATAACATAATATATGTTCATGAAAAAATTACAAGCTTCGATATTACTTCCTCGTTATTTTACCTCGGTCACAAAACTCCCTCTTCGAGAAAGTAGGCATTTTTATTCTGGCTTTTTTCATGAAGAGAGCGAAATAAAACGATAAGGAAGCCACGAGCAAGTTTCTAATTTGCGGGGTATTTACTTAGTTTTTGAAATTTTCAAAAAATTTAAATTTCCGAAAATGCGAATTCTCTTTACCGACTATTTTCAGAATGTATGTCGTAAATGGTCGTTCCCTAGTCTATTCGTGTGACATATACCCCGGTTTGATAGTTGCAAATTTACGAAATTTAGAGCGAAGGTAGCATTTGGCATAAGAATTAAAAATTTTGAAGAATATTAATCTTTATCGAATCTAAATCCATTCACGGATCATCGGCAAATTGAATTCAAACGATATGCCTTCATAGTATTAAATTCATGTAAAAAGTCAGCCGAATATCTCAAAATTCCGGGAAGTTGCGCAGCGATCACATACAATTTTCGAAATACAATAAAAATTTCATAAAATCTTAGCCGTTTTATGGAAATTGAATGCCGTCACCTGTATATTCTATTCAAGTTGAGTACTGAATTTATACCAGGTTCAAAAATTGCACAAATTAAGGCATCCACCGACTATTTAGAAAAAAAAATTTAATCAATTACTGAAACTCTTACCACAAAAATGGTCTCGAGTAAAAAAGAATGATAGCTCTAATTGTGTGCAAATTTTAATCGGATAGCTTAAGTTGTTGCACACACACACACAAACACACACACACACACACACACAAACACACACACACACACACACATATACCCATCCATCCAGTCATGTTTTCTACATGCAATTTTTCAAGTTTTCAAACATTTTTACATACATTTACACAAAAATATTAGAAATATTTTTTTTTTACCATCAGAAAGTTTTCTCTATAAGAAACCAAAATAATGAATACCTACTTTTAACTATTCTTGAACGATTGTTTGATAATGCTTATTTTAAAAAAATTTGTTACGACTTAAAAATTGCTCTGCAGAGTATTAAATAATCAAAACGACTCGCTGACGCATAAAATAATTGTATAGGATTGTTTCTGTTGGACCATTTTTTTAAAGTCAGAGCACATTGCTACTATAGGCTTTATCCTGAATTGGGAACTTCGTATTATCTAAATTAGGTCCTTTAAATAGTAATTCTATACTACAAGTTGACAGTATATCATTCAATCCTCTGACTGTACTGTGCAACTCAACAATGTCTACACTTTTACTTGAACATAGGTCTTCTGGTAACGTAGCGTTTCGACTCCAAAAAGTGGTTGGGCAAAGCAATCCTAAAAGTATTTTACACTTTAGAGCAGTTTTAGTTCATTTGATCAGCGCAATTTCGAAATCAAAAATTAATTTTTTGAAATTGTTTTTGGATGGTTATGTTTATTTGAATTATATGGAAATCTTTTCGAGTCTTGAAGCTTAAACTATTTTAATTTAATCCCCCCGGTATTTGGCCGTCAATTCATGTTAATTTTCCGACCAAGGATCGTTGTTTCCGTGCCGTTAGATATATACATACATATTTTACCACAGAGAACTTTATGAATGTTTTTTCAATCTCTTTCTCTCTCTCTCTCTCTCTTTTGTACTGGGATAAGAACTCTGCCGTCGTGTACGATGAACCTTACCACGTGCGGTATCTAGGACACTGGGTAACCATTTGTATGCACCGTTATAACCCGCTTTTTCGCGCCCGTAAAGAGCTCTTTTCTTGATTCGAAGATTCACCACGAACACGAACACTTTAAGAAGCGACGAATGCAGCAAAAAATGTCTCTCGTTTTCTTTGTTTTGTTCGAGAAATCATGGCACATAATTCAATTTATTATAATACGGATTTGACTTGATAAAAAAAAATTCACATATACATCATAACGAGTCCAGGGACAAATGTTTCCCTTTCATTTGTGGCATCTCAAGAACTAGATGGGGAATCCTTTTCAAACTTCAACATGTTCCTTTTGTAATCATTCTCTCGCCATAGATGACATTTTTTATCACATAGCTTGGTGCAGATTTTAGTGAAGGTGCTTTGTATGCTGAAACGCAAAGGCCCTTCCATATATAGTTAATGTTAAAGAATTCAACTTTAACAGTAAATATATCTTAAACTTAATGTTCAATTTCAGTTAAATTTTCTCAAACACCAAGATTCAGTGTTTATATGGAAGTTATTAAAAATTCAGATCGTTATCTTCGATTTCGCTTATTGTTCAAACTTACTTAAATAACCGTTCGGTAGATTTCGCTGAAGTACAAAGAGCAGAGCCAAGCAGAACCAAAATAAGATAAGATAAGCGATCACTAACGAACATTGGGGTGATTGTAGGTGATCGACTTCAAAAAACTACTGAGTCACTCAAGTTTAACTAGGAATGGGCCCTGTTTGTGTACATCTAAATGAGTTTACATCTTTCGGGAAATTTTAGATTATGTTTTTAACTGTTGTTTTCCTGCAGAGGAAAAAATAGTAAATGTGCGTACAGTAATTTTCCTTGGTCAAAATATAGACTCTATCAGCTCAGGTATTACGGTTTTGTATACATTTTTTCGTTTCGTATAGTGTAGTGAATGTTTTTGGTTAGTATAATCTATTTACACATATATAAAATCGTACAAGTAACTACTGAGTCAATGTCTACGACATCCTGTTTGTTCACACTCATGTCGCATTCTACCGTCAAGGGCCAATCTTATTTATTCAACCGTTTTCAATGAGATTATTGTTCTTTCAGGTTTTTTTTTAAATACTATTAACAGTTGTATCGAAGATTTTTTGATATTTTTTAAATTCGAGACCTGTCAAAATTCATCAGAGATACACGAAATAAATCAGAATGTTTTACATCGTCATTTCGAGCCTACTTTTCGGCTACAATTGTTTGCAATTCAATCATCAATGTACGATTTAAAACCAATTATTCTCAATAATACCACTGCACTTTTATTGTTTAACAAAAATATTGTAAAAGAACGCCTTACCCCTCGCAAGTTTTCGGCATTTTTCCAGAAATCCGCTAGGTGACTTTGAGCGGAGTACTCTCGCATCAGCAAAGTACCTATATTACTCTACTGATCATACCCATACAACAATATTATCCAGAGACTCCTAGCATGTGCAGATGCTCTTGATTTTTTACCGGTCGTGGAGCTTTTCAGATGAACCTAGGCCCTAAACGATAGCATGATAAAATTATTTCTGTCCAGACGATATTCAGATAGACCAGTACCTCTCTACACTAATGCAAATTACTGCTGGTTCATCAATAGGTACTGCATGTAATATCTGAACGGAAATGGATTGATTTTCTCACAATCCGTAATAGACACTATTACTTTTAAATAGTGTTGTAAATAGTGTAGAATCAGTATAGTAGTGAGCGCGTGTAGTTGACTACTTGGTAATAATGACGTCCATAGCGTGCAATATTGTGCACTATTCAATCCTATAAGTCACCTATATCATGAAGACCTATTGGTCACCAGTAGTGATCACTACAAGTCCATTAGTATTTTTGCATTATCGAATTATCATCATTAACTATTAACTATTATCATCTCCAGAGAAACCTCATTGGGCAGTTTCTCTTATACAAGTTTATATATTCTGATTCAAAAGCTAAGGTCACACGAGTTTCGAGTCTTCAATGCCCATGAGTTCGTAATTTTATTGCAATGTATCCGGTAATTACTTTTTAATTATACTTTGACTATGGTTAAAATATGATTACTTTAACTTGTGTACTTTGTTTGACATGTGCGTTTGATATTCAATTTAGAGAAAATCGATAAAAGAATTCAGGTTTTATGAATTTTTTTCGAAAATTGTCTGTGATTGATCTATAGCTTTCGCAAATTTTCAAGTATCCGGTTATTTGTTTATAAATGATTGCAGTATCATAAAAAGATGGTTGGTATTGAATATTTATGGAATTGTAAATTTTTTGAAATTTTCACTCTTCATGAGTGAGCCGTCAGTTTCCACGCGCATAGGCTATATGGGACAAACCTCTCCGGTACTGAGTTAGGAAAGAATCGATGCAGCGGTGCAGATTTTCTTTAAAGAATTAATTTTTTTGAATATTTTAAAAATTGAATCAACACCCTGAAAATTCGAAGCTTTCTCATTGCTTCCTCAATATTTGATGAATCCAAAATTGCAAAACGCATCTGCTCATGGAGGAGGAGTAATGAGTGAGATTACAATAATGAGGAAGCAATGTGCTTATTTCTTATTTATTCGTGCGTTGTTGGCAAAACTAAGAAGAAATTATGAAAATTAGAGAAAACAAATTTTATGGGGGACTTTGTACAATTTTGAACAACCCTTATCGGGAAATTTCGCATAGCTTGGGTACAAAGATATATTGCTAAGCAATTAGATGTGTGTACAACGGCGGGGTCTACAACAAGCAGGCACTTAACCTCGTATGAAAATCCAACACAGAACGCTCTTACTCTTTGAACGAGGGGTTAAAAATACAGTGCTTCAAAAAAAATTGTTCCATGTCACGTTTATTTATTGTTATTTATCATTACATTGGACAGCATAGAATTCGCTTTTGTGACAAACCATATGATGAAAAAGTCATTGCTCTTAATAATTTATTTGCTGATGAATTATTCATCGAAGGTGCAAGACAAATAAATGCATCACAACTCACCGTTTCGAAAATATTCCACGAGTGTATTGGCCGATTTTGCGAGACAAGCCTCAAGCTCGGGATCCTTTTTCGAGCACGTTTCGATGAATTCAAGACCGCGATATTTTCCAGTTGCTTCCACCCTCAATCCGATGATGAATGAACACACGAAATACAACAATGTTACTCGGTTCATTTTCGAATAAGTATAGTTTTAACGTTGTAAAAAATATTTCGAGCAGAACAATTTTTTTTTTATCGAATTCTCTGATTTTTAGTGACTCGGCACGAAGTTTCAATTCGTTAGATTCGTTTCGTTTTTTTTTTCTTCTCGAGCTTGACGTCGAAACTATGAGCGAGGCGAATGAATAACTTTGCCCGAACACCGAACCAGCGTCGTCTTTGCCTCGAGTGACCGGTTGTAGGAGATGTGTACGAACTTATATCACCTTGACCTTGCCCCCCCCCCCCCCCGCCCCTCTATTGGAAGGAGAATCGTGTTCGACATATCATATAACTATACGAGGGACAGGATGCCACAGAGTGAGAAGAGTCTTCGTGTTTATACTCAGGGTCTCGACATTCTTCAAAAACCAATAATGTATAATAAATATATATGTCTTCGTCAACAAACGTTGTAGCGTCCAAGCGCCAAGTAATTATGAATTTTACGAGGTACTGTATATATTAGACTGCCTCAAAAAAAACTCTATTTTTTTCGATCTCCCCACTTCATGCAATCATAGTTTTTAACAGAATATATTGAACCTCGTGAAAGAAAATCACCGTGCGATTTTTTCAAGTGGTGTCGCATCGAGATTTTGTATTTGCCATTTAATTAACACGCAAGAAATCCAATTCCAACGGTTGGAGAGAGATAATTATTTTTCTATACAACGTACGGAACTCCCTATTGATAGTATTTGACAACTTATATGTTTTCTTCGAATCGGTGCGTCGTTGAAAATTTTAAGCCGCACGATCTTCGAGATACTCAAGTATTGTGTAAGACGTGGTTTTTCGCCTTTTCGGAAAATAGGTATACCTATATATATAGGATAAACTCCCAGCTTCCTCGACTGGGCTACAGTAAAATGTCGAATAATATCCGTCAAATACATGAAATACATTAAATTTATTCATTTTAACTGAACCCGATGTGCCTGATGTCTATCGGGAAAATAAAATTATAAAAAATTTGAATATAAACTTTTTCGTGTAGAAAAAAATATTTTTTGTTTTGACAAATACTATTTTTACATTAACCATTTCCATGTGTCAGGTTTTGATTGGTTGAAAATATTATTTATTCATTGAATACTTTTTTTTGTGTTTAAACAAAAAATTTCCATTTTAGTCCGTGAAGGTGGATTAACTTACCTATGAGTGCGAGAGAGATAACTGAAATGGGGGTATTACAATATCTGCGGCCCCTATTTCTGACCACGTGATCTTTATATTTCGACCAAAAGAAACACTTTTTCTACAGTAAAAAAAATCGACTTTCGATCAAATAACGACGCTATAGCGATTGAAAGTAAAAAAAAAGTCGATTTGGTAAATTTCCGATCTACGGCGATTTTTTCATGGGTTTCATGGGTAGTTGTGTCATATTGCGTGCGTGCGTGCGTGCGTGCGTGCGTGTGTGTGTGTGTGTTTGGGGAGTATCCACCGGGGTTCAGGGGCGGAGCCCCGGTGGGGACCAGGGGCGAAGCCCCAGCGGGGTGGTTTGGGGCGGAGCCCCCCCCCCCCCCGACTGTCACAAACATAGATTTTTATGTTTCAAATTTTTTATTTATTTGAACATTTGATTTTCGATCAAATAACGGCGCTAGAGCGATTAAAAGTACTAATTTATCCCCTGTGTAGATGCTTCGGCACCGCGTTCCTGAGCCGAATATCAACTTTTGTCACTCTTGAAAAAGTGTTTTTTTTTTTGTCGAAACATAAAGGTCACGTGGTCAAAAATAGGGGCCGCAGATATCGTAATGCTGCCACTGAAATTTTTGGACAGAAATTTCTCAGCTATATATATAATACCCCAAGATCTTCAAAACTATCGGATATTTCACGAACATTTTGTTGGATAGCAACGAGAGAGATTTTACTGCAAAACTGATCCCGATCGCCGATATGCAGGAAAACTTGAGGCAAATATCTCCGATGAATTTTGAAGGTCGAGGGATATTCGGAGGAATATTTCTTCCATTACGATCTTGGCCAATCAGTACAGTATTTGAGGAAAATTTTTTGATATTTAGTTTTGTATTTTTGCGTAAATTTCTGTTCAAATGAGTTCTGTCCGAATCGATTCATTTTTGGATTTAGCGTCATGAAATTTATTCAAACTCAGACACAGGTTTGACAGATGATATTTCAATAAAATCTGCCACACACTCGGGAAAAAATTGACAGGCTACAAGGAAGTTATCGGTCTGGATAGTTTCCTCGTGGCCAGGGGTTTTATCAGATTGAAACAAGCTACGTAAACGAGAATTCTGATTGGCCAAGATCGTAATGGAGGAAATAATCGGAGATAAATTATATATAGCGCAAAAAAAAAACGTCAAGTTCTGTGTCAGTAAGAATTCTGGAAGGCGTAACGTTTTGTTTTTCCTCACAATCTTGACTATCTATGATAAATCTCTGTTCAAAAATTCATTGGTAAACAGACCGTTCGTAAACCACAAAAAAAAAAAAAAATATAAATCTTCCCGAAACACTGGGCGGCTATTGAAAAGGTTGCGAAATCAAGAAAAACTTAAAGTTCCGAAAATGAACGAAAAAACTATGTGCCCAGTGTGCGAGGGTTTTAAGCCTATCCCAGCAAGACAGGTGCCCTGCCCTACTACTATATAGTACTACTACTACTGTATTTCATGTATTTGACGGATTTCATTCAACATTTTACTGTGACCCAGTCGAGGAAGCTGGGAGTTTATCCTAGGTGCCCATTTTCCGAAAAGGCGAAAAAACCACGTGTTACGCAATATTCAATATCTCGAAGATCGTGCGGTTTAAAATTTTCTACGACGCAACGATTCGAAGAAAACATATAAGTTGTCAAATGCTATCATAGGGAGTTCCGTCCGTTGTATAGAAAAATAATTATCTCCCTTCAACCGTCAGAATTGGATTTCTTACGTGTTAATTGAATGGCGAATAAAAAATCTCGAGGCGACACCCTTTCATAAGGTTCAATATTATGTTAAAAACTATGATTTCATGAAGTGGGAGATCGAAAAAAATGAAGTTTTTTTTATGCAGTCTAAATGCTTCAAAAAAAGAAAAACACCTTTTTTAAAAATATGAAAAAATTCCCAATAATCTGTGATAATATGTAGAACATTGTAAGCAATCACCCAGAGTGGGGAGATTTTTTTTTTCTAATTTTAGGAATTTTTTCGACGATAAAAGCGTGTAAAACGCAGAAAAAAAATCGCCCCACTCTGGGTGATTGCATAAAATGTTCTACACATAATCACGGATTTTTGGGAATTTTTTCATATTTTTAAAAAAAGGTGTTTTTTTTTGGCAAAATTTTTTTTTTCAAAAACGGCTATTTCGAAAAATCTAAAAAAATTTTAAAGTACCCTTTAGACTCAATGTAATCATAGAAAAAATAATTAAACAAATCCGAGAGGGTCAGGGTCATGGGTTCATACACTTGGGATGGAATGCCCCATATATATATGTGTGCGTGTTCGTGTGCGTGTGCGTGTGCGTGTACGTGTGCGCGTGCATGTGCGTGCGTGCGTGCGTGCTTGCGTGCTTGAGCGCGTGCGTGCGTGTGTGTGTGTGTGTGTGTGAATAGCCGAACACCCGTTTGTTTAACAGCAGAAGACTTTTTTTTCGTTCGGAGAAGCGTAAAAGTAGAACTTTGAGCTATCGTTAAAATTGAAAACTTATTTTCTTCATAACGATAGTCCCCGCTGTGGTTTCAATTTTCATATCTACTTTCCCTTCAAAACTTCGCAAAGAAAATTCGTGGTTTCAAGTGACAAGATGTGGGAAGTCGTAGGTATTTAAAAAATTGAACCGTACGTTTGATCGCCATAGGATCGGGAATTCGATGTATGGAAGTGCGCGAAAGAAGAAATCGGTTGTCACGTACGTTCGAACGTCACAGAAATGTTGGACGTCTCGTTTGCAGCTATACGCACACCTGACTCAATTAGTAATTATAGGAGGCTCCGTTAAGTCGAGGAATGGCCACGAGCTTCTTGGACAATGGGAACGTCAGAACACGAGGAAGAGACAAAGGCGAGAAAAACCGCTACTCTCGATATTCTGTCTTACGCAGATAAATTTGACAAATCACGCACAGACGAGAATTCGGGGTAAAGAATAATTCATCACGAACAATCTACAAATGAAGAAACGCGGCAGCGTCTTGACGCCAATTAACAATTTCTTTTAAGTCTTAATACGCTCACTACATTAAATATACCGTTGCCATACAAACAAAAATGTTTGGTCAGAATGCACTAGTATATAACTAGATTTTTTAAAAGTTAAATAATTCACAATATTTAAAATATAATAATCCCATTCAACAGCGTAATCATAAAGACGTGGTAGAGGCTCCTTTTTTAAAACAGTTTTATGTCTTCGTGATTGGACTATATTTACTTTGTTGGCGCTTTTTATATGAATCTCTTATCGGGCAGCCAGTTAGCTACCTCGCTAAAAAGCATATGCGCTAATCATCTTTTGGAGCTCCAGCACATGAGATGCCTTTTAGAGGAGTAGAAAATTTTAAGAGAATTTTTTTAAGTTTACACCAATCGAAGCCTGTAATAATCTCGCGCGTTAATGTTTAATTCATGGTTTAACAGCCGTGTGTGAGGCTTCGGCTGAGTTGATAAATTGTATACAATTGGAGAGCTGTTAAACCCAAACTCAAACCCAAACCCAAAATTTTGTCCGCCAATATTTCCGTCGTATACCTACTCAGATTTTTTCATCCCTTCTCCTTTGTTACCAATTACTTGGAACCTATATTATCTCATATATATACACTGTAAAAATGTGGTGTTGAATTCAACACTAATTCAACACCGCTCACGAATTCTATAGTGGTCCACCCCACTCTGTGTGACCTGTTGGTATTGATTGTCCGATGTTAAGTATTGATAGTTGACACCAGACTGCGGTTCATCCAATTTAGCACCAGGACGGATTCTACAGTGGACTCTAATACTTTACGGTGTGTTACAATAACACACTTTAAGTGCGTTATTTTTGTACGCATATTTATCGTGTCAATGGAGCCAAATGAAAAACGCGGGTCAAATTGGCATAACAAATATTGTTTATTATTTATAAATTAGCAATTAGGAATGATCGATGAATGAATTTAAAACTGTTATTCCATTTTTTTGAAAGTCCTGTAAATTAAAAATAAAAAAAAATAAGTCGTTGACCGGGATTTGAACCCACGATCCTCCAATCGACGAATTCAGCACTTTCGACCCTCAAATTTAATTTATTAATTTTTTTTTGTTTTAAATTAAAAATTTGAAGATTTTTTTTTTTATTCGAAATTGTCGAAATTGATTTTGAGCCTACCTGAGATTTTACCTGAGACCTACCTAACGACCGACACTCTACCACTTCGCTATTGATTCCTTATGAATTTCTTGTGTTTAAATGATATTAGTATAAGAGTTCTCATACACCATTCGGTGTATCCTATGACTCCAAACGAATTTACGTACAATTATTCTGGGCGATTAAACTTCACACATAGTCGTATATTTCAGTATATGCGCAACACCGTAATGTGTGAAAAATAAACACCGAACAAGTGCAACGCAAATTCGTTTCTAGCTAAGACCGCCACTCGGGAGATATTCGCTCAGAACGGCGTTAACATGCCGTTAATAAATATTCCGGGTTCAGTCTTTAAGTCTGTATATCTCCAAAGTTGTTTGCCAAAATGAATTATAATTTTAATTGAAATAGTATTCAGTCGGTGAGTTCGACTGCACCTTCGAAGCACACATTTACGCTGGATTTAACTAATCCCGACATTAGAGTGGTGTCGCATCAGAAGATAAACGGTGTACTTTCATGACAAAATTGTGCGCGATGTGAAATCATGAAATCAGAACGGTGCTGCCGATAACACCCCAGATTTTAACCACTAACACCTCACCAAATTGACACCCCTGATTTTTTACAGTGTATACAAATATATATACTTACACCTACTACACTGCCGTACTTTTCGAGAACCTCAAGACTTTCAAAAGGTTCCTCTGTTACATCGATATACTAGTACCATCGACTTGAAATTTTTACAGCCTAATAATGTTTATACTCGGAGCGGGTGTGTGAAAAAATTCAATAAGATTAGGGGCCTCGTTGTAAAGATATTAAATTAAAAGAAAATGTTATTCAATATGCGTTCTAATGGCCACACACAAAAACAAATTTTAATCGTTCTGCAGTTCACGAACCTGAATTGACAGCATCTTTAAAAAAACTGTATGACCTAGTTCTATATGTAATGAAACCGTGTGAAAAGCTCACCTTAATTAGAAGCATTTTCGTCGAGTTGCATTATATATATATTAAATAGGTTATGCATTATATGCAACTTATTTAACAATGCAGAAAAAAAGACGTTTTCGGAATAAAATCCTAGAGTTTTTCTAGCGTCTTTTCGTGGTAAATAGTATTCATAGTAACTCATCTATCGTTCATTATTATACTTCTCTACGCTTTGATGAGGGAAAAATAAAATGATAAAAATTTGACACTTTTTGTGCTTGAACTGGAAATGCCGCTGATACTATACGCAATAGAGTAAAATTGCACATAGATAATTTTCTGGGAACTAAATTCTCTATAAAAAAAAGTCTGCACACAAGTTGCAAAAATAATTTAAAATAAAATAATTTCAAGCTGCGCTGGCTTCATTTGAATTTATTTCTATATAAATTTTTTTACCTGGCAATGGCTTTCTTGTTGTGTCTAGTTGACGTATGATTTTTTTTACATTTTTTTAAATTCAAAACTATCGTGGTGATGCGTAATTTAACAACTAATGGGTCCACTATTCCGCGATAACGAAAATAACGAAAATAAGACTTTCTCGTCACGCCACTTATTAGGACGCCCCTCATTCATCCGCTATTGACTTTTAATGTATGTTGTCACGGACTTCTTTTTATAGATAATTTAATTATTTACCTAGATTCTCTAGAAATCTCTAAAAATTGTTTTTGAGAAATTCACTCTATCTTGCATAGTTCGGACAGTGTTTGGAGTTGAAACTCGGAAAACGTGAATTTTGAATGTTGTTTTTGTAACAAAAAACGTTAATATTTCAAAAACTTAAAGGAGTATGTTGTTTTTTATCTCCAGGCAAAAATTATTCGACTGGTAACCCTATATCAGTGATGCAACGCGTAAATGTGACTGCCGTCATTTTATTGTCACGTTATCAATATAAAAAAGATCCATATGTCACGAATCTAAAGGTTAAAATGACGTCAGGTACGCCGGGTTAGGGTAAGTATTCTCGTATTGCGCCGTACTTCGTGATTTTCGTATATAATATGTGTCATTTTTTTATTTTCAATGAAAAAAAAAAAACAATAAAGAAAAATGCTACGACAAAATACATGTTTTGTCACTTATTCCTGCCACCTCCTGAAATCTTCCCAACGTCGTTTCACTCGTACTCTATATATACTACTTTATTTTACGATCCTTTTTTCGAATTTTAAACGTTCTCAGTTCATTCACGTAAAACGAATCGCAGACGATCTTCATAAACTGGTCATGACGTATCACTCATTATAAAAACGTCACTTTACATAAAAATTCGTAAAAAAAAAATCGACGTTATACGTGGGTCAATTGACGGTAAAATAAGCACACAGAGTACCAGAATCAGTTATCCCGAGTAGCAATTTGATAGGGCCTGCTTGATGACCCATCGGACGTGGATGAGATGCATGGGTTCTTTCTTTAAGACTATATAGCCTGATATTCAACTTATCAGGCTGACATTATTAAGATTTCGTTGAGGTATCCCTCTGATATCAGCCTAATCAGGTGACCCGTGTCGATGATCCTTATATATTTATACGTCCGGATACGCCGTGTATTATAGGGTGTTATTACTTTATTACGCACGGATGAGGTACTGCCAACGCGTGTTAGATGAAAAAAAAAACTTCGGTCGGATCTGGATAGTCTGAACCTTCTCGTGTCCGGTTTAAAACAGGAGCCGATAAGGATATTAATTTTTCATTCGTACTATTTAATTTAAAAATTGAGAAATAAAAAAATCAATATAAAAAATTAATCAAACTACTGAATAATAATTATTGGAAATTATTCAAAATTATTAATATTAATAATAATTTAACGGTCCCGCCCTATAACCTAAATTCTCTTTCCCAAACATAGCATTCTCACGCCAGCTTCACCAACTTTACTAGACTCACGCTCAAACTTTAAGGAAGTTCTCTCGGTACCTATAGAGTCAAAACAGAAAGTTTCTTTCTCATGACCCACGTAGTATTTGATGTGGCAACGTCGCTTTTGTTGATGCGTGCGTGTTAACCTGACTCATGGTAGTTCTCATTCCAGGTAGTCTGCTATAGTTCAGTGACAGAGACAGTTGGTGACAGTGTACACGTTTGAATTTTGAATAGCGCGCCATAACCTTTAATCCTCCAACGTCACCACATCTCTCTCACAACAAATGGAAGGCTACAATTTGTGTTTTATATTTGCTTGTTACTCTTTTCATAAGCACCCTTTGAATGATTCCTAATCTTTTTTCTTTCTTTTGTGTAAGTTTCATTAAATCCTGTCCATCAATTACGCAAATACGAATGATAAAATATACCCAATTCGGGATTTTCCCTAAGAGCCTGTGTTGATTGACTCAAAACGTAATGACTGATATCTCGATCCAGAGGTACCCTCAACACACAAAAATTGGTATGAACTATTTTTACATCTTAATCTAACATTCTGCAAAATTTCATTAATTTCTATCCATTAATTCTGTTTCCGAGAGAACTCCCTTAAATCTCAGCTCAACTCCTTTCCAGCTAATCTCCTAACCGTCAGCATCTCAATCCCATTGACTTTAGTCCCACGGAAATTACCTCGGTACCTCGTGGCATCCCCTCCAATCCTAGGCCCTTGTTTCCTCTTCAACCTTACGACTTCATCTCTTCAGTCCGAATCTTACCATAGACTCTTCAACTTGCACTCTCCCAAACTTAGCCTTCTTCTATTAAATAGTTATTCTCTATCAACAAGCCATTTTCATTTATTCAACCTACCACTTGACTGTTGCAATAGTATTATTATTAATGAATTATTAAATTATTATTATTATTATTTATCATATTTTTTTAATAAAAATTATACACTAAATTTTATATTATATTTTAAAAATGGATATATTTTTTACTCGTCTTGTATGCATGCTTTTATTGGTTCTCCATGGGGTTATAAAGACTCCCGTATCCTTCCTCTTTACAATTCATTATCCTATTACAGTCAAACCTCGGGCACTGTCTACTCGGGCACTGCGGAATCCACAGTGCCGCTACAATAGAACCCCTCATGAACAAAAAAAATTTATGATTTCAACGAGTGAAGGGTACCGATATCCGTATGATACGGGCCTGGTACTTTATTCTCATTGGTTAGTAAGAAGGTTAGGTCCTTCAGTCAGTGCCCGAGGCTCCTATGCCCGAGCTCAGTCAGTGCCCGAAGTTCGACTGTATATCTTTTCTTACACTCTATTACGCTTCTTACATGCTATTCTACTTTCTTACTCCTATTACTAACGTGCTCCTATACTCTGCTCTCTCCGACTTCTTTACTTTCCCGTCATCACACCTCACGCTTACGCTCTGCATCTTCTTTTCGTCTTCACCTTTCTCTTTTCTTCCATTACCCTCTTCACGCAGCTTTTTTTATGAAAATTTTCCATATTTTACATATTTACATACGTCTTCTCTCTCTCTCTCTCTTTCCACTTTACTCCAACCCCCCTCCGCACTCACTGCACGCCTCGTTCTCGCCCTTCTTTTTCCCCTCTGCCCTTAAAATTCTCCACTCATCTCCTCCTTTGGCTCATTCCGTTCTTTCCGTTCTGTTCGCTCTCTCCACCGAATCGAGCACTGCCTTCAAGTCCACGAACATAGCCACCAGTTTTTCCTTCTCCCTTATCGTCTTCCTGTTCACTAGATAGTTTAGTACAAACGCGTTGTCTGTCGGTCCCACTCCCTTTTTAAGCTCTATCTGATTCGGCAGAATCATCGGCCTTTCTTCTACCCCTTCCTCTAACTTTTTCGTCAGTACCATCGTGTATATTTTATCCAACGATGGCACGAGTGTTATCCCCCCTGTAGTTATCGACCCCCCCCCCCCCTCCCCCCGCCCCACCACTTTTTCACTATCGGTGCTATTACTCGATCTCCTTCCACTCCTCCAGCTACCCATCTGCCCTCTACACCATTCTGAAAATCTT
This sequence comes from Rhorus exstirpatorius, assembly GCA_963564615.1. Taxonomy (NCBI): domain Eukaryota; kingdom Metazoa; phylum Arthropoda; class Insecta; order Hymenoptera; family Ichneumonidae; genus Rhorus; species Rhorus exstirpatorius. The sequence goes on from OY751315.1 coordinate 16,442,558, forward strand.
CCACGCTATTTCCACCATCCTTTCCCCTCCATGACTCGTTCGGTATATTTGCCCCTCTTATCGCTTTCCTATTTTTTTAAATAATTATTTGTGGTTTGGTAGTGCTAAATTTAAAGCTATTTCAAAAATAATGAAATAACAGTTTTATAATGTGTACAGTTGTTCGCGATCAGGATGCCCGGATAATGGCAGGATCACAGCCTGATCCCCGACCCTTATGAGACTTGACGTTACCAACCTGATCAGAGCCTGATGTAGCAGCCTGATGTGGGCCTGATCAGGCAGTAAAGCAAACCTGATGACGCCGTGATCAAGCCTTGATTTGAATTTCTTTCGGGATAGTAGGACATCAAGGATCACAATTGGTGCAAATATGGACAGATTGCTCTATCGAGATTCCGAATAGAGCGTGAGGATAAAAAAACGCTAAGTAGGGTTTGGATTAGTATCTGCAGGTTCAAAGCAGGATCAAAATTTCAAGTCGAGTTTGTATCGTCTTTTTCAGACAAATTAGAATAGCTCTCCTAATCTGAAAATATTAAGGATCTGTTGATTGACCTTCTATAAGTTCCTGCAATACATAAAAGAGTAATGATCCGATCTGATTGTTTTTCGTTGCATATTGACGCTCTTTAATTCTGTACATCACGCCTGATTCGTATAAAAATGCATAATTATGTAAAAAAAATCGAAATGAACAAAAATAGTTTTGGATAAAAATTTCCACTCCGACGTTGTATTTTTTTTTTTTTTTTTTTTTTTTCTTTTATTCATTTGTCTCACATCTTTATAGGATCATAGCACTCCAAGAGGTATTAACACGATAACGATACTACGTTTTTATATACAACACTCATGCCCGAGAAGGTTTTTCTTTCCACTATTTTCACATCAATACGCCATCGAGCTGATATGGTTGGGAAAAAAAAAACCAGTAAAACTAGAATTGATGGCATTTTATAGGTCTTTGTTTATGCCTCTTGATGAGTCAAGGAGATGACCGCGTCGAATTTCCAGACAGCCTCGACGTAACGCTGGGTCTTGGTCTTATTACTTTCTCGAATGGAAAATTTTGAAAAGCCTTGCCAAATATCTCCGTGAATGCGTTTGAGACAAGATCGTTTATCAGAGGTTTCGTGATCATAAAGCCTGGTTGCCATGCGCCGTTTATCACACGATCGAGCACACCCTCGAGGATCTGTCGTCCGAACAATAGATTCGTTATGTGCAGTGCCAAATCACGAATCGTTTGAACCTCGACCCGGACCGTGATTTTCGAACCAGGTGTTTTTGTTATCGTGGTCGTTTGTACCAAATCGTCTGCAATTTTTTTTTTTTTTTGTTTCAATTGTAAGTATTAATTAATAACCGGTTGTCTAGAAAAAAAAAATTCATGTTAGTATACATGGGTTATTTATCAGAAAACTAAAACACTTCCCAGGAAAAAATCGTTTGGATCTACGTAGATCTGATTTAAATTTACATAGTTATGTTTAAGATCATATTTGATTTAAACGTAGATCGAAATTTTTTAAAATTGCAGATCTGCCTAAATCTCCGTATGAAAAGGTAGATTTACGTACTTACGACTACGACCTAATACTATGTTCGAATACTTTTACTTACATTAGATTGTCAATTTATCTATCCAAAACTCAGTATATTTATTTTAGACCTGAGTAGGTTTAACGAAAATCTAGATACATCGAATTGAGATCTAAGTAGATCTAATCGAAATCTCGGTAAATCTACGATTTTTCAAATTTTTAATCTACTTAGACTTAAAAAATAACTAAGTAGACTTAAATTTGATCTACGCAGATCTAAAATATTTTTTCACGATTTTAATTCAGACATACGTCATCGGTGTATAGATTTTTTACTTTACCCGGTTGCCTAGACAGCGCGCCATTGTTTCTTTTTTTCAGTCACTTTGAAAAATCTTTTCAAGCAATCACTTGTGCTCGCAAAAATAATAAAATCGGAACAAGTACAATCACCTACAAAAACGGCTTAAGCAGAAAAAAAAAATACTGCTGATAAGCTTCGAATTTTTTTTAAATACTCAAAATAATTAGAAATGACTGAAAAACTAGGTTTAGTCATGAGCCCTGATCTAAATAATCTAATCTATAATCTATACTATAATATATATATAATCTATATATATTATAATATAATATAATTATATATTATATATATAATATAATATAATATAATATAATAATATAATATATATAATCTATAATATAATCTATAATCTATAAATAAAATAATCTAAATAAATATTTATTTTGAATTCCCTGATATGTTTTACCTACACTGCGAGAGAAAGGTTTGGTAATATTTAGGACCCAGCTGCCATCACGGGAAAGTTAATTGAATCAACCGACGCCAGATTTGAATTGATTATCATGGCTGAAATAATAGAACTGCCATAGTTGTTACGAATGTGTATCGCATTTACCGTGATCACAGCATTTAATCGAAATGAATTTAATAGAGATTTATCCAGCCATTTTGGCTATTCAACTCATTAGTATGGACGGTGATGGGATATGGGGCAGAGATATGCTGGGAATGGAAGGAAATAAAATAAGTGGAAAGGGGGGGGGGGAGATATATTAGATGGGGCTCTGAGGGTGGATTGGAGGTCACCAGGGTGCATTGTAAGGGAGGAAGCAAAAAGGGAGAAGACGAGCGGACGAGGGCAGGAAGAAGACCTTGTAGGTAGGAAGTTCCTGACTCGGCAAAAAAATTTTCTTTTTTAATTTTGTTTGTTTTTATTATGCTATTTCTGTTATCATAATCGATGTATTATGAATTAATTAACAATAAATTTCATGATTTAGTTAGATTATGTCCTGAGAAACGATTTGGTATGATCGACTAAATTATGGCTCCCAACGACGCGATTGTAAATTTAACCATAACCATACACGACATTCAAGAAATCAAATAAGCAATTAAACGAACTAGATGATCATTCAGTTTTACTTATAATGGTTTGACATTGATTGGATTTTTCTTTCGGTCTAACTATATGACGATTAGATAGAATATATATATACGATCAAGTCAACGAAATAATCTGGTGATGCAATCGAATATTCAGTTAATTTTGCCAAATTTTTAATACAAATAATGTAACATTCAGTAGAATTAACTGCTACATATTAAATATCGGTTCAATTCCGATGGGACTGTTTAGTTCAGTCAACTAAAATTTCATTCACCGCTCGCAACCGCCGAATTTAGTTGACCAAATTCGTTTCATGTTACCAAACTTTTTTTCTCAGTGTACTTGCTGAGTTTTTCATACTCGGGTGAATCTTATTTTGGGTATATAAAAATAAAGTTGGTCTTTCGTTACTTCTTAACATTTCTGTTACGTGTCATGGCGTATATTTTTTTCAAAATTTTTTCGTATTAAGCAAACGTTTTTGAATCTGAGGACCGTCAAACATCGCGAAGAAACTGAGATTCAAGGTATATAAGATAAATAAATCGGAATCACATGACTTTTTTTTTAATTTTTTAGGAAACTTTATTTTCAACAGCATTATGCTGTCGTAAAAATTGTTTATTTTAATGTGGTTTGAGTTTTTCATTCGAAATTTTTTAAATATCGGTTTGGCTGTTTATTTGAAAAGTTTGTTTATTTTAATGTGAAAAGATGGGCTCATAGGTTAAAAAAGTTTTTTGATAATTCATTTTTTTTTTTTGACGCCTTTCAAAATTCGAAGCATATCGTTAATATATTTTTTTTTTTTCGAAAGCCGAGATTTCTTTTTACACAAGACTATAATTTTTCCCCATTGGCAGTTTTTCGTTCTTAAACAAAGATGATCTTTAAAATGATTTTTCAAAGAATTGCGAAAAAATACTGACGCGTCAATAGCCCACTGGGTGCGTTTAAAAATCTAAAGAAAAAATTACGTAGGTAATTTTTTTTTATCAAGCTTGTATGGATGTGAACGTATCGTGAAACCCAACCCAATCCTGAAGATACAATAAAATCGGAGATCATAAGTTTCACAAGTTTGTAGTTACCTATAAGAAAGTTTTTCTGAATTGTTGATTATTGACGAATGGATTTTGAATCTTTTTTTCTCAAAAAAATATTTAAAAAAAACATTTTAGGATTCCGAATGATTGTATTGAGTTTTTTTTTTTTCATTGCCTAGATATCGTTCGATATAATAGAGTCTTATCGGAGAGAGGCCTGAAAATTTCTGAAACCCTTGGTTTTAGTAACAATTTCGTTACTTGTAACGAATCACTCTGCAATTCGCTCCAGAAATTTTCCTCTGCTAGATATGCCACTCCAAAAACTGAGCTTCCAACATAAACGTCTGAATTTTGGCGCAAAAACTTGAACTTTTGATTGAGTCGTGATGATTTGGTACTCAAATTCTTCTAATGGTCTATTTTAAGTTTAGTCTGTAGAGCGAGCTATACCAAAGACAACCATTCAGGAAAGATCGGAATCAGATAGGTTCGTTAAAAGTAACCGAATCGTGGCACAAGAAGTTGTTTCCAAAATTTTCAGAATCGTCTTTAATGAGACATAATTTTTTGTTTTATACTTTGCACTATATCGCAATAAAATAATACTTGGAAAGAGAACGCTGTATATTTATTCGTTTTCCTAAAATAAATTTCTCAATTTGACTTTCAATTTCTCCATACATGCATTCTCGATGCCTTCAAGTGCCTTAATTTTTTTTTTTACCGCCTAAATAAAATAAATTGTATATTTACATAGAGCAAGGGTGAATTTTCCTTGGTTCTTCATTTTTGGACCGAGCAAAGTTCCCTCGAATTCATAATCTCCAGCGAGAAATTTTTCAGGAAAGCTTTGGGTGTAAACAACCTGAAAGAATAAGAAAATCGAAAAAAAAGGTTGTTCAAGTAAATTTTGGTTGAAGAGATCCTATAGGGTCTTCTCGATCGCGCCTGCAAACCTTCACCATCCTTACATGGGGTCACGAGTGAAAACTCACGGTTGCTTTGATATTTCTTTTCCCATATACCGAATTAAAAATGAACACTTGAGAAGAGACATCAGACGTCCGAATATTTTTATCTTGATAAAGAATTATTTAATTCGATTGGAGTTTTTTTTTTTATTCACAAGTAGATATATTTATGTACGTTTGGAAAAACTTGGTAAGAAAATGTAGGCGTACGAAGCATTGTTGTATCATCAGCTGTGATGACAGTACCTCGTATACGTAAATTTTCGTTTAAGGTATTACTGGATGGATATTCAAAAACCGCCAAACTTTTTGAAAATTTGTGGAATGATAGTTCTTGATAAAATAATAATACATGAATTATTTCAGATTTTTTCACTAAATAATTTAGTAGTTAGTTATAAATTTGTGAATGTAACACGGTCGCTTATGGGAAAACAGCTTCTGCACACGTTAATGGTTGCAAAACGAATGGAACTAAATCGCCGTAAATTCTGAAAATATTATACCATCAAGATTTAAGATCAAGCGATAGATTATGCTAAGTTTCAAGCGAATCGTTTGAGTAATTGTCGAGAAATTAATTAAAGTAATGAGGAGTATCGCCTTTTTATGACTTGCGCTCTGTAGACGTGGCAACGTTTTTTTCAAAAACTGTAGACATGCACTGAAGCCACGCTTGCCCACGCTATTTTGAGGTTAGACTTACTCACTGCTACTCACGAAGCAGCGTCAACGCGGGGAGAGCACAACGCATGCGTCAACAGGTCGAGCAGTGCTACACCACCGATGAAAAAAAAAATTCAAACTGCTGTGTTGTCGCGTTTAGCAGACAATTTATAAAATAGTAAAACATTTTTTTTAAGGATGAGTTAATCAGCAATCATGGAGAAAATCATTATATATTTAGTTTTTAGGTAATTATTGATAATAATAAGATGATCTGAATGTATTAATTACATTTAAAAATTGAGAATTTTTTTTTATGGACAGTTGAAACAGTTGTACAGTCACTGACAAAACCTCAGCCAAGCACACGCCAATATCGTCGAATTTGACTTCAATTATTATTAAAAGTGGAAAATTAACATTTCTAAGTGTTAATTTATTATTAGTTTAGCTATTTGTAAGGCTAAACATGTACGATATGATCTAGACTTCAAAATCCACGATTCGCCCATTTTGGACTAACGTTTTGCTCGACGGTCCGTCCAGTAATACCTTAAAATAATATTCTAAATATATAGCACGATTCACCTATTTTGATACTTAATCAGGTATTGGGTATGAATTCGTGTATCATATGAATTGAATATAAAAAACACCCCCAATCGGATTGAATAAATTGTCGTGGCGATAAAAATTAAAGAGATTCGCCTATTTTTCAAGTCGTTCACTTGAATGTCCCCCCTTAAAAAAAAATACAAACTTGCACATTGCTTCCTCATTATTTCATCTCGACCACAAAGCTCTCTCTCTCTCTCTCTCTCTCTCTCTCTCTCTCTCTCTTTCTCTTTCTCTTTTTCTCTCGCTCTTGCCAACAATAGAGGAAGCTTTGTGGTCGAGATAAAACAATAAGGAAGCATTGTGCAAATTTCTAATTTGCAGGTTTTTTTCAAAATTCGATTTCAATGATTCTAAATTTTCATCGTTATTTCAATGTAATTTAATATTTTCAACTTCATAACTGCAGATAATTTTTCCGTCGCTTTTTGGCTAAATCAACACTGTTGAACAAATAATCATTAATTATATCGTCAATCGATTTTATGATCTTGTGTCATAAATAAAACTTTAACGTACATTAGTGTTGCCTAGCTTATTTTTGTAGCAAATACCGCCTCGATAGTGGTAAATTTACGAAAGTTAATGAAGCATATATAATTTTCCATAAACAATGAAAACATCGAAAAATTCAAAATATTTTAAAACCTAAAACTCTTTAGTGATTCTTTTTAAATTCAGTACCGACACATTCGTGTCCCTTAGCTCATTTATGTGTGAATTACTGATTCGGCAGTGGTAAATTTTCGAAAGTAGAAGCGAACATATAATTCCGCATAAGATTAAATTTTTTTTAATAATACAGTCTTCGATAATCACGCATTTACTAATTATTTTTTCAATCAATACCGAACACTGATATCTTATGACTTGTTTATGTAGAAATTGCAGGTTTGATAGTGGTGAATTCACGAAAGTTAGAGACAACCTACCATTTCCCATAAAAATTCGAAATTTCGAAAAATTTAAAATTTTTCAAAATCTTAACCCTTCTATCGTTTGCCGTCAAATTCAATACCAAACATCCATGTCCCCTAGCCTATTTATGTAAGAAATTTTGACCCGATAGCTAAAATTTTACAGCAGTTAGAGCGTGTGCAAAAATTTTTGTCTTAAATTTAAAATTTTCAAAAATCTGAAATTTTGTAGCAATTTTCACAAAAAAAAATGTCACAAACCGCGGGGCTTCACTGCTCTAGTTATGTACAAAATTTGGGCACGATTGCTTAAGGGGTTCTCGGGATATGACTCTTTGAATTTTATAACACAGATATATAAATCGGGCATTCCAAGTCAAATCACGAGGCCATTGGCCTGACTACCTGGTGTTCTGATTTCTGATGACCAATGGATTTTTTGTTTGTTTCGATCAAAAATGGTTCCTCTAATTGTTCGAAATTTTTCCGCCATTTTGTAAGGGTCCGGCGACCTCAAATATCCTTGACATAAAGCTGGACATTATTTAAATCAATGAAACTTTTTTGTAAAATTCGAGGACTCGGAAACTCATTTCCTTCTCATGGTTCAAAAGTGGGAGAATACTGTGGAGAATACTAAGTGAAAAGTGGAGAATACTAAATATATATATTTTTTTTATTTTTGTTTAAAAAAAAATTTCTTGTAGTTTATTTTTAATGATAGTTTTTTATAGCAAAAAATAAAATAAAAAGAAACTTCATTTCGGTAAAATTCGACTTTCTTTTTGGTTCAAGAGTAAAACGAAGAAAACGATGCTGAATTCGAAAAAACTATAATAGAATTAAGCATCGTTTTCGTCGTTTTACTCTTGAACCAAAAAGATAATTGAATTTCGCCAAGATAAAGTTTATTTTTGTTTTATTTTTTTACGACAAGAAACCATAATTAAAAATGAATTCTAAGAAACTTTTTTCTTTTAAACAAAAATTTAAAAAATAGACAGTCAGCATTCTAATCTCATTTTTGAACCATGACAAACAAATGTGTTTTTGAGTCCCCGATTTTACAAAAAAGTTAAATCGATTTCAAAAACGTCCATCTTCGTATCAAGGATATTTGAGGTCACCACACCCTTACAAAATTTCGAAAAATTAAAGGTCTCATTTTTGACTGAAACAAACCAAAAAATCCATTGGTCATCAGAATACCAGGGGTTCAGGCCGGTGACCCCGTGATTAGACGTGGAATGTCCCAAATACACACACATCGGTACATGCTGACATTTTTTTCCAAATGTTATTTTTTGACTATTTGGAAAATTTTTAGCACTCTGGCATGGAAATCTCGAAAATAATCTTTTCATGAAAAGAAAGCTTTCTCTATGAGGAAGCAAAAGGAATTTTTTTTTTTAAATACCTTATAATTTGACAGATCACTAACGAATTTTGTCATTTTGCTAGCTGTCCATCCCGTCTCCGTGACGTTTCGAAGTGTTAGAGTGAATCCGAGATTGGGCAAGCCACGCTTGGCCGTCACTTCTTTCGCGAAAAATGGATCGAATGGAGCTACATTGTATTTGGACAATCCGGTCTTGAAAAAAGGTCGAACAGTGTTCAAGCCTTCTCTTACACAGCCGTCAAAGCCTTGAACATCTATATGGCAATTCTTAAATGCGTCCTCTGTTGATAAAAAGTTCAAAAGAAAGAAACGTGTTAATCGCTCTATTTTCTCATATATTATAAACTTCACGTTATTCTCGGTGCGTTATTTTTTTCCATATAAAATACCCGCCAAGTGACTCGGCGAGCAGTTCACAGAGTGAGGGAGACCGTAAAGCAATCGGACATTCACTATTTCGGAACTCGTTACGTATACTACGATTCAAATAAATGTATGTGCGTATACGAGGCATTCCACTCTGGCGTGAGCTATATATATACGTTGGGCCTTCACCGTGGATGATTTCTTAAAACGACAAATGTCTTTAAACTCTTATCTCAAACGATAGAAGATTGACAAAGTGAACGATTTTTCAGGAGAAAAAAAAATTAAAATCGAATATAAACTATGACTTTTTTAAGGCCTGAATCTGGCGTGTCTCAGAATTCCTCCCATGCTGACGCCAGTGATCACTGTGCGTAGAATGATCTGAAACAAAAGTATCGCGAAGATTCGTGATTAGTGTAAATCTAGTTACCGTCCATTAAAATTAGTATAAAGATTCATTAGATTAGTATAAAAGTTCATTAGATTAGATTAGATTAGATTAGTGTAAATCTAGCTACCGTTCGTTAAAAATTTTCAAAATTTTAATCAAATCAAAAATGCCAATCACTTTGCGTGAAGTTTCTTTAAATTCATGAAAAAAAAAAACAGTCCGTTTATATTTTTTTCTTTTTTGTTAACGAATTATTGTTAGGAAAAATATCGATCCGATAGTTAGAGAGTGAAAAATCAATGACGCCAGATTCAGAAAACATAGTTTTGTGAGAGACGCTTTTGAAGTTTCAGAGAGCAGGTATTTAATATACTCATAAATTGTCGAATTACTAAACTTCAACGAATCCAGGGCCTCAAGCTCCATCTTCTCGTGATATATTGAAGCTTCATTGGAGTCCTCGATGTCCCCAACGTTGATAAGCAATAGCTATGGGTTAGCATGGGTTTTTGCGAATTCGATAAAATTTCTCAGTTGGAAGTACAAAAGTATAAGCTTTGAGAACATGATTTAAAAAATGGATTTTTTTTAATTTCCACCGTGGCTATTTCCTCTCATAAATAGTCTGATCTTTCTACGTGACTTTAAAAAACAGAAATGAAATCGTTTTTAACAACTTTTACATTTTTCTGAGCATGGGCTTGCGGATGAGTGCCATTTGAGTGAACGAAAACTGAATTTTCCCACAGTTTCCCCAAATAGACTCTTTCTAAATCTACACCTCGACTCTTCCATGAATTTAAAAAACATGGGAACCTGTTTGTTCCTTCGTAAAAATAAAGATTATACATCAAACAACTCTCGCTCCCGTTATTATGATTGAAGATTATTCTTCATTGGTCTCATGAAAAATTTGAATTTCGATAAGCAAATTCCTTTCCAAGACTCTCTGACTATCATGTATATATTATACACCTAAGGAGGTTCTTAACCCAGAGAAAAACGGTAAGAATGATTCTAAAATTTGAGGGGATGTTTGTGCTGGTACTAGGAATACACCGTAATTATTTCAGATTTTTTGACCACGTAGTTGAGGAGAAAAAAATCATTAAATATGCCGTGTATACGTGGGCTCTTATGGGAGAAGTATTCGAAGCTATGATCGGAGATTATTGTGAAAAAACGGTAACATGTCCCCGAAGAACCGCTTAAACGACAGATTAGACCTTCATAAATGTAATTTGCCCATAAAGAATGTTTTTCACTGTGCCGATTGTGAAATATACTTGTAAACAGAATTGAGCGTGAGTAATGGCAAATTATAATAAAATGAAAACGTATTTGGTGAAACAAATGCCGAACGCAAAACCTGTCACGCACGTCGCCCGCACCGCGCCTTAACGTTCCCTTTGCCGCACCCAATAGATGTTAAGAACCTCCTTAAGTTTCTCACACCTCGGCCGCTACAAAACGAACCCAAACAAAGGCTCTTCCATTTTACACGAAACAGGGCATATCCCATTCGACCCAAACCCAAACAGAATATTACACGATCCACAATTCTTGTATACGGCGGAGGCAGCATATTCTAAAAATATAGAGACATAATACGAACCCTTTAAAGAAAAATTCTCCATCAATCTATTTCATTTTTCTAAATTCTACATCAGCCGAGAATAAAAATAATAAAATATCAACGGTGCGAATCCAACGTAGTTCGTATTGTAGTGGAACACCTCATAGACACATCGTATTATAATATTGTTATAAGCTCTATTTTCGATACTATATATGCACGCGTATAAATTGGTAATAAGTATCATTGCACCTTCGGTATACATTACTGAAAATAAAAACACTCGAAACAAACTCTTTGACGGAATATTTCATTGCAACGTTTTCAATCGAGTCAGTAGAAGCTGAAAAGCCAAACTTTTTCGTTCACTTCTCACAAATAATTCAAACACCCTTTTAAAAAGGGGAGGGGGGTTAAAACGTACTCATCGCTTCTTCGTCATTTTCGAAATTTTACCAAGCTTCTTTTTTTATTTCCCTCACAAAGATCCCCCCATGAGCAAGTGGAGTTGTTTAATTTGGGCTTCCTCATATAGAGCGAGATAAAAATAGTTTTATGAAATTTCGACAATTTTGAGTAAGCAATTTGGAATTTTCAATTTGCAACTTTTTTTCAATGATGTACAACATATCCACGTATTCTATTTACGTAGAAAATTTGAGCCGGATATCTCAAAATGTAGGAAATTTAGCGCTCAAATTTTTTGGGAAATTCAAAATTTTAGAAAATCTGGACGCCTTCATTGATTCTCGCCGAAATTTAAATCATTCTACAATTAAAAATTGCATAAAATCTGAACCCCCATCCCATTCATTTTTTCCAAATTTAGGACCAACCGTCCATCAATGTGCATTGATGTAAAAAAATTCAAAACCAACCGTCCCTCAATGATAATTTATTATCACAAATAAAAAAAATTAAGACCATGTCCAAAAATGTGCGCAAGTTATAACGAGTGCACACATTTTTCGAAAAAATTTCAAATTAAATAAAATCCGAGCCACTTTGCGAATTTTTATAAAAAATTATAACAAATAAAGGGGTCACCGTTCTTTGCGAGACTGCGAAATTGCAGTGCTCAATTCGTTTTCGTTATCAAGTTACAGACGATTCAAATTTGTGTTGTTACACACACACATACACATACACAGACACGTAGATAGGTTCGGATATTTTTTTCCAAATTTCATGACTCATTACTCCATGTTCTGTCACATTTTGAACATATTGACATTGAAAACTAAAAAAAAAAGCAAATAGAGCCAATTTTTTTCATACTTGAACAGGCTCAAAAGTCTTTTTCAGTTATTTTAACTCACCGAATTCCTCGCCTCGACATCGACCTATATAAAGAATCGCGATAACGAGATACTTCAGCATCTTCGACACCATAGTGTCTTCAACGAGGGCAACTTTTTTTTCATCAACGTACACTCCTCCTTGGATTATTCCGGTTCAAAAATTCGGAATTATTTGTCGAATCGTACGGTGTATCGATGTTTACCGTGTAGTAATAATAATCCACGGGACCACAACGCAGAGTACAAAGTTTCGTGCTCGAGGAGAAACACCACGCGACCGTTTGCTTTCACTCTCAGCAATGCATCTGAGCCACGGGTCGGTACGTCCTTTATCCCATGAATTTTCGAGCAAGGTTACATAATACCTATCTCGAGAATCTCTTCATAGAAATTGAATGTCTCTATAGGTACATGGAGCGATGCGCATGTTGACAAAGATGCAATCGGTGAGTTGAGAGATTCTGGAAGTCCAGTCTCGTTTCGATTGGTCGACGAAATAAATTGTACATGCCAATTAACATGGTAATCAATTTAAGAAAGTTATTCGATTGTAAAATAATATTAGCACATACGTGGGGAGGGGGGGGGGGGACAAAGATTAACATGAACAACGAAAACACATTATTCTTTATTTTTTTTTAATCATTATATTTTATTATCCTGAAATAAATATTTGAATTTTTGGATTTTACGAAGAAAAAAGAAAATAAAATCAATCAAATAAAGAATAACAACTCGTTTTAAGTCACTGAACTTTATTCGGACTTTGTGAAAGTCCGAACGTTAGCTGATGCTTCTTGGGGATATACATCAGGTTTCCATAAGATGCTCATCGCGCACGAAACTCACAGCCTAAAATGCCCGAGATTCGTGCTGCACGCGTGTTTTTGTGGCGACCATTAAGCGACTGCCATTAACATTTCTGTTTTTGAAATTTTTTTTACATCGGTTGTTCCATATATTTCAGGTATATATATATTTGAATTTTTATTCAACGGAGAATGTCATCGAGTGGTATTTCATTTGAAATTTAAACCCGTGACAATTTAAACTTGCACATGCATGCTGAGCATTGGATCAATTCGAGAAAGCGAATCCCCCTTCACGAGAAAGTGGGTTCTTAAATTTTGGCTTTCTCTAAATGGAAGTTTTTTGAGCAAGAGAATCGACAATAATAAGGCAACGTTTGAATTTGATCGGAATTCCTCTGTACGGAAGCTCAAAATTGAAAAAAGTTGTTCCTCGCATATAGAGATTGGCGATGGACATTCTGTGAAATTTACAGAAAGCAATTCACAAGTTATAACTTGAATATTATTTCAACGAAGAAAACTGTGTCATGTTATTCGATCGAGAAAACATTCTCCAAAGCTTTCCTGATCTCGAGGACGAAATTGTCGGGCAATTCAAATTTCTACGAGTTTCATAGAATGAGACTAATCATCGCAGACAGTGGAGAGAGCCTGCTCTGTGATTAGTCATATGGTACGCGAAGCCTATTATAAGACATAATCGACACGTATAAGTTTCGGTTATTATCTGAACATAGTTCTATATATATATATATATACAATTGTATCTCTAGATGAAGCATACCAGACTGGATATGTAGCTGTAATGCACCGCTTTCATATAGTAGGGGAAGGTGGGGAAAAACCGACTACCAAAAAAAAATTAGCCTTTGAGCATTTCCGTGTCTAGAGGTAGTGAAACAAAGTTTTACCGCGGTCAGCGATAAAAATAAACCCGGAGGGTGGAGAAAAACCGATCAGCCTTAAAAAAGTGGCTATCTGACAATCCAGCGTTATAAAGTAAGTAGTAAGGCAAGAAGGAATTCGACGTAACTTCGCTAAAAATGATATAAAGCGGGAGGATGGGGCAAACGAACCACCCCCAAAATAGTCGCTAATCGGACATTTTTGCGTCAAAGTGAGTAATAAGACTATAAAAAACTTGAGTATGAATGAGGAATTATATCGGAAATTTAAATTACTAGACATAAGGATATCTGAGACAAAAAGCGTTTTTCAAGTAATGAATCAATAAGCCTTCATCTTCCATCCTCAAGACCTTTCAGCCTTCGTTTATATGGGCCACTCTACCAATTATCAGTCAATGAGTTTGTTTACGCAGAATTTTTCTCACGCTGCGTTAAGCTCACTGATATGTATATTGACTGGATGGAGAATAGGGCTTCGGATGTGGTCCCCATAATTGAACCGCGAAGCGACGCCATTTTTGCAGACAAAAAAACAAAAGGCGCGCGGGAATTCAATTCACCCCCCGTCAGCTGCGAGCATTTCCTGGGTCAAAATTTTCGAGCTGCATAATGAAGGCCTTGCAGGCCGAGCAGAGATCTGCGATAGCGGATTATCGGAGGCCTAAAGGAGGCTACGATGTTCGGAATATCAGTACCTCAGGACCTCCGTTGAACCTCACGAATGGCAGAAACTGGACATTTTGACTGAAAGGAGGTCACGTAGGCCACAACTGAAACACAACTGATTTTTCTTCTCCTCGACGTGGACTCGAACCTGGGACCTTCCTACTTATCCTACCTATCTACCTAACACGCTACCCACTACGCTATCGACTGTTTACATAATTTGGTGATTTTTTTTTTACTTTTTTTTTGATACTTTGGTGATATTTCACACGCCAGGAAAAACTGTTAGAATGTTGTGAAATTTACAATACTTTTACTGTACCAAAGTAATTGAAACTTACAAACATGGTATATGAAATGTAAATTCATACACATCGTATCGCTAAATTAATTGAGTGATATTAATTTTGATACGCTATGTGGAATTTAATTTACACAAGTTTGAATACTGAAAACCCGTAATTTTTCGAATACGTTATGTAATGCTACAATTTTTACTTTTGTATATAAACTCATTCATCAGTAAAATGTATTACAAAAACAAGACAACTTTTGATTTTAATTGCAACCTAATGAAAAATACAATGGACGTGAAAATGAATATTACGATACGTAAAATATATATCCACAACAATTGTCTTTTAAAACTGCAAAGCAAAACTGAAATCGAAATTTGGCTTCCTGATGAAGAAAACGTGGACATACCTAACTTCGATTGTATTGTTCAATTCAAACGACAAAACGTTAGAGCTGCTGGGGTAGCTATCTATCGGAATAGACATGCATTAAATGTTACTACATCTTACATCGACGTTACAATAAGAAATGCAAGGGAAGTTGATGTTGGTCATATATACTGCTGTTGGCAATTTATGTGCTACTCAAATCGTTATGGACGACGGAAGAAAGCTTATTATGGTTCTTGTGTATATTTCTCTAATTCAAAAAATTGACGAATTCATAAATTTTTGCATCGACGCTTAACTGTCTACAGTCCAGCTGGTTCAATGCTACTACATGAAAATCTCCATAAACTTCCATTAATTTTAGCGGGGGATTTTAATAAAAATTTTGCCACTGAAGAATCATTACATCTAATTACTTTTCTTCAAAATGAATTTCAATTGGTTATGAACAACGATGCAAATGAATCAACAACGAGAGGTATGGGACGACCATAGATGCAGTGTTTTCACGATATCTGGAAAATATTACATCGAAAATGTTTATCACCTATTTTAGTTATCACCGGCCAATTGTAACTTTGGGACATCTAATTAAATTATTTTCACAAAATTCGAAATTTTTTAGCTCTCATTCTCAATACCTCATACCCCACACTATATTCCTCCAATGTCATATAATCTGATATTTCACATCTACCAGGTGTCCCGCGACAGCTCACGTTTTTTTTTTTTTTCAGACTCCGGGAGAATTTAGAAGCGGGAATATCGCAAATAAATATCTGAATTAGACGAGCTTTGAAGATTATGTGTACATTTTTTATTATCCAATCATTACATTGATTATCCTTAAAATGTTATTTCAAATATTTCAGAAATAAAATTGAAATATTTATTAAAATATCGTTGTCATTATTTTGCCCTAGGAATAAGAGCACGGGAAATCACCAATGAAATGAATAAGAGGATTCTCGTCCATGCTAGTAATTATAAACACGAAAGGTCGATCCGCGATGAATTTTTCTTCGCCGTATTTCACATCATCTGAGGATGGAGATTCGTTGCCTGAAAGAAAAAAAAAAACGACAAAATCATAAATTTCTGTATTTTCGTTAATACGATACGAAGAATAAATGGAGAGTGTCCTTTCGTTGAGGAAAAAGGGAACGGGGTGGGGGGGGGGGGGGGGATTATAACATCTAACTGACAAGGAAAGTCTTTCCGCTGACGTCCTTCGATTTTGACGAAATTCAAATATGTTATTCTACATCAAAATCTAAAAGACACGTATTTTTTTTTATCGGCGGAAAAACGTTTCTAGGGGTTGAAATTATCCTTTAAAGTTCAGACCTCCGAAGGGTACTTTTCAGGTTTCACCTATTTTCACTTGAGATAATCGAATGCACCCAAATGGATAATTACCTTAATGATAAACGATGAAAAATGCAACTGGTTTCATATCGGGGGGTTGCATAGGAAAAAAATTATAGGGGTTGAAATTCACAAAATCGTTATAACAAAAAAACTATTGCACCTATCTCGATGGATTCAATTGCACTTTGAAGAGGGCAAAAAAATAATACATACATGTTTTTGCGTTTTTTTCGCAAATCAAGTTAAGGGGGTGAACTACCCCTATGTATGTTTACATTTAATCTTAATAAAGCGGCAGTAATTCTTTTTTTTTTTCTCCTAGTGATACGTTTTTTCTTTAAATTCTCAACATCTACATATCAAACGATGGATAGATTTTTCTCGAAATTACATTCTCATAATTGGTGAAAGCGATAGAACCAAAAGTATACGTCCAATCTTAATGGTTTGTTTTTTATTTGAAAGCAATTTGAGACTCTTCTAGTTATACTTAAAAGATTCCATTTAAAATTAATTAAACAATGGATTTTACCTAATTGAGCAAGGAAAATTGGAAAAAATCAAATTTTTCCGTTAAAATTCTACCACTTTATCAGTTTTTTATTTTTTGTAACTTTTTACGGTATTTATAAGAATCACATCCATAGTTTGAAAAAATTCACTTATTTATTTTTTTCCGCCAAAAATTACAGATTGGATAACTTTTACGGATAACAATTTTTTTTATTAGTTAATATTGAATAAACCACAAGACGAATTTCAAAAATATCTATTCCTTATATTTTTCACAAAAATTTAGTAAATACTGACGTATTTTCATAGTTATCATAACTCCCCCTCTTACTTGACGGTGTTATCTGGGAGTCACTTCTGTTCAGTCTGTGACTCGCTCCCAAAATTAGATTTGAAATACGACGTAGAAGCAGTGATAAAACTGCGATCGCGGAATATATTCACCGCAGTCGGCTATTTTTCTTTTACACGACGAAAGAAGTCACTTACAATTCGAGACTATTTAAAACGAAATTGCAAATATTAATCAAAGTCAAGATAAATCCTTTGAACGTTATTAGAATGCTTCTCGCAACTTTTGAAGTTATGCGTTTACCGGATTCGCCAGTAAATAACGATGAAATACAGTTGAAAGAAAACTTTGAAAAGACAGTCCGACCTCGATTCTACGGAGTTCGATTTTGTGGACAATCCCCACTTTTCTACCCTTTCCTGCTGGCCGTGTTCAGTACCGTAGTAGAAATCTTTTCGTGGCGGGAACCATTAGGACCGCTTTTTAGGTTAGGCTGTACGTTTCAACTGTGATAGCGAAAAATGAAAAGGGCGACACCACCATATGATACGGTACTGGGAATAGAGCCGTGATTGGCCTAACACGTTCTAGGGGCTGCGTTTACGTGGCCTCGATTCTGTGGACTTCCGGTCCCAAAGTGTCCGTAGAATCGAGGTCCGACTGTATTTTGTTGAGTGCAATGAACGAATACAGTGGTTTCGAAATGGCAGAAGAAAATTCTTTGCATTTCGAAGAACCGTTTAAGGATTGGGAAATGGAAATTGTTGAAGATAAAGAATCGGCAAACGCCCTGTATGAACCAGAACTTCCGCCTGATACATGCACTCGTGATAACGAAGACTTATCTTACGAGTACAAATTAAGGGCTGTAGAGTTCATTGAATGCTATGTACGTGATACGGTTGTGGTAAATTTAAAGAAAAAAACGTATCACTGGGAGAAGGAATAAGAAAAAAAAAGAATTACTGCCGTTTTATTAAGATTAAATGTAAACATACATAGGGGTAGTTCACCCCCTTGACTTGATTTGCGAAAAAAACGCAAAAACATGTATGTATTATTTTTTTGCCCTCTTCAAAGTGCAATTGAATCCATCGAGATAGGTGCAATAGTTTTTTTGTTATAACGATTTTGTGAATTTCAACCCCTATAATTTTTTTCCTATGCAACCCCCCGATATGAAACCAGTTGCATTTTTCATCGTTTATCATTAAGGTAATTATCCATTTGGGTGCATTTGATTATCTCAAGTGAAAATAGGTGAAACCTGAAAAGTACCCTTCGGAGGTCTGAACTTTAAAGGATAATTTCAACCCCTAGAAACGTTTTTCCGCCGATAAAAAAAAATACGTGTCTTTTAGATTTTGATGTAGAATAACATATTTGAATTTCGTCAAAATCGAAAGACGTCAGCGGAAAGACTTTCCTTGTGAGATCAACACCCCGGATGAAATTTTCGAGATATCATCCAATCACGGCTATTCTTTAAATTTAATGGGTCCAGCGTGTGCACACGTATTCACTATGTACAGTAGAAAAAAAATCCCTGAAGAACAGGCCTCTGAAAATTTTTTTTCCTCGACATTAGTTCGTGGTTCCTTGTTTATTGGGGAAAAAAAAATACAAAGAAAAACTAAAAACTGTGAATAATCCAATGATATTAACCATTGATAACGGAATGGTCAACGGAACACTTCAAATAATTGGGGCGAGCATAAATTATCATTGTACTTTTAATTAAACCGTATATAGAAGCATTTTTAGAAGAGTTGAAAGTTTTCTAAAATCGGAATCTCTTGAGCAATTCCAGCCAAATTCTATACCAATTGTCTTGGTTCCGTGAATTATTTGGGTAAAAAAGTTTTGGCTTGATAGCTTTAAGATGTATATCGTGCTCCGAGCCGTATAAAAAAAAATGGCCTAGCCCCCATTGAAATAAAATTGGTGTCCTTCATGAAATATGTGTGGAAAATGCTTGCAAATTTACTAAATCAGCTTTTAGTATTTCATGTACCAAGGGAAAAGTCAAATGAAAAATGTATAGCCTTTATATTATTATTGATTTTTGTAATTCTCGGTCGAGTTTTCATACGATACGGTAGTATATAGTGGGATCGTGGCAAAACGCGTTCGCGAGCCCGTACCGGTTAAAATTTTATTTTTTACCTTTTTTCCCCCTAAACTATACGGTAAAAGCAGTTAACTTTTTTTGTTTACATTCCTCGCACCTCTCATCTGTAATCCGGAATTTTTACAAAAAAAAAGTTTAAATGCCGTTTTTGAGTGATCATCAAAAAACCATTTCAGATGACTATTACCGTTGTTGTAGATAGGAAAACATCAAACTTCAATTGTTAATAACTCAAATTCTATACGGTACATCAATTTTGTTCATAAAAATTTTATTTATTTTTTTTTTTAAGATCTTCAATTCTAGTACGGTTTAATAAAAAGTATGAAAGAAGTGCTCACGCGTGGTATATAATACCTTAAACTTACGAATGCTGGAGCGCGTATGAGAATTCTTGGAAAATTTGAAATTTTCCTAAAATATGAACCCCTTAAGAATTTCTAGCCGAATTCAATACCAATCTTCCTTGTTATGTAGATTCTTTGTGTACAAACGTTTTGGCTTGATAGACTCAAGTTTTTACGAATGTTAGAGCACGTAGGGAGTATTTTTAGAAAATTTCAAATTTGTGTTATAATCTGAACCCCTTGAGCTTTTCTAGCCAAATTCGATGTCAATCATGTTGGTTCCGTAGACTATATGTGTAAAAAGTTTTGGCTTGACAGTCTCAAATTTACGAAAGTTTGGATGAGCACACTGATTTTATTTCGCGCACACACACGCACACGCGCATCTTATTCTCAATGTGTTTTCTCGATGTTTTAGTACATTTTGGACGCGTTGACAATAAACACTCGAAATTGTCCATAATGATTTTTTTTTCATGAAAACAAAGTCTTATGTATGAGGAAGCAAAAAAAAAAGAACATTGGAGAAACTTTCTTGTATCATAAATGAGAAAAATAAAAACTCACCAGCCTCGACAACGATATTATCATGATCCATGATCCCGATTTTGTTAGAATTTGGCGCGTTGGTAAACAGATGAGTAAAGTTTGTCTGCAAAGAAATCCAGTGCATATAGATATACACGATCGCACGTTCAATAAAATTTTCGAATGTCGTTTCTGCGTATTTTTACGCAGGTTGAAAAATCTTCATTCATCCAAAAAATATTCACCTCGATGAATTCTTGATAATAATCAGTGCTGTAAAATTTCAGTACCGGCAATTCTACATACAAACCCTCGATCTTCGTACTATCGAGAAGTTGCTCGATCGTGCTCAGGTTGATATTTTTACGCAAATCTTCGAATCCGTTCAAACTATTCGGTAGTATGACAAACATTCTGATGGTACTGTCTGATGCAACGTTCTACGGCAAATAATAACGGCAATTGTTGATGAAATATTCACGGTATTAATATTCTTTCGCGTTGCAATGAACGATCGTTTGTCACCCTGCGGATTTATTAAATTTCACACCCCTATTACATGCATGTATATATGCATGTTATATGCATGTACTCTAAGGGTATATTAGACTTTTTACCTCGAGAATAATTTCGATGAATGTGGCATCGAGATGGGTAAGATCGCCACGATTAAAATTACCCCGTCCTGAAATAATTGGTAACTGCACCGGGGGTTGGTCATTACTGCACTGGAAATTAATTTCCTGAGTATGGGTTAGTAACGACGCTTTGCTAAGGAGCGTGGCATGGTTCGAGAAATAAATGTCCGGAGAATCGTCTGCAACAAAAAGGGGGAAAGAGCGGAAAGAGGGAAATCGGCAAAGAATTTGGGGATTAAAAAAAGAAAGAAATAAATCTTACTTCTTTATTATTTTATCTTGCTCACAAAGATCCCTCTATGAGCAAGTAGGTTTTCCAAATTTGGCTTCCAAATAGAGGAAGCTTCGCGAGAAAGATAGCGCAATGTGAAAATTTCCAATTTGCATGTTTTTTTGTCTGAATTCGATTTCAATTGTGATGCAATAACGAACAAAAACTTTTCAATGACATTCAAAGCGATAACGATAGTTTTTGGAAAAGTTTCAAAATTTTCTACAATCTGAATCCCTCGATCGATTCTTGTCACATTCAATGCCAAAACTGTGATTGTTACTAAAAATCTATTTATGTAAAACAAAAACAAAACAAAAACAAAATATTCGCCAAAAATTTGCGGTACAAAGCCATTACAGATATTTTTGAAAAATTCAACATTTTTTGAAATCCAAACCCCTTGAGCGATTCTTAACAAATTCCATATCAACCAAACTTGTGACCGAGTCTATTTACATTTAAAAAAATTAGCTCGATAGGTGCAAAGTTACCATTTTTAGAGCGTCACCAACATTTTTCGAAAAATTCAAAATCCACGAAATCAAAAATTGCAAAGTAATTTGAATGAAAATTGCAGTGAACTAAAGGCGCTTAGATGGTCTACCTTGAGTACCGAGTTTCAGCTCGATCCCTCAAGTTATTTTCCAGATGGACGGATTTGAATTTTTTGAGCCCGGAATATACATACACACACACACACACACACACACACACACACACACACACGTCCGAAAAAATTTCTAACATGATTTCTCGATGATTTTTTAAACATGAAAAGCTCGAATTTTATTCTTCCTGAAGACAAAGCTTTCCCTACGAGGAAGCAAAAAGAAAAACTTGAATTTTTTGATATCTCGAATGTTCGTATGGGAAATGCTTTTGGTCTAAATTTCGTGAATTTACTGATATCGAGGTGGTGCTTTCTACGAAAAACAAGGCCAGGAGATTTTTGGTAAAATGTGAAAGGTATATCACATAAGGATCATAACAACGATTGATGTAAGTAATTCGATCATTCGTTTAACGGCGTTTATTTTAGCCGAAAAGTTACGGACAAACTTTCAGCAACTTTTTCGTCGTAAAAACACGAAATTATTTTGAAGTAACGCTGAAAATTTTGAATTATCGACATCGAATTCGGGGAAAAAAAAAACATGCAAATTAGAAACTTGAAATGAGAAAACCATGCGCAAGTTTCTAACTTGCACGTTTAATTCTTTTTTTTTTACAATTTTAATTCATGAAGCAGAACAGACATTACGGCGACTCTACTTTGAAGTTGGTCATATACCTGTTATTGGGATGTTCGGGTCGTAATTACCGACTTCAAAATGATATTTCGTCTGCAGTACATTTTGAAACTTGGATTCAACCACGTATCCATCACGATAAAATAAACCGCGGGTTGAATTCATGAAATTCTTTTCGAAACTCTGCAATTGATCGAAAAACGAGTATTGCATTTTTATTTTTAATCATTATTTTTCATTTTTTTAATTTGAGCCTCATTTTTTTAATTTCTCTCTTTAGCGAGAGCTTACCGTTTGTTCAGCAACGAGAGTCTGGAATAAATTTCGTATTTCGCCACCATTGCTGAATGGAATCTCAAGAATTTGGCGCAATTTGTTCTCGACGTTCTCATCCTGGTCATAAGTAAATGTCGAAAAGACCCCGAAAATACCGTTGAGCGACACTAAATTCGGTGCTTGATAAGGGTTAATTTCGTATTTATGCTGCGCAAAAGAAAAATGCAAAAATATAAATTTTACACATAAAACACATTAACTTTCATTCATTTGTGATTTCGTAATTTACATTCTCGACGACAAAATATATAACATATAGAACATCCCTATAAATAATATCGACATTGACGTGTTCAGCGTGAGTCGGGTTATGGGAATTTTGAGAATTTATAAAGGTTTTTAAAGTCATTTCAACAGTCATGTTTAATCTGATGTGATGTTGAATCTGATGTTGAACATTAATTAAAACACAGAGTGTTTTCTTATAAACTATGAAACCAAATCATTTAAAATTTTGACAGTTAATTCTGGAGACCTTTGTCCAGAGCTTAATTACCGGAAAATTTGAATATTCAATACGGAAATGTAAATTTTTCGGGTTGAATCCGAGAGATATAAACCGGAAATGAATATATTAATTAAATTATCGTGTGGCTCAATTACGGCGGATCCCAAGAAAGATGAAAAATTTAAGCAAGATAATTTTTTTTCCAAGCAACGAATAAACTTATCCGAAATATCGTCTTGGAGAGTAAAAGCGCGAACCCATTTGGTTCGTATCAATTGTATACCTTGTACCATTCGAGAGCGTAATTATTGATTTTGTCGATGTCGTCTCGAGAAGCACGATGATTCGTCTCATCGGCCGTACCGCTGTCATGATCTTCAACGGGCACGGCGGTACACTTCATCGTGCACCATACGAAAGTACCGATTATCAAAACTGGAGTATATTTCGAAAAAGAAAATTATGAAACGCCATTACAAATTATGCACTAAATAGACCGGGGGGGGGGGGGCATACAAAATATACGATAAAAACAAATTTCGGTGAATTTATCATCGACATATTTTCCGTATCAATAATAATTGAAATGTACTGTATATTGGAAACAAAAATTCACGTCTCTTTTTTTATCGTAAAAAGGCCATTTTTATTTATGGAGGAGAGAAAACAAGAAATATTGACTTATTCTTCAAATCACGAATGCTCATGCATTAATAATAAAGTTATCAACGAAATTGTCAGGATATACCCCGATGCTGATGATATTGAACGTGTTACTTACGAAAACGCATTATGAATTTTTAACGAAAAACGCTGTCCTCACGTCGCGTCGTACTTATTATAGTTTCGAGAAGTTGAAACGTTCCGATTGGAAAGCTAATGACGACTTTTTACGCTAGAGCAGCAATGATGGCTTATATAGCAATCCCTTATCTCTCATACCATTGTTCCCCTTCTTTTGAACATTATCAATGTACAGAATTGTCTCGTATCGAAATTTTCTCAAGGCTAGGATGAAAAAAAATACGATGTTGACGTAAAAAAAAAAGATCACACTAAAATATTTTGGTGTCTACGCACATTTCTTTTGAATATTGTGCAGCCTTGCTGATTGCTGATTGGGTTGATTGATCGCTCACTCACCTAGAAGTGCGGTAATTCCTGTTTGCCCAATCTCTGTGTTGCATAATTGCTCGTACTTTAACTTTAATCTTGTGTTAACTCTTCTTTTATTATAATTTTTTCCTGGGCGTCGCTATTCAGAGTGGGCCGTAAGGTGCTTGTCTTTACTATCTGAATTGTGTGGTTGGTGGCCATCCACCAGCCTGTTATTGGGGGTCTTCACCGTTTACATTGAATAAATAAATGAATAAATAAATAAATAAATATTATCAGTGTATACACAGATGTCTCGTATCGAAATTTTCTCAAGGCTCGGATGAAAGAAAATACAATGTCGACGTAAAAAAAGGTCACACTAAAATATTTTTTCTTCATACCTCGGTCGAAAGTACGCATTTTCGTCCCCGATTTGCGGGAGGAAAATAGATCTTTTCGTCCCTGCGGAAACGTAGCGCGCGCCATCTGTGCCGCGGGACGAAAATAAAGCAATACGGGAGGAAAGTCAAGCGATACGTGAGGAAAGTTAGGCCCGGTTTCAAAACGCAGGGATCCCCTCGATCCAAGGGTTATCTGTCAAATTTTTCATAGCAATTGACAAATAACCTTTGGAGTAATTAGTGAGTGACAGTTGGAGGCAGTTGAAACTATTTTATAATAAATAATATGACTGTGTTCAAGTATTTGTGATTAAAACAAAACAAAAAAACTCATTGTGATGAATAATATGATAAATTTTTGCTATAACTATTTTATAATCAACAGATAATATAAATGTGTTGTACCTATAACAAGAATTTTGAGAATAGAAGACTATATTCATGTTTCATAACTTTGTTAATAAAGCATTCTTAGCTTGAATATTGGCGCCAGTAACCATCTTGCTATACAAACCTAACTTAACTCTCTTCCGTGTTTGATGCCTGCCCCCGACCAGCAGCACTCGCTTCGCTCGTGCCTGCAATGTCGGGCAGGCATCAACACTTGTTAAAACGTATAAATCGGTATAAAAATTCAATTAGCCAGCGTACTTTCGACCGGGCATGAAGAAAAATAGTATACACCACACGGGCAGAAGATTGAAAGCCCTGAACTGCGCGATATGATGCCCTCGGCTTCGCCTCGGGCATCATCACGCGCAGTGCAGGAATTTCCAACTTTCGGCCCTTGTAGTGTAATATACTATGGTATCTACGCACATAAAACGCTTTGACATTCACGTACAGAGAATTTGATTATTCAATATGGGCTATTCAACGATACGGAGTTCTATTCATATTTTTTTTATCTTACAATATTTTTTCAATTAATACGGTTGTTGAAATAGAAAGCACGGTTGAGCACATTCCGTACCTGTACTTTCTCATTTTGGAATTTTTCACGATGCTTCTCTATGGTCTTGGCTAAGAAAAAAACAAAAAAAAACAATCTCGTAATCTTAAATGAAAAAAAATATATATATTATATATAGTTTACCCGCTTTCTTCTGCAGCTACAGCACGGCAAGTTGGCTGAATCCTTCGAATATTAAAAGTACACGAGACCACATGGCCTCTCACTGCGTTATCGACGTTACGATTGGCTGACCCGCTCGGACGATCCACGATGATCGCCGACGACGACGCACGACACGTGCGCGCGAATTTCGAATACGATACTTATATGAGGAAGATGTCGCAAGCGCGAGCGAAGCGATCGCGCTGGTGCTAGCTGACCAAACATTGTATCTTTGTGATAACTCAATACTTAAAAAAAAAATAAAAAATTTTAAAAAAGTATTTTCCCGAAACTTGTTTATTGAAGATTCGATTATTGGATAGTTTGGTAATCGGTAGTTCCATAGCTTGATAACTTGACTGTTCGATAACTCGATAGTTTTATAACTCGATAGCTCGATAATTCGATAATTCGATAATTCGATAGTACGATAATTCAAGATGTCGTTAGTTTCGTCAAAATCGAATCGATATCGATATCAAACTTCCATTTTTTTTTTCTGGTCCGGTTTAAATGGGATGGCCCATATATATATGGGGCATTCCACGCCAAATCAGCCACTGCTGGACCATTGCATTTTTAAATTTGCTAATTTTTTTTTCTTATTTTAAGTTCACGATAAAGAACTCACCTGATTTTTTTTCAAATTTTTATCTCAAAAATTGCACCCAGTAGGATTTTTTCAAAAATTTTCTATTTTTTTTTTTCGTTTCACTATAACTTCCTGAAAAATCAAGCGATTTGAAAAAATGAGGGGGTCAAAATTTTTTTTTGAAATACTCTTTCGTTTAAGATTATTTTAAAAATCATTCATGTTTTAATTCAATCAGTTTTTTTCAATTTTAAGCATAAAATCGCATTTTCTACATTGTTTGTATCCTTCGATTTTTTTCATTTTTTAAAATGAAAAACTGTTATTTATTTAAAGAATTTTAAGCCTAGTCTCGTAGTGGGCAATTCATTCTTTCTCTTTAAAAAAAAAATATTTTGTTGTTTTTATTTCTCAAATTGAATTAAATTGAATTAAATTAATTCTAAAATTTATCTTTTATCTTATCTTAATTTATCTTAATTATTGATTTATTTTAATTTATCTTATTAAAATCTTATTATTATTTTATTTATCTTATTATTATTTAATTATTTATTTATTTTATTTTATCTTTTTTTAAATTCTAAATTTATCTTTTCGAATGTTTAGTCCGTAAAATTTCCCCGAAAGACATTTTTCATAAAATATGAATTTATTGTGCGTGGTAGGAGTGTCATTAGCGATCCACACCACCGACTGCAGCGCTCGTGTAACCCGAAAAAATGTGGCTACTGGAGTGCATGTGATGACTGCTACTGATATTCGCGATACCAGGAACCCACAAATTGGTTTTTGGCTAAAAATTAATTAATTTTTTTCCCAAATCCCTCATATTTCCAGAATACTGAGGCCAAGTCATTGTTTCTTGTATATAATGTCAAGCATAAAAAATTTACCGTGTTTATATTTTATAAAAAATGTCTTTCGGGTAAATTTTACAGATTTAACAATTGCATTCGAAAAGATACATTTTTGGTCTCTTATCCATACGCTTCGTTTGATTTTTCACCGAATTACAGACATTTTGGAATTACTAATTTAATTTGATTTAATTTAATTTTAGAAGAAAAACACGAAATATTTTTTTTTAAATAGAAAGAATGAATTGCCCACTACGAGACTAGGCTAAAAATCCTTTAAATAAATAACAGTTTTTCATTTTAAAAAATGAAAAAAATCGAAGGATACAAACAATGTAGAAAATGCGATTTTATGCTTAAAATTGAAAAAACTGATTGAATTAAAACATGAATGATTTTTAAAATAATTTTAAACGAAAGAGTATTTCAAAACAAAAATTTTGACCCCCTCATTTTTTCGAATCGCTTGATTTTTCAGGAAGTTATAGTTAAACGAAAAAAAAATAGAAAATTTTTGAAAAAATCTTACTGGGTGCAATTTTTAAGATAAAAATTTGAAAAAAATCAGGTGAGTTCTTTATCGTGAACTTAAAATAAGAAAACAAAATGAGCAAATTTAAAAATGCAATGGTCCAGCAGTGGCTGATTTGGCGTGGAATGCCCCATATATACATTATACATGTGTGTGTGTGTGCGTGTACGTGTATCATCAAAACATTTTTTCGTCGTAAAAAATGTGTTCTTTGAATCAACTAGGAATAAATGGGATCTACGTGTACACTGCCGCGTGAACTTGATGACAGTTTGAGAACTTATTATGAACATTCAGCCACCGCGTGACATGAAAATTTTTATTTTTAATTACATGGCGACAGCACGCCGTCGCTTCTATCGTGTATCACACGTGGATCGGTGTTAATGACGGAAGAGCTGCGGGCTTACGTAAAATCATTCAAAAATTTATTCGTCTTCGAAATAAAATATCTTTGTGGAACTAGTGACTCCGGTACTTCTTCTACAACAAATATTTTATTTTCCTCGTATAATTCCATTTAACAACGATCAAATCCTGGATCTAAAACTTTTTAGTTCGATGCAGGCAATAATTTGAAAAACAAAAAATCATTCCACGATACTATACTGATGGAAATTTAATTTTCATTCTCGTTTTTATTAATTTACGTATAAAGGAAAATAAAAATTTTGTTTCAACATTTATTCCATCGTTTTCAGCTCGATGTTCAGTTTTTTTTAACTTCCCGTTTCTCTGTTTTCAGAGAAAAAATAAAGTTGTATGCACCCCGAAAATTAAAAGTTGAGTTTTCAATAGATCTTCGATGTTTCAAGGTCAAGAGAATCACGATATCTCGATTTTTGATCAGATATCTTGATTTTTTTGGTTGTCACGGAATTTTGAAAATCACCGTAACGAAAAGCACCAAAATCAGGACAGTGTCAACAATTGTCCCTTTTTTGCGATAGATGTGTACAAATTATTCACGAAAATTTTTATGTTTGGCAGTAAGGGAACTTTCTCGTAAAGGAAACTTTAGTTTACAAAAAAAAACCTTGATCGATAAGTAAGTATTACGAGGTTCACAGAACGCGTAAAGAATCAACAGTATTTGTTTCTTCACCTGTGCACTTCAAACATTTTCCGGGAAGCCATTTTTTCGGGTATCAATTTTTCGGCGCCGATTTTCCAGGGGCGAGTTTTCGTAGATTCACGAACGATGTACATCAGAGCGGTTCAAAAAAGGGCCTTTTTTTTAGATTTCGCTTTTTTCCGAGATTCTTGTACTTTTTCACTAAAAAAAAGGTTACGCGAAAGGGCTGGACTGAAAAAAAATGTTTACTACTGCCTCAACGATATTTAAATTTTGAAAAAGGCCATTTTTCGGATACTTCGAAATTGAGATATCCGTAAATCCTTTGGTCGCTATGTTTTGTATAACGAAACAAAAGTTTTTGTCCAACGAAACAAACGAAGCTCTACCTTTCCGTCGCTAAGAAAAAAAAAAACATAAAGCTCAATACATATTGTGAACCGACTACCGAAGAGCGATGCTTATGATTTTTATATCATTTCAGCAATGGTGCTATGTATCAAGAATCGAATATTGAAAGTTGTTCGCGTAGATCATGCGAAGAGCTCTCAAAAAATGGAAAACCTCATTGATACCATGTTGTACGCACGGAAGATTTTGGAATTCGCGAATCTTTTGTTAAAGATCTAGTTAAAGAAATGCAAATGATATTTTGTGTCCTAGTTCCTAGATTGGGGACTCTGAAGTTGTAAAAAAATTAAACCATTCCTCAATTGTACTAAATGTTTCGGCAAGACAATTTATCCCGTCGAAAATTGTTCAATTCTAGCTTGCGTATAGCAGTCACCATTTGAAGCTTTAACATATAAGTTACATGATAAATATGTATGTATATGTATAATGCTTTGCAAAAAGAAGCCCAATCCCCTGAAAAAACACCATAAATGGTGTACAAAAACTTGAGACAAGTACATTTTCTTGCGTCCTTTTGCTTGTTCGTAAAAAAAAATGTCAAACCCAAAAAGCTGTCAAATGAATTCAAATCATTTAACTCACAGTTGCCAAGTACATCTAGTATTGTTATTATAGGCAAGATAAAATAAAAGAGAGTTGTAATGAGAGAGTTGGATATTGCATTGATGGCTGAAAAAGATGAAAGCTCGTGTTGGTGGATGATATGGGCTCCTAATTAATTAAGGATAAAGAATTCTTAACAAGTTTATCGGGTCTTTTGATATCATCCCAAAATAGAGTTTAAGGCTCTCTAGAGAAGTTCGTAAAAGTTCTTCGACTATTGGAATTGATGCACAATTGATAAACAATGCTGGATCAATTTTTCTCATAACACTGGGCATGACAAACCAGCAGGATAAATATAAATCACGCATGATCCTGAAGAGAGAGGCAGCCAGGAAAGCAAAGTTAGGTTGCTTCAGGACTTTTAAGTTTTCTCCAGATCCCAAGCCTTGTAGTCTAGGAGCCGGCGACACTAAACCTGTCTGATAAAACATATAAAAGTGTTGCATATCATTCGTTCCCTGATGAATTGTAGAACACGAAATGATCCTGCTGCCACTCATGGGCCGCCGGATGTGTGAGAAAAAAATTTTTGATTTTTTTTTTTTGATTCGCTGATTCACAAAACTGGATTTCGTTTGTTCCTCGCTGTAGGGGAAGGGTAGGGCTATAAGAAAAACAGGTGCTGCCAGCTTCCGAGTGCCGGCTTATCAGTGGCAGCAAGGAGATAAGCGATCCCGGGATTTCGGTTCACTATAGTGTCATCAAACATATTAAAAAATCAAACGGCATTAATACAATAATACACAATTATTCGTACGGGCATGGTGTTCAATCATACCGGGACTTATTATATCCGTACGAATAATTTTACATTATTCGTCCGGATACGTTATTGGCCTACATTTAATTACATATCCGTACGAATAATTGTGTATTATTCGTCCGGATGTGGTGTTCAATCATACCGGGACTTATATCCGTACGAATAATTTTTAATTATTTGTACGATTACCGCACGAGCAGACACTTCGTTAAATATTTTTTTTTTTTCTAAGTCAAAATTTTCGTATACAATGTACAAATATGTACTCTGTGATATAGATTTAAATTCGCAAAAATATAAAAGTGTTTTATCATACGAGAATTGTACATTTGTTATCGTGAAACTGCATTTCTTCCAAAAAATGATGGTGCTTTTATCTGAAACTGTATTAAGAGGACTTGTAAATGGTTCATAAGACACCTTATTGGACTACTAATTCTGAATAACCCGATATATATATAGTTTGCATAAGAAAGTGTATTATTAGAGTCATTTATAAGTTCTCTTGATGTGTTTCAAATATGAACATATATAATCATCAGTTGCAAGATTATGCAGTTTCAAATTTCCCGCTCTGTCCCTAACCTCTAATATGATTATATAAGTCTTCCGAGAGACGTCCCACGACGTCTTGAACGACGTCTTACACGACGATTTGAAGACTCGGTAAAGTTGGACATAAGATGTCTTGTGTACGTCTTCACAACGTCTTTTAGGTTAATGTCAAGACGTCTACAAATAACGTCGGAGGTCTTAAAGACGTCTTGCAGACGACTTCATGCTGTGTGAGTAGTTTTTGCTTAGAGATGGGCGATATTAAAAAATAAATCGATTATTAAGTAATCGATTACGCATATAATCGATATCTAAAAATCGATTATTCATGAAAAAAATCGAAAAATAATCGTTTAATCGATTTTTTTAAATTTTCCGATAATGATATTATAAGCATACTCATAAAAAATTGATCGGTCCACCGACTCATTGGAAAATTATTGTTTTCGGATGGCATAACCAGACAGATAAATTATTTTCAAACGATGCTTTCTTTTTTACATACCTTGTATGCGATCGGAAAGTAATAAGTCATAGTAATAAAACACTGTGAAGTATAATTATATTGTATTGATCGATATATATAGGTTTTCAGGAAAATGCACATCTATTTTCTCATTTTAATTTTTAAAAATTGGTTATATTTCATTTGGTCTAGTGAAACTAGAATGCGTTGAACCCTGCTTGGTAGTTTGTATTGTTTCCCACCTCGTGTAATCGTGAAGAAATATCGTTATCTGCAATATAAATTCCAACATGTTATATAAAAATTTTTTGGTCGTTATAATTATCGTTATAACTAATAGATTAGATAATTTATAAACATAATACCTGGGGAATTAATTTTCGAAGCAAGTAAGACCCAGGTAACAATTTAATCTTTTGACATAAATGTGACGTCTATACTGTGAAGATCCTAATACGTTCATCTGTGAACGTAATCGTTACGTAATAAAGATGGAACTAACATCTCTGAAACGTATCCTCCATGCAACGATAACTTGTCACAGCGATGTAAGCTTGTTACGTAAAGTATATGCTATTGGCGATCGACATTACCGATGGCGGCGCTCGCATCACTCGGAAATATGGCGCTATTGAAGTGCAGTTTGTGACAGTTAGCATTGAAAAAATGGGACGTTTATACTTGAAACTGCGACAAATTTACGATTTCGTAAAAGGAGACCTAAATAACCGAAATATCGAATATAATTCGATATTTACGATAACGAATATAATTTATTTATATTTAATATAATTTATATTCGATAACGAATATAATTTCGAAGGGGAAGAAGTTCTGAAGTTCGGACAAATGGTGGTAGTTGGATGTACTGAAAAAAAACGAAACAAAACGTGAAATATTAGGGCCAGTACACAGCACTCTTATCCACATTTTCGGTCGATCTATCATTTCACGCACGCCGAATAAATTTGTCCGAGATACTTTACCGGCGTTTTTAACGGGAAACCGGTGAAATGTTACGTCTCGATCCGCGAACGGATGAGAATGACATTCGAACACGCAACAATAAACTCTAGTGTTAGATTTCACTTTTGGGCTGAATTTCGCAGATTCGACCCTTTCGACAGTCTCCATTCCGATATCCAATAATATAAAAATTTGAACTACAGCTTTTTTTGTTAATTTGAACAGGTACAGAAATGTCAAAACTAATTTACACGCTGTAGCCGTGTGCATCGCGTGTACAAATAAAGTCTTGTGCACTCCAATAGCAGTTCGTCAAAAACCCGCTAGGAGTCGCATGCTTAGTGTCGATCGCCAATGGTGTCATTGTGATAATGCTGTCCATAGAAATGATGTAAGCGATACGGAACCGTTTGTACGTAACGTGTATGGAGCAGTGCAACATATACTTAACGTAACGTGTATGGAGCAGTGTAACATATACGTAACGTGTATGGAGCAGTGTAACATATATGTAACGTGTATAGAACAGTGTAACATATACGTAACGTGTATGGAGCAGTGCAACATAACGTGTATGGAGCAGTGTAACATATATGTAACGTGTATAGAACAGTGTAACATATACGTAACGTGTATAGAGCAGTGCAACATAACGTGTATGGAGCAGTGTAACATAACGTGTATGGAGCAGTGTAACATATACTTTACATAATATTTGCGGATGGAAGTATGACGTGTAACTAACATAACGTATGCATGCTGTAACCGTAATTCATCGTATCCATGTTGCAGCGTAACTATTCTTGTGCCATCCTCAAATATGACAGCACGGAAGCATAATTATCGAAATTATCACTTACAATAAAACTTATACTTGTCGAGATTTTCGGTTTCTTAAATTTTTCGTGATTTTTATACAAATTCACTCCTTTGGCCGAGTCATAGTTAAGCTGACGACTCTGGGCTTGAATAAAAAAGATATCAACTTACCTAATATACGTATAATTTGAAATTGGTATTGAAATCATAAATAAAACACACGACACATGCGCATAATGCTGTATGCTTCACTTATAGGAACTTGCGGGCAGCAGGATTATGTTCGAGGTTATGTTTACATGCTGTCACTTTTAACCCTTCGTGGTCACATCTCTGTAGAATAACTTATTGGTCACACACGGGTAAAACTTACCCAGCCAAGTTTCAAATGTGAAAACTATCAGTCCGATCGGGATCGAAAAAATACTAAAAAATGAATAGTCTAAAACATGTGCCAAAAGTTGGTATGTCAAAATTCAAATCACAAGGTATTGAAAAAAAAAGTCGTAAATAGGTCAATTTGTCAAAAAATACACCATTCCTGCCAAAAGGCCTGGGTGAAATTTACCCAGTGTGACCAGGAAGGGTTAAGGATGGCACAATAGTAGATATACTGCAATGTGGATGCGGCGGATTGAAGTTACAGCATGCATACATTATGTTAGTTACATCACACTTGCATCCTCAAACATGTAAAGTATATGTTACACTGCTCGATCCATACACGTTATACCGATGAAGTCAGACCCTATGCTTGGCGCGAAGACAAGTTTTTTCAGATATAAACGGTGTCTGAAGAGAGAGAGAGCTACATGAGGTACAGGAGTTTTTGCGCATCGAGTTGGTGACGGGTCAAATTTTTCTATGCCAAGTTGGTGGTGTGTCGAGTTTCATTCTAGCAAATCGATGGCGCAGTGAGTTCCTTTTTACCAAGTTGGTTATGGGCCAAGTTTTACCAGATTATGTCCCTCTATGGGAAAGTTTTTTGCGACGGCTTAGCAATGTGAAGAATTATTCTCCGTTTAGTTGATCACGTATACTACTTTTCTTTGTAGAATTGTGTGAGCTTGTTGGGTTTGCATTTTGAGGGAATCTGTAGCAAGAAAGCAGTATAGCTGGGACTTATTTGTATGATGACGATTCGCATACTCGGAGTTGATTGCGTAGATCATGCGAGGATGAAAAAAGTTTAGAGGAGCGCCGTCGTATTGGTACCAGGCAATGCTCGCGGAACCTTTTCAAGCACTGATGTTCCTGTCGACGGTCGAATTATCTTAGAACTATACCAATGATACTTAGTGTGTACAAGTTGCTTGAACTCACATACTCCCATACGAACATAATAAAATGATGAATCGTACAATTTTGATTTTAAAAAATGCTGAATCGTGGAAAAAACAATACTACAGAATTTCACAATTTATTTTGTTTTAACGAAAAAATGATGAATCGTATAAAAAAAACTATTCTCTTCTATTAATATACTCTTAACACTATTTGATAGCTGTTTCATCAGTATTTCGTATTAATTAGACGATTTTTATTTTTCGACAAGAAATGATGAATCGTGAAAAAAACATAATATTGATTTGAAAACTTTTCGTTTTTGATAAAAAAAAATGCTATATGGTCGAAAAAAACACAATTCTCTTTCATTCATATACTCTAAACACTATTTAATAGCTTTTTAATCAGTATTTCTTTCGAAATACACTAACATAACCTCTTGATCGGGGAGCGATACGGGAAAAAAACACAATATTGATTTGACGACTTTTCGTTTTCGATAAAAAAAAAATGCTATATCGTCGGAAAAAAACACAATTCTCTTCTATTCATACACTCTAAACACTATTTAATAGCTGCTTAATCAGTATTTATTTCGAAATACACTAACGTAACCTCTTGATCGGGGAACGATACCACTATGAAGGCGCACATATAAGTATATAATTGTGTTTTTTTTTTCACCATTTCTGCCCCAAAAAGAGAAAACGGAACGAAATTCTTCTAATAACACAGGACCACATTGAACGATAAAAATATATATGGGTCATTCCACCAATTATTGACTAAAGTTGTGCCGGGGGGTCGGAACTCTACATAACAAAAAATTTTATTGAAAAATACATAACAAAGAGAACTTTCATGATTTTTTTCAAATTTTTTCGTCGAACCCTTTCGGAGATACAGTACATCGAAAATTGCAAGATTTGCAATTATTGACTTTATATATTAAAAATATCAATCCTTTGTCCAATTTCTAAAAATATATTAAATAACGTTTATTGTGTAAAAAACTCTCAGCTTTCTGAAAAAAATATTTTCAATATCCTCCAGTGTCGGGAAAACCCTGAAAAATGAGGTCAAAAAGTAAAAAACGCTTTTTCTACCAATGTATCATTTTTAATATTTTTTGAAATATTTTTTTCGAAAAATTCAGACTTTTTTACACGGAAAATGTATTTTTTTAATGTGGGAATATTCAAAAATAAACCATAGCAAAATAAAGTTAAAAGTTCTGTGATGAATTGCCGATCTGTATTGTGCTGCCGTCACGGTCGTCGCACGTTAACTATCGAATAAAGTTTGAAAATGTCTGTACAAAGCATTATATTCAGCGATTATATAGTAAATATTTATGTTTAAAGTGTGAAGTGGGTAAGAAATAAAAATTATTACTCAAAAGTGTTATGACAAGGGTCAAACCTTTATTATTTGAACTCTTTCTTGTCACTGTTGACGTAGAAACATTTCTTACAGTAGCAGAACCACGATTCTCGGTATCAGGGATAATACAATGCATAGATTGCGTCTTTTTTACAGCTACAGCATTTGCAAATCTTGACTTGAGCTGTGCTGCGCGTACTTCGTATTTCTCATTTGAAATGAAAGTGAAATCAACGTTTTTAAATGACTCACGTGCCCAGTCATACAATGCCAAGGATGATAAAACTTCGTTTCTCGTGCCCATTTGTAGAGATGCCCTTTCAGCGAGACGTTTGATCGTGCCTGCTAACCCATCACATGGTCCTTTTCCATGGGATGTAGCGAAGAAATGCCATTCAGCCTTTAGCCCAAAGTCATTTACGTGGTAGCACAAATTGATGAATGCCGATTTGTTCTTGAACTGTTGTGGTGCTCCATCCGAAAAATAATATATTTTTGAAACATTCTGGAATTTTTGTTTCAAATATTTTATTAATTCTTTTTGAAACAAATGAACAGCCACTGTATTGTGATGTCTACAATCAGAGATGCCAACGAAGCTGCAATGCTTTGACTCATCATTCTCCATGTAATACACAACCATTGGTACCACAACAGTTCAAGAACAAATCGACATTCATCAATTTGTGCTACCACGTAAATGACATTGGGCTAAAGGCTGAATGGTATTTCTTTGCTACATCCCATGGAAAAGGACCATGTGATGGGTTAGCAGGCACGATCAAACGTCTCGCTGAAAGGGCATCTCTACAAATTGGCACGAGGAACGAAATTTTATCATCCTTGGCATTGTATGACTGGGCACGTGAGTCATTTAAAAACGTTGATTTCACTTTCATTTCAAATGAGAAATACGAAGTACGCGCAGCACAGCTCAAGTCAAGATTTGCAAATGCTGTAGCTGTAAAAAAGACGCAATCTATGCATTGTATTATCCCTGATACCGAGAATCGTGGTTCTGCTACTGTAAGAAATGTTTCTACGTCAAAAGTGACAAGAAGAGTTCAAATAATAAAGGTTTGACCCTTGTCATAACTCTTTTGAGTAATAATTTTTATTTCTTACCCACTTCACACTTTAAACATAAATATTTACTATATAATCGCTGAATATAATGCTTTGTACAGACATTTTCAAACTTTATTCGATAGTTAACGTGCGACGACCGTGACGGCAGCACAATACAGATCGGCAATTCATCACAGAACTTTCAACTTTATTTTGCTATGGTTTATTTTTGAATATTCCCAAATTAAAAAAATACATTTTCCTTGTAAAAAAGTCTGAACTTTTCGAAAAAAATATTTCAAAAAATATTAAAAATGATACATTGGTAGAAAAAGCGTTTTTTACTTTTTGACCTCATTTTTCAGGGTTTTCCCGACACTGGAGGATATTGAAAATATTTTTTTCAGAAAGCTGAGAGTTTTTTTACACAAAAACCGTTATTTAATATATTTTTAGAAATTTGACAAGGGATTGATATTTTTAATACATAAAATCAATAATTGCAAATCTTGCAATTTTCATTCTACTGTATCTCCGAAAGGGTTCGACGAAAAAAATTGAAAAAAATCATGAAAGCTCTCTTTGTTATGTATTTTTCAATAAAATTTTTTGTTATGTAGAGTTCCGACCCCCCGGCACAACTTTAGTCAATAATTGGTGGAATGACCCATATATATGGATAAAAATTTTTTCAAGATACACCGGTATTCACGTCACTTCAGCCTTTCAGCCTGGTATCAGAATTTGATGAAACCAACTTCAATGGTAGTCAATAGCGCAATAGGTAGCGTCCCGGGTTAGTAAGCAAACATTAGGTAGGAAACCTGTAGGTAGGCGGTTCGAATCCCGGCTCAAGCAGAAATTGTGTAACTGGTAAATATCGAAGTATAAGATTTTTTTTCTTGTTATATTTTTTTTCTCTTTTGACCCTCCATACTCCCAAAATTTGATCACCTCTCGGAGAAAATTGGAGGCTTAAAAGAGGTTTTAAGGAGGGCTGAAATTTCGACTCGGGGTACCTGAAACATCGTAGCGACATGGAGGCCATGTAATTCCGATTTCGAGTAATGCATGATTGCTACGTAACCTCAATGTAACATTGTGACTTCTCTGTTCTTCAAAATTTATGCATCAGCAACGTAACCGGCATGCAGCCATTCAACGCGATTTTTACGTAACTGTAGCTTGATATGTGGCGGACATTTTAGAGTGTCTGGACTGCCACATTCACGTTACATACGACATACTTGTTATATTTAAGGAACAGAGTGTAACATAATCGAAATGTGTTTGTTACCAAACTGGGTTGCCTGGGACGGGATGAGAACACACAATAATTCACACATATGCGTTATATTTACCTTGCTATAACAATGTTTATAATTTTAAAAAACGAACATTAATATCGCATTGATACATTTTGACAAGAAAAAATCAAATTTACACGAATCAAGTTTACAGGTACAGGTAACATTCATAAAATATATTGTAACGGTACGCTTTTGTCGATAAGACGACTTTTCACGCTACGAGTGAATTCGCGCTTCGTTGGTGAACGGAGCAGGTGCAAAGACAAATAAACTCACTTGGTTTGTTAACTTTTTCGTATTTATTTTCAATCTGTTTTTTTTTAAACTCCGTTTTTGTTCGTTTACATTTTCTTTGGCATTTGCCGAGCATTAATTAATGTGTTTTCTTTTGTGAATAATTTTCCCTAAAAGGTTATGAATGAGAATACGTTTTTAGGAGTGATGAGCCCAGTTGCGGGATTCCAAGGTCTCCCGAGAAATCCGTCACTGGCGCTCGGAATAAATTTGGACGATTTTTAGGTAGAGCCCAGTTGCGGGATTCCAAGGTCTCCCGAGAAATCCGTCACTGGCGCTCGGAATAAATTTGGACGATTTTTAGGTAGAGCCCAGTTGCGGGATTCCAAGGTCTCCCGAGAAATCCGTCACTGGCGCTTGGAATCAATTGGGACTATGTTGGTAGAGCCTAGTTGCGGGATTCCAAGGTCTCCCGAGAAATCCGTCACTGGCGCTCGGAATAAGGATGGGATAATGGGAATCTTGCTTTTAATCTTTCTTTTAAATATGACTCGAAAATATTATCTGTCGTGTGGACGTCGGGCAGAGTCAGTGCCGGCGTTAGGGGGGGGGGGGCGTGATGGGGCGACGGCCCGGGGCGCTAAGTTTGGGGGGGCGCCGAGGTCTGGGGTCTCCTGCTGATGCGTACCCTCAATACTGTGGCTGCATTCGTCTTGGGCGCTTTACACGCTTTCAACTACACTAGGACCTCGATTTAATGGCCCTTGATTTAATAGACAGTCCCCACCATGTCGCATTTATTGATCGGTTTTTCGCGTGGTGGGAGATGGTGGGGGACGCTTAAAGTCTCCCCGATCGGGCCCGTAGCACGGAGTGCCGATG
The DNA here is from genome assembly GCA_963564615.1 of Rhorus exstirpatorius. Classification (NCBI taxonomy): domain Eukaryota; kingdom Metazoa; phylum Arthropoda; class Insecta; order Hymenoptera; family Ichneumonidae; genus Rhorus; species Rhorus exstirpatorius. The sequence goes on from OY751315.1 coordinate 16,482,402, forward strand.
CGCAGATACAGCATGGGCGGGCATACGCTACCTCGATTTAACAAGGTGCGATGTGGAGCCGGTCCCGCCACTGGCCGTTAAATCGAGGTCCTAGTGTAATAGTCGGCGCATGTAAACGTGAGCGCTCAAAGCGCGTAAGCGCCCAAGACGAATGCAGCGTGTGCTCTATACGCTCTGTACTCCACGCATATCGAGTACGTTTACACGACGCTCTAAATCCGGTGTTACGAAAACCGGTTTAGTTAAACCAGGCGTTTACACGGTACCTAACACCCGCTTTACGTCGTAAAGCGGGTGTTAGGACCCGTTTACACGCACTTTAACGCCTGATTTAACTACGCCGGTTTTCGTAACACCGGAATAAGAGCGTCGTGTAAACGTACTCATAGTCTTATGGGCTCTGTAATATCGTTCTTCAAATATCCCAAATCCTTTATTCCTATTTTTTGTATTTAAAAATACTTCTCAATTTTTCTTTTAAATATATTTTTTTTCACGATTGTGAATTTTTCTAGTTTTTTTACTGCTTTTTTAAGAAGTATTATTAATAGGTTAACTACAATTGCAGGATTGCGTTCCGGATTTTTGCAACTATTCCGGTTACAGTTGCAAGTGGAGAACGCAGTTTTTAAAAATTAAAACTAATAAAAACGTATCTCCGATCAACAATCTCTCAATCGAGATGCTCTTATCTGCACTGTAAAAAATTTTTGTGCGAAAATTAGTATACCGGTATACAAAGCTCGGATGCATATACCGTATATTAATTTTTATATGCATACATATTGTATATTTACAGTGCTGGTGTACTACTATTAAGGAAAAAATCTGTTGACATTAATAGAAGACCGTATTTGATTTTTAATGTACCGTTTTACGAAAAAGTAAGACGGTAATGCACGATCACAATAACCGTGTACTTGAAATCTACCAAACAGTCACTTAAATCTTATGGCGAAGGTACATGTAATTTCAAGCGCATGTACGTTGGAATTTTAATGTGCCGGTATATGAAAAATCATGACGGTAACGTAGGATTACAATAATTAGGTACTTGAAATTTACTATACAATCGCTGAAATTTTATAAAGAAGGTACATGAAATTTCAAGAAAAAAAGTGCTCTAAAATTAATACACCCATTTTTGTGCATAAATCGTTTTTTAAATTTCAAGCTAAAAAATTAGTAATAAACTATAATGCACCTATTATGATATCAGAAATAATATAACAAGAAAAAAAAAGTTCTGCGTCGATATTCACTCACTACACAATTTCGGTCTGAAGCGGGATTCGAACCGCCTACCCACAAGTTTCCTACCTAATGCCTGCTTACTAACCCGGGACGCTACCTATTACGCTATTGACTACTACTTAATTTCGTTGCATCAAATTCGAGATATAAGTTGCATGCTGACTCACACTTATAAAAAATTGAATATTATCATTTGACGAAAAGATTTTGAAGCATATAAACGAAATAGAGCTTCTTTATACGGGAAAAATTTTATTCATTTCGAATCGACAGTCAGGTTTTCAGAATTCAGAATTGCGGATCCATTAAAATTAACCCTTTGCGGCATACATTTTTCAGACGAACGGTTTTTTACGAAAACTATCGAACTTGTGGTTTTCGGGGTCGCTGATTACGAATTTGAAGTCCGTTTTTGAAAATAAAAAATGGCGGATTCAATATGGCGGACGAATTTTCGAAAGTTCATCGGATTCACTTGAAACTAGTTACTCGGGGGTTTTCGGGGTCGCTGATTACGAATTTGAAGTCTGTTTTTGAAAAAAAAATGGCAGATCCAATATGGCGGACGAATTTTCGAAAGTTTATCGGATTCACTTGAAACTAGTTACTCGGGGGTTTTAGGGGTCGCTGATTACGAATTCGAAGTCCGTTTTTGAAAATAAAAAATGGCGGATTCAATATGGCGGACGAATTTTCGAAAGTTCATCGGATTCACTTGAAACTAGTTACCCGGGGGTTTTCGGGGTCGCTGATTACGAATTTGGAAACAGTTTATAAAAATTGAAAACAGCGGAACGTTTGGGACGTATTGGTTCTGCTGTTTTCAATTTTTATAAACTGTTTCCAAATTCGTAATCAGCGACCCCGAAAACCCCCGAGTAACTAGTTTCAAATGAATCTGATGAATTTTTGAATATTCGTCCGCCATATTGAATCCGCCATTTTTAATTTCCAAAAACGGACTTCAAATTCGTAATCAGCGACCCTTAAAACCCCCGAGTAACTAGTTTCACGTGAATCCGATGAACTTTCGAAAATTCGTCCGCCATATTGAATCCGCCATTTTTAATTTAAAAAATGGACCTCAGATTCGTAATCAGCGACCCCCAAAACCCCAGAGTACCAAATTTGGTTGCAATTTATCCAAAAGTTCGTTCGGAAATTATTTTTTCTCTAAAAAATGAACGATTTTTGACATTTATTTATTTATAATTGTTTGTAATTTTGCGTAACTGCATGTATCATCATTTTTGTCACATTCCACGATGCTTCTACTATTATAGTACAAAGATTCGTGGATGTTACTTCGAAAGCATTAAATCTACCGAGGAAAGTTGTGAATCAAAAAGGTGGGACTCTGGTATGTCCCACTATGCCGCAAAGGGTTATATAGAATTCACTTGAACATTCTTCTCGAGGATTTTTAAGGAAACTCATACACGTGTATAGTAAATTTCTATCACGTGTTGAAAGCAGAAAATACCAGTGTGCTAAATAAATTATCTCTGCTATCATTTTTTCCAGAACGATACCTTAAATTCCAATCCAGTATTTTATAATTCTCAGTCAATCTATGGATTTTAATACACCAGTGTCGGGAGAATTAACAAGACACCGTTGCTTCATGTTTTAAGTGCCTTAACTTAATTTTCAACAACTTTGACCGCTACTTTCAATATAAAGAAAGATCTTAAAAACCTAATTCGGTCTTTGTATTTACAAAACTGTATAATGATTTTCATACGCAAATCCATTAATGACGAAACTCATACACGGGTATAGTAAATCTCTATCACGTGTTGTAAACAGAAAATACCAGTGTGCTAAATAAATTATCTCTGCTATCATTTTTCCAGAACGATACCTTAAATTCCAATCCAGTATTTTATAATTCTCAATCGATCTATGGATTTTAATACACCGGTGTCGCGAGAATTAACAAGACACCGTTGCTTCATGTTTCAAGTGCCTTAACTTAATTTTCAACAACTTTTACTGCTACTTTCAATATAAAGAAAGATCTTAAAAACCTAATTCGGTCTTTGTATTTACAAAACTGTATAATGATTTTCATACGCAAATCCATTAATGACGAAACTCATACACGGGTATAGTAAATTTCTATCACGTGTTGTAAACAGAAAATACCAGTGTGCTAAATAAATTATCTCTGCTATCATTTTTCCAGAACGGTACCTTAAATTCCAATCCAGTATTTTATAATTCTCAATCGATCTATGGATTTTAATGCACCAGTGTGGGGAGAATTGACAAGACACTGTTGCCTGATTTTTCAAGTGCCTTAACTTAATTTTCAACAACTTTGACCACTATTTTCAATATCAAGAAAGATCTTACAAACCTTATTCGGTCTTTGTATTTACAAAACTGTGTATTGATTTTCATACACCAGTATATCGACGAAGAAATTAATACACCAGTATGATATTTTTCAAACCTGACTAAATAAATTTCATATAAGTTTATGAAATTTACAATGCCGTTTATATTAATTTTACTTTCATACACCCGGTTCTAAATTTTAATATTAAGTTGTGCTATGAATTTACGAACATTTTTTACAGTGTGGCTACTCTTTCGATTGAAAATGAAATCGCTGGACAATTAGATTTTTCTAATTTAATTCGTATATTTGCTGACAAAAAGGCCCGAAAAGTGTAATTTTACTGAAGAAAATTATTAAAAAAAACAATTTAAGAAAATTATTCAAAAATCAACAAAAGATTCAATCAAAATAAAAAGTAATAAAAAATATAAAATGTGCATGAAATTTAAAAAAAAACAAAAAAATGTTTAATTACAAAAAAATTAAAAATACAAAAAAATTAAAAAATTAAAAATTAAAAAAATTAAAAAATATAAATATAAGAAAAATTTTTAAATTTAAAATATAAAAAAAATTAAAAAAAAAAAGAGGAGCTACAAAACTTTCTACGTCCACGTCGTTGCTCTGGGTAACGCTAAAGAAAAGATGAAATTCTTAATGTACGTTCACATTGGTTCAGTAAAAAACTAACACTCGATAATGATTTCCTTAAGTGGGCGCCACAATATCCTTGCCCGGGGCGTCAGTGGCCCCAACGCCGGCGCTGGGCAGAGTGACAGTCTGGTAGAGACTTCGTGGGTCTTTCCGAACTAGAGCAGAGTCGGCTGGTTAGAGCTCCTGTTCTCTGCCCCGGTCTCGGAGCGAAGTGCCTTCTTAGTGGCCGAAATCCCTCGTTTTATACCCGTCCAGGGCTGTCCCAGAATCCTCTGCGCTTCGCCCCTCTCCGCCGTTTAAAGCCGGATTCTCATGATGCGTCTGTTCGGTGCGCTCGACTTCGTCCCCTCTCTATTGCTAAGCCGGATCCTCACGACGCGTTGATTCGGTGCGCTCGACTTCGTCGCCGAAGCGCAGTAGAAAGAAAGGGGGGGGCTTTGCGATATCGTTACAATATAGAAATATATAGAAATTCATAAATTAACATAACTCTAAAACAACAGAATAGAATACACAATGAGGCGTAAGGTACAATAGAAAAGTACAATAAATTCTAACACTATATTCCACGGGATGTGTTCAATGGATACAGGCATCAAGGGAAAGAATCTAAAAATCTCAAGTAAGGAAAATAAAATCCCCCTATTTCTTCTCGATAATATTCTATATACTTACTAATCAACATCGTCGATTGATCGAAATAGAGTTTCAATACTCTCACCCTCTTCATTTCTTATTTCTCCAGTTGCAATAAGATTACTTATATATATTCAACAGCGAACGAATCATTATCTGAAACGACAATGACAATTTATCACTGACAGTTGAGCCTCACATTTTTTTTCTTTATTCAATACACCGGAAAATATATAATAAATAATTTACGTACGTTTGAGCTTCACATTACTCCGATCTAAACCTCTGATCATAAGCGCTTCTTGATGATTTATTTGAAAAAAAATATCAAATAAAAGGTTAGGATCCACGCATGTGCCTACAACATTATTAAGGAATGAGCAATTTTTTAATCCAATAATATTAGCATTAATATGTAAAATGAAAATATCTTACCTCTACTCGACATCTTAGCACATATTACAGCATCAGCGATTCTAAGATAAAAAATTAATGCACGCGATAAAAAAACAACCGAGTTATAAAAACGAAGATAGAAGATTATCTGACGTGAAGGCGTCCACTGTGGATGCACAGTACAGTCCGACCTCCCAATAAGAAACCCGGCAATAAGAAACCTTCCCCAGTTTCGCGCTCAAGCACTTCCCCCACTACGACTCGAGCTCCGAGCTCGAGAATTTTGTGCGCGAACCTCTGGTGAAGAAACCAGCCTGGGAGAGATTATTCGGGCAAAATAGAGTTAACATTGTAGTGTAAATTAATGTGTGCGTTCGTGCGTGAGTGTGCGTGTGTGTGTGCGTTTTTGCATGGGCGATGTAAACAACTTGGAACTCTTTCGAGAGTTTCTTATCGAGAGGATCGCATGGGGAAAAGAGTGAGAGAGACAGACAGAGGTAGTGAGTGCGGAGCGCACGCCTGGTGGGGGTATCCGAATTCTAGGAAAAACTCTTCCCCTTGGGGGCTTTTGGTTTCTTATTGGGAGGTCGGACTGTATATTGCACAGCAGTACCGCAGAATCGTACGTTGTGAATCGACAGACTTCGCGTCGAGAATCTTCGTTTTCTGTGTCTCTGTTTTTTTTTTTTTTTTTTTTTTGCATTTTCCACCAATCAAATGCACATTTTTTCTCCATATATTATTCCCCTTATCGTTTTTAATTTTTTCAAATTTTTCTCCTTATTTTTGAAAAATCGAATAATCGAAACAGTCAATTATATTCATCTAGAATAAATCGAACAATCGATTAATCGGGATGCCCAACAATCGCTGAGAATAATCGATATTTCTAAAAAAAAATCGATATTACGGAAATCGATTATAATCGCATATCTCTATTTTTGCTTTTTTGTAGCATTTTGAACGGCCGAATTTTGCCTTTTCTGAAAAATGCAGCTGTATAGTCGCATCTAGTGAAAGCATGGAAACCCGGCAGCGCTTTCACTGCGCTGGCCAAAAAAACTCTTCGCGAAAAATTCAGCGAAAATGAAAAATATTAAATCATAGTTGTTTTTTAAATGGTTTTTAAAATTATGGCAAATAAGTTATTCATGTGAAAAATACTCGATAAAAAGGAAAAGTAAACAGAACATGGTAAATTTCCCCGTACTTTATTTTTCATTTTAATTTTTGCCCTACCTAATTATGAAGTTCTCAATTCCAATAGTCGCAGAACTTTTACGAACTTCTCTAGAGAGCCTGAAACTCTATTTTGGGATGATATCAAAAGATCCGATAAAAGGAGCTTGTTACTTGTCAAGAATCCTTTATCCTTAATTAGGAGCCCATCATCCACCAACGCAAGCTTTCATCTTTCAGCCATCAATGCAATATCCGACTCTCTCATTACAACTCTCTTTTATTTCTATCTTGCCTATAATAACAATACTAGATGTACTTGGCAACTGTGAGTTGAATGATTTGAATCCATTTGACAGCTTTTTGGGTTTGACATCTTTTTGTACGAACAGGCAAAAGGACGCAAGAAAATGTACTTGTCTCAAGTTTTTGTACACCATTTATGGTGTTTTTTTGGGGGATTGGGCTTCGTTTTTCAAAGCATTATACATATACATACATATTTATCATGTAACTTCTATGTTAAAGCTTCAAATGGTGACTGCTATGCTCAAGCTAAAATTGAACAATTTTCGACGGGATAAATTGTCTTGCCAAAACATTTCGTACAATTGAGGAATGGTTTAATTATTTTACAACTTCAGAGTCCCCAATCTAGGAACTAGGACACAAAATATCATTTGCATTTTTTTTACTAGATTTTGGAATTCACTACAACATGGTATCAATAATGAGGTCACCCAATTTTTGAGAGGGCTCGCATGATCTACGCGAACAACTTTGAATATTCGATTCTTGATACAAAAAACACCATCGCTGAAATGATATAAAAATCATAAGCATCGCTTTTCGATAGTCTGTTCACAATATTGAGCTTTATGTTTTTCCTCTTAGGGATGGAATGGTAGATCTTCGTTTGTCCATATACCAACTGGACGCAGTCTCAACCCGGCCATAACGAGCGGTTTGAAAATTTAGTGCGATGGTTGTACGTCAAAAATAATGACTAAAATGCGATATCTTCCATATGTCAATAGCTGCTGAATTTATTTGGGTACCAATCGAAAGAGAAAAAAAAATCAAAATTTATTCGTGTTAACATCATCGCCGAAGTCCGTATAATTCATCAATAATTAGGAAAATAAGTTTCGTTACGTACATATACTCCCGTGTATAAGCAAGTTGTGAGGCGTATGGAGTCTTTAGACTCCTCTCGACATGTTGGTATAATAGGAGGAAATGTACTTGTTTCGATTCGTTACGGCGACTCTTGATAAATATTATACATATAAAGGTTTCATGCGGCTCGGGCCCTATTCGCCCGTCCTTGCGTTTCGACCCAAACAATGCCAAGGAGTCTTTTTCAAATTGAACACCCGTTATATGGGGTTAGGGGGATAAAATAAAGCCCAACCCAAATAAACCCGGTGTCATCATTTTCAAATTAGACACTCTTACAAGAATTTGAAGAATTAGAGGTAGATAATTAAGGGATGTCCAAAATTTTAAAAGGAACCCTCTGTTTGGGTTTGTTAGGGTTGGTATGTTTTTCAGATTATATAAGTGCTGTTCAATTTTTAAAGGGATACTCTGTTTGGGTTCGTTTTTGTCGGGAAGCGAGGGCACGTAGCGCCTGAGCCGCACGATACCCTAGTATTTATATAATATAGAGAGATATGTATACTCACGATAGACACGCGGATGCCACTCTCAAGGCTATATAGATATACACTCTTCGATGGAGCAGTGAAAGTTTTTGCCACTACGAAACTTCATCTTCCACCATCTGCACTACTAGCACTACTATGAGTTAACCAACGTCATTTTATACGTTCGTCGTTGATTTAACTGCAGTTTGCATTTGAGGTTCATTTACCCAAGCCACGCCGACGTTCAACGTCACGGTTGTTCGGGCATCGATCGAGACAGCTGCCGCAGAATAATCTAGAATCAAAAATCTTTCGTATCAACCGTAAAATATTCGCTAATTCAAACGTATCCCTTTTGATATCGATTAAGATATTGTATAGTGCTGTTGCAGGGATAATTTTTGGCAATTTACGTTGTAAAAATGATACTTTTATTGGTCGGATTTAACGTGGCACTGATGTCGGGCAAGATCCTCGCGGAGGAAAAATCTCGTAAGTAAAATTCAATATTTTTACAATGCAAGAGCGTGTAAATATTCGCGTTATTTTTATTATAAATTTTCTTTTTTTTTTTATGTCGTGAAATAAATCTGAATTGTTAGCGCAAAACAACGATTTTTCTATATAGTGGAATACGTGAAACAGTGTTCGAGAAGCGATCCGCAGTTAAAAAGTTGTCTGATCGACGCACTTCATCATCTTAGACCGTACCTGCGGGTCGGAATTCCGGAAATTGAATTGCCCTCGGTTGAGCCCTTTCACGTGAGTTCATCTTTTGCAATTTATCTTATGAAAAAAAAAAAAAAAAACATTTTTGTGCATGACGATTTCAATGCCAACCTCACTGATATTTAATCCTCAACTGCCCATGGATTTGGTCCATTATTTTTCGCATCACACTGAATGATATTGTTATAATTATGAGAAATATTGGTGAACCCAATGTTCATTCGACTACTAACAGCTGACGATGCACAAACGACTGACTTGATAACTATCGTGAAAAATAATGAATAATTGTGATCGAGATTTCTAAGAATGCAGACATCAAACATGGGTTTGATTAAAAAATTTATTAATACCTTTTAATCGTATTTAAAAAAAAACAAATTATCTATGATTTTACGTTTTACTGTTAAAAACTTTTTTATTTACTTCTTGTCAATTTTCATACTTTGTGATGTTTTCTTGCAACAAACCCGTAGCTCATGAACGAATGAATAAATGGGATCTAATTTTTTCGAATGTTATAAAATTCGTACTTTGGAACGGCCTATCGACGTGCCAATAATTTTTGGTTTGCACTATGAATTGAAGAAAATTCAATTCATATTGCAATTTTTTATTTTTCTCCCCGAAAAAGTCCAAGAAACTTGATGCAAGCTTCTTTCAATGAGAAAAAAAAAACCTCAATAAATGGTATTCCGATCACTGCCCATTTAAAGAAATGCTAATCTTTAGGATAAGTACGACCATTCAATTGCTATTAACAGTGTGCTTAAGAGCATCTGAAAGCTCTGTTTTGAAAACTGATGATAAAACGGGGTGCATGTTAATTTTTGGATCGATGCTATTCTTAAACCATAAAACCGAATTATTTGAAATTTGGGCAAGTAATTTTGAATTAAATTTGAATTAAATTTGAAGAAGCAAGTAATTAAATTTGGAGACCTGTATTTGCCTAATGGCCAGGAAATATGAAACTTCAAAATCGAAATGTACATTTTTGGCTTAAATCCGAGGAATCTGAAACAAAAATGGATGCAATACTTCTTGTATAGCTTATTTCCAAAAAATCTGGCCATTAGACTGTAGATGGACAAAAACCTTGTCCAACGAGCAGTTTTTAATTTTTTTACATGGAAAATTAGAGAAATGGCATTGTTCCGAAAATGTTATATTATGTAATCGTAGATAATTTACTGTGCGGATAATTTAAGTTCGTAAATAATCCGCTCGCGCGCCACGTTCAGGCCTAAGGCGTGACTTCTCTTGTCTAGTTTTCAGTTTGAAAACAATTTTCATGAGTTTTCGAGGTGTCAACTGTTAAATTAGGAGCCCAATATAAAGAAACAACTCGGAAATTGCTTCCGAATCGAGTAATTCGCTGATTTGGTGCACTTACCCCGAATGTTCTGCAAGTTTTTATATTTCCTACTATACCGACACCATTGGAATTCCTCAGCGCATTTCACATAATCATATAGATTGAATATAATTACCACTGTTACAATTTACAACAGAAAGTATTGCGCCAAAAAATGACGTCACAAATGTGGCCGTGAAACCATATGCTACAAAAACATCGAGGATAAAATGTCTTTGGAAAAAATCTCCCCGTTCCAAAATCCCCCTGGACAGCTCCCCCGAACTAATAAAACATTAATAATTTCCCTATTCACATAATTAACAAACATAATTATCCGCAAATTCATAACAAGACTTCTCGAGGTCTATCAGAATACTTTCCCACTATCCATTATCCATCCGGGTAATATCAGAGTTAGCGTTTACCGCTCGAGGCTTGACTCAATTTTCCTACCGTGACGTGACAATATTAAAGCGTGATTATACTCGTGCGAGCCAATTTGAGACCGATTTTACAATTTTTTTTTCGATAAGTGCATCTTTAAACGAAGATTTTTTAATAATCTGTACTGAAAGAAAAAAATCTCACTGAGTTACAGTGTTTTGAAAACATACCTTTTTCGGCGCGTCACTGGTGGCGCCCGTTAATTCTTTGGCTAAGTGTATTTTTCAATGGTACGAACTCTGTAATGTTTGCGGGGGGGGGGGGTCGATTGACTTATTTTGACGATTAAGGTATTTGTGCCGCGACCTGCGACGGGGAATAAGCGGAAACGACCGTGCGGCGGGGAATAAGCGGAAACGACCGTGCGGCGGTGCGTGGTGAGCGGGGCATGCATAAAATAAAAGAGAGTCTGACCGTTCATGCGCTATACCCGTGGATAGCAGTGAGCTTATGTTTTGGCTTGTCACTAATAAACCAAATGGACGAACCTATTCAAATTCATTGACAGTCATATTAAAGATCTAATAAAGATCTGACATAAATTTTATGCGGGTGGCAATATTTTAATGGAATTGGCAGCTCAAACAAATATTGCTCCCATTTACTCTCGTGTATATAAGCCACATTCTTGAAAATTATTTTTACAAAAACGACACGGAGGATCGACTTGAAATTTGAGCAGTTCACATTTTATATATTTGCGATTCATTAAAAAAAAAATTGAGTTGATGGCATCATTTTCAAAAGTGGTATCGAAACGCCTTAAATACGTGCGACATACGGAAGGCACACGTGCCAGAGGGACGGGCCGTTCTGACGTCGAGCCTCTTACATGTACGCGGGAGCACTGGGTATTATATTCTTTTTTTTTCAATTCAAAACAGATGGACGAGCTGACACTTTCTCTAACAGGTGGCACGAACGGTTACAAGGTTCGTCTACGCGATCTACTTGTTAAGGGAGCGAGTAACTTTACGGTCGACCAAATCAAGCTCGGCTCACCCTTTGAGGCAATCATACGAATGCCCACTCTTGTTCTCGATGCCCATTACTCTAGGTCAGAAATGAGAAACGCATTTTTTTTTTCCATTACCAATAAAATACACAGACGAGATTAATGATTAAGCAAATTAATGTTTTTTATTTTAAATCAATAATTAATATATTTAATAACTTGTCAAATTAATATGTGATCAAATTATTAATTCGTCAAACTAGTCACTTCAAGATGAATAAAAAAAATTTTATTTTTTGTACAGTTCCGGTGTTCTCATAATACTGCCGGCAAATGGAAATGGTACTTTTCACGCGACATTCGGAAAAGTTCGAACTCTGGTTCGTGGCACGGTAAGCACGGCCATTCGTAACGAGAAGACTTATTTGAATGTCGAGAACTTGGACGTTCAGCTGAGCGTGAAAGACGTCAACATGAGAGTCAGAAAGATATTTAATAACAATAGAATACTGAGTGAGTACACCTAGTGGATCTATTGAGCTAAAGAAACTGATTTGTGTTTGCTCAACCGATTATTCATTCACCGAAAACATTTAAGCAAGGTATTTTATTTATATTTTTAATTTTTTTTCTGTAAATGCATTGCAGCTCAGGCTACGAATCTCTTTCTGCGAGAGAATGGACAGGAAGTTCTGAAAGCGATGGAGCCACAGCTTAAACGAAAATTATCGACCCTGTTTGCTGGTATCGTCAATCAACTTTTGCTTCACGTGGCAGTAGAAACTTTTCTATTGCCTTGAACTTCATATTCTATTTAACGAAGTTGAGTCATCGAAAATCAGCAAAAAAGCTTTTTTTCTTTATACAGCACCTTCCTTTACATGTTCTTAGGCCCGCACCTATAGTGAAAATAAATCTAAAATTGAAACGAACCACACGAGGGAAAGAAATTTAATTTTACTTATTCGTAATATTTTTGTGAATATTAGGATGTTTCATTTTTTAACTTTTGCTTCCTCGTAAAAGAAACTTTGTGATGGTGAAAAAAAAGATTTCGAAAATTGAATGCCAGTTCATTTAAAGTATCTAAAAATGTCGATAAATCATATCTATAAAGAATATTCCGGCATGTTTGGGTGTATGGATGTGTATGTGTGTATACAAGCCCTGCAAAATTCGAACGTCTAGACCTCAAAAACTACTGAGGCATCCATGAGGAAACTTTGCACCGACTCGAAACACGAGAACCCCTCTCTGTTTGTTAAGATTTTCGCCACATTCTATAATGGGTGTCCCTTTTTACATGATTATAACTTTATTCAAACAAATCTGCTGTGATCGCTCTAACTTTCGTGAATTTTTGTTTACCGGCTCGAAACTTATTACACAAATAAGTTATAGGAGAAGGACGTTTGGTATTAAATTTGGCAAGAAAGACTTGGAGAATTCGGATTTCAACATTGTTTGAAATTGTCAGAAAAACTTCTAATAGCTCTAACTTTTGAAAATATTTGGCTAACAGGCCATAAGGCTGTACATTGATAAGTTGCAGGACAAATTACAAAGTACAGGACGCTTGAGGGGTTCTATTTAAAAAAAAATTTGAATTACAAAAATCTGTATTCGCTGTAATTTGCGCAAATTTTAATATACCAGGCTCATATTTTCGGCATAAAGAGAATATTTTTAAAAGGCGATTGCCATTAAATTTTTCCAAAAATCGGTGAAATAAAATTTAGATTCTCTGAAATTTTTTAATTTTTCAAATGTTTTTGAAAAATTTTTAGTTGATTGTTTTATTTTTATTGACATCGAATTCAGAAAAAAAAGTGTGTAAATTAGATATCCGAATATTGCTTCCTCATTATTTTATCTCGCTCACAAAGCTTCCTCCATGAGGAAGCGAAAATGCTCTTGCTCGTATAGAAGAGGAGCAATGTGCAAATTTATATTTCTTTTTTTACCCCCCCCCCCCCCCCCTTCTTGAAAGTTTGAGTATTCGGATGCAATGCTAAGCCACGTAAAAGAGGCACCCTGCCAAAAAAACCCATGGATTCTCTCAACCGACTAAAAGTTCGAGCAGCACATTCATGAGTTCGTAAGTCACCTGTTGGGCTTGATTGTCCGCGCCCTCCTTGGGCGAGGTAAATAAGCAAAGAAAAAAAAGTTTTGTGTCCACTCTCCCTCGCGCTAAAAATGTTTCGTTTCAAATGACAATAGAATGATCACAACAAAAAACGGTATAGATTAACGACTAAATTATTGTGAACGATAATTTCTGCTGTTAGTTATCATATGCACTGAAAAAAAAAGGTAATGTAACAGCAACAAAATTCGTTTGTTGCCTGCGTTTTGTTACGACCAATATATAATTTTGTTCGTAGGACAAACATTTTGTTGTGACCAATGAATAAAAATAATTCTTTTTGTTGGCAACATCGTCCTAATTTTGTTAATCACATTTCATTGATACAACCAAAACTGTTTGTTGTTGGAACAAAAAATACTTTATTTTGTAATACAAACAAAACTATTGGATTGGGCGAACGATACAATAAGAAGACCTCGACCCATCTGTATATTTGGTTAAGATAATAAAAAAAATAAAAGTCGACAACACAAATGTTTTGTTGTCGTAACAAAAACTTCATGAACACCGCAACCCGTGCCCGTTACACACACTATCGGCTTCTAACCAAACAGTGTAGTTGTCGGAATAAAACGTTTTGTTGGCGCAACCAAACGTTACGTTCGCCCAACAAATTTGTCACGACGGTAACACTGCAGCATCTTTGGTATCGCGTGGTGTGCAACAATCGTTCTACGACCGCGTGAATGCTTCGAGTGTGCATGTATATGGTGATAATATATTTTTTCGAGCCAACAGTGATATTAAAAAAATCTAAAAAATTAAAAAATCTTGGCTCATTTGTTATTTTTCAATCTAACAAAGCATCTGCGCGAAAAATCTGCTCGAAGGTTTTTGAGGTTATGTTGATCCTTAGCCTCGCCTCAAACATTCTGTCATGAAATTCTGAACTTTTTTCACGGATAAAGCTTCCTCTGTGCTCTGTGAGAAAGCATTTTGGAAGTTAATTAGAGAACCACATTTTTTAAATATTTATTAACAATATTATAGCGGAGAGCATTGATTATGCACTATACGATTATTACTGCAACAAAAATGATTTGCTCTGTATATGCAAAATATGTTTGTTGCTGCAACAAAATTGCTTTGTTCTACATACATAAAATATAGCGTTTCGAACAGCAATGTTTTGTTGAGCCAACAAAATATATATGTTCGTTCAACAAAATTGTTTGGTTAAGGTAACTAAATCATTCCATAGCGCAATCAAACGTTTGCTTGCGGCAACAAAATGTGTTTAACAAAACGATACCCATGTCGCCAACAAAACGTTTTGTAGATCACATGTTAACAAACGAATTTTGTTGCGCCAACGAAACTTTGGTTGTCGCAACCAAACTTTTTTTTGAGTGTGTATGCTGTACACCGCTGACAGCTGATTCCCGAATCCGCCCCTCATCGAATTCATTATACAGGAAGACATTTTCATGTGTTTCAGGTAGGTGAATTTGACGAGGTTTTTGGGCAATCAACACGCAGAAACGCTTAATTTTTTTCAGAAACTTAATAACAAATTCTGCAAATTTTTTTCGATCCCGTTAACTTTTTGCGGCTTATATGAATCACGTTCACCGCATTATATGTCATATAATCGTCGAGAAAAATGTCACTAATCGGTCTATGGGCACTAATATGGGTTTGACTAAATGACAGGAGCAAGTAACTCTAACTGCAAATACTCGAAACTTCTGATATCACATAGAAAATTGTGCTGTTTGAATGCGAAAAGTCATGAAAGCCTAGCATATGGAGGAGGTAAATAAGTTTGCTGATTTCACCACTATAAACGCTAGTTGTTAAAATGGAGTGTGATTCAAGGTCATGCGCACAGCGAATATACGTGTACGGTTGACGTTTCATCAGTAATCTTCTGCGTTCGCGGTCAATTAAGAACCAATGAATATAATCGCTAGGAAGTAAAACTGGATGAAATGTTTATCTGTGAAGAGGGCAACGAATAAGTATAAGCAAAAAGTCAATAACTTTTTTTATTTTTATTTGGTATGTACATACATATTTAGATGCCTTGAACGTGTCGTGTGCACATGTATAAGTGCCTTTTTTTTTTTTTTTTTGAGCAAGCCACAGAGTCATTGACTGAAAATCTTCGATTCGGTGGATTCAAAAATAGTCAGCACATTGGAGAATGCATTGCGTCGCCTGTACAACAGATCCTTGAGTACTCGACTAGGATAAAAAGCTTTCGCCTTGAGTCTCGTTTTTTGTTTACCCAGGAAAATTAATAACATTTCGAAAACTTCTTCACCACAAAGCAAAGAAAGAATAATTTTAAACCAATCTTACAAAAAAAAAATAGCAATTTTTCATCAACTTTATAATAAATTCAGTTTTTATTTTTCATTTTTTTCTTCTTTACTGGAAGAAACCACGGATTCTTTTTTTTTTTTTTTTTTGCTATATATGTGCCTCAAAATCGTTGATTGATTCTTCCTCTCGACGAGCTACGTTTTTCGAGAATTACAGTTTATTCCAATCACGGAAATGTCTTGGAAAACGAGAGTTTTGAGAAAATTTTACCCACGAGATCGCGCATAAGATCGTTCCAGGACTGAGACGCATATGGTAACATACTCTGATAAAGAGTTGGCCAATACTCGTTCACGAAGGCGAGAGCCGCTTTAGCTGTAAATTATAAATTCACAATTAAGATCGTTTGATGATGAAAAAGAAATCAGGGAGGTTTATCCGGTGAAGCAAAATGCACAGAAACTTCTAAAAAGTATTTTCCATCTTCCGTATCTATACGCACAATGGCCTGGACTTACTGGCCTGGACTGGTAACACTTACTTCTGACTATAACAAAAGCTTCAAAAATCATGGGAGTTGCGACAGACGAGGGCATACATGAGAGTTGGCACGGACTTGAGTTAGAAATTGGATATCAGATGAGACCGCATCCAAGGGAAGGGCGCACCCGGTGGTGCACGACGAAATGTCGAAAATTAGAATTCTTTTTACACAGTTTCACAAATTACTTTATGAGGAACTCGTTCTGCACCGTATGTATGCGGAACAAGTCTCGTAGTAGTTTGGCGTGTGATGTCAAACCGTGCCAAGAGCTGGTCCGGCGGGGCTCGCACGCACCGGCAATTGGGTTTTTAAGGTAGTCCTAGCGTTTTTGCACATAGTTCACAATCGCATGAAATTTTGATACTTTAGTCTCGAAGCACCCTCCAATGCACCTGCAAAGTTTGAGTGTACCTTAACGACCTTTTTAGCGATAAAAATTGAGTTAAAAATCACGATTTTAGCATAGTGACTGTAGGAAAAATCATTACCGCGCGGAGATTACCTCGAAATTCATACACTAAAGTAGTCAAGAATCACACAACCAAAACGCTTATTTTGTTATAAAAATATTGAGGATTCAGATTTTCACAAAAAAACATAAGCTCAACGGATGTTTGAAAAAGTTTTACGAGTTTTCGGTAGCCCCGGACGAGTTTTCGGTAGCCACGGGTACCGACTCTCTCTTGTTTCATGCATGCCCCGTTCACCGCGCGCTCCACCGCGTCGACGTTTCTGATAATTCCCCCCCCCCCCCCCCCCCGCCCTGGTCGCGCTAGGACTACTTTAAATCGATTTAGGTTACCGTGCCATTGAATACAGCACACAAATTTGTTAACAGATTTTTTTTCTTTTTCCGAAATATGCCATATTTATAAAGTTGTAACCATTTTAAAATGCAATCTGGTGACTGATTATTTAAACGCTCCGGAATTACCCGAGTTCACCCGAACTCGATGCGACGCCACGAGGACCTCTTTAATGTCAAAACTTAAAGTTTCGAGTGGTAGAAGCGAAGAAAAAAAAAAGTCCATTTTCGACACACCCTAATAAATATATATCATAAAATAAGGGGCTCTTTTCCCTGATACGATTTTCAAATGAGTTATTCATTCATTCGTGATTATATTATTTTGCAGCTAAAAGACGACATGGATAATTATGTGCGTTTGTGTTTAATGGTTGGACCTATAAAAATGAAAGCTGGAGTTTTGCTGCACATTTTTAGTTCGACGAAAATTTTTAATTGGGCATAAAATACGTTGCAAAACTGCGATGCAGCCAAGGACTCGAAGCGTGCGGAAACGAAGCGTGATCGTGGTCATCCACTAGGAGCATTAATGACGTTGCGTTTTCATCAGTTTAAATTTCCATGAATTTTAAAAAATTATTATTAAATAAAGTTTAACAAATATTTTCACGAATTAGGTTCATAATGGTTATATTTCAATAAATCAAAGAAATTTACCGATAAAAAAATTTATTTAAAAACCCAATTGAGATAGAAGGATTTTGGCTACGAAAGCAGTCGACACGTATTCTTGCGAGTATCAACACGAATTGACAAAAGAAGAACCGAGTGCCTCGACTTGAAGGCAACGATGTATATATAGTTAGGATTGACGGGGATTAGACACGATGATAATTGACACAGTTTCAGGTAAAGGAAATTGACACGATCTCGTGTTCGGGCCAACGAATTGCCAATATTAAGGCAGGTGGCCGCTTAGCACGTATCAAGTTGAACGTTATGGGAGTTGAGCTGGACAAGAATAGGGTGCAAAGGGAGTTGGTACCGCAGGAAGATGGATATCGGGGTTGGATACAAGGCCAGTTGATACAATCTCGTGGCAGGGCCAACAAACTATACCAATATTAAAGCAGCGTGGCTTAACACGCATAAAGTTAAACGTTATGAGAGCTGAGACGGACGAGAGTTGAGTGCAAAGGGAGTTCGTACAGCAGAAAGATGGATACCGGAGTTGGACACAAACGAACTTGGAACGATCTCGTCCAAAATTAGAACCGAATGCCTCGACTTGAAGACAACGATAGTTAATATTGAAGCAGCGTGATTTAGCACGCATTCAGTTGAACGTTATCAGAGTTGAGGCAGACGAGAATTTGGCACAGAGAGAGAGAGAGAGAGAAAGAGAGTTGGTACAGCAAGAAGACGGACGCGGACGTTGGACACAAAAGAAGTCGATACGATCTCATGGCAGGGCTAGCAAATTACAAGTATTGAAGTAGCGTGACTTAGCATACATCAAGCTGAACATTATGGAAGTTTAGACGAATGAGTGCTGGACGAAAAAGAAGCTGGCTTAGCAGGAGGATAGACTTGAGAGTTAGCACAGGTGGAAGTTATTGTGAGTAGAACGGTTGAGGCCATCATTTTCTTTGTCACACCTCGTTCTACATCATTAACCTGATTAAAGAAATTTTTGTATTTTTTTTTCAATTGTGAATCTACTCACTCAGCTCCTCGTTTCCTCTGAAAAGATCGCTTGCCCAGATTTTCATCTTTCCGATTTCCGGTGTCGCTCGGAAATTTTCAATTATCCATTTGTCGTTGACGACAGGTCCCTCCATCTCCCACACCGTTCTGACGTCCTCTGTCGAAACATTGAACTGCCCTGTTCGCGACAATTGACCATGTAAGACGATGTATTTATGACCCATTATTAATTATTTATGTTCATTGTTCATAATCATGTGATTTTTTTAAATTTATGTTCACACTTATCAAACTTCGGGATTATGGCACTAGGTAGATTTTCGTTTTCGGCCATTTATACCTTTGCCACCGATCTTGAAGGAGCCGACCGATCCCTCGGCCTTGTAATCACCCTCAACCAAACCTTTATCCACGACGGAGTGAATCTCGAGGGAAAATCGGCCTGGTTCATGATGTGGTTTTACCGAGAGAAAACGAGCCTTCGACATTCCGTGCCATTTGGCATTTTTCACCGTGATTTGACCGAGCACATCACCCATCGTATAATCACTCGTATGAATATCAACGACGAACGGATCGAGAGGTGGAATATCAAGTTCGGGTACCCCTGAAAAATGATAGGTTGGTCTGGTTTTTAATTTAATTTTTATTTAATGACTTTGAGTTTCCAACCGCACGGCCTGTTTTTCGATCGAGGGAGAGGGCCGGAAAAAAAGAGACTCACCTTGAACAAATATCGGCCAGGATTCCTGTATGGCGAGCCTCAAACATGACGAGTAGTCTTCGGAATCCTTTTTGCACGTCTTTACCCCTGCGGCTAAATTTACGAATATACATTTTTCATTTCAATTTTTCGGTATTTTTCTTTGTCAATGGATTCTTCAAAAAGCAGATGAACTAACGCGAATTCGTTTCAATGCGATACATGTTTCGTACGCTTTGGACCAAAACATTGATTTGATCAGAATCTGAGTCCTTCGCGGTACGACAAAATTATGAAAAAAACAACAAACGTATTGACGATACTAACTAAGAGGACTGATTTTAATTAATAATAATGCCAAAAAGTTGTTCATAAATTAAAGAAAAATTATTTAACAAATCACCCGTACAATTTTTTTGTCATGCAAATTGATATCCTTGATTTTTCTGAATAGACATATTAAAATCAAAGAATTTTGTTTCTCGTTTTGATTTGATTTTTTATTTTGTGAAACAGATTAAAATTTATGATTTTTAAATATTTTTTGTAGTAATTTTCTATATCGCAGTGCAAGAACAATTTTTAAACAGAGTGAAAATTCTCGAACAATTCATACAATTATCAGAAAAGTCTACGAATTTATCTCATATGACAAAAAAATAATTTTACCGTAGATTTAATGTATAATTTATTTTTTAATAATTTATCAATTGCCTTATTATTGATCGAAATAAATTTAATCAGCATCTTCAATTTCCTTGATTATTTCAAATGTTTTATCTCATCGTCAAGTACAGTAGACTCTCTCGCCCTAGGCCTGCTCGCGCTAAGCCTCTTTCCCTTCGAGGTCCCTCAGCGACATGCCCCCACTATTTAACTAAGTCGTACTGCGCATGCGTGACTTGTCATCTCGGTTATTCTTCGCAGCGAACTGCTCACTTATGGCTGGAAAACTGATCCCACTTTTGGGATGTGGTTTCGGCAGAGTTCGGTCTCCTTCCCGTGGTTGACGCATGTTTGTCACCTGTCACGGCGCACTTATTTATTTTTTGACAGCTCTGTGTATCACTAAATACGCCGAGCGGGCAAGGCGCCTCCCAGCTTATGCTCCACTGCTAGTGTGATCGCTCAGTGGTATATAGGGGCTCCCGCATAGTATGCCACTTTCCCGCTTTTTCAGTCCCGACCCGAGGCCTAGCGCGCGAGTCTACTGTACTCAAAATTCTCATGGAAACTCACTCTGACCAAACATAATAAAAATTATCTCTTTATTTTGATATTTTTTTCTGGTTTTTTTTTTTGGTGCTCATTCCGAATCGAAGGTCAAAATTTTTTAACTATGATCATCCAAAGTAGCGGAACTAACGAGGCGAACGAACAATTGAAAAGAAAAACCGTGGAAATTTGAAAATTGCATACTGCTTCTTCATTGTTTGAACTGACTCACAAAGCTCGCTCTATGCGAGCAAGAGGGTTTTGCAATTTCGGTTTCCCCATGGAAAAGCTTTCTGAGCCAAGATCTCAGCTACAACTGAGCTAGAATGAAGAAGCAATCGGCAAGATTCTAGGTTGCTTGATTTTTATTTAATTTATTATTATTTAAAATTTGAAATTTTATAAAACCTGAGCCCCTTTACAGTCCCCTAAGAAATTATTTGTGTGACAACTGCCGGCGCGATACTGGGCAACTTACGAAAATTACAACACCATTTCCCATAAAGATTGAAAATTTCGAAAAAATTCGAAATTCCATAAAATCCAAATTGGCATCAAATTTAAGGCCAAACGTCAAATTCAAAATTCACAAAATGAATAGTTTTTTGTTATTCATTTTGAAAATTTCATCAAGCATTACAGGGTTACTCACATATTAACGCTTCGAAGCATTTTCGAGATAAAACTGTTCGAATTTCGAAAAGTTAGCCCCCCACACACACGTACTCACGATTACATAATTCGTTTTCTCGAAGTTTTTTTAGACGTTTTGTCCAAGTATATGAGATAAAAAATTATGAATAAGAACTTTGTCAATCTTGGAAAATGATGAAGAATCAATGTGCAATTATATTTTTTTTTATTATTGTTAGTCCGCCACATCGGTTCCGCCATTTTAGATTTTCAATAACTTAAAAATGTTAAATACGTTTTCGGTTTCAGCGACCAAAAGAATTCCAAGAAAACAAATTCAAAAATAATGACACAATTTTTTTTTTAATTTCGATCCTCTATATTAGTTAAAAATGTCAAAATTCTGTGCTTAGTTTTGAATTCAATGACCAATAAAGCCTCCATGACACCAGCATAAAAGACATTTGAACTTTCTTTTTGATTTTCAGCAGAAAATATAGATTTTCATATATATTTTTCAACGATTATTAATTTATTACGAAAAAAAAACAGGGAATAGAAAGAAAATCGGACGAAATTGTAAAAAAATACTTCAGGGTATCCTAAATAGGTACCTAAATTGCCGTGTCGATATTAATAATAATTTCGTATAAAATGGTTTTTAAAAATAAATATCACAAATTAAAAATAATTTACTATTTATAGTATTTTTACAAATAAAATAGTAAACAAAAACCGAAAGATTTAACGCCCAAGAATCTGTTAAAATAATTTAAATCTGAGCGAAAAAAAGGGTAAATTAAACATCAACTGATCAGTTATATTTATACGATCGAAATTGAAAAATTGTAAATATAGTTTCATGATCCAACATTATCTCTGTTCGGTCGAACTTTTTCGAGGATCCGAATAAATACACTTGACGTTTCAAAAATTGCATCTTTAACGTAACCGAACAAAAAAAAAGCATCGGTCGACGGAATTTAAACAATATTTACAAGAAAAATAAAAATCACATTTCTTGTCACAATAATATCCGAACAGATCGAAATCCACCAAACCAACAACCGATAAAAGAATCTTCAATTTTTTTTTCCGAAAAAAAAAATCATCAATCTGCACTGTCGTTTCAAAAATAAGTGCTTCGTTCTTTCAATTTTTGCCATCGCGCAATTGTATCAATGCAATTAAAATTTTTTTTTCCATGGGCATTGTGCGACCAACGGCAATGAAGTAGTGGTGACTTACGAAGACCGACATCCTCGCAGTGGACCGTGACTAGGTTGAACGCGCAAAACGCTACCGATACGAAGTGAACGAGCGACATAGCTTTATCGACGGTTTTAAAAATTCTATCTCGATATCCCGATCTACGCGCTCTCTTTATATAGTTTCCTGAGTCAAGGACTCGGTTGGCGATGCGGCGTTGCAAAATTGCATGTCATTAGCGACTCCTCTCACTCTCCGATCGAATGAGCTGAAGGAAACGACAGAGACGGACCGATAAAACAGACGTTCGCGCTAGATGAAACTAGAAGGGGCTAAAATAAGTACAGCGTGGATGGAATAAGCAAGAAATGAGAAACGATGACTTCAAATATAGTCGCGTTGAAGCACCTAATCGTTACAACTCTTCTCTCTCTCTTTCTCTCTCTCTCTCTCTCTCTCTCTCTCTCTCTCTCTCTCTCTCTCTCTGTCTCTCTACTGCTATCCATTGCGTGTGGTGTGTACGAAAAAAAAAAAAAAAAAAAACACAGTAAGGACAGAGATATTTGTTGGATCGTGGAAGTGGAAACGCGGGGCCCGTTGAGAACGACGCAAATGCGAGCGCTTGTAAAAGCGAAGAAAGATTAAATGCTCAGATGATTCGATAAAATTGTGCCACAAGAACGAGCAACAAAAAAAATGGGGCATGATCTACAATAACTCGACGCAAACTTTTGCCCCGGGCCTCTCGCTTCTCTATTATCGTAACGCGATCCCATAGATTTGAGCAGTATAAATCCTATGTATGAAATTTAATAATGACCCAATTCATTTACTAATGGACAATTGAATTATTGACAAGTTTGATCAATTTCTGAATTAATTAGATGTTTGTCCATGATTTATTGGATTAATAGATCGACTGATTTATCATTCATGCGTTGAATCATGATTCATTGTTCTTGTACGAATCTATGTTTGGACTAAGGTAGTTTGGACTAGCAACAGCAGCGCGTGTGATGGTCCGCTGTACTACATCTTGTCATCTTGTGTTCTTATAGTACTGGAAAAACAGTTACAGTGATTTATCATCGAACAGATAGATCCAATTATGCCCTCTCGGGAAAAGTGCCTTTTCGTTTATAGTTTTTTTTTTTTTTAAAGAATAATCGACCTCGATAGTGTAATTTTAATCTCCGACATAGCTTGTCTTGTTTGGTGAAGGAGGTTATGGTCAATTGGGAAACTAAATTTTATACATAAACCTGCTTCTTGATCATTGGATATGTGCGTTTTGGCGTTTCGATTAAACATTGTCGTCAGAAACAGGAGAGAATGAGATAACTTTAAGGGAGTACCCTCAGTAAATCAATTAACAAACAGAAAATTACGAAAATTTGCAGAGATGTCAAAATCTTTCCAAAAATGACTCAGTTAAAATTTTGTAATCTTTGGTTGACTTTGAAAGAAGATATTAATAATTTCATTTCGAAGCTCTTAACATGGGGTCTTATGGGAATCTATGATTTTTACGCACATTATCATTTATCAAGTTGGAATTAACAAACAGATTTTGATAAAATTTGAAAGAGATGTAAACGAATATCCCATGAACATTTTTCTCTTTCCAAAACATGTAAAGCTTGCTTGTGTTAGGAGAAATAACTAAAAAAAAAGGCAAGATTTTCGAGCAATTCACAAACGTGGCAACACGACAGCCGTCAATTGCATCATTTTTAAAGTCGTCGTTTAGGTTAGAAATATTTATTTTCCCGTAAACACTGGGAATCGATTTTCCCACTTCACTTTGTCGCACTCTATTATCATAAATTTTTTTGGAAAATTTTTTTCTTCTCCAATAATACCTGTTTTCGCTCATTTTTCAAATTAATAATACACATAGAAACCGCTCGCTGGCTGCTTCAGTGTCAAATACATAAGTATTATACTTGTACGTGAGCACGTACACTAAAGCAAGGGATGAGATGTTGCCAAATTATATACTACGTTACTCAAGTAGAAGGTTAAAGTTCTCTGACTTACGTCGTACCGAGGGTACTTCCTTAAGACTAATGACTGTTACCAATAATTCGGATCAGCAAATTGATGAAAAAATCTTCCAACGAATGAAACAAGTTGTCGTATAAATAAAGATTGGACCTAGGAGATGGATAATATTTTCAAGTAAGCTACAAGAAAAATGTAATTGTTCGGAATCGGGCAGTGAAACGATTTTCAAATAATCCATTTCGTTAGGTGTTGTACGTATGTTAAAGAGGTTCACCAGGCATAGACTCGCAGTCAATACGTATGCGACCTTATTAGGTGTCCGGAAGGTGTCTGTGCCTTTTTGAACAACAGCCGTAAAAGAGAACGCAAAATGGCGCAGAAATTATGCGAAAAAAGCGTCTGATTTTACAAATTTTACTACGCGTTAAGAAGCCTTTTTTGTGGCGTGAAAACATCCATAAACGACATCTTTAAGACATCTTTCAGTTATCCTTTAAGATATTTTCTTGTTACCTTTTGGCAATCCTTCAAGATATATTTTTGCGGTATTTTTTAAGTATAAACTTACAGAGAGTACCTACAAGAATACCGAAACTCAGGGACCGATATACTTTATCCTTTCTATGCTAGGCACATATTACCTAACGGGCATTATTCTCTGTATTACTGGTTGAATCGTAGCGGGCAGGCCCGGTGCGTGTTTCTTGATAAGGTAAAAATTCAATAGTTGCGAGACGGGGCTATCCCGCCCCCGCATTTTTTTCTCGCGCTTGATCTTATTATAAGCCGTTTTCGAACTACAACACGTTTCTAATCTTAGTTTGAACCATGCCCTATTCTTACTGGCCTACTGGCGTGTTCGACAATTCACCCTTTTCTTTCACTCGTTATATCTGAGATTAAGACACAGGCGCACATTTAGCACGTCGCGTATATGAGTGCGAGAGAGATAGCTACAAATCTTTAAAGGTACGTACTCCCAGACGACACAACTGATTGGGATAAAATTCACTTGGACACTTTTCGCCACCATATTGCAATGGCTAAATTAATTTCAACCTGATCGGTTATGCCATCGGGAAGAAAGTACAATTTGAGTTTTCGAGGTGGTCGGAGCGTGAGCTGCATGCAATTTCTTGAGAGTTTTGTAATTAATTTTTTTCACGAAAAAAATGGGATGAAACAAAATCGGCTTAAGGCATTTATTACTATATCATTCAAGTTGAAAAAAAAAAAATTTATGTTGAAAAACTTAAAAATAGCCTCTTGTAAGTGGAGGCAAAGTATGAGGCTTTTGAGGAGCACTCGCGGTCTGCGTGTCAAAAATCTCCTTGTAGGTGACTCATAGAACAAAAATAAAAATTTCTTCTTATGAGCAATATATTTTATGTCTGTACGTAGGGCTTTTTCGAAATTTCGATTTTTTTTAAAATGGCGGTCATTTAAAAAAAAGTGAATTCTTCAGGGTAAAAAAAGTTGCTTTAACTGTGCACCAAAAATAAAATAACAACTCTACCGAAAAAATCCTACGTACATCCTTAGATTATACTATGGAGAAGAATTATGCAAATTTTCAAGTCAATCCGATGAAAATTGGATGAGTAACTGACACGCAAATTTTAAAAACATCGTTTCGAGAAAATCGCGTTTAAAATTTTACACATGTGAAGCTAGTAGATATTTTCAACTAATCGTCAATCTGCAATGCCTGCGCCATACAGTATTCCTTCAGCATCGATTGCCTCTTCGTTGGTGAGCTTGCGTTTTTTGTTTTTTTCAAATTTCGTTTTCTTCAAATTTTCAAGATATGATATCTTCCTGCCTTAAGATTGTTGTAATGATATTTAAAAATATGTTACCATTCAGACCAAATTTTTTGACAGTGGTATATAACCTACGTTCCTGTAAAACTTGGATGCGATTCAAAGTACCATTTTTGAGAAAAAAAAAATTCAAAAGTCGACGTGTATCGTAGGTTAACTGCACCTATGATAGAGAAATTTGTATAATTTTGCAGTATTTACGTAATATCTGACAATAAAATGTTACCAATGAGCTCAGAAAAATGTACGTATCGAAAAACTATCGTAATATAACCCTTGGCGACGTTCGAATGAGGATCTAAACTACCGATATAAAATTATTAATTAATTTATCAAGAAATATGGTCGAAAATCAAGCACATGTAAGAACAGGCGGTCGAAAAACGGCAACATCGTAGACAACACATGGCACATATGCTACCTGACTTATCGCGAACATGACAAGTTGTTGTAACCCTCTATAGTCTCCATGGTTATGGCCTTCCGAGATTTTAGGTTATAAACGGGGCGTCTACGTCTCTAACTGCGCCGCTACGACCAAACTGAACATTATCGTGGAGCATGATTTACGACGTTGCCAAATCATCTCGGGAATCTCATGTGAGACGAAATTATAAAAATTAATTATATAAGACCACAAATACACTTTTTTGCAATGATAGATGATTCAAAAAAGCACATTTTTATAAATATCTCTTAAAAAATCATCCAAAAACATATGCTAAATGTTATGAATATATTTTGTAGCATACGAGTGGTAACATTGGATCAACTCAATCCATAAACATAGAGCACACCCGTTCAAAACTGCACAACAAACTTAACCTTTACAATCCCGGAATCCACTTTTTTGGCGCGAGGGGGAGACTCAGCATTTTCACCATTCATCCCAATGATATTGATGAAAAAGTTCTAGCAATAAAAACAAAAAAGTCGGTTAAAAACACGCTGGGGTTTTAAAGGTTACAGTCCTCTCCTAAAAAGTTGTTGGGTGACGATATTTATCGAAATAATCGAAATTTTCGAGTTTCATTGTCCCCGTTTTATTCGTCCTGTGATTGATTGGTTAGCGGACAAGGATTCGTGATCAAGTTCCATTCAGTATCTCCGTCAGTTTCACGGTTGTGCGGTTATGCACTCTCGCGTCGTGGTTAAACATGGAATAATTATTTATCGGGCTGAAGCCATTTTATTCATGTAGCTGTGATTAGTCTATAGTCGGAAGGAGATTGGAGCGCTGCAGCGCTGTCAGAAAACCGCTCGCGCGTGTGAGCACGCGTGATGGACCCTAGTTAATAAAAATTATGTGGCTGAACAGATTTTCTCGAAACTTTTATAATCTATCAAACTGTTTATCCTGCAACACTGCTGGTAAAAATACGAACGGGGTTTCCGATTTTCGAATTTTTTATCGTCAAAATTGGAAACTCTAGTATGGGCTTATGCGGGGAGGTACAGCATTTAAACATGTAATATCAATATCCAACGTAGAGATATGAAGACAAATATGTTTTGAACACATGTCGATTCGAAGAGAATCTTCTGAGGAAGCATTTTGTGAAAATTCGACAGGGGTTACCGATATTTTCCTTATAGATAATTCAAGTACAACGAAAACTTTTGGGATTATGTGGCGTTGCCGCACGTAGTACTCTACCTTTCTATCTCAACCCTGCTTGCCCTGAATTTCTCGTGTCGTGGACCCATCGCCCTCTAGCCGCTTATTTTCAACAAACTTAATCCCAAATATTTGGGACATTTCAGGGCTTTTTTTTAGTTGTAACTGCGCTGTCAGTGGTAGCTGAGAAAAGCGTTTTTTTACATCTGTATTGCTATTATCTTCTTGTATTTAAGCAAAATTAGCGAACGAACCCGATGTCATCTAAGATGGATCAGAAGCGTTCTTCAATTCATCCTGAATGCAACCATTTTACATGTGATGGATCACTCGTAATAAAAGAACGAAAATTTAACGAAAAAAACACTTTTACTGATAACAGAACGATTTTTTTAGCAAATGAAACCATCTGATAAACTCCTAAACAATAATTTCTACGCATTAATTGCAGCATCAACAGATTATAAAAAAAATCAAGATCACTAGAAACAAACTATAAATAATAAAAAAAACAATGCTCATTAGAAAACGCCTTTGATAAATCAATCCCAATCGTGTTAAGGATAATCATTTTTCGAGCTACCGTTCTACGCCGCAATGCGATCTGTGTCTCGCTCTGTTTATCTCACACCACCTGTCTGTCCTTGCTTTTTCCCCAGTTAACTCACTTTAACTTCGGTGGAAATTAAAGAAATTCACAGAGCTTGATCTCACCGCACGAAACCTGTAATATACCGATTTGTATTTATATATCTATGTATGTGTATTTTTTTTTATCTTGATACACGAATAACCGGCTTTTCGAAATACCTCAGTGTTACTAGATATTATAATTTGTCGAATGACGCATTGTCCTTGTTCGAATTATTTTTCGTAATTATTTTTCGTTTAATTCATTTTTCAGTATTTCAGTGCGACTCTTTATGTTCGATTGCACGAAAGTCTGCGAAATTTTTTAAATTAACTTTGAGTACGTAGACAAAAATTATACTTGAATTAAACAACATCAAACTCCTTTTTGAATAAATTCAGTGTGCCTTGAAAAAAGTCATGTTGAAGTTTTGCTTTCATTCTCGGTCCATCGCTCTCGCTCCGCAATAAACGAGCCGCTGAAGCTAATCTTTCGTGCACACGTTTCTGTTTCGAATTACTTTAAGAGCGGTGCAATACAGTTTTTCCCACATCATGCTAGATCCGAAATTATGGAAAAACTGAATTTTACTCTCATTCGAAATTTCGAATCGAAGCAAAAAGTATTACGTTTTTATCACCGCGATCGGCGTATATTAAATACTATGTAGAGTTAGACGTAATGAAACTCCTAGGCCCATAACACAAGCTTCAATCCATTTTTCTCCGAGATAATTCACCTTTCGGAAAAATTATTTAAATCCCAACGCATTCCGTTGGCGTCTGCTACCATCCGCATATCGTCCGAGAATACTTCGTAATACGCACCTGCTGTATCTATTATTATAATAAACTAGTTATCGTGTACAATATTTGGCTATTATTCTATGCGATCATTATAATATGTTGGAGTTGAAAATGTATATTTGTGCTCAGAGTAATTAAACGATTAAGGCTGCTTTTACAATAAGTATGGAGTCTAGTATGGAGTCGAGCCTGCTGAAAAATTCGGTTGGCCATCTGCAAATTCAATATCCAATGGCTGTCGTGCTCACGCGAAACGCACTGTAGGGTTCCTTCGTTCATCAGGGAGCCGATTGTGTAATTTCACTTTTCACTCTTCCCATCATCCAAACATTTGGCAGATTGGCTGAGTTAACTTTTCAAATCAATCGGAATTCTTGGATGGCGGGAAAAGTGAAAATACACAATCAATCCCCATCATCCGGTCAGATGAACGAACGAGCAAATCCTATAAAGTGCGCTTCACATGAGAACGATAGCCATTGAATATTGTATCTAAGAATGGTCAACCGAATTTTCAGCAGACTCGACTCCATAATATACTCCATACTCATTTTAGAAGCAGCCTAAACGAACTTATCTAAGGTGAAGTTCTATGGTAATTATATGTAGCGTCTACTCCGGCAGATCCTGTAGAAAATCTCTCAACGGGATTCTTACCGACTGGCTCATGGCATCACACCGACAGATCTGTTCAACGGGTAACAAACTCCTTTCCTATTTGCTCCCCGAGATGGTTGATATTTCGGACAATAGGAAATTCAGTTCAAGGGAAAATAAAGAAGGCGAGCTTGTTACCCGTTGAACCGATCCGTCGGTGTATTACCTAACCTTATGGCTCTTCATGATCCGCAATTGCCGAATTAATTTTTATTTACCTCTTATCGTGTTATTTTCCCATAACAAATGAAAGAGCAATGTTCTGATTACGAACACTGTCGAAGACGTAAAAAAACGATCACATTTCTATAAAATCGTAATAACTGAGCTGATGAACCGTTTTGTACTATTTTAACCATCGTTTTTCATTTGAAAATTTTAATATTTATCGAGGTATCCCTATTGAAAAGGTCCGATAGAATCTCATAGAGAACGTTCGAAAATCTATTGGAATGTACCTGGTATGTACATGAAAGTGTACAGATGCACGTCTATATGGTTTTTGAGTCTCTATGTGTACTCGGTCACTATGAGGATTAGCTGATAGGGGTTGTATCGGAATCAATAATTTTATAATAAATAATGGATTATATGCGGAACTGCAGTGGTAAGATCATTTATATTCAATTAGCTTTGTACACTTTGTATCAGATTCTATTCAGATTCTATTGTAACATTTTGATATACTTCCGTTGCCTCTGTTATCGTGTATGTTGTCACTGGGGTTTTCTGATAAAAAGTAAATCTGGATTAATGAGATAAATCCTATGTTGATTGTTATAAGGACTTGAAGGAAAGATCATATATGATGAACCAAGCTTTTGTATCCCGTCTTATCGGCACATATGCTCTTCCGTCTAAGCCCACTCAGTCAGATTCAATCTGGAAAAACAGGGACAAAATAACATTCTTTTCCGATAGAAACTTTGTTATCCGTATATTATGTTTGAAGCAATAATTGCATCATGGATACTTTACAAGAAACAAGTGGTGGTTGCTAATACAGACTCAATGTGTATTTCCGAGTACAGCAACGACAATTTTTATAAGAGTCTATGACAATATTCAAATCTTGAAATTTTCCTATACCTATATTTCAATGTAACAGCAAATACCGATTAATTTAAGGAGGTTTCTGCTCGAGTCGAAAAATAATTATAGCGACTTGAAATTTTAACAGCATGCTTGTAAATATATACTCCGTGTACTCGAAAAATTTCAACAAGGTTCTCTGTCTACTTTCTAAGATAAAAAATCATAAAGATACCCTCAAAATACATAAGGTCTTATGGCATCAAACGTTATGACGTGAGGAATCGTTCGATATCAAGTAGTTAAAAAGGCATATAGTGGCTGTTCGAAAACTTCAGGAAAGTGTAGATGTATCGATTACAAAGACCTAGAAAAAAATTAACCCAATTCACTATGCCTATTGCGAATTATAGCGGAATTGATGAAATAAAAATGTGCCAAATTCGATGGGAAGGCTTGAGGCGCTCGCACACATCGCAACGTTGCCAAGTGTCAAGCCCCAAGATAAATATCGCAAGTGAATTAAAAATAAATGGAATTTCTTATTTTTGTTGCTTCACCGACGCTTAATTAGCAAAACAATAACTTTTTGTCTACTTAAGAGCAGTAATAACAATCGATTTCACTTTTTCAGTCCCGGAAAATTTTTCGTTCGTAGCAAATTAGGCAAAATTACGTGTGACCTGTGACCCGTGACCTGCGACCCCTCGCTGCCACGCGCGTCCCTCAAAGTACGAGAAAGAACCTCCTTAATCCTTTTCAAAGTGTAATCGGAGATTTTTAAGAATACAAATATTATCTGGATATACCATTTTCTAACATGAAATACTCATTCATGAATTCGCCCGACCTGTATTGGAATTCAACTCTATTTTCAAGGACGTACTTCTAAACTAAAGGCTGGGTTTCGATCCAAAAATGCAAATCAAATTTGTATATTTTGAGTCGAATTTCCCACCTCAGCTACTTCTAGGTGCGAATAATGATTTCAATCCATGACTACTTGCTACTTACACTATTGGAAATTTTAACTACTATCGCTCAAGCTACAGGTACAACCGAGCTCATTCTTCTGTGTTAAGAAACACTGAAATCGATGAGCACTGAGGTCCTGGAACATAAGCGCGTACTTGAAAATCGCGATTTAGCGACTTTTTTTATATCATCAATGCGGCAGTAGTAAATAGTTTTTTACAGGCCGTGACCTGAGTGCCAGCTATTTTTTGTGATAAAACAAAGATCCAATTATCTCGATGAAAAAAAAACAATTATTTAAAATATTTTAAGTTATATAACTTCTCATACCTATGGGGCAAAGAAAAAACGTAGCAAACATTATGTTCATTATTCAATTTTGATACTAAAGATTTGTTCGAAAACAGATTCAAGATTTTTGTTCCGGCCACATTTCGTCCACAACAAAGATAGTTTTCACCAATTCAATAGTTTTACATGCCGTACCTTCTAAACTATCGCGCCGTGAATAAAAGTTCGAGATTGAAGTTTGATTTCAAGTACTCGAGACATCTTGTCTTGTAGCTTTTCCCGCACTATACGCATAATCGAGGTCCTCGACCCCCCAGAGTATGAAGTACGAAGTTCTCGTAATTGCGAAACATGTAGGGATGAATTTGGTAAAAACTAAAAAATTTTTTTAAAAAATTAACATTCTTTCAATAAATTAGACTGTATAAAGATTTTAAGTACTTAAAAATAAACAAGACCAATAAGTTTGAAGCATACAACCGTGTAATTCGCCCACTTACCACCGAGAAATGTCTCAAAAAACCGTGACTAACCTCACAATTATTTATACAATAGTGAATGTAATGTTTGCAGGGATCTTTTTTTTTTTAATCTTTATGCAGAAATTGTACATGCAACTAAGACTGGATCTGGGACTCAAAGAGTCTATCTGGCACGATGAGTTATTGTATTCTACGTAACATGTATACGCGCAATCTGCCATCGAGACAAGTTCCTCCGTAGAGAACCCGTTCTTTTGTCTTTTTTTTTGCAAGCATCTACATCTGTCTCAGGACGCACCTGCTCACGTATCGTCTGTATACATTTAAATAGGTATCACATACCACATATAAATATAGCTATGATATATGCCGTACGTAATTCCTTTGATTATCGACGCGAGACTACATCGCACAAACGTGTCCTTGCATTCTTATCCACTCTTCCTCTGTTCGAAAAGAGTGAGAAATCCAGTTGACAGTATTTACGCACTTTATTATGTAGCATTTTTGCTGCTGGTGCACACCTCAATTTTTTCTCTACCCATAGTCACATTGCCATGCCGCGAAACCGAGAACTATGACCAGTGCCTCTGACGAGACCAAGGATAAAAGTGCAGCAGGTATAACGATGTAGCCGAGGGACGCCATTCTCGCAATGCATGATGTTTCGTTCGTCTCTTACTGCGCGGCACACGCGACAAATTAAATCATTCGTGTAGAAGGCATCAATAAATGAGAAAAAAATAAAATAACACTTTTTCTCTCGCCTTTGTTTTTGTTTCGTTCTCATTCTTAAAGTATTAGCATCTATACAGATCGGACTCGTAATCGATCCAGCAATTGCTCACCCTGCTTAAAAATCCTATAGATACCAACTGAAGCCCATTAGATTTGAATCGGAATGAATAGACTTAATCAGAGGAATTCACCTTCCGATTAAAAGTTAATAAAAAAAACAATAGGTCTTAATCTGCATGTAGCGTTAATCGGAAAGTTATAAAGAATATAAAATAGAATAGCCTTCTCAACAAGAAATATTCATGTTGGCAAGATTATCAATTTCAATAAGTTTATTCTGTCTACGTGAATTCCGATTCAATTCCGATTACGACAGTCAATCGGCATTAATGGGAAAATTCGGTATACGGTTTTTTATGAGAACCAATCAGTAATTCAAAACGAAATAATATAATCAAATCTGCGTGCAGTTAGTTAGTCACTAGTGAGTCACGAACTAGTCACTAACTAGTTAGTAACTGACTAGTTGGTAACGAATTAGTTAGTAACTGACTAGTTGGTAACGAATTAGTTAGTAACTGACTAGTTAGTAACTAACTAGTTACCCTCTAACTACTTAGACCTACTAACTACTAACTACTTAGACCTCACCCACAAACTTTTTAGTTAGCCAATAACTAATTAGTCACTAAATAATAAACCTAGTCACTAATTACTTGTTCACTAACTAGTACCGTGATAACTAACTATTTACTGAATCAATAACTGAGCTTGTGATTTACTAGTTAACAATAGTTTTGGTGCTAATTGAAAGTGTAAAAGGTGGATTAACAATTCTACAGCTTCCACAGAAAATTTGTGCGTTTAGTGCCTGATATCGAAAGGTGTAAATACACAGTTGCTCCATGGGAAGAGCCTGAAACACAAACGTGCAGATCAAAGAGCACCACCGTAATTTATATTCAAATCTGCGTAATTCGAACAAAATCCATCCACGCCTTCGTATCATTCAGGCGTAAGTTCGTTTCCAATTTTTTTTCCGAAAATTTTTATAAGTTTTTTGAAAGTTATCTGTGGGTCCGTTAATGTATGGTATTGCAACATGTAAATACACAGTTTCTCCGTGGCGTGAAAAAGAAGCAAGCACCGCTGTCTCTCGGATGCTTACACAAACGTGCTACACGCTCACGTAGCAGGATGATATCCTGCTGGGAAAAGGTGGACATAGATTATTAGGGCCTCTCTCCATGATACTAACAGTATCACGGGAACTTCCAACAGTGACTCTGCAGTCGGTAAATCGTAAATATGGAAAAGCACCTTCGATACTCGAGCTCAAATTGATAATAAAGATGATGATAAAAATGTAAAATTTCAAATTCACCGTTACAAAGAAGAATTCGTCCCGTTCGTGATCTACGCTGATCTCGAATATATTCTCGAACCAATGATCGATGGAGCGCAAAAGCACATCCCAAATTACATTCACTGTATTTACCTCTGATGACTTTTAGTCGAAATTTCATTTCAACCGCGGTCCCACCTGTATTTAATAGTTCATTAATGAATTAAGATCCGCGGCAGTAGTTGTTTAATGCTATCTGTTGTGAGTAAAATCGTGCCAATGGAGCCATTGAATGCGGATCAACTGCGACAATTTAGAGAGGCAACAATTTGCCATATCTGTGAGGAGCCATTTTCTCCATTTGCAGTGAGGCATCGCCATCATTGCCACTTTACGGGTAAATATCGTGGCGCTGTACGTGACTGTTGCAATTTAAGTTACACCAACTCACGCAATATACGAATTGTTTGTAATAACTTATCTGGTTATGACGCGCATTTCCTTATTCGAGACTTAGCAGCATCATTCGACGGATTTTTCAGTCTGTTACCGATAAATAAGAAAAAATACCCTGCATTTATGAAGGAGGTCAAAGGTATAAAAGTAAAATTGCAATTCATCGACTCGTTCAGATTCATGGCGAGTAGCTTGAACAAACATTCATCATATCTCAATGACTCGGATAAACTTGTGATCCTTGTATACATATCGTTTCATAAAAAATGGGGGTTGGCCAACATTTTGATATAAAATTATCGATTTTGAGGAAATTTGTCGCGTGCGTCGGCCTATGAGCGGTCTGAATCTCTCTTTTTTCATGCGTGCTCCTTGCTTACCATACGCTCACCCGCGCCCACGTTTCCGCTTGTTCCCCGACCACAGTTGTGCTCGTACTACCTTGAGTTTAAAAATCATGAGTAAGTGAAGAAAATCCACCGGAGTGATAAAACAGATTATGATTATGAATGATGGTTTTTTGTGTACCAATTCCCACCTGATTGCACTCTTTGTGGCGGAATGAAATAATTTTTAAAACATCGTGAATGGTGTATTTATTCAAGAGCGATAAAAAAATTCCGATAGAATTATTTCATACTATGGAATAGGAATAGACTTTTTCTATTTCTTGAGAAATCATCTCATCCATAATCGGTAGATTTTTTTAACATAATAAATTTAACTTCAAGCAATATGGAAAATCCGTTGATGAAAATATGGTTGAATATTTTTTCCGATGTAATAAAAATAAGTGGTGAGAGGCTTAAACTTATTAGCGACAGTATTAGATGTATCAATACGAACCATTTTAATAGAAAATCGTTTGAAATTTTTTTTCTAATAAAATAATTGGGTCTAACTAATCGTAAAATGATTGGTGCTCATTATAAAATAAATAATTATTTTAAATGATTCTTAGTCGAAAAAAAAGTTTTCATATGTATTGACAATCATTTTTTACAAATTTTTTTTTTATTAAGTAGTTTTTTTTATAAATTATCATTCGAATGACGTCTATATCTCTGATTTTCATAGTCATCGTGTACCGTATGCATTAAACGTGATATTTTAGAGAAAGAATCATGTTGCGTAACGGATGAGAATTATACGATACTTCCGCGAAATTGCGAGATGATTTCTGACTCTTATCACATCATTCCGGTAGTCATCGTCAATTTGTGTGCACATATTATGTTTATACGCAGGTAAAAGTACATAGGAGGCGAGACGAAATTAAATCTTCCTCTCTTTCTCTCTCTTGAGCATACATATATATAACTACAATAAAAATCTACCTCGTCGAACGTACTAACGTTTTTATGCGACGAGCACAGAATGCGTGTCTAGTATCGAAGTGGACGCCCTTGGACATCCTTCACCGTATGAAAAACGAGTTTCTTTTAAGGACGTGGACTCGTCACGAGACAGAAATCAATGAGTCGTCTGTTGTTGAATAAATTCACGTTTTTAAAGTATAAAAGATGAAAATGAGGATGAGCGAGTAAGGAAGGACGAAAGATGTTTCTATAAATACAGTTTTAATTTTTTTTTTCTCGGTGCACTTGAATAATAAAAAAACCACAAGGATATCTTAATCTTTAAAATCCTGAAAGCCACTATAGTAGCTCAAGGGGGGGTTCAGCATTTTCACCATTCAACCGAATGCTATTGATGAAAAATTTTCAACAATAAAAATAAAAAAAATCGGTCAAAAACACGCCGGGATCGTAATAGGTTGAAATAGTTATGCTTACGATGCGTGATTAGAGTATACTAAAAATAAATAATATCCATATACTGGAGAACGTCGGTACTCAATAGCTTAACAAATTTCGTAAGATCGATGCATAATTAATTGGGGGTCGGTGAGGTGAGAAATATATATGAAAAAAAGTGGGAATAAAATGCCTTTACGGTTAAAATGGGGACAATCGTGTTCGTGGGCGAGTCTTATCCAATTCAGTCCCTCTCTCTCTCTCTTTGTTGCTTGAAGAAGAAGAAGAAGAAGAAGAAAAAGAAGAAAAAGAAATAGTATATGTACAGGTCCCAGCATCGATACGTATTTCATACATAAAGTCTCGCGTACATACGTAATACACGCGCATTTTATTTTTTTTTTTTATTTTTGTTTTTATTGAGAAGGGCGTTGATAGCCTCCGTTCACCGTCGATCTTCGAGGGAAACTACGAACCGAGGTGTGTCATGTTTTCACACATAAAAACGTTTCGATAGCTTCGCACAAACAAATTGAGAGATCGATTTGTATCAACGAGTTTTGGCAAAGAAAAAAAATTGAAGAAAACAAATCTTTAAAAGAAACGATCCGTTAAAGTAGTTATTTCGCGACCGTCGGCGGGGAATAAGCGGGAACGTAGGCTCGGCAAAGCGCGGTGAGCCGGCACGCATGAAACATAAGCGAGAGTCGCACTGCTCCCGGGGCCAGAAAATGACGTTTTTTAATTATAACGGTACGGTAAATAAATTTGAGTTTTTATCAGAATCTTCAATAATGTTTATTGCATCGATCCAGCAAAGTTTCGTCCGCTGATCTAGTTTTTGAGTATTATAATTTGAAAAGAGTAAGCGCTCCAGCTTCGTTTGTCACTTTAGGGCCTATACCCGCTGTGTTAAATTGGAAAAGTTTACGATCTCCGGAACCAAACGGTAAAAGAATCTAAAACTTTGCAAGCATACTGCAGGAACCTTAACTTTTCCGTTTGTCGTATTTTCATCTGTCTATCTAGATTTGACGAGATTGCAAGAACCACCTTAAGGTATATGTCGCGCGACCCTTGGCGGGAAATAAGCGGAAACATCTGTGCGGTGTCGCACGGTGAGCGGGGCATGCATAAAACAAATAAGAATCGGACCGTTCACGCGCTATACCCGTGGAAAGCGGGCAACTTTGACTAATTATTTCCGAAAAACTAAATGATAGATCATTCTGAAACTTTCCTAGAATATGCGGGCTGTGCTTGTCTACTGATTTGCGGAGTTTCGTGTCTACTGATTTCGAGTTTCTCGAATACGATGTGGCAAATCTCTTTGAAATTTAAC
This sequence comes from Rhorus exstirpatorius, assembly GCA_963564615.1. Classification (NCBI taxonomy): domain Eukaryota; kingdom Metazoa; phylum Arthropoda; class Insecta; order Hymenoptera; family Ichneumonidae; genus Rhorus; species Rhorus exstirpatorius. Next base: position 16,521,141 of record OY751315.1, read on the forward strand.
ACATGTTCAGATAACATCATAATTAATATGTATAAAAAGTTTTTAAAAAATGTTAAAAAAAGAGCTACCTCGAGGTCCTTAAGATAATTATTTCTCACAGGCATGAAATTAGTAATTTATGCTTTGATAATATTGAACCGGTTACAACCGGTTGCGGGATGTAAATCGTAAAATGACGAATCCGTTTCAATATAATCCGTCAGAATTTTAACTTTCTGCTGAAGCGTTTTTTAACGACAGCCCCTGAGATTCTCGATATCAAGATATCTGGCTCATTGTCAGTCCACAAGCAAAGAAGAGGCAAATAAAACAATTGAAAGTTTCGATTTATTGGCCTCGTAGAGAAACCTCGGCACATTTACGATAATACCGATCGTCATGAGAAAAATAAGATTAATAGAAAAACTACGTAGGCCCGATTCATCAGATAGCAAAACGCACATAGTAATCCTAATTCCTACTGCGTACAAACATTATCGTTTCATCTTAAGGAGGTTCTTAACCCAAAGAAAAACTGTAAGAATGATTCTAAAAATTGAGGGGAGGTTTGTGCTGGTACTAGAAATACACCGTAATTATTTCAGATTTTTTGACCATACGTAGTTGAGGAGAAAAAAAAACATTAAATATGCCGCTTATACGTGGGCTCTTATGGGAGAAGTATTCGAAACTATGATTGGAGATTATTTTAGGAGTGATAAAACGGTAACATTTCCTCGAAGGGCCGCTTAAACGATAGATTAGACCTTCATAGATATAATTTGCCCATATAAAGAAAGTTTTTCACCCTGCCGATCGTGAAATATAATTGTAAACAGAATTGAGCGTGAGTAATGGCAAATTAAGGTGGCTCATCAGTGAATTAAAAAACCGGCGATACGAATGAAACTTCGGGAGAGTGTTATCTAAGATGCAATGAACACTCTCTCAAAATTTCAGGATATGTTGCCGGGCAAATTATTGCGAACGAGTAATTTAAAATTACCTATTTTAGCATGGGTCTTATGGCAGCTGATTCCATTTTCACCGGAAGTGACATGATACCTTTTGATAAAGACGAGAATTCTTATTCAAATCTTGAGTATTGAAAGATGAAATCGTGAACTTTCCAATGGTATTTAAAAAATTGTGTCTTGCCAGGGATTTTCCCGAGAATATATATATACTCGCGGACATTTAATCGCGAAAGTCATCGTGTGTGCAAATCTCGGATACAAAATATATGTCTGTCATTCTGCACGCGAAGAAACATATGAATATCAGCTATCGTTTTTGACTTGATCGCTCTGACAGCGTTAAATACTTTTGTCAGTTGAGACTTTATTTATAATATTATTTATAATAAATTATGAATAAAATATCACGGGAAACGTCATCGAAATTCATAAATTTTATTTAGACAGAGTATTTAGAAAATATTATGATAGGTTTTATGATTTTTTTTCACGTCACGATTTTCGACTAGTTTTGTCACTGATGGGCCGCTTAATAAAATGAAAACGTATTTGGTGAATCAAAGACTTCGAATATTCATCAACATTTAAAGGACATGCTCATCGAGCTCGCTTAGGAATATTTGACAATTTAGATCCAAATTCAGTTAATTTAGGACAAACCACGTTCCAATTATACATTTTTGTTAATTAAGGATGTATGAGCACAAGGTGCACGAAGAAAAATGTCTATGTTATTACAACAAAACGTGGTTTGCTGACCGTTGGTCTGTTACAGTAGCAATACGAACTGTAAATGTAACATGCAAATTGTACGATCAGCAAACCAATATTTGTTACGGCAACTCACAAATCTTTGTAGCGGATAATTTGTTAATATAACAAATAATCAGTTAGCGTGATCTTTTTTATTGCTACCCGAAGAAAAATGTCTATGTTATTACAACAAAACGTAATTTGCTGACCGTTGGTCTGTTGCAGTAGCAATACGAACTGTAAATATAACATACAAATTGTACGATCAGCAAAGAAATATTTGTTACGGGAACTCACAAATGTATGTAGCGTAGAGTCCCTGAAAAACAGAGTCTGGTCATTGGAGTCGAGCTCCTATTGGTGCGGCCATGTTTTAGACCTAATTCAACTGCGCCAATGAGAAGCTTGGCGCGCATGGCCACTCATTTGAAATATCGTAATGGAACGAACCTATGTTCAAGGGGAAAAAGGTTTCATATTCGCAACATTTTTAACATGTATTTACGAAAATAATTCATTATTGGTAAGAAATGTAGTATTCAATTTACGAAATTTACAGTTTGAAGGACTTGTGGAGTATAAATACACAAGTATACATAAGTAAGTAAGTATACATAAGTAATAAATACACAAGTATAAATAAATTAGTGATATTATTACCTACAAAATTAAAAGTTTTTTAACTTCAAAAAGAAAATTACTTTGTTAATGAAATGAACAACGGAAAAGTGGGAAAAATCGAGATTTATTAACAAAATGTACAAAGAAACGTATTCAAAGTATCACACGTCTGAGTTCAAAGTAATATAACACTACAAACCTAGTGATTATAGTTTTCACAAAAACCTCATAAAAATTTCATAGAGTAATGAAAGTTTTATAAGGTTCATTTGATAAAACTTTTTTCAAATTAAACTTCATATAATACATTTTTAAAAATCTACGAAAAAAATTTTCAATTTTCAAGTAAGATACGCCCTAACCTCTAAAAACTTTTAATACTATCGATTTTCAATTTTACGTCAGCCATATTGGATCTGCCATTTTGAATTTTGGAAATCTGATGCTAGATTCGTAATCAGCGACCCCAAAAACCCACGTGTACGGAGTTTCAGGAAAATTAGTACCATTTTTCGATTTAACGTCCGCCATATTGGATCCGCCATTTTGAATTTTGAAAATCGGATGCCAGATTCGTAATCAGCGACCCCAAAAACTTTCGGGTACCGAGTTTCATTTGAATCGATGCAAGTGAAAAATTCGTGGCTGAAACTAATGTCATTTAAATACAAGAAAATAATAAGGAAATAACAGCGTAGTGGTAGCGTGTCAGTCGTTAGGTAAGTCGTTAGGTAGGTCTCAGGTAAAATCTCAGGTAGGATCAAAATTAATTTCGACGGATAAACGTCCGGACTACGAAGCCGGAAACACTCGTAAAAAAAAGTAATCTCTAAATTTTTAATTTTTTTTTTTAATGATTAATTAAGGATCGAAAGTGCTGAATTCATTGACTGCGGAGGATCGCGGGTTCAAATCCCGGTCAATTACATTATTTTTTTTTTTAAATTAATTTTCAGGGTTTTCAAAAATAATGGAATAACAGTTTTAAATTCATTCATAGATCATTCCTAATTGCTAATTTATAAATAAGAAACAATAACATCCATTTTGATTCATTTGTTACCGTAGCAAATAAGGAAAAGTTGTTTCAGCAAAAAGATTTGCTCTAGTAACGTGATTTTCTCCGTTAGAACAGCAAATCCGCAAACGTTATTTTAGCAAATGCTATTTGCTGTTATAACGATAACAAATATTTATTTGTTACCGCAGCTGGAACATTTGTTGTCACTATACTGACATAGAAAATTTGTTGCTGTGACTCGTGGTGAGTTGTCGTGACATAGAAATTTTTCTCCGTGTGGCGGGAAATGAGCGGAAACGTGGGCGCGGGTGAGCGCGGTGAGCGAGGGGCACGCATGAAACAAGAGAGAGTCGGACCGCTCATTATGCGACACACGCGAAAAATTTCCTTAAAATCGATAATTGTATGTCAAAAGGTTCGTTAACCCCCATTTTTTATGGAACGTATGTAATCGTGATAGTTTTCTGAACATTTAACAGTTTTAATATTGATCGTATCTGATCGTGAAAGATACGAATTTCTGTTTCAAAGTTGCGTCAGCCCAGAATTCGTATATGGCGTGGGATAAATATCTTCATTTCACGAATTAATTACTCGCGTAAAGAGTCGTTGACCCACTTTGAAATTTTGCAGGTTTTATCATATACACTTCTGCTACACCATATAAAAAATTCAGATTTTTATATGATCGTGAAGCTAGTGCTCATACATCCTTAATGCATATAAGCTGAAAAAAAATCAACTCGAGAAAAATTTTCGTCAGGCAGCAAGGATTGGATTCGTGACAGCGAAACGCGAGATGATCTCGTGCAAAACCATGCGGTTAGCAACCGCTCAATTCAGCGCGCCTAACTTCAAGTCGATTTCACGCGATGGTACAAGTTCGGCGTTTGACCGCCTAGGTGTCACGTCGACGCTCTAAAATACCAGTTCAGCGCGCATAACTTCAAGTCGATTTCACGCGATGGTACAAGTTCGGCGTTTAACCGCCTAGGTGTCACGTCGACGCTCCAAATGTTACGCTTCACTCGCGTCGGTAACGCAGAGTTCGCGGTTTGCGCCAATCAATTTTGTCCGCTGAAATGTTTCGCTTTTATTCGCACAGAGGAGTGAGTTCTTTTTGGTATATAAAGAATTGGAATTCACCTTGTGAATAATTATTGTCGAATAAATAAATGAAGAGCAAGTTTATCATACACCAATTGATATAAATTTATTCAATAATTCATGAGTTGGAAAAATACTTTATAATTTTTATAACAGAGACGTTGATCGTTCGAGCTCGGTATAATCTCTCTCTCTGCCCTTTTTTCGTTTTTGGAGAAGTCACCGAAGATTCCGCGGAGGTCCAGGGGCCCAATTCTCGAGTTCGTTCGAAGTGTTTCGAACGTTCGAAAACTTCGAGCGACAGTTTCGATCGAAGCGACAAATAGGGATTCTCGAGTTCGTTCGAAGTTGTCTTCGAACTAGAGTTCACTCGAAAGCAGTAAGCGACGTTGCCGTACTTTCTACTGGAAGTTTTGACCAATCCTCGTTCAATTACAGTGGAAAGATGAAAAAGCGGTTACTTTCGTATTTTTGAAATACTTACATTTCACATGATCTTTGGTAACATATATGTAATGATGAGTTTACCCTCATTATTTACATGTAATTCTATCAGAACATATCCAAAATTGATGACTTTATCAGCTGTTTTTATATTCCTCCTGTACATCCTTATCAAATTCTGAATACAACATGTATTGAAGGCGGAAAAAAATACATTCGGCAATTGTTTGGAAAATGTACTAAAAATTTCTGGAACTTCACACGCACTATTGCAAGAAGACTTGCACTATTGTCAGACCCTTTCGGTAGTAACATACACGGTATTGTTGTAGTTTCTCGAATGATTTTTAAGTAATATTAACTTTTAGCAATAATAATAATCGCTCTTGTGCTTTTTACTTCTGCAACGTGTGTTGTACCGTGTGCTCATGTGTATCGAATTATATCATTTTCGACTTTGCCATATCGTTTGCAAAATTTTCATCAGTGCGCGCGTATTTTTGCAATAATCGTTTTTTAATCTCAATGGAAGTGCCAAAAATAACGAACACTTCGTATGCCACGTTGAAAACAGCAAGGTTAGTAAGAAATTTTGCATTGATATTACTTGAAAATATAAAATATTGTAACTTTTCAAAAGTGAAATTTCCTAACCTCGATATGCCAATGTACATCTTTTTTTCGTGTGAAAATCATTTTGGATCTGTTTCGTATAATTCTTGCCAAAGAAATTATTGTATCGCTTGTTATAACGTATAAGTATTACGAAGCAAACTTGTCCCTCTACTTGCTTCTTTGAGGTATAAACATCTAATCGTGCATGCATACTCATTATTAAGTATATTTTGTGAAAAGTATTTTGGTCTTTGACAGGATTTGGATTTTGATACGTTTCGAATATACCAGTGGTAGAAGTACAAAGAATCGCATCCATTCATAGCGACAGGATCTGAACTACGCTTTAAATATGGCCTGCAACATCTAACATAGCGAGCTCGTTAGCTGAATTTTTTTTTTTTTTACAACAAAGCTACAACATCCTTTTCTCATAACGACAACAACCGTATGCAAGGTTAGTAGTAAAAATATACCGCTTCGTGAACAAATAGCAATGGACAAACTTTTGGCTCAAGGTTGAAACTGAGAGGCACGCTCCTCCAAGTATTCTGACGAGGTGTGTCTACAATGAAAAGAGAGAGATCCGCTATACGCTATGCGTTGGTTCATCTAAAAAAGTAGCGCAACGATAAAGTAGCGAATAGTAGTTATGCTACTTTGCGCTACTTGATCGCCATGCTATACGCTATGTGCCATACGCTACTTCAGTTTCCTCAGGAGAGATGCACTACGCACTACGCTATACGCTAGTTCATCAATACGCCATACGCTAGTTTTCTCCACAGAATCTGTAGACTCAATGGAGGACTAGGATTTCTTTACTTTTTATTTTGCAAAACCTTTTTCTCTGTAGAGACTTCTACGGAGAATATGGATTTTTTAAAATTATTTTGTATAATTTTTTCCTGCATAAGGTCTTCAGACTCTACTGAGGACTAGGATTTTTTTATATCATTCTGAAAAAATTTCATCTCCACAGCGTGTTGCCAAAAAAATTATTACAAATAATGAAAAAAACCCAATTCTTCGCAGGAGTCTGAAGACATTACGAAAAAAAGATGATTCAATAAATTTTTTTTAAAATCTAGTTCTCCGTAAAGTTTGAAAACTGTACGGAAAACTGCGGCTTTAAAAAAAATTATTTTGCAAACTTATTTCTCCATACAATCTTCAAAATATACGGAGAACGGATTTTCTTTTTATTATTTGAATAATTATTTCTGCGTAGAGTCTTGAGACTCTATGGATAACTGGGATTTTTTTATTTACTTCATTGCATAATTTTTTTCTGTGGAAAGTTTTGAGACCCTACGGATAAGTGGGATTATTTTTTAAATTATTTTCAAATAATGTTTTCCTTCGTACAATCTTTCGACTCAACAGAGATCTGGGTATTTTCTCCATACAGTTTTGAAGCTGTGTTTTTTTCTCCAAGCCACAACCGAAGGATTCCGCGTCGATGAACACTGATCCTGAAAGGCTATTGCGTGAAGCGCTACCAACGAGTTCCCCGTTGTCGGAGAACAACGAAGTTAACGAACTTCAGCTGTGCGATGAGCGTGCGAATAGTGACGAAACCAACAACAGTACCGGTACAAGGAGGATTGAAGCACCCAGTGCTACCGAAAACGATTGAAAAAAATATCCGTTTCCCATTATTTAGAATTGTTTTTAAATACACAATGTCAAAAAAGTTCGCAAATAATTTTTAAAAAAATCGTGCCACTGTAGCTCACCGTAAATAAAATTTTGTTAAATGTACCGAATTGTTGAAAACTTTCGGGATTTGCCAAAATATTATTTTTCTTTTTAAACTTTTCGAAACTAAAAAACAAATCTAAAGGTTAAATCTAATTAATCTAAAGTTAGTTAATCTTAAGTAATTAAGGTTAGTTTAATCTAAAGATTAAAATTAGAAAAAATTGGGAATAAATCTTCCAGCATTATTACAATTGTATGTATAGAAAATATAGTGAACAAATTCTAAAGGTGCTTGGGTACGAAAATATTGTAAATTAATAACCCAATTTTGAATTTTATTTTTAAAACGATTGTTTGTATAATTTCTTTTGATAATTGTAATGAAAAAAAAATTGTAAAAGTGTTTGGGTTCGAAAATATTGTAAATTAACAACCCAACTTTAAATGTAATTTAAAAAAAATTATTTGCATTTTTTTTTCGATAATTGAAATAACAAAAATTGTATAGATGCTTGATGGGTCTTCGTATAAATCATCATTATTTTTTGGTGCACTAACTCTCGTTCGTTTGAAATCGATTCTTCATATACATGCACCCGCGCCGCACTTAACCTCAAACTACCTGAAACCTCGAAATATTTATCTCTCAATCGAAGAGTTCGCATTCGAACTTGTATTTCGAAGGCTCCAAGACCATTCGAAGCATCTCCTTCGAAATGTTCGAACGTAAACTTCGATTGAAATTTCGAGAATACCAAATCTAGGGTTTCATTCGAACGCGTAGGGAATTTTAGGGAGTTCGAACGAAATGGACTTCGAACGAAACTCGAGAATTGGGCCCCAGCGCATGCTCTCTTCGATTTTTTGTATCGACCAATCCTGATCTTGATCACGAGGCTGCAAGTCCCCCACCCCTTTCAATCGACGAGAACAAGGAGGGTGTGTTGCTCAGTCGAGACGGTCGAGATCATGCATCTCAGCGATAAAGTCTTTTATGAGTTCTCTGTTCCCCGAATCAACCAATGTAAATACTTGCAACCCAAAACCGTTTACAAAATCTGGACGAAGACGATATTTGTCGACTGTTTATCGTTGAATGTTATTTTAGCTAGAGCGACTAAAAACAATGGGGTTCTATTCACCAAGCCCCGAATGTTGCAGCTGCACGTGCGACTTAAAGTATTTATGTTTAAATTGTTTATTTCTTAACGTAAAATATGTATCAAAATATCCATGGTATGTATCGTTCTTATGTATATATTCTCAATTTATTTGTCACCACACGTAAATTATCTCAATTCTCTCAGTTTTCTTAAAATACCATATTAAATTTACCGTGCAACGAATTTTGATTATCTTTATCATTGACGTTTGAAATTTCCACGCTTTTGCGAATTCCCGAATCCTGCCCTCTATAGGTGATTTCAGCTGGATCCGTTACAAGATTATCGCAGTTGCGCGCGTTGCGGTACATTTCGTAACTTGCATTGATCACAAGCGTGTATGTGTGGTGTGCAAGCACACCACCCTGCACTTCGTATGCATGGCAGAGTGGCAGCTATGTGGGGGAGACATCTGAATAATGACTTGGTGTGATAGAGGAACCAGGGACTTCCCCGACTTCCCCGATCCGCTCATTTCACAGAAACCGTTATCTTCAGTCAACGCACAAACTCAGCGGAGCCTCGCCAAATAAACTCATATTACGGCCGGTACAACCTTTGTGTTACGTTGCAGTCGGATTGCTGTTGGAATTTTTTACTAAAGTGTGATTATCTCCTGCAATATACAGTGAGAGTTGCAGAAATGACTACCTGAGAATTCATTGGGCCGGAATCGAAAGTGTGGTACTTCGATTGTTCTTTAGAATCCACAAAATGCACAGACCGAATTCTCTGAATCGGCCAAACGCTGGTATGTATTCTCTCTGTCTCTCTCTATCTTTTTTTTTCTATCCAGCATTTTAATTTCACTAAAAGCTAAACTCCTTTCCTTTAGGCGAGGAAGTTCAATTCCCAACGTACTGACCGTTGGTTAATTAACTATTTCACGCAAGTTTTTTCAGGTTATAAAATATTATGCGGCTATTTTTAATTTTTCAAATTACACTTTCAACGGAAATGATTCATTGCTAGACAGAAGATTCCATGGACAATAACATTCAAATCCTGACAAGATAATAATAATGATAATAATATACTTATTGAGCATTTCTGAACAGTTCCGTACTCAATGGTATAACTATAATTCAAATTACCGGGTGATATAGGTTCTATTGTATATACATAAGATAAAGTGTTAGTTGTTCGCTCAATATAATTGAAGACTGCGTAAGTGCTCTCGGCACTTGTCCGCAATCCAAAATAAAAGTAAAACTATCCTAAATGAAATTCAAAACGATCTCTGACGGGTAAAAATAAAAGAAATAAAAGAAAAAAAAAAGAACTTCGTCTTGAAAGAATAAACATTATCGCATACACTCGTATTTGTATTTGTTGCTAGGAATTATATTGTATAGATATATTGTATAGATCACTGCTTCGAAAACAACAAGTGCGATAGTCTATCGAATACTCGGCTGCCTGCCGAATACTCAATCTGTCAACTTAGAATAAATTATTCGTAGTATAATTTGTGATCATAAGCCAAGTGTTAGTAGATTTATCGTTTTATCAACGAATAGGGGAGAGTCGAATAGCCTCTACCACCTAAGGATTTTTGTGAAAATCTTTTTATCAAAAAAATATTTTGGAACGGGTAAAGGTTGAAAATAATATTCCGTTATCGTAGTAACACACCCTATATTTTGATTAGACTATAATTTACATTTTTAGCTCGGAAAAGTAATAAAAAACTACTTAACAATTTAATGATTTTCGGAAAGTGTCGGGTTGCCCCGACCACTAAGTAAATCACGTATATTTAAGCCCGTTTTTTGGTAGGTTTTTTACGGCACGTATAACATTCAAAGTTAGACACGCCTTCTTCAAAATGATACAATTTCCATGTGCCCAGCGACGACAGACATGGCACTGGATCCAATCCACATTTTCGCTGTTTCTCTTTCCGAGTGTTTCCCAAATAAAACTATTTGAAGTGCCATTTTCATAGTTTGGTGGTCCCAAGAACCTCGGTCTGATTTTCGTTGTTATATCTTCGGGATTTCTGATGATATCCAACTGTTCTGTTGAAAAAAATTAATTTTTGAAGTGGTCGGTGATGACACTTTAGTGGTCGGAGCTACCCGACCTTAATTGTTCATGGAAATATTCGACGATAAAACAATCACCTCTATTTGTTCAACAAAAGGTTGCAGTCTCGTTTTAAAGACATCATAACATATCTCTTAAAAAAAGAAAACATTCATTTTGCTTACCTTTTATGTGTACTAGACAATCGTAGAAATTATTTTTAACATTGCGTGATTCGATAGACAACACAAAATTTATTACTGTTAGGACAGTTTCCGGCGAATAAGTGTCAAACTCAGGGAGGTTAATCAACCCATGATCGAGAACCAATTTACCGATCTGCAGCACCTCCATTTATCGCAAGATAGCCAAACTAGTTAGTGGTCAGGGCTACCCGCCGGTCGGGGCTACCCGACTCTCCCCTACATCGATCTCACAATCAGCCTCACTTTAAAAGATTAATATTTTACCCTCTAAATCAATCTTTATCTTAAATGATAATTTCAAATATTATTTTATTAACATGAGTTGGTTATAAGAAGCTTTATTAATTATTATCTCTATTAGAATAATTTTTATCTTATTTAAAAATTTTAATATTTATCCAACTTTTTTTTTATCAAAGTCACGAGCTAATATAGTTTAAATTATAAAGGTCAAGAGTCAAACGTTGCCACAGAACTGTATTTTGAATTGGGAAGAAAATAAAATTACTCAATCATTGGATCCTGTAGAAGATTTTATTTATCCATAGGAAACAATGGAAATCGAAATTGGAGAGAACGCAGAGGAAATCATAATGCATTTCGTGGGCCATGTGTCGATCCAGAAGGTCCAAACGGTGGACGAAACAACAATAAGTGAGTGTTTTGTAATGATTTAAACTTTCTTGTATCGCTTTTATTTACAGGACAGTTACAATGAATGTAGAAAATGACTTGTTGATTTGTCTACTTATATTTATTTTCTTTCCTTTGTGAATTCTCAGCCACAATCAACAGAATCGACACCAAAATAGGGGGCGGGGTGGGAATCAGCGTAACAATCGTAACAGAGATCACTACAGTACAGGGTATTTTAACTTTCGTCGTTTGAATGATTTGAGTCAGATGGAGAACAGCGACGAAGTCGTTGCTAAATTAGCAGAAAAGAAATCTGAATTTGAAGAGCTCTTGAAAAACACAATGCCCCCTGATGTTCTGGTCGTTACCCTTCGGGTTTTGACCAACATTTGTCAGGCAAACTTTGCTGAAATTGTGACGAGCGTATTGAGCAATGCTTGTTCTGCCAATTTCCTGAAGAGCTTGGAGGCCTATTTAACTAAACTGGCCTTCGAGAGCACGATCGATAAAGCAAACAACAGACTTTACCACGAAGATAAAGACAGATTTTGGTTCAATCTCATACAGTTTTTTAAAAAACTTGTTGAACTTCTGCCCACTAAATCACGCGACGAACTCACTGCTATTTTACAAAAAATAACGCTGATCTCGATGACTATGGAGCAAAGCCAGGGCTACGAGATCAATGAACAAGTCCTAGAGGATGCAGCAAACATGCTCGAAGATTTACAAGAAGAAATTCGTAAAATTGAAGAGAAAAACAAAGCGCGGGCAGCCCTTCCAAACGTACCAGGCATCGAAGAAGATCCACCTGAAGATTTTAGAGAGCTGAGTGTTATACCAACGGTACAGGATATGTACGATCGAGAACCTTTTTTTAGGGCTTGTAAAATCAAAGATGCGTACGATTCGGTTGAGCACTACTTGGATGTACAGTTCAGACTGTTGCGAGAAGATTTCGTATCTCCGCTGCGTAGCGGTATACAAGAGTATCTTCATGGACCGAACAAGCATCGAAGCAATGAGCTCCGTATATACAAAAAAGTAACATTTGCTCCAGAGTTTTCCAAGAACAGCGTGGGTATCATGGCATTCTTCGGAGTAATGAAATCTGTTGATTGGAGACATTCCAAAAGGTTCATGTTCGGGGGACTGCTGCTTCTAAGCAGAGACAACTTCAACACTATCCTGTTTGTGACTGTCGCCAATCGGGATGAAAAACAACTGGAAAGAGGATATATTCTGATAGAACCGTGTGAGGGATCTAAAATCACCCGGGACATGTATAATGACAACTTTGTCATGCTGGAATCGAAAATCTACTTCGAACCATACTTTGCGGTGCTGAATGCCATGCAGCACATGAACGTCAACAATTTTCCAATGACAAAATATCTTGTAGAGGCAGACACTTCGACAGTGTTACCTCGATATCTTGCACGAGCCGAAGTCTTGAAGTACAAACATCATAGACTACCTATTGCGGAGGGTCGACTTTGGCCATCGCCTCGACAGCTTAACTTGGATGAAACGCAATACAACGCATTTAGATGCGCCGTAACTCAGGAATTTGCTGTAATCCAAGGACCACCAGGAACGGGAAAGACTTTTATCGCTTTAGAAATAGTGGAAAGCTTGCTCGCCAACAGAGAGTACTGGAGACCGCACGGACCAATCGTCATTGTTTGCTTGACGAATCATGCTCTTGACCAATTTCTCGAAGGCATTCTCAAACACACTGAATCCATAGTCCGTGTTGGGAGCAGATCTAAAAGTGAAGCTTTACAACCATTTACATTGATGAAAAGACGCAAGGAGGACCGGTTCAAACGAAGAAATCTTGGATTGCCATTAATGCATGAGACAAAGCACGAACTAGAAAGTGTCCTGAGTTCCCTGCAAGAAAAACGGCTGATCGTTAAACATTTGATGACTCCAGACGCCATTGTGCCTTTGAGATGTCTAAAAGAGCATTGCCACAACGAAATATTAACCGAAATGCATACTAACGAAGAATTGGTAAACTGGCTCGTCGGCTTCGGCGTGACTAACCTACCAGTAGATTCTATAGCACCTGGACAGCAAGAAAACTTGCTTCAAATGCCTGAAGAAAACCAGGAAGACGATCAACACAGGCATATGGACGACGAGCTTGAACTGACCTGGAAATTGATAGTCGAAGACAAACCGATTTTTCCATTGAACATTATGGATGCCCTAATCAGAAGACTCGATGAACAAATACGCGAGTCCAGAAGTTTTCCATGCGAAATTCCCGAACTAATGGATCCATCTATTCAATGGGAAGAAGAACTGAACGCGTTATACCAACAACGAACTGCCCTTCAGGTAGAGTGAATAGAAACAAAACAGTAACGGAATTATTGATTGGTCAAATGAATATAATTCATGTTGTAAACTTTCAGCATAAATTTTCTCAGCACCCAATGTTCAATTCACAACGTCGTTGTCCAGTCAACAGTCCTCGCTGGAGATCGTATTGGAGGTGGGTAACGATCAGTTATGAAACAACAATGAATGAAATGTCTGAGTTGGAAACAAAATATCGTCGGTTAAAATTGGAATTGAACGAAGCTAAGCAAATGGTCGACTTGGCTGTGCTAAAAAACCACAACATTGTTGGGCTGACTACAACTGGTGCTGCCAAGATACACGCATCTTTACGTGCCCTTAGGGCTCCGATAGGTAAATCTTCTTACACGCATTTCCAGTTATTTCATTTGCTTCGTTATGACTGAGGGACGGAGCCAAAGCTGCCGATTTTGGAACGAAGTTTGATATTTTACTTCCCTTTAGTGCTGGTGGAAGAAGCCGCAGAAATTCTTGAAGCCCATGTCGTTTGTTCTTTGAGTAAAAACTGCCAGCACGTTATTCTGATCGGAGACCACAAACAACTGCGACCAAAAGCGTCGGTTTACCAGCTCGGGACAAAATATAACTTGAATATATCACTCTTTGAGAGAATGGTCAATATCAGAGGAAATTGTACACAGTTGGCTCATCAGCATCGAATGCGACCAGAGATCGCAAAGTTGATTCGTCCGTCCATTTACGAGACGCTTTATGACCACGAGTCCGTACTCAATTATCCGAGGGTGAAAGGATTAGAGAAGAACCTCTTCTTCCTCAATCATGATAATCGGGAATCTTCCCATAATAACGAAGAAAGTTGGGTCAATGAACACGAAACGATGTTTCTAGTAGCATTTGCCAAACATTTGATAATGCAAGGGTACGATCCCACCGAAATCACCATACTCTGTACCTATACTGGGCAATTATTTGCACTCATGAAGGTAATTAGTATTTTTTTTTTACCAACACTGAGTTCGCTCAGGTATTCAATGGTTTGTTTTCTTCTCTTCAGGAAACAGCTCGTTACGCGATTTTGAAACAAGTGCGTGTAACGACAATCGACAATTATCAAGGAGAGGAGAACAGGATAATCCTCTTGTCTTTGGTACGAAACAACGGAGAGGGCAATATTGGATTTTTGAAAGAAGAGAACAGAGTCTGTGTGGCATTATCGCGAGCACGCGAAGGACTGTACGTAATGGGAAACATGAACGATCTCGTGATAAAGAACAGCATTTGGCCAAAAATAAAACAGGCCCTGGAAGATGAAGAGTCAATTGGCGATACTCTCGAATTGCGATGCCAAATTCACTTGGACCAAACAATAAAGGTAAAAATTTGCTATAATAATTTAAGAAGTTTCGGTACAGACCGGCAATGGGGAATAAGCGGAAACGAGGGTGCGGCAGCGCGCGGTGAGCGGGGCATGCATAAAACAAAAGAGAGTCTGACCGTTCATGCGCTATACCCGTGGATAGTGAGCTTATGTTTTGGCTTGTAACTAATAAACCAGATAAACGAACCTATTCAAATTTGCTGACAGTCATATTAAAGATCTCATAAAGATCTGACATAAATTTTATGCGGGTGGTAGTATTTTAATGGAATTGACAGCTCAAACAAATATTTCTCCCATTTACTCTCGTCTATAAGCCAAATGTATATATTTACCAAGTGTATATATTTGTCACTTATTTAAAAAAAATTGAGTTGATGGCAGCATTTTCAATAGGTGTACCGAAACTCCTTAAAATTAGCTGTTTGTTCTCATGTAAAAATATTCCATTTATAGGCAAAGAACGCGAGTGACTTTCAACAATGTCCCGAAGGTGGCTGCTTGAAGGAATGTGGCTCAGATTTGCGTTGCGGACATTCTTGTAAAAGCGTTTGTCACATCTTGGATCGGCAGCACGAAGATTACAAGTGCAAAGAGTCTTGTATCAAAAGTTGCCCAAATGAACATCCGTGTCCGCTGAAGTGTTGGCAAGACTGCTCACCGTGTGAAGTGATCGTCGAACGAACACTGAAATGCGAACATAAAGTGGAAATGCCATGTTCGAAGGACCCAGATACATTTGATTGCTATGTCCAGGTACGCATATCATAGATAAGAGTGATTCAATATTGATAAGAAATAATCGTCATGTTCGATACTACGGTAATTTTATTATATACGAACGAAGATTATAAATAAAAAATGATGAAAATAGAAGAAAACGGAATTACAAAAAAATTGTGATTCTCAATTTTCTTAAATTTGCTGATTGCCTATTTATTGTGAGGTGTGATTGGAGATTTAATAAATTTATTCCGATTTCCAGGTTGAAGCAATTCTACCAGATTGCAATCATCTGGCTAAAAAATTTTGCTATCTCCCTGCTGAGGAATGTAAGTGCCCGCATCCTTGCGAGATACGTTTACCATGCGGTCATTCTTGTCGGCACACTTGCCACGTCAGGCAAGATCCTGACCATATCGAGGTATTTCATATATCGTTTGTGTTAATTATTGCATCGTTTCCAAATCTGCCGGCAATCACTATAATTCTTTAATACTCGGTGTGAATTGTTCTTTTCCAGTATGAGTGTTTCAGAGAGTGTGCCAAGAAAAATGTCGATTGCGAGGGAGACCATCCTTGCAAGAAAAGATGCTACGAGAAATGTGGACCGTGTCCTATAATAGTTGAAAAGAAACGCTCCTGCGGACATCACTATAAGAAGTTCACATGCTCCGTAAATATAGAGGCTCACTTCTGTGATAGACCTTGCAGGCGCACGATGGAGTGTGGTCACACGTGCCAACGGATGTGTTCGGAGCCTTGTGTTCTCTGCCCACGGAAAGTCAGTCTGATAAAAAAAACAGCATTCCCATCTTCAAAAACATTTACACTACACATAACTATTCCAATCAGCCAATGTAAACTATGATTCATATCACTTTCAGGTAAAAAAAGTAAGCTCCTGCGGCCATACGGTCGAAGTGAAATGTCACGAAGAAGCAACGCCTTCCAAGTGTAGCGGTAAATGCCAGCTAAAGTTGCCATGTGGTCATCCTTGTAAAGCCAAATGTAAAGATCCATGTACTAAAATCTGCAAGGAAATAGTACGTCGAAGCGAACGCGGACTATGCGGACACGTCCTCTCAACGCCCTGTCACTTGTCAGGAATTGGTAAATATTTTGCTTACTGACTATGTGTCATTGGTAACAATTTTAATTTTTCAAATACAATAATGAATCGTTCGCCTCAACTAGACTCGAGTTCTCACGAGTTACTGAAGTACTGCGAGGAGCCGTGCGGGTCGAAACTAGCCTGTCAGCATTCTTGCGGAGGAAAGTGCGGAAAGTGCAAGCAAGGACGTATACACATTCCTTGCGGTGCACCTTGCGGCAACATTCTCGTCTGCGGACATAAGTAATTATTACTTTTTGTCTAGCGTGATTATTCTCTATTGAAATTCAAACAACTTGAATGATTTCAATAGTGCAACTATTTACTGCTTGTTTTGTTTTATTTTTTCAGGTGTGACATACCCTGCAGATCACAATGTCAACCGTGTAACAAGCCCTGTGAGGTAAAATGTGGTCACAGCAAATGCAACAAAAAATGCGGGATGCCCTGTACACCGTGCAAAGTTAGTTATTTCTATGTTCATTGTATATACCGTGAGTAAACGTGAAAACGTTGGACTCTGAATGCAATACAGGCGCACGCTACAGTCGACCGTGTGTCGGGTACGTTCGGCAGCCGAGCACACGGAAACACGGACGACTGTAGCGTGCGCCTGTATTGAATTGAGAGTCCGAGGTTTCCACGTTCACTCACTGTAGAGAGAGTGAGATTAGAAAAATAAAATTTTTTATCATATTTTATTTCATATTCTTCTCTTCGCGGTATATAATTAACATTGTTATCCTTTCAGGAATCTTGCAAACGAGGATGCGAACATCGCAGATGCAGTAAAAAATGCTTCGAACTATGTAACGTAGAACCGTGCAGTGAACCTTGCAAAAAATTATTGAAGTGCAAACATCCTTGCGTCGGTTTCTGCGGTGATCCTTGTCCACCTCTGTGTCGAATTTGCGACCAGGGAGAGCTCACAGAAATATTCTTTGGCAACGAGGACGAGCCCGATGCGAGGTGAATTTTGGTTCATAAGAATATTCATACCTTCATGCATTACTCTGGTCCTAACTGACTCATCAAGTATAATATAATATAATGATGTTCGGAATTTTTCTCAGGTTTGTCTATCTCGAAGATTGTCGCCATTGCATCGAGAACGAGGGTCTTTTGGCATGGGTATCACAGCCATCCGAGGACAAATCGATCCAAGTGAAAACGTGTCCTCGCTGCAAAACTCCTATAAGAAAATGCATGAGAATGATGAATGAAATAAAGAAGGAACTGGAGGATGTTATAGGAGTGAAAAGAAAGATATTCGGTGACAGAGCGGACTTGAGAAAAGCCCAAATGGAATACCTCGAAACGATTCGAGGAATGATAAAAGATGTAGGAGATGTAGCAGGTACTTGGGCGGCATAATTTCTAATTTTTTTTCTACTATTTTTCAACATAAACTTTTATGCAGTAGTTATCAATATTTCACGAGAATATCTATTTTTTTAATGTCCAGATTTTGAGGAGCTAAGGACGCTGTTACAATGCTTATGGGACAAAGGAAAACCTGTGGGCAACCAAAGAAGGCAATTTCTGAGTTTGCAAGAAATTACCGCTTTCAAAAAAGTATCTGACATTGTGCATCAGATCGTGGATATGTTTGTACCGATAAAAAATCGCTCAGTTCCTTCTTATCGATTTGTGAAGAATCAAGTTTCCTTCTTGGTGGGTTCACTTCCAACCAGAGGGCAAATATCTCAGCAAGAACTTGACGACATAACACCGGAGCTCCAACGTTTATCTTTCATGGTGAGACAGACACTTTATAATATATTTTTCTCAAAACTATTTTTTATATTCAATTTCGATTAGTTTATTAACGTAAAACGGCTTTAATGTTTTAATTAGAAAATAATTCGCTCCGAAGATAATGTATGTTAATAATTTTTGCTCTTGTAGGCACAAATTTGTAAAATAGATGCCGAAAGAGCGACCAGCGGACTCGTAATAGCAAATCTGAAAGATTACGATGCCGTTGTTGCCAAACTTCTAACCGTTAACAAATTCACCGAAGAAATGGGAACAAAAGTCTTGGCCGAAATAAAAGGATTAAAAACCCTCTCCGCTGCCGAAGAACGTCAGATGGTTGTTACAGCAATGCGTCAAGATGTAGGTTTTAGGCAAGGTCATTGGTTCAAGTGTCCAAACGGGCACTACTACACTATAGGAGAGTGCGGTGGCGCAATGCAGCAAAGCAAATGCTTCGAGTGTGGAGCTACCATCGGTGGTACAAGCCACCGACTGGTAAGCAATAACGCGTTGGCTCCAGAAATGGATGGAGCTACGCGTCCTGCCTGGCCAGGGGCATTATACTGATAATGATTTATTTAATACCGTATACTCTATTTTCGTAAGTTCTTGGGTTTATTGGTACAAAATAATATAATGAAGGGCATTTATTCTTAATGTGCGTAACAAGCATTCAGTTATAGAGAATTGACTGCGAATTGACGAGAATTGAGAATCAGTTTCAATGTGTAATTGAAGGGGAATTGGGAACTACATATAGCTACTGTTTCAATTGCCATGCTGAACCCATAAGAGTTTGCAGTAAAAAAAACATCTTAACTGTAAAAGAAAATATCGTAATATTTATCGGATAAGAATTGATTGTGTGATTAAAAAGAGTGCCTAACGTTTCAATAAATACATGACAACATGACTATTGTTAAATTGAAATATAATTATTAAAAAAAACTTTATTACTGGTATCGTACTCTTGTTTAACGAATATTATTTCAAACAAAACAAGAGCACAGAGTGCGTCGCATACCTCGCGCCACGATAACTGACCAATCGAAGTGCTGCTTATTCTGTTAGGTTTTTGGTAAAGCTGCTCTTCAATAGGTCATTGAATATGCACATGTGACACGTGGGCGCGACGCGCTCTGTGTTCACCAGTGTCTGTTCAATTTGGGAGTATAAATTAAATTTTTTTTATTTCAAAATCTAGTAGTTTAGGAAAAAATCATTTAGTACGTATTTTTTTTATTTGAATCAAAATTGCCGTTGATATAACAAATTGAAAAATGTAACATTATGACGTCACACATGTTACGCTATATCTATATATATCAAAATCCGTGAAATAAATTGCCTATAACAGGTGCGTCTGTCATTTTTAACGAAAAATAAAAAATACGTCCTCATTATTTTTACATACTCTACATTATGCGCCCCAATGATTGAAAAAAAAAAATTTCTTTCATACTCCTAATTAAAACGTACCATCCATTTGGGGACGTGATTATAACAATCACTACCTTATGGTTAAAAAAAAAAGTATCCTTATTTAGTAATTATTCATTACAGTAGAATTTAAAAAAGTAAAGCGTTTATTTTCGTTCTTTATTTGTCTCAAAAAAATTTCACTACGGAAATCGCGAATCCGCGGCATTTTCCAACATAGCTAGACAGTCTCGAGCGTTGATATATCGGCTAACTAAATTTCTCAATGAATAATTAAAATAGTTAGAAACGTAACATAATCTAATATTCAAGGATATGTATGTTCAACAATTTTATAAAATGTGCACCAGAGATGAGTTCTCTGCGTGCACAGCGGAGAGATAACACGTTAAAAGGAAAGTTTGAAGGATAAAAAAAATCATGTCTGAAAGATGGCAAAAACTGTACAAAATTAATCATCCAAGTAAGAGTTTGAATTTGACGAATTCCATTAACGTCATCGAACTACACGGCACCGCATTCAGAGCAATGTGCTTGAATTGCGATGAGAAAATCTCTTGGTACGAACTGCTGCAGAAGGTGTTCCAGAAACTAAACCCAAATATGAACGCTCAGGCTCGGATGATGAGACCTGACGGCGACGTTGAACTCTGTCCCAGGTATACCTGGATTCATCGATAGACTATTATTAAGTCCTCATTTTATTACGGAAATTAACATGAACTTGAAGAATAAAACTCTTCAATTCTCTTTGAAATTTTATGTACAATGATGAATCCACAAATGTTTTGCTCTTGAACCAAGTAAAAATCGGCAGAAATGATAAATTCAAATATTGAGAAACAAAAAAAAGCAAATAGAAAAATCAGAGGACAATACCCGTACACCAATTTTTATCGAAATCTAAACGGTAAATCACTTTGCGATAGAACTACCTCGAGAGGTTTAGATTTCAAAAAATGTTGAATTTTCAAAAATAATACCTAATAGCTCCAACTTCTGCAAATTTTTGGCTATCAAACCAAAAGTTTGTACATGCATGGATAGGTTATGGGACAAGGATACGTAGCACTGAAATTGATAAAAATCGCTTGAGGTGTTAGA
This sequence comes from Rhorus exstirpatorius, assembly GCA_963564615.1. Taxonomy (NCBI): domain Eukaryota; kingdom Metazoa; phylum Arthropoda; class Insecta; order Hymenoptera; family Ichneumonidae; genus Rhorus; species Rhorus exstirpatorius. The sequence continues at coordinate 16,542,243 of OY751315.1, forward strand.
TTTTTTTTAATTTTGAATTTAAAAAAATCTCTCATAGATTTAAGGAGTTTCGGTACAGACCGGCGACGGGGAATAAGCGGAAACGATGGTGCAGTGGCGCGCGGTGAGCGGGGCAAGCATAAAACAAAAGAGAATCTGACCGTTCATGCGCTGTACCCGTGGATAGTGAGCTTATGTTTTGGCTTGTAACTAATAAACCAGATGGACGAACCTATTCAAATTTGTTGACAGACATATTAAGGCGGCCCATCAGTGACAACACTAGTCAAAAATCGTGACGTGAAAAAAAATCATAAACCTATCATAATATTTTCTAAATACTCTGTCTAAATAAAATGTATGAATTTCGATGACGTTTCCCGTGATATTTTATCCATAATTTATTATAAATAATATTGTAAATAAAGTTTCAACTGACAAAAGTATTTAACGCTGTCAGAGCGATCAAGTCAAAAACGATAACTGATATTCATAATATGTTTCCTCGCGTGCAGAATGACAGACATATATTGTATCCGAGATTTGCACACACGATGACTTTCGCGATTAAATTTCTCGGGAAAATCCCTGGCAAGACACAATTTTTTAAATACCACTAAACATGGCTATGATTGGCTGGCGCTATGTGTTGGTGTACGGACGGCGCGTCTCCGGCTCGTGTGTGTGACCGCACACGGCTCACGGCTTTTCTTGTGTCATGGGGGTCATGGGCCTTACACCCTGGAACTTACAGTACTTACACAGAGCGCGCAAGTGCCCAAGTCGAACCACCCCTCGTGCTGCTGCTAATCTTTCGCATTCCGCGAATAATTTAAAATTCACCAACCAAGCGGTGCTGCCACCGTCCGCCCACACCGAAAACCTCGCCGTTAGTTCTCAACCGTGGGTATACGTCACGCGCACTTGTAACGAATGCAGCATCATGGTTGGATTGTCCACCTAAGATAACAGATGTCGCGAGTAAACCTTTCGCGGTTATTTTTGATTGCGTAATTATAATAATCATCTTTAATGTACAATTGGTAACTAAATCTATTTTTCTGCATCGTTCTTCTATTGCAGTTGATATTTTATTCATGGTAGGGTATAATGCTGAGAGGATCGGGATTTTCGGTGTGGTGACCGAAGCGTTTATATAAAAGCTATAAAATGCGGAAAACCTCGAGGGTTCCAATATACCTGACGGTTCAATAGGAAACTCGGTTTCTTTGTTAGAATTAATAATTTCATGTCCCCGAAGATGACTCATTCTCAGCATAAAAGAGGCCTAAAGAAAAACAGGAGGCCTACGCGCGGAAATTCCGTAGGGGAGGTTGTCTGTCCTTCTCTGGAATTTCCCATAAAGTTTACGCCATAGACCATACAGAATGGACTGGGCACTGGGCATTGGAGTGGTGGGGGTGCTGCCGAGTAAGGAGACAAGGATAGCTATAGCGATGTGTTGAACGTGGCAACGTTTACTCTGTGAATAGAGCATTTCGTCTTTCTTTTACAAACGACATACGTCTTCTGTCTCTTTTGCTTTACTGAGCAGCAAGCCGTACAATACTTCAGCATAGGCAATGTCCAGTCGCCCGGTCCATTCTGTATGGTCTATGGTTTACGCACCCCTGGACTTCAAGCTCTTGACCAAGGGAGGAGGAACCGACGCGAAACCGGGATCGGTGATTGGACAACACAGCCATGGAGGAGGATACGGCGCGAACTATTTGAGCCTTGCAACACCTCAGCGGCAAAATCGAACGCAGATCAGCGAAGACCTCCAAACTATATAGATCGTTGCACTTCGCGTGAAAACAATAAATACATTGGCTCTCCCGAAAATCTCCATCTTTATTTCTAACATATTTTACCAGTCATCTTTATATAGCACTGCCTGCACTAAACCAGCGAGGTGAGGTCCAGCTCTTTGTCAGCGAGAACCCACCTTATCACGGACATCGCTGGAAATTTCCAATTATCCGTCGGTAACACAGTAAAAGCGTTACACAGTGGGTCAGCCAATTTTTCTTGGTGTGATCAAGGAATCAGGGACTTCCCCTATCCGCTCATTTCACAGAAATTCACAGAATCACAAACTCAGGGGAGCCTCGCCAAAAATAAACCCATTTTACGGCCGGTACAAGCTTTGTGTTACCAGAGATGAGTAGGGAGATCAACAGCGCTCGAGTTTTCTTGATGTAACGCTCCGAGCGGGAAAACGTGCAATTAAAAATAATGTTAATTCAAATGGGTTCGATTGGCAAGGAGCTAAAGCTCGCCTTGAAAATTTTCCAGATACGTAAATCAAAACTCAAAACGAAAAATGAAGATTGAACACTTTTATTCTTTTTGGGATATTATCAGTCTTACAAAAGTGTGTTCTCGAGGGTGGTCGGAATTGGTCTCTGTTCTTTCTGCTCTCTTTTACATTACAAAGGTCCAGACCTTTTCTTGAGTCTTCGCGCAGACTCCGTACGCATCACTCGCATGCATCCAATCACATCCCTTGCACTCTCCCCACCCAAAGGGTCTGACCCGTTGTGCGTTGGCCCTTTCATTCCCACAAAGATCGTTCTTGTTCTCAGCTTATCTTTACGATCCGATGATCGACATATCCCGTGTACGGAGAGTCGATTTGAAACACCGAGCAAATTCGGTAATAAGAAACTATTTATATTAGTCGAAAGGTTTACTCTACGTTGAAACGGTTACAGTGTTCTGTAAATAATAAAGGATATAGAAATCGAGGTGTATATATGCTAGTCACGTATTCATAATACTATAAAATAGTTATTATTTCTGGTTATTCTCAAATATTACTTCTTATCGTTATAATTTATTAGTTAAGCACCACATCCCCTATCACGTTCCTCTCGTGATTTCTCAAATAATAAGGCTACATATAAAATAATTATTCCACTTGCCATAAAATTACATGGATATCGAAGATTGAATTTTAAGGTTTCATACTTTCGCGGTTTTTCGCACAAAAGAAGGAGCCGCGCTCTAGCGACGAATTTCGCATTCGTCACATTGATACCTGGCGTCGACGTGACACCTAGGCGGTCAAACGCCGAACTTGTCTCATCGCGTGAGATCGGCTTGAAGTTATGCGCGCTGAATTGAGCGGTTGTCAACCGCACGGTTTCGCCAGAGATAATCTCGCGTTTCGCTCTTGCGAATCCGATCCCCGCTGTCCTGATGAAATTTTGTCTTGAGTCGATTTTTTTTCAGCTCATATGCATTAATTAATCAAAATATGTAAATTTCAACGTGTTGTTTTCTAAATTAATCGAATTTGAACCCAAATTGTCAAACATTATTAAGCGCGCTCGATGAACATATTCTTTTAATGTTTTTTACTCTTCGTGGTCATCATTTGGCCCAGTTGCTACCGTACACGACTGGAACTCTGAAGAATCGGGGTTCGAGTCCGGAACTTTCTTTTTTTTTTTTTTTCTAAATGTTAAAAAATATTCTTTATATTAGATTATATGTGCCTCCGTTCTTTTCCGTATGAGTTTGAACACTCGTACGAAAAAAAAAAAAAAAACACGGTACTGCACGAATAATCGAAAGGGTCAAAAAACACAGCTGAAAATGCTGGAGGGCGAATATCAAAAAGGCTGCAAAGGTTGAAGGATCCGGGCGACTGCATACAATGTAATGTATTCGAACAATGTCGGATTTTTCTCACTTATTCGATTTTTTTGTGGGCTAGCGAATAAGTATGTTCATGAGGTCGTTTAAAACCTGTTGGGATTCACGGGATGGAATCATTTTAAAAATATTCCTCCTGCTCTTGCCATATCACAAAAAAACCAAAAAATCATATAAATTTTGAAAAAAAAACGTTTTAGCAGATTTTTTCACGTTATTAAAATTTTTCATGATCGTTCATCCGATTGTCATTGTTGGCGCTGAAAGAAACGGAAAAGAAAATAAAAATGAAAAGATATGAAAAAAAATGAATTATCTCTTGTCGCCGATTTTCGAGCTCTTTCGCCTTCGCCTTCTTTCGCTTCCGTTTAAATAAAATTTAATAAATATTCGCGAAAAAAACATGGCCAAACTCTAGACATATATATATATATTAGGGTGGCCGTTAAATACCATCTTGAGGAGTGAAACCCCACAGTTTATAGACAAAAAAAAAGAAAAAAATTTTGGCGCCAGAGCGAGGTTTTTAAAATAAAATTAACCCGTGCCTAAAAGACCTCAAAGTTTCCCATGTAAAACAGATGCGTTTCCACGGATCTCAATTAAAAAATTTACTGTGAAGCTAATTTTAATTCAAAAAATTCTAAACTAGGTGAAAGTATCAGGTAAGTGTACTACTACACGGAGAAAAATCGAGGATACCATACCGTTGAATTTGCTTATTATCCCACTCCAAACTAAAATTCTCTTTATCGATTTTACGGGTAAAATTCTCATTTTCGGTAAGTATCCTTCGGATGAAACTTCTACGATAATTTAAATAATTTCCGGAGTAAAATTTCTCGATAAATTCAGGGAAACTAATTTTTAAAAAAACTCTACTCGTAATATTTTCTAAGATATATCGATTTTATGAAAAAAAAAACTGGTGAAAATTGCATTTTTCGATGTATTCCTCATGCAAAAAGATTGAACAGATGACTTAAACATTTTTTTCATGAAGTCTTCATGTTGACTGAATATCTTCAGTCAACAGTTCTTAGAATATATTAATAAGAATACAATCAAGTTGTGAAAAATATAAAGTTTATTTTATTGAAAAAATTGGATTGTCAATTATGTGAAATCCATCATAACAGTTCTTTTCGTCGAATCTTGAAATTGTTTCCGATATTCTGCAACCACCTGTAGCATGTCACATTTGAAATGTTAAAAATGTAATTTTTTATAAATACATCATGCGATTGAATAATCTTACTATTTTTTTACAATAAATACTCATGAGTGAGGAATACATCGAAAAATGCAATTTTCACCAGTTTTTTTTTTTCACCAGTTTCATCCGAAGGATACTTACCGAAAATTAGAATTTTACCCGTAAAATCGATAAAGAGAATTTTAGTTTGGAGTGGGATAATAAGCAAATTCAACGGTATGGTATCCTCGATTTTTCTCCGTGTAGTAGTACACTTACCTGATACTTTCACCTAGTTTAGAATTTTTAAAATTAAAATTAGCTTCACAGTGAATTTTTGAATTGAGATCCGTGGAAACGCATCTGTTTTACATGGGAAACTTTGAGGTCTTTTAGGCACGGGTTAATTTTATTTTAAAAACCTCGCTCTGGCGCCAAAATTTTTTTTTTTTTTGTCTATAAACTGTGGGGTTTCACTCCTCAAGATGGTATTTAACGGCCACCATAATATATATATACGATATATAATATATATAGAGCCTCGAACCCCGGTCTCACAGAGTTCCAATCGTTGCCAGGCAGCGAAGCTCGGGAAAAATGTAGGATAAAATTCTATTTTTTTTAAACATTATTTTCACGGTATTATAACTATTTCGTGCTCCATCAGCCGATTATGATTGTTGATTTTTGGCGTTGAAAGAAACGGGAAAGAAAAATAAAAAAGAAAAGAAATTAATAAAAATGAATTATTTTTTGTCGCGGGCTTTCGAGCTAAATTATCACTGTTGACGCTTAAAATAAAGGCTTTCTATAGCGTCGGAAAATAAATTCCGGATAATAAATTCTTGTCAATATTCCGAAAAGTAGCAACACTTACAGAATTATAACAAAAACATTAAAAAAAAAAAAGAGAGAGCCTTGAACCCCGTTTCTGCAGAGTTCCAGCTGTGAACGATAGCGACTGGACCAAATGAGGACTTCGAAAATTAATGAACATTGTCCCACAGGGTTCCAATCGTAACCCTGCTAACATAGAACGTTATAAAAACGTTGTTAAGACGTTTACAAAAACACGCAACAACGTTTCTTTTCAATGGTCGAAAAAACGTCTTGAAAACGTCTTTTAAACGTTATTTTGCCACAAACGTCTTGAAAACGTCTTCAAACCGTATTTTAAACGTTATTTTGGCCGCAACTTTTTCCCCAAAAAGTTTACAGCGTGCTTAACACGTTTCTGACAGCTTCTGTAAACTTTTTGGGGAAAAAAATGCGGCCAAAATAACGTTTAAAAAACGTTTTCAAGACGTTTTTTCGACCATTCAAAAGAGACGTTTTTGCGTGTTTTTTTAAACGTCTTAACAACATTTTTATAACGTTCTGTGTTAGCAGGGACCGGCGAAGCTCAGGGAAAAATGTATGATAAATAATAAAAATGTATGATAAAATGAGAGGTTCAAACAAAATCATTTTTTTTTCCAGAAATAAAATTAGACCCGACCAAGTCGCATGAAATTCCACGTAACCAGGATCCGTCCGACCAGGATTCTTCCTTAAAAAAACCCTTGTTGAATTCCTACTATTACTTAAAAATTTTTCTAATTTGTTATGTCCTTATTACAATGTGCCGCATCAATTATTTTCAGGATTTTTGACGGCACGGTTTTCGAGAAAAAAATTAGGCATAGATATACGCTTTTAAACACAGACTCTTTTAGCAAGATCAGCTTTAGAACCGATATTTTTTGATTGTTTATGTCAGATAGAAATAGACGAAATCAATGAAAAAATATCTGCTGGATTCAGTGCATATTTAAGATTATTATGTGATCGCCAGGAACAAGGCTCCATAATATTTAAGGAAAATAACTAGTGTTCTCGCGCTGTATAATAAATCTACGGGGCCTCGTAACACGGACCTCTCTCTTGCACGCTGCCTGCCCGGCAGCCCGCGCACCTCCGCGCCCACAAACAATCTTTCCCCACTCTTCCTCAAGCCGAGAGCTCGAGAAAATAGAAAACTTTGGCAACAAACAGTATCAAATCTCCAAGAGTCGCCAAACCGATCGATATATGGAAGTGTGTGTGTGTGTGCGTATGTATATATATATACGTATAGCGACACGTAGTGCCGTAGTGTGCGAGAGCGGCTAGCGGGCCAGCGAAGATCCGAACAAAACGGAACGCGCGACAATCCGTATATATAGATATAATAAGAAGATAGTCGACTGATATAGATATATAGGAGCGTATAAAAAAAAACAGACTTTATAATTCGATATCTCGAAAACGACTGCGAATTGCGAAAAATCCTTTTATGGGTAGTCTCGTTTTGTCAAAAAGAAACGTATGTGTAAAATTTCAGTAGGATCGGATGTTTCGGGTTTTCAAAATTATTGCACCCGCTGTTTTTTGACCCTTTCGATTATTCTTTCGTAGTACCGTTTATTTTTTTTTGTACGAGAGAGTGTTCAACATATTAACTCATATAAAGAATATATTTTAACATTTAGAAAAAAAAAAAAAAAAGTAAGTTCCGGACTCGAACCCCGATTCTTCAGAGTTCCAGTCGTGTACGGTAGCAACTGGGCTAAATGATGACTACGAAGAGTAAAAAACATTAAAAGGATATGTTCATCGAGCGCGCTTAATAATGTTTGACAATTTGAGTTCAAATTCGATTAATTTAGAAAACAACACGTTGAAATTTACATATTTTGATTAATTAATGCATATGAGCTGAAAAAAAATCGACTCAAGACAAAATTTCATCAGGACAGCGGGGATCGGATTCGCAAGAGCGAAACGCGAGATTATCTCTGGCGAAACCGTGCGGTTGACAACCGCTCAATTCAGCGCGCATAACTTCAAGCCGATCTCACGCGATGAGACAAGTTCGGCGTTTGACCGCCTAGGTGTCACGTCGACGCCAGGTATCAAGAAAACCCGAGCGCTGTTGATCTCCCTACTCATCTCTGGTGTTACGTTGAGGTCGGATTGCTGTTGGAATTTTTGACTAAAGTGTGAATATCTCCTGCAATATACAGTGGGAGTTGCAGAAATGACAATCTGAGAATTCATTGGGCCGGAATTCGATTGTTCTTTAGAATCCACAATGCACAGACCGAATTCTCCGAATCGGCCAAACACTGGTATGTATTCTCTCTGTCTCTCTCTATCTTTTTTTTCTATCTGGGATTTTAATTTCACTACAAGCTAAACTCCTTTCTCAATTACCAACGTATTGTCCGTTGGTTAATTAACTATTTCACGCAAGTTTTTTCAGGTTATGAAATATTATGCGGCTATTTTTAATTTTTCAAATTACACTTTCAACGGTAATGATTCATTGCTAGACAGAAGATTCCGTGGACAATAACATTCAAATCCTGACATGATAATAATAATAATAATAATAATATATTTATTCAGCATTGTTGAACAGTTCCGTACACTTCCGTACACAATGGTATCAATTACCGGTTGATATATGTTCTATTGTATATACATAAGATGAAGTGTTTCTTGTTCGCTCAATACAATTGAAGACTGCATATAAGTGCTCTCGGCACTTGTCCGCAATCTAAAATAAAAGTAAAACTATCCTAAATGAAATTCAAAACGATCTCTGACGGGTAAAAATAAAAAAAATAAAAGAAAAAAAGAAAGAAAGAACTTTGTCTTGAAAGAATAAACATTATCGCGTACACTCGGATTTGTATTTGTTGCTAGGAATTATATTGTATAGATATATTGTATAGATCACTGCTTCGAAAACAACAAGTGCGACAGTCTATCGAATACTCGGCTGCCTGCCGAATACTCTATCTGTCAACTTAAAATAAACTATTCGTAGTATAATCTGTGATCACAAGCCAAGTGTTGGTAGATTTTTCGTTTTATCAACGAATAGGGGAGAGTCGGATAGCCCCGACCACCTAAAGATTTTTGGAACGGGTAAAGGTTGAAAATAATATTCCGTTATCGTAGTAACAAACCCTATATTTTGATTAGACTATAATTTACATTTTTAGCTTGGAACGTTAATAGAAGACTACTTAACAATTTAATGATTTTCGGAAAGTGTCGGGTTGCCCCGACCACTAAGTAAATCACGTATATTTAAGCCCATTTTTTGGTAGGTTTTTTACGGCACGTATCACATTCAAAGTTAGACATGCCTTCTTCAAAATGGTACAATTTCCATGTGCCCAGCGATGACAGACATGGCACTGGATCCAATCCACATTTTCGCTGTTTCTCTTTCCGAGTGTTTCCCAAATAAAACTATTTGAAGTGCCATTTTCATAGTTTGGTGGTACCAAGAACCTCAGTCTGATTTTCGTTGTTATATCTTCGGCATTTCTGATGATATCCAACTGTTCTGTTGGAAAAAATTAATTTTTGAAGTGGTCGGTGATACCCGACACTTTCGTGTTCGGAGCTACCCGACTTTAATTGTTCATGGAAATATTCGACAATAAAACAATCACCTCTATTTGTTCAATGAAAGGTTGCAGTCTCGTTTTTAGGACATCATAACCTATCTCTTAAAAAAAGAAAACATTCATTTTGCTTACCTTTCATGTGTACTAGACAATCATAAAAATTATTTTTAAAATTGCGTGATTCGATAGAAAACACAAAAGTTATGACTGTTGGGACAGTTTCCGGTGAATAGGTGTCAAACTCAGGGAGGTTAATCAACCCATGATCGAGCACCAATTTACCGATCTGCAGCACCTCCATTTGTCGCAAGATGGCCAAACTAGTTAGTGGTCAGGGCTACCCGCCGGTCGGGGCTACCCGACTCTCCCCTGCATCGATCTCACAATCAGCCTCACTTTAAAATATTAATATTTTACCCTCTAAATCAATCTTTATTTTGAATAATAATTTCAAATATTATTTTATTAACATGAATTGGTTATAAGAAGCTTTATTAATTATTATCTCTATTAGAATAATTTTTATCTTATTTAAAAATTTTAATATTTATCCGAATTTTTTTTATCAAAGTCACGAGCTAATGTAGTTTAAATTATAAACGTCAAGAGCCAAACGTTGCCACAGAACTGTATTTTAAATTGGGAAGAAAATACAATTACTCAATAATCGGATCCTGTAGAAGATTTTATTTATCCATAGAAAACAATGGAAATCGAAATAGGAGAGGACGCAGAAGAAATCATAATGCAGTTCGTGGACCTTGTGTCGATCCAGAAGGCCCAAACGGTGGACGAAACAACAATAAGTGAGTGTTTTGTAATGATTTAAACTTTCTTGTATCGCTTTTATTTACAGGACAGTTACAATGAATGTAGAAAATGACTTGTTGATTTGTCTACTTATATTTATTTTCTTTCCTTTGTGAATTCTCAGCCACAATCAACAGAATCGACACCAAAATAGGGGGCGTGGTGGGAATCAGCGTAACAATCGTAACAGAGATGACAACAGTACAGGGTATTTTAACTTTCATCGTTTGAATGATTTGAGTCGGATGGAGAACAGCGACGAAGTCGTTGCTAAATTAGCAGAAAAGAAATCTGAATTTGAAGAACTATTGAAAAACACAATGCCCCCTGATTTTCTGGTCGTTACCCTTCGGGTTTTGACCAACATTTGTCAGGCAAACTTTGCTGAAATTGTCACGAGCGTATTGAGCAATGCTTGTTCTGCCAATTTCTTGAAGAGCTTAGAGGCCTATTTGACTAAACTGGCCTTCGAGAGCACGTTTGATAAAGCAAAAAACAGACTTTACCACGAAGATAAAGACAGATTTTGGTTCAATCTCATACAGTTTTTTAAAAAACTTGTTGAACTTCTGCCCACTAAATCACGCGACGAGCTCACTGCTATTTTACAAAAAATAACACCGATCTCGATGACCATTGAGCAAAGCCAGGGCTACGAGATCAATGAACAAGTCCTAGAGGATGCAGCATACATGCTCGAAGATTTACAAGAAGAAATTCGTAAAATTGAAGAGAAGAACAAAGCGCGGGCAGTCCTTCCAAACGTACCAGACATCGAAGAAGATCCACCCGAAGATTTTAGAGAGCTGAGTGTTATACCAACGGTACAGGATATGTACGATCGAAAACCTTTTTTTAGGGCTTGTAAAATCAAAGATGCGTACGATTCGGTTGAGCACTACTTGGATGTACAGTTCAGACTGTTGCGAGAAGATTTCGTATCTCCGCTGCGTAGCGGTATACAAGAGTATCTTCATGGACCAAACAAACATCGAAGCAATGAGCTCCGTATATACAAAAAAGTAACATTTACTCCAGAGGTTTCCAAGAACAGCGTGGGTATCATGGCATTCTTCGGAGTAATGAAATCTGTTAATTGGAAACATTCCAAAAGGTTCATGTTCGGGGGACTGCTGCTTCTCAGCAGAGACAACTTCAACACTATCCTGTTTGTGACTGTCGCCAATCGGGATGAAAAACAACTGGAAGAAGGATATATTCTGATAGAACCGTGCGAGGGATCTAGTATCACCCGGGACATGTACAATGACAACTTTGTCATGCTGGAATCGAAAATCTACTTCGAACCATACTTGGCGGTGCTGAATGCCATGCGGCACATGAACGTCAACAATTTTCCAATGACAAGTTATCTTGTAGAGGCAGACACTTCGACAGTGTTACCTCGATATCTTGCACGAGCCGAATTCTTGAAGTACAAACATCATAGACTACCTATTGCGGAGGGTCGACTTTGGCCATCGCCTCGACAGCTTAACTTGGATGAAACGCAATACAGCGCATTTAGATGCGCCGTAACTCAGGAATTTGCTGTAATACAAGGACCACCAGGAACGGGAAAGACTTTTATCGCTTTAGAAATAGTGGGAAGTTTGCTCGCCAACAAAGATTACTGGAAACCGCACGGACCAATCGTCATTGTTTGCTTGACGAATCATGCTCTTGACCAATTTCTCGAAGGCATTCTCAAACACACTAAATCCATAGTCCGTGTTGGGAGCAGATCTAAAAGTGAAGCTTTAAAACCATTTACATTGATGGAAAGACGCAAGGTGATCCAGTGCAATCGAAGAAATCCTGGATTGCCATTAATGTATGAGACAAAGCACGAATTAGAAAGTGTCCTGAGTTCCCTGCAAGAAAAACGGCTGATCGTTAAACATTTGATGACTCCAGACGCCATTATGCCTTTGAAATGGCTACAAGATCATTGCCAAGACGCAACATTGTCCAAAATGCGTACTAACGATGAGTTGGCAAACTGGCTCGTCGGCTTCGGCTTGACTACCCTACCAGTAGATCCTGTAGCACCTGGACAGCAAGAAAACTTGCTTCAAATGCCTGAAGAAAACCAGGAAGACGATCAACACAGGCATATGGACGACGAGCTTGAACTCACCTACAAATTGAAAGTCGAAGACAAACCGATTTTTCCATTGAATATTATGGATTCCATGATCAGAAGAGTCGATATACAAATACGCGAGTTCAGAAGTTTTCCATGCGAAATTCGCGAACCAATGGATCCATCTATTCAATGGGAAGAAGAACTGAACGCGTTATACCAACAACGAACTTCCCTTCAGGTAGAGTAAATAGAAACAAAACAGTAACGGAATTATTGATTGGTCAAATGAATATAATTCATGTTGTAAACTTTCAGCGTAAATTTGCTCAGCACCCAATGTTGAATCCACCACATCGTTATCCAGTCAACAATCCTCGCTGGAGATCGTATTGGAGGTGGGTAGCAACCAGTTATGAAACTGCTATGAATAAAATGACTGAGTTGGAGACAAAATATCGTCGGTTGAACTTGGAATTGAACGAAGCTAAGCAAATGGTCGACTTGGCTGTGCTAAAAGAACACGACATTATTGGGCTGACTACAACTGGTGCTGCCAAGATACACGCATCTTTAGGTGCCCTTGGCGCTCCGATAGGTAAATCTTCATACACGCGTTTCCAGTTATTTCATTTGCTTCGTTTTGACTGAGGGACGGAGCCAAAGCTGCCGATTTTGGAACGAAGTTTGATATTTTACTTCCCTTTAGTGCTGGTGGAAGAAGCCGCAGAAATTCTTGAAGCCCATGTCGTTTGTTCTTTGAGTAAAAACTGCCAGCACGTTATTCTGATCGGAGACCACAAACAACTGCGACCAAAAGCGTCGGTTTACCAGCTCGGGACAAAATATAACTTGAATATATCACTCTTTGAGAGAATGGTCAATATCAGAGGAAATTGTACACAGTTGGCTCATCAGCATCGAATGCGACCAGAGATCTCAAAGTTGATTCGTCCGTCCATTTACGAGACGCTTTATGACCACGAGTCCGTACTCAATTATCCGAGGGTGAAAGGATTAGAGAAGAATCTCTTCTTCCTCAATCATGATAATCGGGAATCTTCCCACAATAACGAAGAAAGTTGGGTCAATCAACACGAAACGGTGTTTCTAGTAGCATTTGCCAAACATTTGATAATGCAAGGGTACGATCCCACCGAAATCACCATACTCTGTACCTATACTGGGCAATTATTTGCACTCATGAAGGTAATTAGTTTTTTTTTTTACCGACACTGAGTTCGCTCAGGTATACAATGGTTTGTTTTCTTCTCTTCAGGAAACAGCTCGTTACGCGATTTTGAAACAAGTGCGTGTGACGACAATTGACAATTATCAAGGGGAGGAGAACAGGATAATCCTCTTGTCTTTGGTACGAAACAACGGGGAGGGTAATATTGGGTTTTTGAAAGAAGAGAACAGAGTCTGTGTGGCATTATCGCGCGCACGCGAAGGACTGTACGTAATGGGAAACATGAACGATCTCGTGATAAAGAACAGCATTTGGCCAAAAATAAAACAGGCCCTGGAAGATGAAGAGTCAATTGGTGATACTCTCGTATTGCGATGCCAAATTCACTTGGACCAAAAAACAAAGGTAAAAATTTGCTATAATAATTTAAAATTAGCTGTTTGTTCTCATGCAAAAATATTCCATTTATAGGTAAAGAACGTGAGTGACTTTCAACAATGTCCCGAAGGTGGCTGCTTGAAGGAATGTGGCTCAGATTTGCGTTGCGGACATTCGTGTAAAAGCGTTTGTCACATCTTGGATCGGCAGCACAAAGATTACAAGTGCAAAGAGTCTTGTATCAAAAGTTGCCCAAATGAACATCCGTGTCCACTGAAGTGTTGGCAAGGCTGCTCAACGTGTGCAGTGACCGTCGAACGAACACTGAAATGCAAACATAAAGTGGAAATGCCATGTTCGACTGACCCAGATACATTTGATTGCTATGTCCAGGTACGCATACCATACATTAGAGTGATTCAATATTGATAAGAAATAATTGTCATGTTCGATACTACAGTAATTCGATTATATTCTAACGAAGAGTAGAAATGAAAAATGATGAAAATGGAAGAAAACGGAATTACAAAAAAATTGTGATTATAAATTTTCTTAAATTTCCTTATTGCCTATTTATTGTGAGGTTTGATTGTCGATTTAATAAATTTATTCCGATTTCCAGGTTGAAGCAATTCTGCCAGATTGCAATCATCTGGCGAAAAAATTTTGCTTTGTCCCTGTTGAGAAATGTAATTGCCCGCATCCTTGCGAGATACGTTTACCATGCGGTCATTCTTGTCGGTACACTTGCCACGTCACGCAAGATCCTGACCATATCGAGGTATTTCATATATCGTTTGTGTTAATTATTGCATCGTTTCCAAATCTGCCGGCAATCACTATAATTCTTCAAATACTCGGTGTGAATTGTTCTTTTCCAGTATCAGTGTTTCAAAGAGTGTCCCAAGAAAAATGTCGACTGCGAGAGAGACCATCCTTGCAAGAAAAGATGCCACGAGAAATGTGGACCATGTACCATAATAGTTGAAAAGAAACGCTCCTGCGGACATCACTATAAGAAGTTCCCATGCTCTGTAAATATAGAGGCTCAGTCCTGTGAGAGACCTTGCAGGCGCACGATGGAGTGTGGTCACAAGTGTCAACGGAAGTGTTCGGAGCCTTGTGTTCTCTGCCCAGAGAAAGTAAGTCTAATAAAAAAATAGTTACCATCCCCATCTTAAAAACATTTACATTACACACATCGAGGACCATAAGGGCGTATCCTCAACTGTAACACGGAAGTTCCATAAGAGCAAAATTAATCAGCCTACAGCCAGAAGGGCGTAAGCCCACTAAAATACTGCCAGAAAGGCGTAACCCGCAAAGAAAAAAAAAGTGGCTTACGCCCGTCTGGCAGATCAGTGATCATTTTTTTCCGGATTTAAATCGCCTGCTTACAGCCAGAAGGGCGTAACCCTCTTTTTTTATTTTTCGTGGCTTGCGCCTTTCTGGCGGATAAACGGTCAGTTTTTTTCCGAATTTCGATCGTCTACTTACTGCCAGAAGGGGGTTACCCCAAGAAAATTGAAAACGTGATGTGTCTAAGATGCCGGCCAGTTTTCCATCTTTCTGGCCAGTTGATGGTCAGTAAACCGTCGAGTTCCAGACTAGGCGTGTAACGCAAATCTGTCCAGTGCCAGTCTTGACGGACTGACGAGTTGCTGGTCAGAAAAACTCGGTAGTTGCTGGTCAGGAAACTTTTTGCTATTTGCTATAATTTTTTAATGCGACATATAAACAAAATCGAAATATATCATTTGCAAAATGGTTCCATGCGCATATTTAGTCGCTGCTATAGTTAATAGCAAAGTCACACAGAAAAAAAAAAACTTGCCCGGATTTCTCGATAGAATTTCATTCGCCTCAACGCAAAAACATTTTCCAAATTTTTAAACATATTGAAAATTTTCAGAACTATTCAACAATATAAAAATTTTTAAATTTATCAAAATTTTCAAATTCTCAAAACAATGTAAACTATGATTCATATCACTTTCAGGTAAAGAAAGTAAGCTCCTGCGGCCACACGGTCGAAGTGAAATGTCACGAAGAGGCAACGCCTTCCAAGTGCAGCGGTAAATGCCAGCTAAGGTTGCCATGCGGTCATCCTTGCAAAGCCAAATGTAAAGATCCATGTACTACAATCTGTAAGGAAATATTACGTCGAAACGAACGCGGACTATGTGGACACGTCCTCTCAACACCCTGTCACTTGTCAGGAATTGGTAAATATTTTGTTACTGACTATGTGTCATTGGTAATAATTTCAATTTTTCAAATACCTTCACGAATCCTTCGCTTCAACTAGACTCGAGTTCTCACGAGTTACTGAAGTACTGCGAGGAGCCGTGCAGAGCTAAACTAGCCTGTCAGCATTCTTGCGGAGGAAAGTGCGGAAAGTGCAAGCAAGGACGTATACATATTCCCTGTGGCGCACCTTGCGGCAACATTCTCGTCTGCGGACATAAGTAATTATTACTTTTTGTCTAGCGTGATTATTCTCTATTGAAATACAAACAACTTGAATGATTCCGTGTAACTATTTACTACCTGTTTTGTTTTCTTTTTTCAGGTGTGACATACCCTGCAGGTTACAATGTCAAGCATGTAACAAGCCCTGTGAGGTAAAATGTGGTCACAGCAAATGCAACAAAAAATGCGGGATACCGTGTACACCGTGCGAAGTTAGTTATTTCTATGTTCATTGTATATACCGTGAGTAAACGTGGAAACGTCGGACTCTGAATCCAATACAGGCGCACGCTACAGTCGTCCGTGTGTCGGATGCGTTCGGCAGCCGAGCACACGGAAACACTAAAGATTGTAGCGTGCGCCTGTATTGAATTCAGAGTCCGACGTTTCCACGTTCACTCACTGTAGAGAGAGTGAGATTAGAAAAATAAAATTTTTTATCATATTTTATTTGATATTCTCCTCTTCGCGGTATATAATTAACGTTGTTATCCTTTCAGGAATCTTGCAAACGAGGATGCGAACATCGCAGATGCAGTAAAAAATGCTTCGAACTATGTAACGTAGAACCGTGCAGTGAACCTTGCAAAAAATTATTGAAGTGCAAACATCCTTGCGTCGGTTTCTGCGGTGATCCTTGTCCACCTCTGTGTCGAATTTGTGACCAGGGAGAACTCACAGAAATATTCTTTGGCAACGAGGACGAGCCCGATGCGAGGTGAATTTTGGTTCATGAGAATATTCATACCTTCATGCATTACTCTGATCCTAACTGACTCATCAAGTATAATATAATATAATGATGTTCGGAATTTTTCTCAGGTTTGTCTATCTTGAAGATTGTCGCCATTGCATCGAGAACGAGGGTCTTTTGGCATGGGTATCACAGCCATCCGAGGACAAATCGATCCAAGTAAAAACGTGTCCTCGCTGCAAAACTCCTATAAGAAAATGCATGAGAATGATGAATGAAATAAAGAAGGAACTGGAGGATGTTATAGGAGTGAAAAGAAAGGTATTCGGTGACAAAGCGGACGTGGAAAAAGCCCAAATGGAACACCTCGAAGCGATTCAAGGAATGATAGAAGTTTTAGGAGATAACTTAACAGGTACTTGGGTGGCATAATTTCTACTTTTTTTCTACTATTTTTCAACATAAACTTTTATGCAGCAGTTATGAATATTTCACGAGAATATCTATTTTTTAATGTCCAGATTTTGAGGAGCTAAGGACGTTGTTACGATGCTTATGGGAAAAAGGAAAACCTGTGACCAACCAAAGAAGGCAAATTTTGAGTTTGCAAGAAATTAACGCTTTCAAAAAAGTATTTGACATTGTGCAACAGATCGTGGATATGTTTGTACCGATAAAAAATCGCTCAGTTTCTTCTTATCGATTTGTGAAGAATCAAGTTTCCTTCTTGGTGAGTTCACTTCCAACCAGAGGGCAAATATCTCAGCAAGAACTTGACGACATCACACCGGAGCTCCAACGTTTATCTTTCATGGTGAGACAGACACTTTATAATATATTTTTCTCAAAACTATTTTTTATATTCAATTCCGATTAGTTTATTAACGTAAAACGGCTTTAATGTTTGAATTAGAAAACTAATTCGCTCCGAAGATAATGTATGTTAATGATTTTCCTCTTTTAGGCACAAATTTGTAAAATAGATGGCGAAAGAGCAACCAGCGGACTCGTAATAGTAAATCGAAAAGATTACGATGCCGTTGTTGCCAAACTTCTAACCGTTAACAAATTCACCGAAGAAATGAGAAAAAAAGTCTTGACCGAAATAAAAGGATTAAAAACCCTCTCTGCTGCCGAAGAACGTCGGATGGTTGTTGCAGCGATGCAGAAAGACATAGGTTTTACGCAAGGCCATTGGTTCAAGTGTCCAAACGGGCACTACTACACTATAGGGGAGTGCGGTGGCGCAATGCAGGAAAGCAAATGCATTGAGTGTGGGGTTACCATCGGTGGTACAGGGCACCGACTGGTAAGGAACAACGCGTTGGCTCCAGAAATGGATGGAGCTACACGTCCTGCCTGGCAAGGGCCATTATACTGATAATGATATATTTAATACTCTATACTCTATTTTCTATACTCTATATTTCTATACTCTATTTTCGTATACGTATACTCTATTTTCGTAAGGTCTTGGGCTCATTGGTACAAAATAATATAATGAAGGGCATTTATTCTTAATGTGCGTAACGAGCATTCAGTTGAAGAGAATTGAGAATCAGTTTCAATGTGTAATTGAAGGGGAATTGGGAACTACATATAGCTACTGTTCCAATTGCCAGACTGAGCCATGAGAGTTTGCAGTAAAAAAAACATCTAAACTGTAAAAGAAAATATTGTAATATTTATCGGATAAGAATTGATTGTGTGATTAAAAAGAGTTCCTAACATTTCAATAAATGCATGACTATCGTTAAATTGAAATATAATTATTAAAAAAAATTTATTACTGGTATCGTACTCTTGTTTAACGAATATGATTTCAAACAAAACAAAAGCACAGAGTGCGTCGCATACCGCGCGTCACGATAGTTGACCAATCGAAGTGCTGCTTATTCTGTTAGGTTTTTGGTAAAGCTGCTCTTCAATGGGTCATTTCATAGGCACATGTGACACGTGGACGCGACGCGCTCTGTGTTCACCAGTGTCTGTTCAATTTGGGAGTTTAAATGAATTTTTTTTTTTATTTTAAAATCTGGTAGTTCAGGAAAAAATCATTTAGTACGTATTTTTTATTTTTTTTTATTTGAATCAAAATTGCCGTTAATATAAAAAATTGAAAAATATAACATTATGACGTCACACATGTTACGCTATATCTATATATATCAAAATCCGTGAAATTAAATTGCCTATAACATTTTTAACGAATAATAAAAAATACGTCCTCATTATTTTTACTTACTCTAGATTATGCGCCCCGATGATTGAAAAAAAAAATGTCATTCATACTCCTAATTGAAACGTATCACCCATTTGGGGACGTGATTAA
This sequence comes from Rhorus exstirpatorius, assembly GCA_963564615.1. Classification (NCBI taxonomy): domain Eukaryota; kingdom Metazoa; phylum Arthropoda; class Insecta; order Hymenoptera; family Ichneumonidae; genus Rhorus; species Rhorus exstirpatorius. Next base: position 16,561,489 of record OY751315.1, read on the forward strand.
CGATCACTACCTTATGGTTAAAAAAAACGTATCCTTATTCAGTAATTATTCATTACAGTAGAATTTGAAAAAAGTTAAGCGTTTATTTTCGTTCTTTATTTTCCTCGAAAAAATTTCACTACGGAAATCGCGAATCCGCGGCATTTTCCAACATAGCTAGACAGTCGCGAGCGTTGATATATCGGCTAACTAAGTTTCTCAATAAATAATTAAAATAGTTAGAAACGTTACATTACCTAATATTCAAGGATATGTATGTTCAAAAATTTTATAAAATGTGCACAGCGGAGAGTTAACACGTTAGAAGGAAAGTTTTAAGGATAAAAAAATCATGTCTGAAAGATGGCAAAAACTGTACAAAATTAATCATCCAAGTAAGAGTTTGAATTTGACGAATTCAATTAACGTCATCGAACTACACAGCTCCGCATTCAGAGCAATGTGCTTGAATTGCGATGAGAAAATGTCTAGGTACGAACTGCTGCAGAAGGTGATCCAGAAACTAAACCCAAATATGAACGCTCAGGCTCGGATGATGAGACCTGACGGCGACGTTGAACTCTGTCCCAGATATACCTGAATTCATCGATCGACTATTATTAAGTCCTCATTTTACTACGCAAATTAACATGAACTTGAAGAATAAAACTCTTCAGTTCTCTTTGAAATTTTATATACAACGATGAATCCACAAATGTTTTGCTCTTAAACCAAGTAAAAATCGGCAGAAATGATAAATTCAAATATTGAAAAACAAAAAAAAAGCAAATAGAAAAATCAGAGGACAATACCCGTACACCAATTTTTATCGAAATCTAAACGGTAAATCGCTATGCGATAGAACTACCTTGAGAGGTTTAGATTTCAAAAATATGTTGAATTTTTTAAAAATAATACCTAATAGCTCCAACTTCTGCAAATTTTTGGCTATCAAACCAAAAGTTTGTACATGCATGGATAGTTTATGGGACAAGGATACGTAGCACTGAAATTGACAAAAATCGCTTGAGGTATTAGATTTTTTTTTAAATTTTGAATTTAAAAAAATCTCATAGATTTAAGGAGTTTCGGTACAGACCGGCGACGGGGAATAAGCGGAAACGACGGTGCGGCGGCACGCAGTGAGCGGGACATGCGCTATACCCGTGGAAGCTTATGTTTTGGCTTGTAACTAATAAACCAGATGGACGAACCTATTCAAATTTGTTGACAGTCATATTAAAGATCTCATAAAGATCTGACATAAATTTTATGCGGGTGGTAGTATTTTAATGGAATTGACAGCTCAAACAAATGTTGCTCCTATTTACTCTCGTGCATAAGCCAAATTTTCGAAAATTATTTTTACAAAAACGACATGGAGGATCGACTTGAAATTTGAGCAGTTCACGTTTTATATATTTGTCACTTATTTTAAAAAAATTGAGTTGATGGCAGCTTTTTCAATAGGTGTATCGAAACTCCTTTAATTTCCGTAAATGTTTGGCTGATGAGCCAAAAAATTTTCTTTCACAAATAGACTTTTGGTCACAATAGTTACAATCACGGTTGGTATTCAATTTGTCAATAAAACTCTCCGTACAGACCCAGTAATGGTAATGTACTGGCAGGAGGCACCCTCTTACACCCTGGCACTTACAGTACTTACACACCCTGCTCAGGAGCGCGTAAGTGCCCAAGTCTAACGCACCCCTCGTGCGGCTGCTAATCTTTCGCATTCCGCGAATAATTTCAAATTTACGAACCGAGAAAAATTGTACGCATAGGCCCTATTCCTAAATTGACTGGCAGTGCTGAAAATGTACAGTATTTGCACTATACATTTTCAGCACTGCCAGTCAATATAGGAACACGCCTAACATCTTCCGTACGGTGCTGCCACTGTCCGTCCACACCGAAAATCTCGCCATTAGTTCTCAACGCGTGCATGGTCTCAACTGTCAGTGAATCAGCTGTTCGGTCTTTTTTGCACCCGTGAGATGAATCAGATGTTGTATTAATCAAGAAGACAGAATTTAATCATGGAAGGTCTGACGCAGGATGATCTTGCTGTTGCACCACAGAAATACGAATGTGAGTACAATTTACAGATGTGTTCATTCTTCGCGAGTTGCCGACGTTCGATTTTGAACACGGATCGCGCCATGGGTGTCGCACCCAATGAGAGTCAGTTCAGTACCGTACACACCGCGAACACGTGTATATATATTTTTTTTTTTCAACGTAAATTTACAAATGACTCTTCACCCGACACTCCTAATGTATTCTTTTTTGCAGATTTGGATCACACTGCGGATGTGCAGTAAGTCTCGATATCTACTCTCTTTCATTCCTTATTTATTTTCAAGATCATGTGAATTAACCTCCAAAAAAAAAAAAAAAAAAATCGCGAATCCGACTATTTTTGTTTTCTAAGCAATATTTCATGTCGATAATAAATTTTTCTACGCGGACAACCCGAGCTTGAGCAGAATTGAAAATATCCTTTACGTTATTTTAATTTTTTTTTTCCATCATTTTCCCCATGAAATTTTTCTAGAAATTTCCATTCGCAGATTGCACGCATGGGGCGAAACGATGGAGGAGGCTTTCGAGCAGTGCGCAATGGCAATGTTCGGTTACATGACGGAATTGGAAACGGTTGAAATGACTCAGGTTCACGCGATCGAGGCAGAAGCCGAGGATTTGGAGGGTCTGCTGTTTCACTTTCTCGACGAGTTGCTCTTTATGTTTTGCGTTTCGCCTTACCTCGTAGCTCGCGTGAGTACTAACTCTTTTTTTTCTTCAGCATATCGACGGCTCGGAGGAATAACCATCTGTCTCAAATTCTGCTTGAAAAAGTGGCTATCTCGAGTTTTGCTTGAATAAGCGACTATCTCAAAAGTCGCTCGAATAACCGGCCATCTAAAATTTGCTTAAAAAAGCGACTATCTCAAGCATTACTTGAAGAAGCGGCTATTTTACGATTGAAATTTTTTCGCCGCAAATTGAGTTGATAGCACTGTCCCACGAATTTTAAAACTTAATGTCGCAAGCGCTTGGGAGTCTTGGAGCCAACTTAGGCATATAATTCAAGATGGTTCTGATACAAAATAAAAAGGCAGATGAACGGAAAATAAAATTAATATTTATTGAACAGAAATGTTGTATTTGTTGAGGTATCCATGGAGCATTTCACAACAGTTTGTTTCATAAATAGGATAATTTCAACCAGAAACGTGATCGCGTCCGTAAGAATTACCCACTGAAAATTAATGCTGCACTTTTCATATACATTAGGGCGGTTCAAAAAAAAACTTTTTTCGATAATCATATTGCTCTTCTATCTGCGTTCATAAACACCAAAAAAGAAAATTTCTGACAAAACCGGGGGGCTGTGCGATCATATTTAGTACTGCCGCACATATAGGCAAATTTGCATAAAGTGACCCTTTTCGGTCATTTTTTTTTCAACACAGCCAAACGCTCATCGAGCTACTTATTGTATTTAAATACAAATCGTAAATTTAAATACAAAAATACAATCTGCAAAACCCGAAAATTCTGCGACAATTTTTAGAACTGCCGCATCCAGGTTATATTTTGAAAAAACGCACAATTCACTCTATCAAAGTGAATTTTGCGTCTTTTCAAAATATAACCTGGGTGCGGCAGTTCTAAAAATTGTCGAAGAATTTTCGGGTTTTGCAGATTGTATTTTTATATCAAATACAATAAGTAGCTCGACGTGCGTTTGGCTGTGTTGAAAAAAAATGACCGAAAAGGGTCACTTTACGCAAATTTGCCTATATGTGCGGCAGTACTGAGGCCCGGTTCCACAATCGTGGTTTAAACGTTAAACTGAGTTAAACTTTTATTTCAGCCAATGGCAGGCAATCTTTAGCGACTTAAACCAGGTTTAAATTTTAAACCACGATTGTGGAACCGGGCCTAAATATGATCGCACAGCCCCCAGGTTTTGCCAAAAATTTTCTTTTCTGGTGTTTATGAACGTAGATAGAAGAGCAATATGATTTTCGAAAAAAGTGTTTTTTGAACCGCCCTAATATACATATACCTACGTATAATCTTATTCGTTTTTGTGATAAAATCGAGTGTAATAATAAACTTGATTATATCATTGAATTATATGAAAAAACAATAATGAATCATGAATAATAATAACATATGTACGAAATAATAAATTTATTAATTACGTCATATCAAAACATTCGTATATGAGGTATTCCCATGCCAAGTGGGCACCGCTTGGAACCTCACGCTCATCCATTTTCTTGATAATTTTTTTTAACATCAGCATGTCAAGAGTGTAAATTATTTCAATTTTTTTTTTTTTTTTAATACTTTTTAAGTTGTAATTTCGGAATTTTTTGAATGAAATAGCGTTCAAGTGATTATAACTCGGCTCCGGTTGGTCCGATGAAAGAAAACGAGAGCATGAAAAAATGATCGTCGGGAAGTGTACTTTTGGAATAGAATATTGTACAAATTTTATGACGTATTTTTTCATCACTATTTTCAGATTTAAAGCCTGAAAGTTTGTTTTTCATCGGGTATGTCACTTTTTATTTTTTCGAAAAAATTCTCGTTCATTCTACATTTGAAGACGAAAATTTTAAGGCATCGCTCGACGTGGGCCGATTTTTTTTCCCTACTTTGAAATCACTTTTTAACCAGGGACCAGTTCCTCCAAATTATCGTGAGTTTTATGAATCAATCCTGGAACAGAAGTACTCGTGATAACTGCTTAGAATAATGAGCTTAATGATGCCCTTTCTATATTTCAAAACAACACTATTCATGCAACAAACTCATCAGATACAACATTATTTCTATGCTCAATAAATACTAATTTTATTTTCCATTTATCTGCCTTTTTATTTGGATGAGAAAAATTTTGAATCACGTGTCTAATTTGGCTCCAAGACTCGCGAGCGCTTACGACGTCGAGTCTTAACCCGTATAAACGCCACACTAGTGCAAATTTGCACCACCTAAAATTTCGTTTTTTTTTGTGAATTTTTCAGCATTTTTATTCTGATTTTGTCGTATTTTCACTGAATTAATAATATTTATCGCCTTTGAAATTATGACCTTCGGATTCCTGAGAAACTATTAGCCCAAAAACCACTGGTCATCGAATAGTTTTAGATTATTTATACGAGAGTTATAGTACATTGAAAATGCAAAATCCCAAATCGCACTAGTGTGGCATGTATGTATGCTCAATAGAGGTGTAATTTTTACGGGTTAAAATTCGTGCGACAGTGCTACCAACTTAGCTTGCGGCGAAAAAATTTCAATCGTGAGATAGCTGCTTCTCGAAGTGAAGCTTGAGTTGGCTGCTTTTTCAAGCTCAACTTCTGAGATCGCCGGTTATTTCCCTGAGCCATCGACAATATAAAAGCCCCCCCCCCCCCTTCCCCCACGGGTTCAACCTTTCAATGGCTATTAAAATTATTTCGTTAATCCTCGATGTTCTCCTTTTCTTCGCTCGTACGTTCGACAGAAAGTGAAAATCAACGAATTCGATCGTGAAAATTTCAAGATCAAGGCAATTGCGATCGGCGAGGAATTCAGAATAGGTAAGCATCCGCAGGGAGCGGAGGTCAAAGCGATAACATACTCGGCGATGCAGATACACGATCGCCCGGAGGTTGAGCGTCCCGAGGTCTTTGTAATCGTCGACATATGAGCCGACAATGATACCGCGTCGACGATAAATTTTACGAATTTTCTACTCTCTCGCCGCTTCCTCTTTTCCTTTGGCTTATCGTTGCAATGGTCCTTATTCCCTATACCCCCCGCCCCTCCGTGCGCCAGAAAGACCATCGGGTTTGGCAAATATTCCAGTAGTCAAGATTTTGAATAAGAAGCTGGGGAGGGGTTTTCTTGGATCTCACAGTACAGGGGCAAGAACGGCTTTTCAGTCCCAAGGAGGGAGAGAGACCCGAGCCACCGCCCCTATCCCCGGTCTCAGGAGTCGCATCAGCTTCTCTCCCCTTTCTTTTTTTTTTTGTATAAACTCTTAGGGTTCGAATAAATACGTTACGAAAGAAACACCGGGCTTCCCCCCAGTCCCGTGACGACTGTGCCACGGGACCCCGGGGTCTTTGGTGACCTCGCACGAAAAAAACGAAAAAAAAAAAAAAAAAAAATCTTTCCTTCCAATTGAGGCGTTTTTCAGACAGCTCTTATTGTTTCTTCTGGATCATTTCAAACTTGCGCTATGCTTGTGAATTTCCAAGTCGTTAACCAAAAGCTAATATTTTCTAAAGAATAGGTCTTTGTTAAATTCATAAGGCATAATCACTGGATAATCGGGCGGGACGAGGGTAAACATAAGTTATTTTTGAAACATATACAGGCTTTGTAATTTTTGTAAAATATCTAATAAGTAAGATATTTCGTTTGTACCGCAATGATAACGCAAAATACATATTTATAACATTTTGAGAAGTACGAAAATTAATTAGTTTGATCATTGGTTTGTCGCAAGTGCGATGGATCATGATCATTCGCAAAAACATGCGGTATGTGTGACGTATGTAGCAGGTGCATTTTGGAGTAAATTGCATAAGGAGGGATTGAATCGTCTTTGTATAAAAAATAACGATGATCTCTCGATCCTCCGAACTAAGGTGGTCCTGACAAACATATCCGTTTAAATTTGGGGAAGGGGGGGGGGGCGAAATATCTGGTATAGGGTTGGCAATTTTTATTCGGGCCTCAAATTGACATCCAAACAAGATTTAATATATAATTAAACTAAAAGAAATCTTAATGGGCTCCGAAATGTTTATTATTTCCCGAAATTGAGGATATCGATAATCTGCCACGTTTCATTTTTTTCGAGATAATAGACTGAGTCCGCGGTCCAAATTTTAGCCAGAAATATTGAAAATTGTAGCAGTAGTTCTGCTTTTGAGTACGGGTTGTTAAAATTTTCTGGACTGGATACTTGTACTGTTTGCTTCCTCATAGAAGACGCTTCGTTTTCATGAAAAAAAATTTCGAGATTTTCATTCCAGTATGTTCAAAATGTCCCAAAAATGTCGAGAAATTCAAATCCGTCTATCTGGAGAACTACTCGGCCAATCGAGCCGAAACTCAAAAGTGCGCAGGTAGACCATGTATATTTACCTTTGTTCAGTACAATTTTTGGTCAAATTGCTTCAGAATTTTTGATTTTGCGGTATTCTGAATTTTCCAAAAATTCCCGTGGGTGCTCTAACTTTCGTAATTTTTCAGGCATCGAGCTAAAGCTTTTTACACCAATAGACTCAGTCACGAGCACGGTGGGTATTGAACTTGGCAAGAATCGCTTAAGGGGTTTAGATTTCAAAAAAATGTTGAATTTTTCAAAAATAGCTCTAACAGCTCTAACTTCCGCAAATTTTTGGCTGTCGAGCCAAAAGTTTGTACATCGATAGGTTATGGGACAAGGATGCGCGGCACTGAGATTGACAAAAATCGCTCAAGGCGTTCATTTTTTTTTTCATTTTGAGTTAAGAAAAAAATCTGCAATAGCTCAAATTTCTGCAAATTTTTGGCTAATGAGTCAAAAGTTTTTTTTTTTTAACACAAACAGACTTTGAGTCACGATCACGATTGGCATTGAATTTTACAAGAATCGATTGTGGGATTCAGTTTGTAGAAAATATTGAAAGTTTCAAAAAATTACCATTATTGTTTCAAATGTTATTGAAAAAATTACAAATTTGCACATTGCTTCATCATCATTTTATCTCGCTCACAGAGATCCCTCTATGAGCAAAGTTAGTTTGCCAAATTTGGCTTCCTCATAGAGGGAGCTTTGTGAGCGAAATAAAGTAATGAGAAAGCAATGTACAAATTTCTAATTTGCACGTAGTTTTTTTTTTTTTTTTTTTTTTTTCAAAAATTCAGTCAGTTTTATGTACAAAAGTTCCTAAAACAATAGGACATAGAATTACTAGTATTCGAGCTAAGATTTTTAAAATATAATTTACCGAATTTGTAAAATTAATATCTCAGAATATATATTGATTAAAAGAGCCATAACTATGGAACATTTTTTTTCACGTAAATGGCTAATGTTCCTACAGAAAAATGATCAGTACTTTAAAATATCATCTTACTAATTTTGTCGCGTGAAAATTTTTTTTGGTCTTTGAGTTTTTTTTCGATTCAACTTGAGTTTATTTTGTGTGAAATTATAGAAATATTATAGAAACTAATTTTTAAAATTATAGAAAAATTACAGAAATTTATTTTGTGTGAAATTGTAGAAATAGTACGACCAATAGATTCCGAGACATCAGTTTTGGGAATTTGTTAACTCGTGAATTTGAAATCTTCTATCACCGAATCTAGTGATCGTGGATGTTGATGTTGTATAATACTTATTTTTGCGTAAAATTTACTCAAGTTTTGAAAAAAAAAAAAATATTAGTATCCGATAGAACCCGAAAAATTGAAGAAACCTTACTTAAAACTAGAATTAGTCTCGCAGTTTTCGAAACGAATCTTTTCTAAAATAATTTCTATGTTCGAAGCCCTCTGTTGGGTAAAAAGTTACTTGCTGATACGTAGTTTACAAAAAAAAAATTATATTTCTTGCGTGGTGCACAATTTGAGAAGTGCAATGATCCGTGTGGCTAATCGAGTCGGAGTATTTTTTCGCCCATCGTATCTAGTGTCTTATTCATTTCGTACTGAGTTTTCCGGCGTCGGTTTAACCGATCTGTTTGATTCGATCTTCGATTATTTCAACACCGATGCGGAGTCCTGTGAAATGGGGCTGTACTACGTATGGAGTTTGATACGATTGTAAATTTGTAACTCTTTATAACCCTGCGAAAATATGTTTGGCACTCGTCGATTTTTTATTTTTTACGTGTCATCATTGTATGCTACACAACTACGATACATGTTTTTATTTTTTTTTTTTGCTTTTCACGGAGCAAGCTTTATTTTCTTGGAAAAAAATGTCACGATTTTCATGCCCGTATGTTCAAAATATCCCAAAACGTCGAGAGATCATCTTTAGGAAAAATATCCGGATGTTCGTGTGTTGTCTGGCCTCGAAAAATTCGAATCCGTCTATCTAGAGAACTACTTGAGCATTAAAGCTGAAATTTGGTACGCAAATAGAAACGCAAATAGTCCATGTATTCGTCTTTGTTGACTGAAATTTTTGTTGAAATTGCTCCGGAATTTTTCATTACGTGGGATTTTGAATTTTTCGAAAAATGTCTGTGAGACTTTTGTACACAATTTTTTGTACACAAATTGATATTGAATTCGGCAAGAATCGTTTGTGGGGTTTAGATTACAAAAAATGTTGAATTTTTCAAAAATATCTCTAATACCTCTGACTTCGGCTAATCAATTTTGGCATATCAAGCCAAAAATTTGTACACGGAAAGATTATACGACAAGAATGCGTGGCACTGAGATTGAAAAAGATTGCTTGAGGGGTTGAATTTTTTTTTTTTTTTGTTGAATTAAAAAAAATCTCTAATAACTCTAATTTCCTAAATTTTTTTTGGCTAATTAGCCGAAAGTTTTATTTTTACACAAATAGACTTTTAGTCACAGTCACGATTGGTATTTTATTTGGCAAGAATCTTGGAAATTTCGTTGTTGTTGAAATCGTATTCAGAAAAAAGCGTGCGAATTAGAAATTTGCACATTTTGCTTCCTCATTATTTTATCTTGCTCACAAAGCTTCCTCTATGAGGAAGCCAAATTTGGAAAACCCACTTGCTCATAGAGGGATCTTTATGAGCGAGATAAAATAATGAAGAAGCAATGTGCAAATTTATCATTTGCACGATTTTCTCAACCACTCTAGGGGTGTATTCTCGAATCGTTTTCATGAATCTCGCATGCGAGCTGCAATGCTTGTTGAATGGAAAGTCGTATACGAGAACCATTAGGGCGGACTCGAGAATAGAGCCCGAGGGGCTCTATTCTCGAGTCCGCCCTAATGGTTCTAGGTTGAATAGACCTAGAGTTGAGGACCCTAGGTATCGCATGCGATTTTCTATTTAAAAAGCATTGCATCTTGCATGCGATACCTAGGGTCCTCAACTCGAGAATCGAGCCCCAGGAAGTTCACATTCGTCCAGTGTGAACGGTACCTTCAAATCGCTGCCTTACGTGTTCCATGTTAAATTACTCAACTTTGAACAAGTACATCTCAGCAAATCTAAGCGGTCAATTTTTTTTCCAAATTCCCAAACGAAGCACCGAATACATTCAAAACCTTTTTTTCAAGTTTCAGCTTAAATATAGTAGAAAACGAAACTAGCTAACCCACGTGTCCTCTTAAAAAAGAGCATGTGAAATAACGACCGATGGTAACAAAAACTGCAAATAACATTTTTGTCATGGGTGCGTGCTACGATATTGCAAAATAAAGCAAATCCACGTTTAATTTCGCGTCAAGTAAGAATCTGCTCTGCTTCCCAATCCTAAAGCATTCATTAAAAAAAACATTAATTACAGTTTTCCCGCCCATTCGTTTCCCTCTTCGCCGCATGTGTCTTTCTTACTTTAGCATCGGCGTTTTAACATCACCTAGCTCATCCGCGCGGGGGGTATTCACATGCTTAGTACTGTATATATCGTAGCGCCCAATCAAGAGCAGTCTAAAACAAGAGTCGAAATATGAATATTTTAATATTCAAATAACAGTAATATTCAGATATGTAATTTTACATGTGAGTGACATATATTATGGTGAATGGCCATATTTAATCCCTCGCCAGAATAGTAACCGTTGTTTTGGTACCAAATAACCATAAAACAACCAACTTATAATCGATTGCATTGTGCGAAAAAGTAACCACTCAATAACCCCCCCAAAGCAACGGTTATTCAACGGTTGTCGATGGTTGCTGCAGCAAAATAGTCTACTGCTGGTTAACGAATGGTTACGAAGCGGTCGTCAATGATTTCTGCAGGAAAATAGTCCGCTGGTTAACGAATGGTTGTTAAATGGTTTAGGCGATTACCGCACCAAAATAGTCCACTGGTTAACGAATGGTTGCTAAGCGGTTGTCAATGGTTGCTGCAAAAAAATAGTCCGCTGGTGAACGAACGGTTGCTATAAGAGGTTGTCGTTATGTAATGCCGCCTGCAAAACTTCCTCTACAAAGAAGCCAACATTGAAAAACTTACTTGCTCATGCATAGAGGAAAATTTTTAAGCGGGATTAGATAATGAGGAACCAATGTGCAAATTTATATTTTACACACTTTTTGTACTACTAAAATGTATAAGTTTCGCCCAAGGGGAAGGTAAACAAATAATAGTTAGCGGTGATCGACGATGTATGATATAAAAGAATCACTTTTTGTTTTTTTCGATTACATTTGCGTGACTTTACACACAGTATTATTTTGTACTCTCATTGATTATTCTCCACATTAAATTGTTCTACAATATTATTATATCATCTACACGAAAAATCTCACCCAACATTTCTTATTTCACAGACGTCGGGAGGGTTTGATGGTGATCGTCCTTGGGTCGACAACCATAAAATAATCGAACTGCAATCGTTATTAACGGTTGCAGCCTGTGGTTACGTCTCCGCTGTCAATAAAAAAAAAACCTACCGGATTATAATTTCAAACTACGGTTGCGCCTTGGTTGACAACCAAAAAATAACCGGACTATAATTCTATCTTGTAGTCTCGTTGTTTACACGGTTGTTCATTGGTTGCGAAACCAACTGCGACTTCCGGCGATGGTTACAACACGGCTGCGAATCAGTTAGTTTTTTGCACAAAAGCAATCGGTTATTTTACAGTTGTTTTATGGTTGCTTTTCGGGCTAGGGATTAGCCATAAAAAAGCGAATATATCGGTCCAAATCGAGTTTGGGGCCGCCGTATTTTTTCGGATTAGTCGTCATTTTGGGTATGTTTGGCTATTAATTCGTTTTTGTCTTTGGGTGCAAGCCTACATGAAGCTGCATGACAACTTAGGCAAATAAAACGGGATTTGCTTGACAAACGGCAATTAAAAAAAAACCTTTCTTTCCAATATAGGAGAACAACGTTCTTTCGAGTGAATTGCCGAACAGCACATCCGTATTATTGTTACATTTGGCAACACCGCAGTTAGACTGTGAGACATCGTTTCGATCTAAAGTTTTGTTTATATCTCAATAATCTCTGTGTAAAATGAATGTGACAGCAATGAATCTATATTCCTCGATTCGGTTTAATCAACCGAATTCCAACTTGGATGGAATGAAAAGGAGAGAACACGAAGAATATAGATACATGATTCTCGTTTCTTAGAACAGGCGGGCATATACTTTATTGATTGATGAATAATTCGAGCCTAAAATAACCAATTGAGTTTTCACAATTCCGAATATATGTATTTGCATGTACGGGCTGGTGTACTAACTCAGTGGCACACAGCCGATGACAGGCGACGTTGCCAAGCATCCATGATCTTAGACAACACACGGTAGTTAGAACTGTTACTTGGGCAGCGACCTCATTTGTGAAAGAAGAAGAATATGAAGAAGATAGTCAGTCAGAAAGATGTGTAAAAGTCTTCTTTTTAAAGGGACTTCTGAGGAGTAACATATGGGGAACCGAATGGACGAAGCCAATATGCAATGCCATTTCTCTCTCTCTAGCTCTAGTCTCTAGCTCCCTTAGGCCTGTTTCCTCCAACGTTGGTCGAAGTTTAAACTGAGTTCAGCCTATCTCCAAACTATACAGAAAAATTTGAAGGCCGTTTAAACTGTGTCGGAAGAAACGGGCTAAGGCCCGTTTCCTCCGACACCCCACTTGTGCGTTGCGGTCAGAAACGAATATTTCTTCGCATTACTGCTGTTTTTGTTCGAAACACTTCTGATGAGCAAAATTCTTACACCCCCGTTACCCCGGTGCCTAAGCACCGTTCGACAATTGTCTCACGAGCGATACATACCGCGTAGAGAGTTTGTTTCTGATTCACTATCGAACAGTAGGTCGATTGTGTATTTTCACTTTTTCTCTTTTCCCACCATTCGAACATTCTGATTGGTTTTCAAATTTAAGTCAGCCAATCCGAATGCTTTGATGATGGGGAAAAGTGAAAAGTGAAAATTACACAATCGACCCCCAGATTGCGCGGTGAAGCTGCGCCACGCACGGCAGAACTTCGAATCGTACGTTAAAAAAAGAAGCGCGTTATAATTCAAAAGAGTTCAACAATCTGATTTTTCTCATAAACTTTCCTTTATTAATATTTTTTCAATACAGCTCATTTGAATTTTTCTTTTAATCTTTAAAAGAGGAAATTAAAACGATGATAAGGGAACCTCTGTTAAAAGTGCCATTTTCAAATATAATTTCTTCAAAGAACAGGCTGCATGAGAATTCGTCAATTATTGCGGAAAGCTTTTATATGAAGGTATTAAATTTTGTCTAATCTCTGTTAAGGTAGATTTCACACTAGTCGAATGAGGGCTAAATTTCCACAACGGTTTATGCAAAGTTCAGTGTACGAATTAACAGTAGTGAGAAGATCGATTTGTATTGAAAATTGAAACGTTCGTTCTCAAACCTACATAAATATTAATAGCTATTCGCAAACCCATCAACTGATAAATGCAAATTCCCATAATGATACATTTTCATCGAGATTCTCCAAAGAATATAATCCTTATTTTTTCTTTTTTTACCGATTTCAGTGAATCACGGCTTATTTTGTTCGTCAAAAAATAATATACGAATTCACCGTGTAGATTTTTTTTGAAGTGAAAAATAAGCCGTGATGCAATAAAATCGGTAAAAAAAATGCGGATTATAAGGTGAATGTCCCGAATCGTGACTACCTATAAGCCCCGCTCGCCATTAGCAGAGGCAAATCTTTATTTAAATTTGTCTAAGGGTCGAAAGTAGTAATATTATTGGAAAGCGCGGAATATCAGCTAAGGGAAGCTCACCTTATTTTTATTATTCTTTTGATTGTTTAATTAATATATTTCAAGTATGCGTACTCATTCAAATGGCCCCAATAGTGTCCTACTCGTTGGATGAACGTCTCTTTTACTGACCTATGCAAGTCCCAAATGGTGATCTATACCTTATTTTCAGTAATATACCCGATTAGTGATGTGTACCACCCGGGAAAAAATGTTTGTATATGAGTCAGGCATGAACCAGATATATTCAGATATGTTCAGATATGAACATGTCTGGTTCATGCCTGACGTTATGTATGTTCATATATAATCATACATAAATTTATGTATGATCATATATAATTATACATAAATCAGGCATGAACCAGATATGTTCATATCTGAACATATCTGAACATATCTGGTTCATGCCTGATTTATGTATAATTATATATGATCATACATAAATTTATGTATGATTATATATGAACATACATAACGTCATGTAAAATCGAATAGGATTATATATAACTGTATATATGATTATATATGACCATACATAACATCATATAAAATCGTATAGGATCATATATAACTTTACATGCAATTATATATGACCGTACATAACATCATATATGAATATAGTTCCTATATAAATTCATGTATGTTTATATATCAACATACATAACTTCATGTATAATCGTATATGATCATATGTAGCATTATATATGATCATATATAACCATGTATAGTATTATATATGACCATGTAGATTATATATACATTTATGTTTGATTATATATAAGCATATAACATTAGATATGAACATGTATATATAATATATACATTTATGCATGATTGTGTATGAACATACACAACATCATGTGTAATCGTATAGGATCATACATGAAGTTATGTACGTTGATATATAAACATAGATGAATTTATATAGGAACTATATTCATATATGATGTTATGTATGGTCATATATAATTGCATATAGAGTAATATAAGATCCTATACGATTTTATATGATATTCTGTATGGTCATACATACATTCATGTTTGATTATATATGACCATATATATTATAGATGAACATGTGGATCGTATATAAATTTATATTTATGGACTATACAGCATAACAATATACATAATCGATTAGGATTATATAAAACATATTATATATGATCATATATGATCATATATAATCATATATACATTTCACAATCAAAAGCGGATGAATTCACTCTTTCATTTTCAAAATCTGACCCCAAATAAAATGTTTCTCATGAAGTCCATCAAAATCTGGAAAAAAAATTATTTTTACAAATATAGATTCATCCGTTTTTGACCATTTATAGATCATTTGGCATGATCATACACGACTTGGTATGATCATCCACGACTTGATATGATCATCCATAACTTCATATGACCACACTGCAAATCCAAGTGTGTTATGTTACACGCAAAAGATGTGTAATTTTTTAAATAACACGTGTAAATGGCATAATGTGTGTTAAAGCAAAAGTAGCGTGTTATGCTACTTTTACCCGCATTTTCTGTGTAACTTTACACGCACGGTCCGCATTAAGCCTTTACACACTTTATGATTCGTGTTAAAATAACACATTTATTGGTAAATCACACATTTTGCGACATATTACAACTATTATTATCATTATTACATAATAAAAATTATTATTAAACAACATTTACTATTAAACAACATAATAACAATCATTATTAAACAAATCCATTTGTTAATTAACAATTGAATAAATTTTTTCACTGCATATCACCTTTTTACTGAATAATATCACGCGATTCTATCCAGCCATATTACATAATAACAATTATTATTAAACAAATCCATTTGTTAATTAACAATTGAATAAATTTGTTCACTGTATATCACCTTTTTACTGAATATCACGCTCTTCTATCGAGCCCGGTGAGACAGTGCTTTTTCATTAGAACTCGTATACTAATATCATTTAAATACAAGAAATTCATAAGGAATCAATAGCGTAGTGGTAGAGTGTCGCTCGTTAGGTAGGTCGTTCGGTAGGTCTCAGGTGAAATCTCAGGTAGGCTCAAAATTAATTTCGACGGAAAAACGTCCGGACCACGAAGCCGGAAACACTCGTAAAAAAAAAAAAATTCTCAAAATCTTTAATTTTTTTTTTAATGATTATTTAAGGATCGAAAGTACTGAATTCGATTACTGCGGAGGATCGTGGGTTCAAGTCCCGGTAAATGACTTTTTTTTTTTTCAAAATTTACAGGATTTTCGAAAATAATGGAATAACAGTTTTAAGCTCGTTCATCGATCATTCCTAATAGCTAATTCATAAATAATAAATAAACTATTACTACTACTAAACACTTGGATTTGCAGTGCATACATGACTTGATATGATCGTAGGCGATTTGATATGATCATACACGATTTGGTATGATCATACACGATTTGGTATGATCAGACATGGCCACTTTTCTGGCATGAGTCATACATGACTAGTTATATATGATCATGTATGATCAGATTTGATTTTTTTTTCCCGGGCACCACATCGATGTCCCAAATGGTGCAACATTATTCATAATCGGTAGCGATCATGACAAATAATTCGACATGACAAGGCTATTTAAGGCTGTCATTATTATATATATATATATATATATATATATATATATATATATATATATATATATATATATATATATATATATATATAAAATCATGAAACGGCTCTCACGTAAAATCAGGCAACTCATAAATAAATTCTTTCTGCACCGTAATCTAATAATTTTTTTTATTTTGAAAATTTATTTGATTTATTTTAACAAAAGCTTTCAAAACTTCATTTTTCAATAATTATTTATGATGCTCTTTCTTGACTTTGTCATTACTAAAGTGAGATTATACATTACTCGAAATCGCGATCAGCTAAATAACATTGTAATTAAAACCATGCATTTTATAAGAATTGTAGATATATTTTATGAGAAAAAAAAATCTAACATAAGTACTTATACTAGCGTACCGAGTCGAGGAGCCGAATGGATTCGCTCAGACAGTATTCGGGCCACACGATTCTCACTGTGTACCGATTTATGACCTATATATTTTCGGCCAAATATTTAATTTGCTCGTCCATTTCCGCACTCCGCTACTTCAATTAATTGTTTATGATGCATTGCAACTTATTTCAACTAAATCGATGATTTTTTAATCATAAAACAAACCTTTTCGTGTTACCACTTCCTTATTAGCCTCGATGGTAAGGAAACGACCGTCTTAATCTCGCTCGGCGATTGGTTCATTAATAACGGGCAAATACGTGACAAATATTATCAACTCATACCCGATATTTATTTTGAGTGACAATTTGTAAAATGAAGATTATATTTAAAAAAAAAATTATATCTATTTTGAACGTAAATTGCGAATGTATTGTAATAAAAAATAGACTGGACGAACACTATTCGGTACACAGTCATAATTCGGGACATTCACCTTGCTGAAAAAAAATTCGACGAAAATGTTACCATTATGGAAAATTGCGTTTATTAGTTGATGATTTTCCAAATCCATAGTTATTAATATTTTTTTTAGGTTAAAACACACGCTGCAATATAAATAAACCTTCACTATGGTTAATTAGTGCACTTACGCTTTGCAAAAATCGTTCTGAAAATTTAGCACTCATTTGACTGGTGCGAAGGGCAGAAATTACCTCAATCTCTTCGGGTAAGTAAATAAAATATGTATACGATACGATCTATAAGGGTTACACATGTAGCCAATTTTAATTCGACAGCGACCAAATACCTCTATTTTTTCAGAGAATTTCGGTAAAGTGAATTCGAAGTTTTCAGACTATCGACAAAGGGTTTAACGATTTAACATGAATTTTTACAATCGATTGCCAAAAGATTGCAACTAAAGTGCCACAAGCCACGATGCATGGTCATTATCATATTATACTTCGCATAAAAGGTATTGCTTCTTACGTGAATTATGTGAAAAAGTAGCAAAAAAACGATGATTGCATTGCTGCAAACGTTAGAAAATATTATTTCGATCCCGTTGCACGAAATAAATTCGAGTAAAATATTGAATTCCAAAAGAGTTCATATCTTCTACATCGTATATGATAGTTTACCGGCCCGCCGTTAGCGCCGCTTCACTTGCTCACACGGATGCGTGTCTTTTGTGTTTGTGTGGCCCGTGGCCCTTGAATCATCGCGATACGTCACTGCGGGCTTAGGCATCCCTACCCGAGCCCCCGAAGGAAAAACGCCGAGACGTCCCGCTAGTTTTGGCCAAGGAACGAGACCAAACGGAAATGTAAGGGGACCTCCTTAGCTACGAAAAGAAAAAGTAACGGAGCGTGGGTCACGCAGCGTTGTCTCTCGACGAGCTCCGACGCTTTGTTGTTCTGTCGAATATATTCTAAAAAACAAACAAACAAACGAGAATATCGTGTACAATTCCGTTAATTACGTAATAATCGTCGCTCGGGCGACGACGCGATAACAACGAAAGTTTCTTCCATCTTTTTTTTTTTTTGTTATTCCTCTTTTCTTCGTTCTCACGCGCGATTTAACGTGAAAAAAAAAAAATTCATCAATGCCGCGTGGTATCAATCGTGTAAAAACGTCAGGATGCGGGAGTTGCGATACTCGCGCGCATCCTCTGACCAGGTGACGATGATTTTTCAGCGGTAATGGTTTTTTACATAAAAATTTGATTAAAAAAAAGCAAGGGAACTAGTGCAAATGTTTCAAAGAACGCGGAATGCGCGCATGACATAAATTCGAATGAAATAAATAAAGCAGCAAAAAAAAACACGCCACGTCGTACTGTGGAGGTTCGAATGCGCGAAGAGTATTTTTTCTCCCTGTCTCTCTCTCCCGGGCGTTCGAAATTTCACCTGGTGTTTTCATCGCTTTAAACTCCGTGAGGTTGGCAGCGCGCATTGCGGGAAATACGAGCTTCGGTTTTTGGCGCGCGATCCCTCGCGGCACGACCGGCAGATGGCCAATATGCCGGCACACGTACGCTAACACGAACACGAGAGAGCTCCCTCGCATATACCCGTGCGTGTGTGCTCTTGACACCAACACAAACCTGCCAAGTGTCCCTACCGTCTATCTGGACTCTCCTCGGCTCGTCGAGAGTCAGTTGTGCCAGCAGCGCGCCAGCCCGCCCGACCAGCCTCACGAGCCGGCCTCGTGCTTCGTCACAAGGAACCGAAAGAAAAATATACAGACAAAAATTCTCACTATTGAAAAGGAGAAACGATTTTTTTAGAGTTAACGAGCGCGAGGAATAATGTTCTTGAGACAAAATCACTGACTGAAGTAATCGCGGGGCGGGGAAGGGGGGGGGGGCACCCGTGGCCCGTAAACGACAACGGTCCGCTTTTAACGATATATCGCGACTGTCGCACGGCCGTGAGAGAGGGGCCTCTCGACACGATGGACGTGTGCGGGATCGTCGCCACCAACAGAAAATGGATACTGCACGGAGCGCGGTAGAAAACTCGACTGCGTAAAGAGAGTTCGGTGAAGAGATATATATGTATATATATATATATATAATATATATATACATAAATAAACATATGTATGTATAAGTATATTTTTCCAAAAGCCGTCGAGAGTCCGACAAGTTTCAGGCACTTATCGAGACATCGGTGAAGCTCTCCGGACGATTAACAAAAAGAAAAAAAATAGCCAAGAGAGGGAATTAAAAAGCACGAGTTAGCCCAGTAGCGAGAGAAAGAGAGAATAAAAAAAAACGGTCGAGATACGAGTCTCTCACCCATAACACACGTACGCGAAGTTGAGCAAGCCACGAAGAAAAACGTTCTTACTCAGAGTGTGCTCTATCGTCTATTGTCAGGTCGTTTCATTTGATCGCGTAATACCTGGTGCAAATTTTCACTTCTCGGCAAGTTTACGCGCTGGAGCTTCAACAGCGAGAAATCGTGAAACTAAAGAGGAATAAGTTCGTCATCTAAAGCCGAGTGTGTGCGAGAGAGAGAGAAAGAGAGAACGTGTCTCTCCGGCAGGCTAATGGCTCCGGCTCTCTAACACGCTACCAGAGCGACGAAAGAGCCAGATAGCAATATAAAAAAAAAAAAAACAGCGACGAGATCCCCCGGAAGAGAGTGTGGGCAACGTCTCAAAATACCGCATGCACGTATTCACTGCCGAGTAGCCGCAAGTAAGTGGAAACAATCGAGACAAATTTTCTCCCTATCGCGAGACTCGCGTTACAGCCTACCTTTTCTTTTATTTTTTTTTCCATTTACTATTTTTTGCAAAATATTCCATCTGCTTATCGTTATTATTTTTTTTAAAGCCCTCTTCCCCCCCCCCCCCCCCCCCCCCAAGTCTCGTCGGGCTTCGAAAAGGAAGACTTTAAACGCGTGGTGTGCAAGCCAGGTAACTCTGGTGTCTTGCTTTTTCAACGATTCTCAAGCGACTCGCAAATATCCCTAGGATATTCGAATGTGTGATCAAGTTCATATTGTTAGGAAAATCGCTTTGAGATTGAAAATAAAGGAAAGAAAAAAAGAAAAAAAAACGAATTCGTGCTCGACTCTCCGATGGAGTAGGCGGTGTGTGACGCGTGCTTCTCCCTGCCGGGTGCGCTTTATACAACACCAGAGCCCAGCACACTCGATTCTGTGTCGGGTGGTTGGGTTATGTGCCTCGTTGCTTGCTTGCCTCGGTCGTGGATGCGTTTTTTTTTCAAATTTTTTTTTTTTTTCTCTTTCACTGGTGCGCGCTTATGGGCCCTCTCGTGCTTTTCGATCCGAACTCTCGGGTCAACTATATATAATACCGTGTCGGCGTAGAAAACCACCATCGCGGTTCCTATCATTGCGATGCTATCGCTCTCTCTTTCTCTCTCTCTCTCTCTCTCTCTCTCTCTCTCTCTCTCTCTCTCTCTCTCTCTCTCTCTCTCTCTATCGCATTATACGCATGGCCCTCGTATTCGCATTTATGTATGTACCATATCGATGGGATTAGAGAGTGAAAAGGGCGTATCGAGTGTGTACAGGCATGTAACTCAACATTTGAACGTTTAACCATCGTCATACAAACGTGTAAGCCAGAGGCGAGCTCTCGTATACGTGTATTTTGTGCGTAAGTCGTTCACCGCTTTATGTGGCTCTCGCTCGTCGTCAGCAAAACTTCAGAATTCGCGCGAGTTATCATCCGTTGAACGAACAGGAACATAAAAAGGTTGATAAACATATTATTTTGTTTTACGAAGAAACCAAGAGAGAGAGTGAGCGAGTAAGTGAGTGAAAACAGCCTCAATGCGAAAGCCGAAAGAGAGAGATAGATTTGTGTAGCGAGGCCGAGAGCAATACTTGGTCGGTGTATGTTACTCAACGCTTCGTGCCGGCACAACTCCCTCTCTCTCTCTCTCTCTCTTTCTCTCTCTCTCTCTCTCTCTCTCTCTCTGTTTCTCTGCACGAGTAACGATTCTTCGAGTCTCTCTTTTCTCATT
Source organism: Rhorus exstirpatorius (assembly GCA_963564615.1). NCBI lineage: Eukaryota > Metazoa > Arthropoda > Insecta > Hymenoptera > Ichneumonidae > Rhorus > Rhorus exstirpatorius. Next base: position 16,582,934 of record OY751315.1, read on the forward strand.
TATATTCGCAATTTTTTGCGCCCTTCGTTCGTTCCCTATACGCCGAGCTACACATGCCGTATCTACGGCATTTGGCTCTTTAAACGCGCGGTCTTATACTGCTGTGTGTGTGTGTGTGTGTGTGTGTGTGTGTGTGTGTGTGTGTGTGTGTGTGTGTGTGGTGTGGTGTGGTGTGTGAGAATCTTTCCCAACGACAGCATATGCGTGTTCTCTCCGCGATATACATGCTCAATCTGCCCTCCATCTCCTGTTTTCCGTTCTCTCGATATTTCGATTTCTCAGTTTTTTATTTTCCTCACCTCTCTGCATAGTTGCGCACGGAATATACATATAAAAAAAAAAGTTTTGGGAATTACTTCGTTGTTTTGTACATTTTACGAACGAGAGCGCGTACGATGGAGAGAGACACCGGTAGGAGTAGGGGAAATGACGAGCGACGATAGGGCTGACGCGCGTGTAGGTGCAGTGGCGACTCTCGAAGCGCACGTGCGAGTGTGTGCGCGGCTCTCGGGCTACCGAGGTCGCGATATTTACACGACGTACAGAGCGCTGTAACTGAAAGAGGAAAAAAAAAAAACGTTTTTCATTTTTTTAATTCTTATTTCCGATGTCCCGATTCTGCGCCGTGTTTACCTGAGATACCGGAAGGATTCCGGTAATATTGGCTCTCGAATACGAGTGACTGTTACATTTCGTCTTTTTTCCTCATTCGGACTTTACTTTCGGTAATGCGGTGATACATCAGTCTGTATTTGCCTCTTTTTTTTTTTTCTACATACGTATACGTATGGATTATTTACGTATCCAGACGCTGTTTAGTGAAATCTCGCGCTGTGTTATTCCTCGCGCCGGTTGCCTCACGGTCGATACTATGTGTTACGTTTAGAATTGTCAACAGCTGATCGAGCTAGAATTTATACGCCCCGGTGAGCCGAGCACTTCGTCGAAGATCGCTAGAATATAACTCTATGATCTACGTATAAACGTATATCCGTAGCGCCGAAAAGATCTCTTTTATACGAAAACTCAATCCCACGTAGCGTCTGTAATAGTAACTCGGCGTGGACAGTTTGCAACGTCAAACTCTTTCGAACTGTTTTAATACGGAATTTGAGTGCAACTCGAAATAATAATAATTTCTTTATTCGGGGGTGTGTATATATTATATATATATATATATATATATGGATGTGCGTACTGTTGTGTATATCTCTACCGGTGTGGAGAAAGCTCGTTCGACGCACAGTAGTCGCCCGGCGCACACGCGACCGGGTAATGATCTTCTCCGCTCGGAGAGACAAAATTCTCTCTCTATCTCTGGCCCTCTGGTACAATAGCATCCTTTTCTGCAGATTCTATTTTTTTTTTTTTTTTTCGTCTATCTCCTGTAAAAGCACGAAGAAAGATCTGACCTTTGTGTCGCGAAAAAAATTACAAAAATAAAACACCGAGACAATTCTCCACCGGCCAGGACCCTCGTGCACGCCCCGGCGTGGTTGGCGTCACTTTCCGCGGACGTTTATCGTACTACAAACTCACGTCATCTCGCTGCTACGCGTAACCGATGATTTTCGTTTTATTTTTATTTTTTTATTCCAGCGACACGGGGAGACTGTTTTCGTACTTTAGTTCGAGAATAAGCCTTATCTTTACAGCTGTTTTTGCGAATTTTCGATATGTATATATAAATACATGAATACATACCTTGCATACACCATGTGTCTATTTATAGGACTGATAGTTTCTAAAATTTTTATAGACAGCTTGAATGAATTTTATCACTTTAATTCCTTATCAACTATCTTAAATTCCTAGTTCACGCTGCTCGCAGCGACAAATCATCGGAGATGGAAACTTGCAGAGTTAAAAAAAAAACTAATAAACAGTGTCTTAACCCTTATAAGCACGGTGATAAGTATACTTACCACCTGGATCGCCATCATTTATTCTATTTTCATCTATTTTTTTTTTTTTTTTTTTTTCAATTTTTGTGGGTTTTTTTTGTAAATGTACAATAATAATACGTTAGAGAATTGAAAATTATACTCAGTCATCTGAAGTTTCTTGTAAATTTGTTAATAATTATAAACGAATACTGAAAAAAGTCGCTCGTTGCAATAAAAATGCATTATCTGAAAAATTTTTCAGCGCACTCTTTCGAAACTTGTTTTATGTAGGTTTTTGAGGTCGCTGATTACGAATCTGTTATCAGATTTTTGAAATTTAAAATGACGGATCCAATAGGGTGGACCGAATTCGTAACGTTAACGCCGATTGTGATAAAAATTGGTATGTATGAGTTTTTGGGGTCGCTGATTACGAATCTGTTATCAGATTTTTGAAATAAAAAATGGCGTATCCAATATGGCGGACCTAATTCGTAAAATTAACTTCGATTGTGATTTAAATTAGTAAAAATTCGGTCCGCCATATTGGATCCGCCATTTTGATTTTCGAAAATCTGATAACAGATTCGTAATCAGTGACCCCAAAAACCCAACTTGCCAATTTTTATAACATCCGGAGTTAATTTTACGAATTCGGTCCGTCATTTTGAATTTTGAAAAACTGATAACAGATTCGTAATCAGCGACCCCGAAAACCCGTACATACCAATTTTTATCATAATCTGAGTTAATTTTACGAATTCGGTCCGCCATTTCTAATTTCAAAAATCTGATACCAGATTCGTATTCAGCGACCCCGAAAACCCCTATATACCAATTTTTATCATAATCTGAGTTAATTTTACGAATTCGGTCCGCCATATTGGATCCGCCATTTTTAATTTCAAAAATCTGATAACAGATTCGTAATCAGCGACCCCAAAAACTTATAATGCAATAATTTTTATGATGATGCAGTCATCAGGAAAATGCGTGCTTCAAAGGGTTAATCCAGTTTGCACTCGATGTTTGCTTCTTCGTACAGCAATCAATATTTTCGTGAATTTTTCGTAGCATTCGGATCGCTATTCTCCAAGTGTCCTGAATGATCAGAAAAATCTCATTAAAGAGGGGAAAAAAAACTGTCTGTGCGTGTGTAGTTCTGTAAAATAGAAACGTCTGTAACCCGAGAATGGCTTTGGAGCTATCATACCGCGATTTCGTCAGCCAGAAAAACACGATGTCATCATATTTATTCCTCATCTTAAAAAATATTTGTACAACCGTTCGGATTTTCCGGCATTTTGAATTTTAGCGTAAAATATACCATAATCGCCCGGGGCTCCCGCAAATTTCTAAATATCTGAATAAAATTTTTTTACGCCAATCGAATCTTGTTGAAGTATCATTGGTATGGAATTTTTTTCTTCTGATAATCAATGATTACGTTCAGATTTAATGATATTTTTTTTTTGGTTCTCAAAAGAATATGTGATCACTCTGATTTTCGCAAATTTTAGGAAAAAATATTTAAAAGTTTTTTACGTAAATGGAATATCATTGAATTAATGGTTGCGATTGCGATGATGAATTTTTCGAGAGACGATTAGGGATTTTAGATTTTTTTAAATTTCGAATTTTTCGGTCGATTAAAGATGTCCCTCGTACAATCTTTGGGCATTCATGAAGCTTCCTGTAGGACGAAGCCAAAAATTGTTAAAGCCCTCACAGATAAAGCTCGTAGATAATGTCATTTCCGGTTGCGCAAACATTGTGATTAAACAGAATACAAATTTTTAATCCCGTCCCTTGGAAAGATAATTGTCTGGTTTGTAAAAAAAGCGTGCAAATTAGAAACTTGCATATCTCTTCCTCCTTGTTTTGTCTCGACCACAAAGCTCTCTCTATCTCTCTCTATCTCTATGAAGAAGTTTGGTTTTCAATTTGGCCTCCTCATAGAGAAAGCTTTGTGGTCGAGATAAAATAATAAGGAAGCAATATGCAAGTTTTTGCACGCTTTTTTACGAATTCGAATAGGTACTCACATCAATTTCTCTGAGAATTAAATAAAGATCACAATTTAAAATTTTCCCGAAATTCGATACCCAACATTCTTCAATTCATGGAGAAATTTTTGAGTCGAAAGCCCAACAGTTGCAAGAGGAACCCGGATAAATGCCTGTACTGATTTTTCAAAAAAAATTGTAAATTCGTAAATTTTAAACGGCTCGACCAATTTTCTTTCATTAATTCAATATGGGCACATCTTTCGATAGCGCCCATTTTATGGAAAAAAAAATTTGACTCCAAATCCCGAAAATTCTAGAAGCTACGAGCCAAAAAAATGCCTTTATTGATTTTTCAAAAAAATTCGAAAATTCATCAAATCTAAACTGCCCAACCGGTTGCATCCAAAATCAATACCGGATAGTGTCTACGAGTGGTCTATTGGTGGAAAAAGTTTTAATACGATTGGCCAAGAAATTACGTAAACATAAACGATATTATTGAGAAAAAAAAAAATTGAAACCTTAAAATGCAATTTAGAGGTTCAGTATAGACGTGGTAGTACCCGGTTGCATCCAAAAGCGACGTATGATCGATCCAGCCATTCGAAGGTTGCCGACTGTTTAGACTATTTTCAGTGTTATGGCATAAGAATCTCGGAATGTTTTTGTTTTCATCATCACGAAGCTTTCTCTATGAGGAAGCAAGGTAAATAAGAACACGAAAATTCGTAAAAGTAATCAAAGCAACGGTGCAACAGTGTGCGATTGAATGAGTCTGTACGGTTTGAACGTCCCGTGTGTGTATATAGGATGAGGGTTAATGTAATCCGGACTACTAGGGATAGGTCTCTTCCCGTTTCGTCTGCCGGTTATGGCTTTGCATCTCTCTTGGAGATAATCGTCTCGTGGACACAAAGTCCAACATTAGGGACTGATTTTTTTTTTTTTGCATCGGTTCTCTAACCATGTTACTTGACCCTCCTAAAGTTTCAGGCGAGGTCATCGACCTAATAAGTCTGCAAAAGATCTTTAAAAATTGTTCATTTAACACTCCTGTCAATGGGAATAGAGATTAGTCACAACATCAAAATGTACAATTCACCGAAATTAACCCAACTTGATAGCAATTAAAAAGTTACCTTGTATTCACAAATAAATTATAAATTATGATTGCGTGGAAAAAAACAAAAGGTCATCGTGTTCGATAAAATAATATTGCTATCGATAAGAAAATATTCGGGGTGTTGTCCCGCCACACATAATATTATAATATAGTGCTTTAGTCCCATCGGTCCTCTGTTTTGCGCACGGACCGTCCCCCACGGCGCGTACCACCGCATCTATCCCCTCCACGACAGGGCGAGACTTATTACCTTAAACTGGGCCCCGGAACGCCTCGTGTGCTCTCCGGGACCGCTTGATCGTTTTTTCAAAAATTCTTCGTTTCTTTTTTTTTCACCAGCTTGGCCACTGCCATGCTTTCCCGTTCTCTCTCTCTCTATCTCTCTCTTTCTCCCTCTCTTTCTCTCTTTCTCCATACTATTCGTGGCGGGCTTTCTCGGCATTACATCCCTTTTGCCTTCGCAGTTTCCGTTACGTTCTTCCTTCTCTTTACGGGGGCATACTCTGCCTCTCTTGCTCTCCGCTGTCTCTCTCTCTCTCTCTCTCTCTCTCTCTTGGAGGCGTCTCTCGCTCTTGGGATAAAGCCCTTCGCGACTACGCCATGGTACAGGGATGCTTCTGGAGCGACCAAATTGCTCGATATACCGAGAAAACAGTCGACCAATTATTTCAAAGTTGTTTTATACCGTCATTATACACCAGCTTTGTGAAAAAAAATCGTGCACATTAAAAATTTTCACATTCCTTCCTCTTTTTTTTTTTCCAATCTACTTCCAAGCCCTCGTTTATGAGCTTCGTTGTAATTTTTTGACGCTTAAAAAGCTACCTTTATGAGCAGGCTGGTTATTCCATTTGTGGCTTCCTCATAAAGGAAGCCTTGTAAGTGTGAAAAAATGATAACGAAGCTCATAAATGAGGTCTCCGAAGAGAATGGAAAGAAGTGAGGAGGCAACTTCGTAAATTTTTAATTTGCACGGGGGGTTTTTTTTTTTTTATTTGGTTAATACGTTTGTTGGTTTCTCGTAAAATATCATGAACCATGAATCAGTGAAATTTTCAATATGTTAATATAAATGAAATTATTCAAAGCACAAGTCTCAATTGTTTCAAACAACAATAATGTCAACCAAGCTTCAACGATATTCCATATTATATACCACGTATAAAATTTTACTCCCTTATTGTAACATTTACGAAAGTTGAGGGGGATTGCGGTAATTTATTGAAAATTAAGAAATTTTATCAAACCTAACCGCGCTTATCAATTTACACCAAAATTAATGGACACCGACTATTAAAAATCTTACAAAGTAACAAAGTACATGTATAAAATCTTACAATCTTACAAGTAACAAAGTGCATGTATAAAATTTCAGCGCGATATATAAATATTTAAGAAGGTTTAGTCATCTAATGCATAATGATAAGAATTGGTTCAAATTTATTGAGTATACTCGCGAATAGGTATAACGACTCTGTGCAAAATTTCAAGTCATTCCTCTGCATAGTTTCCCTGTAATTAATTGTTGAAGTTGTACTCTATACATGGGCGACTATTAGCTAAATCGTGCGTATCTCATGAAATACTTCATAACAAAGTTAAAAATTATAAGAATTTAATGAAAATGGATCCGGATAATCATCACATTTTTGGGAAGAAGTTCGCAAAGAGCGAAATGCTTTATGTACATAGTTATTAAGAAATTCTAAAAATAAAACAGCTCTCTTTGTATTACAATGTTCGCTCGGGGACTTGTGACGCGGACATCTCTTTCGCACACTGCCCGCCCGGCAACCCGCGCACAAGCGGCCGTTCCCCGATTTTCCCTTCCCGCACGGAGGTGACCAACCTCCTTAAGGCGAAGTTCGAGAAATAGCGGTAATTTTTTAAAAAATTTCAAAAGTTTCTACAATCTAAAACGTTTCTTGCCAAATTAAAAACCAATCGTGATCAGGGTTGCCAGATATTTCAATCCTGGAGTCGCCACAAGAGGTCACCTAAGTCGCCAAAAGTCGCCGACTTCAGAGTTCTCTGAAGTCGCCAAAAATCGCCAACAGATGTCCCTTTAATCTAGGATTTTTCCGGCCGTGAGAAGCAGCATTTTCTAATACAAGCATGTTTACACCTTACATTTGATTATTTGCAATTATTTGATACGCGTACCAAGTATCAGTGCAAGTGAAAGGTCCGCTCGGATGTCTCTCTTGCACTCATGCTTGGTACGCGTATCAAATGTACGGTTTGTAAACATGCTCTAGAATGCTGCCCCTTTTCACTGCTTTCCCGGGCATATCAAATCATTATCTCGAGAACCAACAATAGTGGGGCGACGAAATTTTGGTAAAATTTCATGTATATATTGCACTTTGAAATGCCCATACTGAATAATTTTTTCGAGACCAAAAAAAAAACGGGGTAGTGGCTGAGTTGACGTGGCTGCGTTGACGTGTCGTATTCCACGTTAACTCATCAGCCACCCCGTTTTTTTTTGTCTCGAAAAAATTATTCAGTGTAGGCATTTCAAAGTACAATATATCCATGAAATTTTACCAAAATTTCGTCCCCCCACTATTGTTGGTTCTCGAGATAATGATTAATAAATTCTCAATTTTGTGAAAATCATAACTTCGTAACGGCTGACCGGATTTTAACGACTAAAAAACGAATCTTTTTAATTTTTTTTGCCCTTTTTGAAAAAAAAATATGCCGTCATTGGAGAAAAGTTCATTAGACAGTTTTCGGGGAAATTTTTCGATTTTTTTTTTTTTACACGAAAGGGCCAATCGGAATTCTACTCAGTATTTTTTTTTTCTGATAGAGGGAGGCGATACACAACTCCGCAAAATTTTTTCAAAATGGAACAAGGCATCAGTGACGAGGAAAAAATTGTTTTTTGTTAATTCACCCCGAAAACTGTCTAATGAGCTTTTATCCGATGATGACATATTTTTTTTTCGAAAAAGGCAAAAAAAAATAAAAAAGATTCTTTTTTTAATCGTTTAAATCCGATCAGTAGTTACGAAGTTATGATTTTTACAAAATTGAGACTTCATTAATCATTATCTCGAGAACCAACAATAGTGGGGGGATGAAATTTTGGTAAAATGTCATGGATATATTGTCCTTTGAAATGCCCATACTGAATAATTTTTTCGAGACCAAAAAAAAAACGGGGTAGTGGCTGAGTTGACGTGGCTGCGTTGACGTGTCGTATTCCACGTTAACTCATCAGCCACCCCGTTTTTTTTGTCTCGAAAAAATTATTCAGTGTAGGCATTTCAAAGTACAATATATCCATGAAATTTTACCAAAATTTCGTCCCCCCACTATTGTTGGTTCTCGAGATAATGATTAATAAATTCTCAATTTTGTGAAAATCATAACTTCGTAACGGCTGACCGGATTTTAACGACTAAAAAACGAATCTTTTTGATTTTTTTTGCCCTTTTTGAAAAAAAAATATGCCGTCATTGGAGAAAAGTTCATTAGACAGTTTTCGGGGAAATTTTTCGATTTTTTTTTTTTACACGAAAGGGCCAATCGGAATTCTACTCAGTATTTTTTTTTCTGATAGAGGGAAGCGATACACAACTCCGCAAAATTTTTTCAAAATGGAACAAGGCATCAGTGACGAGGAAAAAATTGTTTTTTGTTAATTTACCCCGAAAACTGTCTAATGAGCTTTTATCCGATGATGACATATTTTTTTTCGAAAAAGGCAAAAAAAAATAAAAAAGATTCTTTTTTTAATCGTTTAAATCCGATCAGTAGTTACGAAGTTATGATTTTTACAAAATTGAGACTTCATTAATCATTATCTCGAGAACCAACAATAGTGGGGGGATGAAATTTTGGTAAAATGTCATGGATATATTGTCCTTTGAAATGCCCATACTGAATCATTTTTTCGAGACAATAAAAAAACGGGGTGGCTGAGTTGACGTGGAATGTCCCATATGTAAATCCATAGTCGCCAAAAATTCGCCACGGTGAATTGAAAAGTCGCCAAAATGTCGCCAGATCGCCAATTGCAATTTTTCGGCGCCAAATGGTTGTCCGAAGTCGCCAATTTGGCGCAAAATCGCCAAATCTGGCAACCCTGATCGTGATAGTGACTGAATTTATTTTTGTAAAAAAATACCTAAAAATTGGCGAATCTTGGTGCTATTGGAGATTTTTTTACATTAGAAATTTTTTAAAAATGTCAGTCCCCTTCAGCTATTTTCATCATAAATCTCACTGCCACGCATTCCTGTGCCATAACCTACCTATGCACAAACTTTTAGCCCGATTGCTAAAAATTTGCGAAAGTCAGAGATGTTGAAGATTTTCTTGAAAAAAAAAAATCAACATTTTTTGAAATCTCAATCCCTCAAGCGATTCTTTCCAAATTCAGTACCAACCTTGCTTGCGCTTAATGCATTTGTATCTTTAAAAAAGCAGCTCGACATAGCTGCGGCATTACGAAAGATGGAGTGCCCGCAGACATTGTTCGAAAAATTAAAAAAATTCCAGTAAACAAAGGTAGGGCACATGGTCTACCTATCTACCAAATTTCAGCTGGATCGCTCGAGCGGTCTTCTAGGTAGATTGATTCTAATTTTTCGAGGCCAGAACAAATGCACACGTTCGGGCATTTTTTGCAAATGTTTTTTTTTTCTAAAAAGTTTCCTCTATGAGGAAACAAAAGTAGATCGAGCGATCCCGAGTCTTTGAAGATTGGGTTAAATGATTGCAGTGGAACTAATCAATCGCAATATATCCAAGCTAACGACACAGCTGTTGGTCAGCTTTTAGGGAAAATATTGGTTTTCATTGGTTGTGAAATCGTTTGAAACAGTTTTCCAGATCACTTCCGGTTCTTTGAGCATAGAGTATATATGTAGTGGCGCCACGTATGAACCATCCAAGCTGGCCGATCGTCGCGCCTCAGTTCCCCACATGTATTAGCAAATATGTTGTATTATTCGTGTGTGTGTGTGTATGTGTGTGTGTGTGTCTGTGCGTGACATTTGTTGCGAGAGGGGCAGAAACGCGTTCGACGAACGGGAACATATAGCGACATTGCCAACACTCTCGCAGTCTCGTGACTAGATATAACGATGGCCGACCCGGCACATGTCGTCAAAGACTCACACGTTGCGTATCGTACGGTTTTTATCGAAATATATATATATATATATATATATATATATATATATATATATATATATATATATATATATATATAATATATTATATATATATAATATATTATATATATATATATATATATATACAGTCCGACCTCCCAATAAGAAACCAAAAGCCCCCAAGGGGAAGAGTTTTTCCTAGAATTCGGATACCCCCACCAGACGCGCGCTCCGCACTCACTACCTCTGTCTGTCTCTCTCACTCTTTTCCCCATGCGATCCTCTCGATAAGAAACTCTCGAAAGAGTTCAAGTTTGTTTACATCGCCCATGCAAAATCGCACACACACACACACACTCACGCACGCACGCACACATTAAATTACACTACAATGTTAGCTCTATTTTGCCCGAATAATCTCTCCCAGGCTGGTTTCTTCACCAGAGGTTCGCGCACAAAATTCTCGAGCTCGGAGCTCGAGTCGTAGTGGGGGAAGTGCTTGAGCGCGAAACTGGGGAAGGTTTCTTATTGCCGGGTTTCTTATTCGGAGGTCGGACTGTACCTACATAGTGCATTTACGTACCATATAAGAAATTACCGATTTTCCCGATGTCGATCCTCTTAGGCCGGACTATACGTAAAAGAGCCATTGAATGTTGCTCTTAACGCTTTTCTTGCCTTTCCCTTCCTATCCCTATAACAAACTTATACTCGACTCGTACACTCGCAAGGGTGCCAACACCAGATGTTAGTTTTGCACAAAAGGCATACTACCATCGGTCACGCACCCGGCCGCTTTCCTATGACTGTCAAGAAAAACTCCGTGGGACTTGTCGAATTTATGAGATTTCCCCTATTTACCAACCCTGATAATCTTCGGGCGACTCGATTGAGCATTGAACTTGAAAATTTATAACTTTTTCGGCTCGATGTTGTACGCTTTTTTTTTCCCCCCAAAAAATTTATTTCTGCATTCAACGAGATGAACATTCTCGCTAACGTCGAAGGTTCAATTTTCCATTTCTTACATAATAATGACACGATGGTGTTCCAGGATTCTTCAGCCACTCCATTTTTTGAGCTAGCCCAACAATTTTTTAAATAAACGAGGTTGAGGTGCCATTTGGTTGCGACAATCGAAGAGCAAGCTTCGTGATACTCAGATCTTTCGGTTTACGTAAAAAAAAAAAAAGCCAGACTATGCTCTTTTGGGAAAACAACGCTTTTAGAATTTTTTTGTATTTTCACAAACACATTAAAAAGAATGAAATTTTCCAAAAATATTGGATGAAAGTTGCCAGTTATGGAATCATCTACGAATTTTTTTTTCGAGCGCAAAAAGTTGGATATTTTTATTGTTTAAGGTAGTACTCGCCCGACCGGCGGGGGGGAATGAGCGGAAACGTAGACGCGGCGGAGCGCGGCGAGCGAGGAGCACGCATGAAACAAGCGAGAGTCGGACCGCTCATAATCTGACGCACGCAAAAAATTTCCTTAAAATCGATAATTTTATGTCAAAAGGTTCCGCAACCCCCATTTTTTATGGAATGTATGTAATCGTGATAGTTTTCTGAACATTTAACAGTTTTAATATTGATCGTATCTAATCATGAAAGATACGAATTTCTGTTTCAAAGTTGCGTCAGCCCAGAATTCGGATATGGTGTGGGATAAATATGTGGATTTTACGAATTAATTACTCGCGTAAAGAGTCGGTGACCCAATTTGAAATTTTACAGGCATTATCTTATACACTTTTGCTACACCATATAAAAAATTCAGATTTTTATCTAATCGTTAAGCTTGTGCGAGTACTACCTTAAGAATTAAAATTCGCTATGCGCTTCTCGAGATATCGTCGATTGAGTTTATCATATTTCATAAAGTGTAAAAAAAAAAAATGAATTCAATATACAGTGGAGCATTTTTTAAATGAAAGGTTTCGGCGAAAAATATCATTCAAAAATCTCCATTCCGGATTCTTTTTTTCAAAAAAGTCTTAAAAACCAAGGACTTTTATGCATAACGAATAAAAATTCGTTTTAGTGCTTCTGGGATGTCATCGATTTGATAATGAAGAAGTTAAAACCTGAAAATTGCTACCTCGAAATTTCAAACAATGCCCAATACCTCCTCTACGAGAAACTATACATTCTTTCGTTTTGGCTTACTCATAGAGGGAGCTTTGGGAGCATTGTGTAAAATTTTGACGAAACGATTTGCAAGTTTCGCCTTGTACCGTCTTTTTTTAAAAAATATAATTAATTAATTCTAAAATATGCCACATTTGTTTGCTAAAAACCCCCCTCTTCTCGCAATATCGTATACCCTCGTGATCTGCACCGGTTGAAATGGTTCGGTTGGTTATAAACATGCTCAAGAATCATATTTTGTTGAATTCGGGGCGCTTTCAAAAAACCAGTTCAAAAAGGCGCAGCTGAACTAACCATTAACCGAGAGTCAGGTGGCTCAGTCTACGATAGTTTAAAAATGATGCGAGCCTTTAAAAAAAAACACAATTACCGGTTTTTCTAAAAATCAAAAAATCCTTGAATTTAAAACGCCTCAATCGATTCCCTCCAAACTTGACACCAAGCATCCATTGTCTTACCCCCTAAATCGATTCGAAATATTAAAAAATGATTTTTAAGACTGATATCCGCCCTTAATTTTAATATTAACAGGTGCCTCAAAGGCCCTTAAACCGCTTGACTGGTGGAAATTTCGGGTAGACAAAACTTTACTTACTATCAACTTGAAATTTGGTATCCGGGGGTTTTCTGGGTCGCTGAGTACAAATCCGCACTCAAAATTCAGAAATTCAAGATGGCAGATCCAATATGGCGGATCGAAAATGCAAAAAGACATTTGACGAGAGCAAAAGTTGGTACTCGGGGGTTTTCGGGGTCGCTGATTACGAGCACTAATTATCGTTCGCATCAAACGACTTTTCGGATTTTCAATCCGCCATATTGGATTTACCATCTTCAATTTCTAAATTTAGAGGGCACATTCGTAATCAGCGACCCCGAAAACCCCTGAGCACCAACGTTCACTCTCGTCAAATGTCTTTTTGCATTTTTGGTCCGCCATATTGGATCCGCCATCTTGAATTTCTAAATTTGGAGTGCAGATTCGTGATCAGCGACCCCGAAAACCCTCGAGTACTAACTTTTGCTCTCGTCAAATGTCTTTTTGCATTTTCGATCCGCCATATTGGATCCGCCATCTTGAATTTCTGAATTTTGAGTGCGGATTCGTACTCAGCGACCCAGAAAACCCCCGGATACCAAATTTCAAGTTGATAGTAAGTAAAGTTTTGTCTACCCGAAATTTCCACCAGTCAAGCGGTTTAAGGGCCTTTGAGGCACCTGTTAATATTAAAATTAAGGGCGGATATCAGTCTTAAAAATCATTTTTTAATATTTCGAATCGATTTAGGGGGTAAGACAAAAAAAAATTTTTTTTACCGATATTAAGGGCCACCCTAATATGTATATATATGTGTGTATATATTATATATCAGTTTAAAAGAAATCAAAGTTTTATAAATTTAGCCAAAAATGTCAAACACATTTTTTTCTCCCAAACGACTGCATGAAATAAAAAATTAATAGCGAAGCCGTTTGTGTCTATCGGTTACACAGACGATCCCGCGCAGTTTATTTTTCATTATATCAAAGAATCCTTGAGAAAAATGTGCGCTAGAAACTTTTTAAAATAATGTTGATCCTTAGCCTTGCCATAAGTCAATTGTTTCAACAAACTTTGTTCATCATCGTAAAGAAAAATCTTGAAACAGTAAGGGCCTGAAGTGTAACTATTATCGCTTTTATGAAACGTTGGGTTTTCGTAACATTTAGGTTATTTTTTCGCATAATTTCTTCACGCCCTTACGTCGTTTGTTCCTCATTTCCATTTCATTCCTAGAGTCCATCCTAGAGTGTTGCCCGCAACCACTTCACCCAACTTCCTATACTGTATCACATTAACACGAGGGCACAGGGAAAGTGTTGGAAACCTCGCTGATACAAGCGGTGCTTTTAACAATTCCTAAGTGTTCCTTGTACGAGTAAACTTGAGTAGGCCATTCAGCGCACGGATAAGCGGTCACCGCTCTCAGTAATAGACACGACCGATACTGCTTAAAATTGGGAGACGGTGAGACTGACGAGCCGCCAAGGGTCTAACTCGATATTTCTTTGGCGAAACGCAATCTTTTCAAATTCGTTGAGTACAGCATAGTGGCTCCATGGTTTCGTTAATGGGAAAATGCGAAGCTTGATATGCTTGAATTAAAAAAGAAAAAAAAAAGATAAGAACTTTCGGTATTACCCGATAATGGGGCCACCGTTGGGGTTGTGACACACGAGGCTGTGTGTAGAGTAGAAGAAGATATTGGTGGCTATCAGTCCATCTGTACTATATCGTCATTATTGAGGAACAACTTACGTCACGGATTTTACTGGATGTCCAATTTTTTTTTTTTCGTAATCCTGTCTTTCCATTAGGATTTTTCGTAAATGTTACAAGCTTCGATCCTTTTCCACCATCCCAGTCGTAAGAATCGTGGCCAATCAACATTTAAAAACAGCTTATCCATTACAAAGTCATAGCACCATTCCCACTCTCGGTGTACAGCTAGCGGACGCGTTACCCCCTTCCTAGTCACACTTAGTCCTGTTTTGGAACGGTTTCGGGCGATTTTCATATGGAACAAAGTTTGTCGATTAATTAGCCATTAGTTTAGCTTTCATGTCGGGTATAAACAAACATTTGTTTCCCCCACAATATTTCTCTTGCGATAGGCATTGTTACGAAAAAATTTTCATATTAAGAATTTCGACGTGAATATAATTGACGTCGGCAATTCATTTTGAAGTAATTGGTTTGTAGGGTGATCGTGATTATCCTTGGGAGCAATGACGCCCACTGCGACTGTTTTTTCGATTGTTAAAAACCTGCATATAATGCGTTGTATGTAATAAATAAAGTATCCTTTTTAATAGTAATTTAAAAACTAATTGAGCATTTGAAAATAAAATTCGTTACAAGAGCAATGCGATTATTTTCGGATGCTAATCTCATTCGATTGTCGTGACGTCATATTAGAAACATTCGGTCAATAAGATTAGGTATCTCGCTTAGGGTTATACGTAATGTGCGATTACTTCTCCAAACGTTCCGTCACCCTTAATTTCTTTTTAACAGACAACCGTAATGTCATACGAATAAGCGATACTTCTATTTTTTTTTTCAATCGTGTTTCCAAGTGTATAAATTATTCATCAAAAGTCGAAATTCGTTAAATTCGTTAAAAAAATTATTCACCAAAAGTCGAGAGCCGTTAAACAAACATGATATTTTTCTCGTACGTCCATAAATCGAAAATTCAAAACAATGGCAAAATGAATAAACATGAATTCGTCATCAAAATTGTAAATCTTAATATTCATATCATACGTTCACTCTTATCAAAATGTATAAAATAAATACAATTCGATACGAACAAATTGCGTATAGTTGCTGATTTGATCTGGTTTCGACGATGAGATATCAGCAAGCCGAAAGTGAAAGTTTCGATGGAGATGTTGAGGTTATTTTGCTTTCGCAATCGTTCTCTTGATATCTCTTCGTCTAATATCCTATGACCGAACTTTTTTTTTTTATTAATTCGTTAGAATCCCCAAATTCTTATGCACAAATAACAACATTGTCACCCTCACTATCTGATCGCTTAGTGCGTACTCTTTCTAAGAAATTTTTATAATTTTTATTTGTAGAGATACATAAAATTTGCAAATTAGATACAGTAAACCGAATATTCATATAAATTTAAATGGATAGTTAATATTAACAATGTTAGAATCTATATTTGTATGCAGAAATTAACGTATTTATAGTAATGCACAAACTTGGCGTAGAAAATTTAAATTTATGTACATTGTATTACAATGATACAATGCTCAATTCCATAGGTACGGATATTGAAACGAACAATATTGGCATTGAACGTTCTACCGTTTGTACATTAAAATAGGGCCCGTATATGGGGAAATTTGATTAATATACCGATTAACAATTTCTACACAAACCAATATATATATATATGAATGTACGTACTTGCTTTTGAAAATATCACGTAAATGTTGCAAATTCCCTTAGTTTCTATTATGAAATTGAAAACATCGAATTTAAATTTTCAAACTCGACATGGATAATCGAAGTTTCAGTACACGTTATTGAATAAGAATAACTTGAATGCAAAATTTCATATAGGCGGATATTGAACTTGACATAATTGACGTAGAAAATTTCATGATTTGTACATAAAAGTTGGGCCCATACTGTGAGAAATGATATTGACTTTTATAGGTCAAAGTATATAAAATTCGCAAGGTATATCAGATTAAACGGAAATTGATATACATTGAATTGTGAGTTCAAGAATCTTGTTCGAAAGTGAATTAATTTATAGTAAAATTTACAAAAACTAGAAAATTATTAAACCGTTCTAACACGGTCCAAGCGGTAGCGGTAGTTTCAAAGGTGAAAACGTAAAAAAAATCCCATGGTTCGTCAAGCGGTCGATAGATGGCGAGCGGACGAAGTCGTTCTCACAAGCGAGAACGCAGGCCCGCGGTAGTTATACAGAGGACTCAAGCCTTTTTCCGAAACTTGCTCGTTTCTTATTTTAAAAAAACGTAACGCCGCAACCAATTTTCTTCATCACTAGAAACAATTTACTGTATCCTTGCGGTCATTTTTACGTCAAGCTACAAACTGCAGGTGCATGTAAAAATTCAGATACGTTTCTATGAAGCTCCCTTGCCATTACAAGGGGAATTTTTCTATGCATATCGTACAATTTTCATATTCATGTGTACGTTAAAGTTCCTAATAAATCTTTTTTTTTTAAATAGATCGATCAATAAATTTCGTGGAATATGTATTTATCAATATTTGAAACTGTATTAGAGATAATAAACGAAATGATCAATATTGATATACTATGAATATTAAATTTACTTTTCTACATAGTGATGTTAAAGTAGCTACTACTTCATATTAATTTTAATTTTCCGATCATTGAATCTCACAGAATATCTGTGCATGAAATTTCAAATAGTAATATGCAAGAATGCTTCATCCACACTTATGTTAATTTGCAAACACCCATAATTTAGAAAAGTTTTTTTTCTTAAGCCGCAAAAAGTCCTAGGCTTTGAGAGTAACAAAATTGAGTACTGAGTGTGAGGGTCAAATAAATTACAAATATGTCACTTCATCTGATCCACCTAGAAACGAGACGTTTTGTAAATCACACTGCCCGAAACGCCTTCCCAGAATAGGACTAATAGGAGCAGGGTGGGGATTTACGCGTTGCTGTAGTAGCGCGTGAATGTAAAGTAAAGGTATTCTTGTGACTTATAATGGGTTAAATATGCAAAAAGAGTATTTTTATTCACTGTCAATCCTTATGTTGGGATTACCGAAGCTTGAATTGTAAAAGGGTCGAATGTACTAATAGACTCATTAAGGGATACAAAATTTGGTATCACATAATTGCCTGAAACTGTGATGTACGTCGTTGTTTCATAGATAGTGTCTCGAAAAAAAGACAATCTTTTTCCCCCTAAAACTATTGTTTTTGACCTCAAAATTTGGCACGAGAAACGAGAAATCTGGCAAAAAATCCCAAGAGGTTGCCCAAACGAATTTTCGATTTCCCATTTGAATAACACGCTAATAGATTCGCCTCTCACTAAATGTGCACGATCAGCGCTTTAGTTCAATATTTACAGTGCAACTTAACGATAAAAGGAGTTTTTTTTAAGGTAAAAAGATTTTTAACCTTTGAAAAATGTTGCCATGAAGGATTTGAACAAAATCGACAGTGTTTTTTTTTGGTTTGTACAATAATATTTAAAAAAATAATAATGTACCGAATTCACCATGGTCAGGAAATAAGCCTACCTCCCATGTATATATTCTATTTATATATTCTTCTAGTTTCTTCCAGAAACGTATTACGGCCAATTGCAGTTGCATAAAAATAATACATTTTTATGTAACTTTTATAAAAACAGCACACGACGACACCAATTCAAATTGCAATATTCTTGACACCCAATAGATACTTCTCTGATTGAAAAAATGGACTTTGGACATGACAAATTAATTTTTTTTATTCGCTCATCGTTTCGTAACAAATACAAAATTGTAATATTAATTAATAAGTATGACTAACGTAATTGTGGGACAAATTGCGATATAGTGTCTGTTGGATTAGAATTAAGCATTTCACAAAGTAATGGTGTTAATGAAAATACATAATTATTTTTGTCATAACACTAATGTATTGCACTGGTACACGCTAAATATTTACGCCTAAGTAACCAAACTAAATATATATTTTTTTATTTGGGGGTCATAACCGCGCCCGCCATTTTACCACGTGTGGGATACAGTGGGAAGTTTCTAGATCTTCATAAGAGTTGATTTTTCATCAATTGAATCGATTTTTCGTTGATTCTTGTCTTTTTTTGCAACTTTGAAAGAATTAGGATCATAGTACATTAAAAAAAAAATAAACCAATTATCTTAATCACTTCTCTTAAATGTGGGTAAAATTTTAATTACTTATTTTCCCATGTTGATTAGAAACTCAATGAATTATTATTGTGATACTCATTTGTTGCCGAGAATTGCAACAACAAAAAAGCCTGAATTGGGCTAATCGATTGCAGTACACCGGGATTCTATAATTCCTTAACGACATTTGTCGATATCGTTCAGCAAACGACGGCCTATGGGAGTTGCGCCATTCCCCTGGATCGTCTTTGGAATTGGCAACGAGTTACAGAATCCCGGTACAGAAATTCTCCTGCAGACTGTAATGTCTTTCATTACTTCCAAAAACCAATATGCCTCGAGCTTACATCCACGACGTTGCCGACTCAACTCGACCATTAGAACACGTTAAATCGATTATTTCATTTATTCGTGAAATTTTAACCATTTTTTTCACGTTTTTTTTTTTTTTTCATAATAACATTGCCAACCTTGCGAAGCTTCACGGATGGCACTACTGTCATACTGTGCGGACATATTTTCGTATTTCTGGTTCAATAATTTCTTCAACGATACTCATGGAATATTTTTACAGCTTGTAGTGTCGTTTTTGGCTCTTTTTCCCCACAAATGTTGCACGATCAAATGAAGAGATAGACCTAGAGAGAGAGAGAGAGAGAGAGAGAGAGAGAGAGAGAGAGAGAGAGAGAGAGAGAGAGAAAGAAAATAGCATAACTGACTTGAAAAAATGTTTTGTTGTTTACAGATACTGAAACACAGTCAAAATGCCACGAGTAAGGAGACAAGTTATATTGGACGATCCTTCCAGGCCAGTCACTCCGGACATGGCACAAACAAAATTAGGTAAATTCATTGATCACAGAGATAAGAGAAAGAGAGAGAAGGAGAGATTTCAATGTGGAAAATGACGAAAAATTCATGGGTTGCATTGGGCTTCAGTGAAAGCAGAATTTATCGAGGATGGATCGTTGGACGAGCTTCAAGCGCAAAAAATTGCCGAGGAGACGCCGAGTCCGCACTTGCAGGATCATCAGTACGGACAGACTCCTCGTTATCAATTAACCAGAAGACCTTCGCAGCCTCTACCCCGAGCAGAGGTAAGGACATTATGAAAAAAAAAAAATCTTTGCCCTCTATCGTACGAAAATTTTCCCTCAATTTTCTCGAATTCATTGACGATTGCCATTTTTTTTTTCTTCTCCAATTCAGCAGGTATCCGTTCAGGCGGTCAAGAGACGATTGAACCTCGAAGTTACGACAACGGAAACGAGTCAAACGCCGTTCAAAGCACCGCGTGGAAAACGCCGAAGATCGGGCTCGAGCTCGCTGTCCGGACACACGCCGACCAAGAGCAAAACCGTGGAGAGAACGCGATACGATACGTCGCTGAGTTTGCTGACGAAGAAATTTATAAATCTCGTTGAGAGCAGCGACGATGGCGTTGTTGACTTGAACGTTGCCTCGGAAAAGCTCGAGGTCCAAAAACGTCGGATATACGACATCACAAATGTACTCGAGGGTATTGGAATATTGGAGAAAAAGAGCAAGAACAATATACAGTGGAAGTGAGTGACGAATTTTCCAGAGTCTCGTTAAAAGCTGTTAGTTCGGGAAACGTTGGTGCGATCATTTGAATTTTCCGATTTTTTTTTCGAATTTATATTTATTGCGAAATCGATGATTCGAGAAAATCAAAGCTACCAATTTTTTTTTTTAAATAGAAATCGCCTCCCTTCTGATTCCCTCGTACGGGAAGCTTTTTTTTTTCATGGAGAAAAGAAAAATTCGAGATTTTCATTCCAGTATGTTCAAAATGTCCCAAAACATTGAGAAATTATTTTTAAATAAAAATTCCAGACGTGCGCGCGCGCGCGCCTGGTGTATGTGTGTGTGTGTATTAGGCCGGTTTTTTTTTTAACTTTT
The DNA here is from genome assembly GCA_963564615.1 of Rhorus exstirpatorius. Taxonomy (NCBI): domain Eukaryota; kingdom Metazoa; phylum Arthropoda; class Insecta; order Hymenoptera; family Ichneumonidae; genus Rhorus; species Rhorus exstirpatorius. The sequence goes on from OY751315.1 coordinate 16,603,602, forward strand.
TTTTTCTTCTTACGCACCTTTCCAAAAGTTAGTTTTTAGCCTCAAACGAGGCCTCATGAAACCGGAACTCGGTAGAAAAATTCTAAAAGATGACTTATCCGGTTTGAATTTTTCAAACACTCTAATCGAAATATCTCGAAAACTATACGAGTTAGGAAGCTGTTTTTGGTTTCATTTTGTAGATAATCAAATTTTCTTTTAAAAAATATCGTGACTACCATACATCCAAATGTTCATCTTGTACTCGAACCGAACGTTTAAAGTTAAGTTCATTGAATAAATGAATGAAGATACTTATTGCCTTGTAAATTTTGATTTCAACCGTGTTCTAAACTGATAAAAATTGTGTACATTTGGATGTATAGTAGTCATGATCTTTTTTTTTTTAAGCAAATTTGATTATCTACAAAATGAAATAAAAAAAAACAGCTTCCTAACTTATATAGTTTTCGAGATATTTCGGTTAGAGAGTTTGTAACATTCAAACCAGATGAGTCACCTTTTAGAATTTTACTACCGAGTTCCGGTTTCACGAGGCTTCGTTTGAGGCTAAAAACTAACTTTTGCGAAGGGTACGTAAGAAGAAAAAAAAATAAAAGTTAAAAAAAAACCAGCCTGAAAAAATTCAAATCCGTCCATCTGGATAATTCTTGAGCAATCAGGCTGAAACTTGGTACACGGGTAGACCATGTACCCGTTTTTGTTCGCTGCAATTTTTATTCAAATTGCTTCGGATTTTTTTATTTCGCGGGATTTTGAATATTCCGAAAAATGTCTGTGGGCGCTCTAACTTTCCTAATTTTGCAGTTATCGAGCTAATTTTTTTTTACACAAATATACTTAGTCACAGGCATGGTTGGCATTGAATTTGGCAGGAATCGCTCGAGGGGTTTGGATTTCAAAAAAAATGTTGAATCTTTCAAAATAATGTCTAATAGCTCGGATTTCCGCAAATTTTTGGCTATCAGGCCAAAAGTTTGTGCATAGATAGATAATGGGACAAGGATGCGTGGCACTAAGATTCACGAAAATTGCTAGAAAATATTTTGATTTTTAATTTTTTTTTTTTTTTAAATCTCCAATACTTCTAATTTTCGCAAATTTTTTTGCTAATGAGCCAAACGTTTTTTAATTACAAATTGACTTTTAGTTACAATCACGGTTGGTATTGAATTTCACAAAAATCGCTTAAGGATTTCAAAAAATGTTGAATTTTTGAAAATAATCTCTGGATAGCTCTAATTTCAGCAAATTTTTCGCTATCAAGCCAAAAGTTCGTGCATTGATAGGTCATGGGACAAGGATGCATGGCACTGAGATTGACGAAAATCGCCAGGAAATATTTTTAATTTTGAATTTTGTAAAAAATCTCCAAGAGCTCTAATTTCCGTAAATTTTTTTCTAATGAGCCAAAGGGTTTTTTTTTTTTTTTTAATACAAATAAGCTTTTAGTTACAGTCACGGTTGGTATTGAATTTAACAAAATTTAGCTAAGGAATTTCGAAAAATGTTGAATTTTTCAAAATAATCTCTGATAGCTCTAATTTCCGCAAATTTTTCGGTTATCGAGCCAAAAGTTTGTACACTGATAGGTAATGAGACAAGGATTCGTGGCACTGAGATTGGCAAAAATCGCTCGAAAAATTTTTTAATTTCAAATTTTTTACAAAATCTCCACGTGCTCTGATTTCCGTAAATTTTTTTGCTAATGAGCCAAAAGTTTTTTTCAATACAAAAGGACTTTAAGTCACAATCACGGTTGGTATTGAATTTGGCGAAAATCGACTGAGTGATTCAAATTGTAGAAAATTTTGATAATTTTCAAAAAATCACCGTTATTGTTTCAAATGTCACTGAAAGGTTTGTGCTCGTTATTGTATGGTTAATGAAATCGAATTTAGAAAAAAAAGCGTGCAAATTAGAAATTTTCACATTGCTACCTCATTACTTTATCTTCCTCGCAAAGCTTCCTCTACGAGGAAGCCAAATTTGGCGAACCCACTTAGTGTGATCTTCGTGAGCGAGATAAAATAATAATGAAGCAATATGCGAATTTCAAATTTGCATGATTTTTGGGATTTCGTATGGAGATTGACATTTAATACGGAAATTTGTTTTTCAAATCGTATCGCTCTCTTCGCCTTTCACGTATCCCATTCCCTTGCATCTTTCGATTTTCACATTGCACTTCGAATTTCCACATGCACGCATCACATTTGCCCCGAGGCCACAGGAAAATTTCGAAAAACCTGGCCGTTACAGTCGGCTTCATTTGCCTGAGTTTCCGTTGTATTAGCACCAAAAGCTCAGAAAATCTGTCACCCGTTCGGCAGTCGGTGCGTGCAAACCAGTACGAGCCTTAAGTGGGGCCACCCATCCCAGTCCTGACCCCGGAAAAAACTGCTTAACACGTGAGATCGCCGAAGCTGCCACCGTCCGCCCGTGTGCTGATTTCGTTTGATTATATTTGTACGGCTATATTTTATCGTCGTAAACGCTTGTTAAAAGTTCCCAAGGATCTTGTAAATTTTCTCAATTATTATTTTCAATTCGGACTTGAGAAACTCCAATCATGCCCAAGACTCTTATTTTCATTGTAAACGCAGTTTTTCTTTTTTCTTCTTTTTTTTTTTGGCCGGGCATAACGACTCCGTTGTTTGTATCGTGGTCAAATTTAATTTTCTTTAGTACTAGTCTTTGGGGTGCAATGTTTCATGAAAATTGTAAAAATAAAGTGACAAACGGAACGTAATGCCAATCGGCGGAACTGAGTCACGGGAAGCAGTTTTTCTACATTTTTGACGATTATAAAAGTGAAAATCAGTAAAATGTAATGCCCTCGTTGCAAATGCAATTTCGTATTGCATTGGAAAAGAGTGGCTGCGGACAGTACTGTGGGCGGGGATATCAAAGAATGGAATGGAATTGGAAAAAAAGGGGAAAGGATCTAAAAACCGGAAAACCTTGTACGACGAAAATGTTAATGAAAAAAAAAAAAAAAATCATAGTAAATGAACTGAATAAAAGTATATTTATCGAATCATCTTTACTTTTCCAATTAATAATTTATTAAAACGTCACGATACTACGATAAAATGTATTATCTTTACTTTCTTCGCTTGAATGGCAATTAAGATATATAATATATTGGGTCGTTCTTCCGAAACCCGACACACTTGTGGACCTCGTGGTCTTCGATCGTCTTGTAACTTTGACATTCGTTTAAATATGTCCAGCACAGAGCATACTCAATTTTTTCAGATCTTTAAATTGACATTCCTGTCAGGGGTCTTCCTATTGGTCATTTGGCATTTTTTCAAACGGTAACTAATGAATGAATTTTTTCAACATGTAAACGTCGAAAAAATTATTTTTGACACAATACTTTATTTGGTGAAAAATTCTCAGCTTTTTGATTGGAATATTGCCGACCCGATTCATTTTTGAGAAAGCACTGAAAAAAGCAAAAAAAAAAGGTTAAAAAAGTCGTTTTTCGTGGTGAGCCTGTGGTTTTAGACGAATAAAAACATTTTTTTCGGATTCCTTGCAGCATTTTACCTGCTAGGTAAGGTTTTTAGACTGGGGCAAGCAATATTTTTTGTTGAAAAAAATTAATTATGATAGAAGAAATATTTCCTTATTTTCATCATTTTCTAAAATCTCTTGATTTTTCTGGTAACGCGTATAAATCGTTTTTTTTTTTCAGTGTTTCCGCACTTTTCCACAGTAAAAAAAAACGATTTATACACTTACAAAAAAAAGAGATTTTAGAAAATGATGAAAATCCGGAAATTTTTCTTCTATTATAATTTGTTTTTTTTTTCAACGAAAAATATTGCTTGCCCCAGTCTAAAAACCTTACCAAATCGGTGAAACACAGCAAGGAATCCGAAAAAAATATTTTTGTTCGTCTAAAACCACAGGCTCACCACGAAAAACAACTTTTTAACCTTTTTTTTTCCTTTTTTCAGTGCTGTCTCAAAAATGAATCGGATCGACAATATTCCCATCAAAAAGCTCAGAATTTTTCACCAAAAAAAGTATTGTGTAAAAAAAAATTTCATCGACGTTTACACGTTGAAAAAATTCATTTATTAGTTACCGTTTGAAAAAATGTCAAATGACCAATAAGAAGAGCCCCGACAGGAATGTCAATTTAAAAATCTGAAAAAATTGAGTATGCTCTGCTTGACACATCTAAACGAATATCAAAGTTACAAAACGATCGAAGACCACGAGGTCCACAAGTGTGTCGGGTTTCGGAAGAATGACCCATATATATGGGGCATTCCATGTCCACTCGACCTGTCTGTGATCTTGCCATTAATTTTTTTTTTCTTTCAGCATATTGTAGAGTAAAGCGCAAAAAAACACTCCACCCTAATTAAAAGATTAAAAAAAATTATTTGTTTAGTAGTAATGGCTCGCGATAGTTCACAAAAAGAGAAAAAAAGTGAAAATTGGCACCTTTTAGCCGTGATCGATTGTGATGAAATCTGTCCATAAAATTCTTTGAGCAAAGACATAAATTTTAAACCGCGCGCTTCTGTCGAATGGGCCTGATGAACGGGTACATTGCCTTCAATCGCCAAGCGGTTTTCTAGCTTAGATAGTTATAACGCGGCAAAAGAGTGCTTAAGTAATAGGTTTGAAAGGGCGAAAACTGGTTCACGGAATAAATCGTTTTTTTTTTAATAATTTTTTTTCAACTTTATTTGCCTGTAACTCCCGAACTAAGGTCGCGCCCATGACTAAAAATGTATGTTTTTGCTCGATGAATTTTATGGCAAAATTTCATCACAGGGGATCACGGTTAACGGCGCCAATGTTCACTTTTTTTTTCTCTTTTTGTAAACTATAGTGAGCCATTGCTACTAAAAATTTTTTTTTTTAATCTGGTAATTGGCGTGGAATATTTTTTCACGATACTCTACAATATACTGAAAGGAAAGGGGGGAAAAAAATTAAAAATGGCGAGGGTCACAGCCAGATAGAGTTGACCCAACATATATACATATATTTCGGGATATATAATTTCGTACGACCCAAAAAATAATATTTTTTTCAAAGTTAGACCCCCCCCCCCCCCCCCCTTGTACAGGGCAGTCATAAATCCCAATCCAAAAAGCTCCATTCTTTTTATAATTGGACACCCCTATTAATTTAGAAGCGTCAAAAAGCTGAACCCGAACAATCGACCCATTGAAATTGAGATACCCCTCGAAAATTCCCAAAGCCCAACCCAAACAAACATTCCTCTCACATTGGATAAACCTCTCCAATTCTCGTACATCGGCAATGAAATATTTATATAATATATAACAGGGGAGATATCGTGCATCGATTGATTATTTTTCGTTGTTTTTTTTTTTTTTTTTCTTCTTCCTCAGAGGCGGTCAATTGCCCGGTGAGAGAAACGACATACTCGATCTTCGACGAGAAGTCACCGATCTCGAAGCCAAGGAAAATACCCTCGATCGATTGATACACGGCGCGGAGAAGAACCTCAGGGAATTATGCCGCGACAGGCATTACGCGTACGTGACGTATCACGATTTGCGCTCGGTCGCGGCGTATCGTGATCAGGCGATAATGGCGGTCAAAGCACCACCCGAAGCGACTCTTCACGTACCGAAACCCGTTAATAATTTCGGTCAACCGAAGGTACGATTTAAATTATACGGAAATTGAAAAAAAAATTATAATAATATTTATTTAATCGTGCATACGGAAGGCCCATTGTCGTTTTGCTTGATATCACTTAATTGCAAGTTAAACGGCTCCAAATTATTTCATGAGAGAAGGAGCATTAAGGTGCATTGGAGAGGTGATAAGAATGGAGGAAATAAAATGGCCAAAAATTTGTTTGTTCGAAGATATTTTAAGGGCGATTACAAACGGTGAACCGTCAAAATGAGGGAAGAATTTAGTTAAAGTTCTAAAAGATATGGGAATAGAAGACATGATAACGATTATAAGGAAACGAAGAGATGCGGAAAGAATGGACAAAAGAATAAAAGAGAGGGCTAGAAAACTTGAAAAGGGAAATTCTAAGGAAGGACGAGGAAAAAATAAGAAAAACTTCGTATAATTTCATGTACAAATACATTATTGAGAAGGATGATATGCCTTGGAAATACTAGTCCGAAGAGGGACGGGGGGTGGAAGGGACAAAGAAATGTGGGTTAGGTTAAGATGTGGCAGCATAAGAAGGGCGGAAAAGAAAGGAGAGAAGGATTGGAAGTGGACAGGATATGTAAAGAACAAGATGAGACGATGGAGCATTCGTTAATATGTAAAAAATGGCAGAGAGTCAGTAACGGAGAAAGCAAGAAAGAATGCAGAGAAGTTGATGGAAGGAATTAGAAGTATGAATGAAATTTTTTTTTTCCAATCATTGGGGCGCATAATGTAGAGTAAGTAAAAATAATGAGGACGTATTTTTTATTTTTCGTTAAAAACGACAGATGCACCCTGTTATAGGCAATTTAATTTCACGGATTTTGATATATATAGATATAGCGTAACATGTGTGACGTCATAATCTTATATTTTTAAATTTGTTATATTAACGGCAATTTTGATTCAAATAAAAAAATAAAAAATCGGTACTAAATATTTTTTCCTAAACTACCAGATTTTGAAATAAAAAAATTTCATTTATACTCTCAATTGAAGAATGGGCAATAAAGGGAAAAATGATAAATATGCTGCGCGGGAAGATAGAAAAAAAAAAGATGTGTGATTATTATTTAGGAAATGGAGGAGGTTTGTACAAAAATGAGTAAGGGTGAAGACGGAGTGGAGGAATAAATAAAGATTAAGTGATCAATGTTTGATAGCACGATATATATTTTAAGGATATTGTTTGAAAATAAGTGAAGGACTATTGATGAGTAAAAACGTCAATTATCGGCCAAGTTTGGGCTTCACTATCGGGGATCTTTTTGTAAGTTACACAGCTTGGTGTCTGTGTTGAAAAACACGTGCCATAATTTTCTCCTCCATTTTTTTGAGCTACCATTGGGTATCGAATTCTTTCATTTGAAACTTTTTTGTTCTTTTTTTTTTCATTTAATTTTGGTGGCTTGAATTTGAAAAAATAAAACACCAATTCTATATTTTTTTGTAAAAAAAGTCTCAACTTTCCGAAAAAAAATAGCCTAATGAATATGCGTGTAGAGAACTCTCAAAATCAAGATTATAATCTGAAAAGCCGTTTTTGCGCCATTGCCCAAAGTTGAAAAAAAAATTTCCACATTTTTTTCAGAAATCTGAGAAAATTTTACACTACATGTGTCATTTTTAAGTTGAGATCTCTGGAAACACTCCTGGGATTAATAAAAATGTAAAAAAAAAAACATAAATCTCATTTATTCTAACAATTTTAATATTTTTTTTGTATTTTTTGGAGTGGCTGTTGCAACGATCGATAGACAATTGTTGCGTACCGGTGTAAATACTGGGTTATTGTTTTTATTATTTTACCATTACGACAAGATACAATCATTCCAGTTTAAATACATGTGCTGGAGAAAACGTTTCTGAGCTCGACACAGGTTTGAGAATAACTGTTCCCAAATTATTTGGTTCAAGCGAAATCGAATGCAATGATTGAGTACCTTTGGCAATCTTTGAACGCAAAGATCTTTCTTCAGTTTCAGTCTTTGAATTCAGATACTCAATATTTTCCAAAAACTCAAAAGTTACAAGAAGTGGTAACTTGTTTGAATGGGCTTCTACCATTTTACCAAATGTAACTTTTGAGTTTTTGGAAAATATTGAGTATCTGAATTCAAAGACTGACATTGAACAAATATGTGTGTCGAACTCGGAAACGTTTTCTCCGGCACATGTATTTCAACTGGAATGATTGTATGTTGTCGTAATGGTAAAATAATAAAAACAATGACCCAGTATTTACACCGGCACGCAACAATTGTCTATTGTTCGTTTCAACAGCCAATCCAAAAAATAAACAAATATTAAAATTTTTAGAATAAATGAGATTTATAATTTTTTTTTTATTTTACATTTTTATTAATTCCAGGAGTGTTTTTAGAGATCCCAGCTTTAAAATGACGTATTAGATCGAGTAAAATTTTCTCAGCTTTCTGAAAAAAATATGGGAATTTTTTTGGAACTTTGGGCAATTGCGAAAAAAACAACTTTTCAGATTATAATCTTAATTTTGTGAGTCTTCTACACGTATATTAACTAGGCTATATTTTTTTTTTTCGAAAAGTTGAGATTTTTTTACAAAAAAAAATATTGAAATGGTTTTTTTTTCTTTTTTTTTTAATTCAAGCCGCCAAAATTAAATGAAAAAAAAAAAGTTTAAAATGAAAGAACTCGATAGCCAATGATAGCTAAAAAAAATAGAGGAAAAAATCTGAAAAAATTATGGCACGTGTTTTTCAACACAGACACCAAGCTGCGTAACTTACAAAAAGATCCCCGATAGTGAAGCCCAAACTTGACCGTTGATTGATGTTTTTTTACTCATATGCTGTTTTACGTTATATTATTTTGTATAAAAAAAAAAAAAAAAATTGACAAAGTTATGCAAATAAAACATCGCTACTATCAACAGCTTCAAATTCACATGAGATCGTCGCACGGTGAGATCGAGGTGTTCCTGTGTCCGGACGATCCTGGGATACGAACTGGCCACAGTCCTTCGACAGTTGCGACCCAACAATCGTCGCAGCATCAACAGACGCGATCGCCTCTTGTTACGTTCAAATCGCCGGAAGTGGCCTCACCGCCGACGGAATTGTCGACGAACAATTGTGCCAATGCGCGAATCGAGGCACCCTCGATCAATCCGGTATCCGTTAAAACCGAGCATGATCCGGCCGTAAAACACGAATTAGACGATACGATGTCGCTGCTGCCGTCGACGACCGGTATGAGGGACGCTCTTCTCTGTGAATCCGACGATTACGGACCAATGGGAGGCGGAAGATTCCAACTGCAAACCGAGGATCAGAATTCGTCGTCAGGTGAGCGAACGTTCTCGTCGATGTAACGACGCTTTTGTTTTCTTTTTATTTTATTTTTTTTCTCTGAAAAATTGAGATACGGAGAGACCAGGAATCCGGAAATACTGGCCGTTACCTGGTGGAGCTCCGACTGTGACATGTGTATTTCAACGTCACATCACAGGCTGAGTTCTAGTTAGGTGACGGTCATAGATCTACGATCGAACGTCCCATACGCGGACTCGAGGAAACGATACGAGAAATATACATACGATATACTATACGATCAAGATGAATTGCCGAGTCATTGAATTTTTTGGTTTTTGTTTGTTTTTGTGAAATCATGTACTCTCAGGAATAAGAATTTGAAAGAAGCGACGAGAAACTCCAGTGGCGCTGGTGTAGTAGGAAATATTCAAAATTTGTAGATCATTCGGGGAAAATGCATCAAACTCGTGAATTATTCGATTCAGAAGCGATTTTATAAAACTTTATTTTTTATTGGTCTCCTAATTCGACAGTTGGCAGGTCCAAAAACTCACGAAAATCGGCCTGAAAACTGTAAAAAAAAAAAAAAAAAAAAAAAAAAAAGCCACGCGCTCAGGCCCTGAAAGTCGTGGAATATTTTTCAATGAATTCTATTTCTCTGATTTTCCACGTACAGCAACGGACAAATGCTCGCTGGTCAAAGGGCTTTATCCGTCCACAGCCTAATGGTCAGATTTTACAAAATTCGATTATAAAATAATTATCACATCCATTTCTCATGGTTGTTACGCATATGGAAAACCGGGAAAACTCAGGAAATTTCTTTCCTCCTGGATTAATCAGGGAAAAGTCAGGGAATTTAGAAAATTTTCTGGAATTTTTCCAGAAATTACTTTTTGCCAGAATTATGAAAAATGAAACCACGTGAGAAAAAAAAACCGAAAAGTATAAAAATAAATATTTTTGTATATTTTTTAATAATTATATTATTCTTTATTATATACAACAAAAGTTACGTCGGTGCCAAACAATGAAAATCTCAAAAACTAAAAATTAATTTACCCTAAAGTTCTAAAGCTACGCTTCTACATTCGAGGTTGTCGATACGCAACTACACAATTATTATTGTAGATAAGGTTTTATAATTATTTTTCATTTATTCGCACCGACATAAAAATTTCCGTTTATTATAAAGAACAGGTTCGGTATTTGCTTTTGATTAATCAATTTTTTACTTTACAGTGCTTAAATTATTTTTTGTAATTTAGGTTTTTTTTTTAAGTTTTTATTTTAATATTTAACATTTTTTTATTTGACCCTAATCTCCCTGGAATATTCACAAAACCTGTGTGAAAAACCTGAAAAAGTCAGGGAATTTCTGAGTCAATAAGGCCTAACAGCCATGATTTCTGTTTTAGACCTCTAGAATTTCGGCCGAAAATATACATTTTTACATTGATTTTTTACATTCTCTGGCCGCTAGGCTCGACACAAGATAACTTTGAGATAACTTGGACGAATTTCAAAGCGTATTTGTGATTCGATAGTTCAGGAATGCCATTCGTTCGAGGATTAACATGAGCTCTCGCGTGCTCTCGAGCGTTGTTAGAGGATTTTATATATTGAATCTGGTGACGATTCATCCGTAGATTCAATTTTTTTTTCTTTTTTTTTTAATTCCGATGTAAAGCCAATTTTTTAAAAGTTTCAAGCGCCGAGACTTTCTAGCTAAACCAGAAAGGAGGAAAAGTACTTGAACATTGTTACTTCTCAGTTCTCGCATTGAACAAAAATTTAAAAAATGAAATAGAAAAATAAAACAGTAACGAATCAACGCTTTATTTTCCATTTTACATATTCTTGCGCAAAGCATTCCCTCTGTCTGAAAATTGGCGAAAATTAATCAATTTCATTTAAGTAAATTAACCTTCATTTTAGTGAAATTGAGCGAAATAAAATTTGCTCGTAATCCATAAATCAGGCTCAACGAAAATTCGTGAATGATAAACTCAAAATTTTCATTCTCATGGCCAATAAATAATTCATCAAGATTAAATAAATTTGTCCACCGCTATACAGGAAAGGCTTCTAAAATTTTCCCTTCTCCCTGAATCTCAATGCGAGTCTGAAAAAAAAAAATTATAAAAATTTTTTACCGATCTTACCGCGGTGTGTCTTACATTATCGAGAATCGTTCTCGGCCTTTGCTTTGCTCGGATTTAAAACAAATCACGTAGTTGGCGACATTTTTTTTTTTTTTTTTTCGAGCAATCGCAAATTCAAGTGCTAAATCGAGTATCATTGAGTTTAATCCGCTAATTGTGTATCATTCAGAGGAATAATACATAATTTTTCACGAATGAGACTACGAATTCGTCAGAATTAAAACTATCCTTTATCTTCGTTCGAAAAATCAGTGGTAAACGAATCAATGAATTTCACAAAGTTCAATTTAATTATTCAAATGGTAAAAATTCTATCCACAAATTTATACGACAAAGAATTCATTATAAGTGATCATGAGCCAAAAAAAATATTATTTTTAGCGATTAAAAAAAATATATATAAATTCGCACGTTACGTTCGCATTTTATTTTTATCTCGCTCACAAAGCTCTCTATCTGAGTGAGGTTTTGGAATTTTTGCTCCCTCACAAAGCAATTTCTGTGCGCCAGATTTAAAAAAAAAATGTGGAGGCAATGTGTAAATTTCGAATTTGCATTGTTGTTATTTAGTTTTTTTTTTATAATTTCGAAAAAACAATTCAATTTTCCAAATCTCAACTGCTTTACTAATTTTTTTCATACTCAATACCGAACACAGTTGCCTTCTCATGATTCTATTCACCTGAGACAAACTAATGCGCGTCTGAAAAAAAAATTGCAAAAGTCGAAGGATTCCGAGAAATCTTTTGAAAAATTCAAAAATACATCAAATCTCGATAAAATCGCAACACCTCTATCGATTGTCGCCAAATTCAACACCAAATATCCCGGACCCCTGACCTAATTGTGTAAAAAAAAGTGTCGACCCGATGGCTGAAAATTTACGAAAGTTAGACCGACTTTTTTTTTTAATTCAAAACTTTAGAAAAATCCGAAGCCTTTTATCTGCTGTCGCCAAATTCAATACGAAACAGCCTTGTCCTTCAGCTTATTTGCATAAGGAGTTTCAACCTGATAGCTGAAAATTTGCTGACATTTTTTTTTCGCAAAATTTCACAATTCCGTGAAATCCGAAATTGTTTGGCAATTTTGACAAGAATTGAAAGAAATAATAAGGATTTTCTGGTCTATTTGATCTCGCTCGTTCGAAGAGTTTGAGCGATATCACGCGTGTAATGGAATAAGGTCGTAAGCGCAAAAAAAAACAACGATTTTAGTGCCATAGGGTCGTGTAATTTTTTTTTCCCCCGTCATTCGTTGTAAAAATTATTAAAACGCACAAATAATTGAAACTTAGGAATTTGAAAACCTAAAAGCAAAAGGTCGTATGCTGGCGGATATGACTTTCTAGTTTTAGGTTCTTATTAAAGAAGGATTAATGCTCAAAGGACTTATCCTCCCAAGATACGACCTTTTGGTTTTAAGTTTTATTTTTTTTTTCAAGTTTTTCAGGACCTTGCGACCTTTTGATTTCAAGATTTCTTTTTTTAAAGATTTTCGGGTGCTTACGATCTTTCGGGTTCAATTTTTTTCAGGTGTTTACGTCCTTCTGGCTTTAATTTTTTTTTTAAATTCTCGTTTTCCCTGATAAAAATCGTTCATATATCATCATAAGTTGCTGATAAAAAAATTTCATTTTTTAATATGTTTATAGTTTACATTATGTACTTATTTGGTGGTTCCTGAGAAAAAATGAATCATTTTATGATTCGTATGAAATATTTTTTTAATCCATTATTTTGGGAAACATCGCGTGTGCTGCTGAAAATTTTCAAACGGAAACAATAAAAATAATTAAAAAATCGTTATGCGGTGCATACGACCTTATGAAATTAATTATTGTGATTTTTTTCTTATCTCAAATTAGAACCACAGGATCGTATCTGCCAATGACTCGTTTTGGAGGTTTTTCCAAACGTTTCGACGTTTTTACTTTTACTAATTCCAGAAAGTCGTGTAACGTTGCTTACGACTTTCTGAAATTAGTTTAATTATTCCTCCTTCAGCTAGGTTCAAAAGGTCGTATACGCTAGGGCTAGCGACGTTCTGGTTTTAAGTGGCCAAATTTCAATTTTTACGTTTTTGGACATATTTTTACGTGATTCGCGCAAATACATAAAAAAAAATATACGACATTCTGAATTTAGCAATGGGAGAAAGTCGTATAATGGCACTTACGAACTTATTCCATTAGACCCGCGATGTAAGTGTTTGAATTTTTCAAGGTCAGCACACACACACACACACACACACACACACACACACACACACACACACGTGTCTAGACACTTTTTCTAATTATGCTATTCGAACGAATTGTAATATTTTAAGCGCACTGACATGAAAATCTCAAAAAACAAAAAAGAATCCAGGAAACCAAATCTCCCGAGTGTAAATTAATTTTAGCAATGGGAGAAAGTCTTATAATGGCACTTACGAACTTATTCTATTAGACACGCGATATAAGTGTTTGAATTTTGCAAAGGCAGCACACACACACACACACACAGACACGTGTCTAGACACTTTTTCTAATTATGATGATCCAACGAATTGTAATATTTTAAGCGCTCTGACATGAAAATCTCAAAAAACAAAAAAAAAATCCATGAAACCAAACCTTCCGAGGGTAACTTCACCAGTGAATGGATCGCCTCTAGTAAATGGATTCGTTCACAACAAGTATATCCGTACATAACAATTTTACCATGGATCTCAATTCACTGGGGAAGGGGGGGCTTGTGTGTCCATTCACTGGTGGATTGACCATATGACGAAGCAAAAAAAAAAAAAAAAACGTAGAACTAGCAATAACCTGAAAGATTGTTCATGAATTCACGATTACTGGAATCATATCCGATCTTAATTATCATGATTTCGTGTTACAGACATGGCCATACTGGACTTTGGGGAAACTTTACTTTCCCTCGAACCCCCACTGTCCGAGAGTGATTACGCCTTTACACTTGGCAACGAGGAAGGACTCTCGGATCTCTTCGACTTCAAATTCTAAGATTTTTACGACCCCTCATTTATGTAGTGCACGCGCGATGAATGACGACGTGTGTCGTTCTTTTTTTTTCTTTTTTTTTTCTTTTTTTTTTATCGTTTACTCTGAGTTCGTCTCCTCGGGTAAATCGGGTTCCGAATCGGTGAGTAAGGCTCTCGAGCGTTTTTTTTTTTTTTTTTATCTTCGAGACGCAACACCGTACCCGCATGAAAGTGGTACGGCTCGAAGTACGCGGAAAAAAAAAAATAATAATAGCGTCGATATCGCTTCCTTGTCGACATTATGAAGACTCATAGAAAAAAAAAAAAAAAAAAGTTTACAGCATCTTTCGGGCAATTCGTCGGGTTTTTTTCGGGATTCTCGTCTTCGTCGGCCGCGAGGCAAACGAAAAAGAAAAAAAAAACATATCAATCGCCCGAATCGATTAGGCCACTCGAGGACACGTAATTTTCTTTTTTTTACGTTTCCTTTGTTTTTTTTTTTCTCGTACCTCTTTGAAATATCGGGAAATATTCGACGATTCGCTGAGCCATGATTTCCGCGCGAATACTCCTCGATTCGAGATCACGATCGAACAAGCGTGCAATCCTTATTCGTTAGTTAAGTTAATTCGAGAGAGAGAGAGAGACAGACAGACAGACAAATCGCGATTAGAAAAAGAAAAAAAAGAAAAAAAAAAGGACACAGAGTTCGTTGTAGTCAAATAGAAAGAGAGAGAGAGAGAGAGAGAGAGAGAGAGAGAGAGAGTTGAACAAAGAATGATAAATCAGAATACAAGAAAAACGAATCTTTTTTTGTTTTCGATCAATTGGCTCTTTGCGTAATTTTTGTTTTGTTTTTGTTTCTTTTTTTTTTTTTTTTTTTTTTTTTCACGCGTTGAGACAAATTGCGACAATACCCGATCGCGCATCGATAGGAATGCTAGCTTGTGAATTTATAAATTTGAAAATTTTGGGTATACCGTTACGGAGTCGGAGAGCACTGGTTTTCTTCGTATAATCGAAAATAAACGCGATGAAAGAATCGATTAACGGTTTTTAAATTTGCACGACAAGGAATAGATTAAAATGAGGGGAAAAAAAAAACAAACGTGTGCTGTATACCGTGTGATGGTCGCGTGTACGGTTTTTTTTTTTTCTTCAATTTTTTTCAATTTTTTTTACACCGTGAGTAAATGATTTTCGAGTTTTATCTCCCGTTTTTTTGTTTTTTTTTTTTTTTGCCTAACTGTCTCATATAAAAACTGATTATGAACCGGTACCTCGACGATGATGAGGGAAACGAGAGGGGGGGGGGGGGGGAGAAGAAAATATTAACAAGCATGCAGGGAGACGAACTCAAATCACGTACCAGAGGTGAAATCACAAAAATTAAGAACGAAAGCGAATATAAAAGGCGCGGGGGGGGGGGGGGGGGTTAGGAAAAAAATAAAAGAAAAACCTTAGGCTATCGTCACGTGTAAGCGCATATTTAATATTATTCTAATAATTGTCTTAAGTTAATTTCAGGCTACCGAACTCGACCTGATTGTATAAGGGTCTCGTGAAAAAATTCGACCGAACCCCCGGAGCTCATCTCTCGCCAAAAGTTTTTCTTGCTTGGCGCTCGAATTTCTTCCCGATCCCCTTAAAGGATGTACCCTAACGTACAACTTAGTGTATGTCCAAAGCCATAGTGCCTACACCATTATGATCACACACACACACACACACACACACATAAATACACACACACACACACACACACATAAATATACACACGAACAGACACATCTGCACTTGTAAATAATTAACATATTTAAAACGAACGAAAACAAAAAAAAACGCAATGCAAGCGATTAAAAAACACGAAAAATACACATTTGAGCAAAGTATGAGGGGGGAAAAAAAAAAAAAAAAAATGAAGTGAAAGGGGAGGAACTTCAGCATGTACCCGAAATGACACGAGGACAGACGCTGCTGACTCCGAATTACGGTTATTCATAGGATATCTATTGATTAATTATTTTTAATTATTAAATTTATTATCGAAATCATTAAAACGAGAGAATGTTAGTATATATATTTGCAAATATAACCGTGCGTCGTGCATGAGGGATGCCTCGTTGGATAAAATCGCTTTGTACAAATTCAAGATGTTTTGCGACCATGAGAGCTAGTCGTTTTTTCTTTTTTTTTTTTTTTTTTTCTTCTTTTTTCCCCGAACGAACATCCCTCCGAACGCCGATTGTTGTAACAACTATGAGCTACGGCGAAGGAACGAAAAAAAAAAAAAAAAAAAAACAACAAAACAAACGAACAAAATAGAACCGTGTTAATTACGTTTTACTTTGTTTTGCACGATTTACCGGCGCGTCTATGCTTCTTTTTCACTTGGAAAAAGCGACAGAGAGAGAGAGAGAGAGAGTGCACGAAATGGGCAAATTGGAATTTTACAATTTTGTTTTCTTAGAAATTCCTGTTTACCCTCCCTCGTGGAGTTCGAGATATTACAATATTTTTTAAACGAAAGTTACGAGAGCACTTTTGTAACCGCGGCATGATCCCTCGCCGAGGGTTATGCGAGGAGGGAAAAGAAGAAAGAAAAAAAAAAAGAAAAAAAAAAATTCTGTCTGTCGGGAAATCGTCCTGTCGTAAAAACTTTGATACGATTTTTTGTAAATCACACGGTCCAAGTAGTCCGAGACCGAGCACAAATTTGGGGAGAGGATTCAATGGAAGATAAATAAATGATGTATAAATACGAAAAAGTCCCGAGGTTGGTGAGACGGAAAAAAAAAATATATATATATATATGTATGTTTTTTTTTTTCGCAAATTCGAAAGAACGTTGATGAGAGAAGGCGTGTGCGTGTGAAACGAGCGATATGTTTCATTTTCTCATACGTACGGATAGACTGTTGAGAATCGAGACGCTTATGCACTATACTGGGAATAACGGGAATGCAACAATCATCTTTTTTAAATCCGGACTTGTTGAATCACCGATATTTTACCCTTGGTGTATCATATGACAAAAAAAAAAACGTGCGATCTCTAAAAAAAATTAACGCTGGTCTCGTATTTACGATGCTGGGAACGGCGACAAAATAGGCAAAACCAGAGAAAAAAAAACCGAGAGGACGGTGTTATATAAATACAAAAAAAAAATTATATATATATATATATATATATATATATTATATATAACCTTGTGTAACGTGAAAACGAGAATGAAAAAAAAAAAAAATGGTGGATCGTCTTCAATCATGGCATCTTGATATTCTTTCGTCACATTCCTTCGGCTGATTCTTTGTTCCGCTAAGTATACTGCGCGTAAGAAATAGCTTCGAGGAAGGAAGAAAAAAATTTTTGCGCCCCTATAGATTTTATGACTCAACAATGGGATATATTTTTTTCTTGAGATACAAACGTATCTTAAATAGATGAAAAGTAGAAACTTGCGCATTGCTTCCTCGCTTTATTTATCTCTCTCTCTCTCTCTCTCTCTCTCGCTATAAAGAAGTTGGAGTTTTAATTTTGGCTTCGTTCCTCGTAGCGGAAGCTTTTGCGGTTGAGATAAAGTAACGAGGAAGCGATGCGCAAGTTTCTAATTTGCATCCTTTTTTTTTCCCGAATTCCATTTCAATGATTCAAAATTTTCAACGTTATTTCAAATTAATTTCATGATTTTTTATTCAAAAAATGAAGCAAAAAAAATCTCAAACTCTTTCGGACTCAATGTCGAAAATATTGTTGTTCCCTAGCTCATTTATGTGTCAAGTGCCCTGGCTCGGTGGTGATAAATTAAAACTTGAGGAGTTTCGGTACAGACCGGCGACGGGGAATAAGCGGAAACGACGGTGCGGCGGCGGGCGGTGAGCGGGGCATGCATAAAACAAAAGAGAGTCTGACCGTTCATGCGCTATACCCGTGGATAGTGAGCTTATGTTTTGGCTTGTAACTAATAAACCAGATGGACGAACCTATTCAAATTTGTTGACAGCCATATCAAAGATCTAATAAAGATCTGACATAAATTTTATGCGGCTGGTAGTATTTTAATGGAATTGACAGCTCAAACAAATATTGCTCCCATTTACTCTCGTGTATAAGCCAAATTTTCGAAAATTTTTTTTACAAAAACGACCCGGAGGATCGACTTGAAATTTGAGCAGTTCACGTTTTATATATTTGTCACTTGTTAAAAAAAAAAAATTGAGTTGATGGCAACATTTTCAGTAGGTGTACCGAAACTCCTTAAAGGGAAAATATAATTTCCCATAAAAGTTGAAAATTTCATCAAATCTGGATTTGCAGATATTTTTTTTTTTAATTAAAAATTCTATAAAATCTGAAATTTTTGAGTTAACAAAAATTTTGACTAACCATGTTAAAAGTTATGTTCAAGACTTGTGTTCAAAATTTGGGGCATGCTTGCATACACATCCACGCGAATACGTCGAGAAATTTTTCCAAATCTGAATTTTTTGATTATTTAGAATATTTCAAGCACTCCGACATGAAAATATCGAAATAATTTTTTTTTTTATGAATACAAAAGCTTCATCTACGAGCGAGTAAAAATGAAGGTAAGCGAAGCGTCAGGCACCGGTCGAACAAGCGATAAATTTAATAAAATTATTTTTACAAATTTTATACTTTGACCGATGATAATGAGCCGCGGTATGTGTTACCGCAGCTTGAGTTCATAACGCACAAAATACTAACGGTGAGGTATTTGCAAATAGTTTCACTGTTTGAAGCCAAATAATATTGCGTCAGAGAATTTTTTTTTCAGTCAAGTAATCTACAAAGGATATGTGATTAATGAGGAAGGTAAACGACTAAAAATTGATGATTTTTTTCGAAAATTTATTCTGAAGAAAATATTGGATCAATCTTGTTGAAATATTTACGATAGTTTATTCTACTATCGAACTACATGCAAAAAAAACGTTGGTTCAAAAGAGCGACGAACGTAAGAGGATGTATATAAGGACTTATGTCCCGCTGGTCCAAAGATAACGTTCCCTGCCGGGAAGTTTGGCTCAAAAACTGTTTAACGGACTGGACTGCGCTTTCACATAATCTTTGAACAGCACATATCTACATTTTTACTGTTATTGTTATGATAAAAATTTGTTTATAAGCATTGTTTGTTTCAAAAAAATGATTTTCTTATGAAGCCATCATCATAAGCTAAAGAAATCTTTTTGATTTTTTTAACTTCGGATGATTACAGCAGATTTTTTTTTTCAACCAGTTGCCCGCAAGTCCTCATAAGTGATATTTTTGGCTCTTGAATTAAATTTTTTTTTTGCACTGCAGTTCAATAATACAGTAAATTGTCCTGAAAATTTCAACAAGACTGGGTTTTTTTTCCCTCAAAACTTCTACGCTATTGCAATCCGTTGATTTTAAATTGGCGCTATAAAGTCTAGAGCCAATGAGCAAGCAATCCGGCGTGGTGCGTGGAATGGTGCACGAAAATCTGCAAACTTCACGGCGATTCTCTAGCGGCGCGTCTTTCATCCCCACCGCACTGTTTTTTGTCTCGGTAAACTGCGCATGCGCAGAAACCTTACAGAATGTGCCAGTTGGAAATAGAGAGAGAGAGAGAGACAAAAGAAAAAACATGTCGGCAGTTGGCAGCTGCCGTTTCTATCAGAGTGAGTGCGAACTCCGGGCACGGTAATCGCGGTGCATCGTAGCACGCGAATAACGTGAATGCCGGTGGACGCGCGTCGCGAGATCCCGTCCGACTGTACATAACTGTGAATAGTGAATTTAAGGTTAATAATATAATATGTATATGTGTAATGTATAGTTTTTAATGAGAGGGAAAAAAAAACACGGTGGTGTGCGCTGGTGCGTCGTTCAAAGTTGGTCGGTGACGAAGGTTGCATTACGCTGCGTATCTCGGGTTTCGGCAGTTTTTTTTTCATTTTTTTTTTTTTTTTTTTTTTTTTAAATATTTTGCTCCATCTTCACGGAAAAATATCATCGCGTCGAGTCGGTGTTGGTACTGCGAGAAAAAAATTATCCCTGCCGAGTGATTATTAAAAAAAAAATTTTTTAAACACGGAGAGATTCGGAAACAACGGCGAAGATATCCGCGCGTTAGTTCCGTCATTCTCTCTCTATCTCTCTCTCTTTCTCGAGCGCGTTGTTTCTCATCTTAAAGCCGAGCGCCTGTCGCTATCCCTTGAACACAGAATCGACCGGGACAACTCAAAGAAGACGGAACGCAGTGAATAACAATAATTTTTTTTCTTTCGTTTTGTTTTTGCTTCTCGACTAAACAGACGATACACACATGATCAATCGTTTTTTCACCAAACCTATGAGTAATCTCATTTATTTATTTTTTTTCTGCGTGATTGTCAAAATTCCTTTTTTTACATCGGATACGAAACATTAAATTGGGGGGGGGTAATGAAAATTGCCGCAAATTATTCGAGACGTGTCTGCGGATAGACGGTTAAGGGGTAGAGTCGAAAGAAGCTTGCCATTTACTAAAAAAACTCGCGAGAGAAAGAGAAAGACGGATAAATTTTGTGTCAGTGCGTGTTCGGCAGAGTCCGGTGCGGTGTACCACGACGACCGGTCCCACAAATACGCATATACATTATATATATATATATACATATATATATATATATATATTTACACGCACACCGGGCTGTGGAGAGCAGTGTCCCTTTGTCCGCGCAAAAGAGAGACTCGCGCGCACCGTAACAGAGGCCTCGCGCGCGCTCGTGTCTCTCTGGTTTTGTGTGCGTATGTGTGTGCGTGATTCGTGTGTCCGGCTCGGGCGTGCATGCGCTCTTGACGCTTACCCCTATCTCTCTTCCCGTACGTGTAAATGTGTCGTGTGCCTGTGTGTGTGTGTGTGTGTGTGTGTGTGTGTGTGTGTGTGTGTGTGTGTGTGTGTGTGTGTGTGTGTGTTGTCAAAAATTCCGGCAGTAGCGGCGGCAGCAGCGCGCCGGACTAGCTGCCATTGCTATCCTCGAGTGGCGTTTTGCTCGGCGCGTTTACCGAAATCCGCGTTTGCCAATTTTCACCTCAGCGCCCAATACATCTCTTATAACAACGGTGTTTTTTTTTTTTGTTTTTTTTTCTCGCGACCTTTAATACAGATCAGAACAGCAAAAAGAAACGAAAGATACGCAAATTCGTATTTTAACGTAGAAAAGAAAGAAAGAAAAAAAAAAAACGAACAGTTGCATCGAAGGGTTATTTTCCGAGTGACGCGCGCGCGTGTGTGTGTATGTGTAACGACAAAAAAAATAAATCAAACGATTCGAAGCCAGAGATCCAGCGCCGAAACATGTAACTGGAAAAAAAAAAAGACCGAGAATAATCGTGCTATATATGCGACTATACGGACGCCGGTAGTCACGACAGGATAACCTTCAACGGAGGATTTTTCTCTTTCTCTTGCATTTTTTTTCTTTTTCCCCGCAATCGCGTCGTCTCGGCTTTTTTTTTTTCGATACTTCTCGACAACCTCGCACTTTTTACCCTGTGCGACTCCCTCCCTCTCCGATTGCCCTGCGCCACCGCGAGCGTGGCGAGTAACAGTCGTCGAGAGGACTGGCATCGTCATCATCATCGCACGGCTAAAAATTCGACGGGTGGAAAAAAAAAATCGTACGAGGTGGTGCAGTTTGACAGAACGATGAAGTGGCTTGGTGCGGGAAGCGGCGGCGGTGGCGAGCCGGCACCCCCTATGCAGTTGCACTATCCCTCGGCAAATGGTCACATACCCACAGTACGTACATATATGTGTATATATATATATATATATATATATTTTTTTTTTTAATCACGAACACACAAGCATAGATCCATTTTATATAAACGTATTTATGGTATACCAGTGCAAAATATACAGCCTTTTTCTCACTCGCTCTCGCGTACAACCGCTCCCCCACCCCTTTCTCTTCATCCTATGCCTGTCTCTCCCGCGTCTCATCAGTAGCTTTGCCCAAAGTGCGAATTGACCGAACGTGAATGAGAGAAGAAGAAGAAAAAATGAAAAATCTCGAGAGCCCGAGAATTTTCGCGAGATCATATTTTTGAGGGAGCGCGTTGAAATTTTTATTTTTTTTTTTTGTTTTACTTTATTTTTTTTTGCGGCTAATGCGGAGTTACGACCATTGCGAGACCGTCGCGCCTCGGAATTTTCCGCAGTTTGTTATTCCTCGCTTCAATTGTTTAGGCAACACTAAAATTATGATGGTGAAAGTCACGAGAGGTTATGTACGTTTCGTCGTATACCGTACGATCTTTCAGTCTGCGTTATATTTTATTTAAAAAAAAATTTTTTTTCGTCCCTTCCTTACCCCATCCTCCTTTTTTTCCGAAAAATTGAGAATCTGTCAATTTTTGTTGTTTTTTTTTTTTTTGATATAATTTTTTTTTCATCTTCTCGATGTATTCGCGGTTTGCCGATGTTTGGAATTATAATTCCATTTTTGTTTTCTACTCTCCCCCCCCTTTTCCCTGTGGCAGGATAACGAACAGTGCGCTCAGGTTATGGCCGGCGGAGACGGCGTTCGCATACAACAGGGACAGACTCATCAGATGGGCATCGGTAGAGCCCAGGACGACGCGATGGTCGGTTACGTGTTTCAGAGACCCTTGGAGCAAGATTACAATGCTCAAGCGACGACGTTTCAGGCTAAACAAGTGCCAAGGGCGTGGGCTCTGGCGGACGATGCGATAATCGACAATGCTAGCATGGCGGGAGCTTCGGGTGGTTCAGGCGGCGATGCCACCAACGGTTATCTAACGCCGGCTCTTCAGAATCACGAAAAGTGGAAATATCCCATGAACAAGATCGGCCTGCCTCAGCAGAGTCAGCCTCAGCAGATCGGCATACAAGCGATGAACAACGTTCATCTACCATACGAGATACATCCAATGCAGTTAAAGGTAAATTTTCCAAGTACAAGCTTGAGAGTATCGCAGCCGAATACGTATAGCGATTTCAACTAACAAGGAGTTTATCGGGCCATGGATTCTTCTCAAACTTGCAGATGTATTTTCTTAGCACTAGAAATGAAGCCTCTTGTGCATAGTACTATCCGATAGGCCTTTCGTTGCTCGCTTCGTTACATAAAATATCATTTTTGAGCAATTTTTCAGTCTTTTGCTGCAGTTTTGGACTAATCCAGCCAGCTTGGATATATGTTATTGAAACTTTTGTCGGTCGATCATAAAAATGAATTTTCGACTCGATTAATTAACTATATTCAATGTTGGCTGCTACAGCTAATTCGATACACGCTATGCGCAAGTGAAGTAAAGCGAAGATTTATATTACATATCGTCTATCGGGCCTTCGGCTCATGGATTGTTCTCAAACTTGCAGGTGTATTTCCTTAACCCTAGAAATGAAGCCTCATATGCGTAGTTCTATCCGATAGGCCTTTCGTCGCTCGCTTCGTTACATAAAATATCATTTTTGAGCAATTTATCAGTCCTTTGCTATCGATTTGGACTAATCCAGCCAGCTTGAATATATTTTATCATGGTTGTTATGCATATGAAAAACCGGGAAAACTCAGGGAATTTCTTTCCTCCTGGATTAATCAGGAAAAAGTCAGGGAATTTAGAAAATTTTCTGGAATTTTTCCAGAATTTACTTTTTGCCAGAATTATGAAAAATGAAACGAACTTGAAAAAAAAACTGAAAAGTATAAAAATAAATAATTTTATATATTTTTAATATTTATATTGGTCTTTATTATATACCTCAAAAGTTACGTCAGTGCCAAACAATGAAAATTTCAAAAACTAAAAACTAATTTACTCCAAAGCTCTAAAGCTACGCTTCTGCATTCGATTTGTCGATACACAACTACACAATTATTATTATAGATAAGTGTTTATATTTATTTTTCATTTATTGGCACCGACATAAAAATTTCCGATTATAATAAAGAACAGGTTTGGTATTTGATTTTAATGTATTTATTTTTTACTTTAGAGTGCTTGAATTATTTTTTTTACTTCAGTTTTTTTTTTTTAATTTTTTATTTTAATATTTAACATATTTTTATTTTACCCTAATCTCCCTGGAATATTTGCAAAACCTGTGTGGAAAACCTGAAAAAGTCAGGGAATTTCTGAGTCAATAATGCGTAACAACCATGTTTATTGAAACTTTTGTCAGCCGATCATAAAAATGAATATTCCACTCGGTTAATTTACCATATTCAACGTTGGCTGCTACAGCTAGACTGATACACACTATGCGCAAGTAAAGAAAAGGAAAGCAAAGCAAACCGAAGCGAAGATTTATATTACATATCGTCTATCGGGTCTCCGGGTCATGGATTTTTCTCAAACTTGCAGGTGTATTTCCTTAGTCCTAGAAATAAAGCCTATTTCGCGTAGTTCTATCCAATAGGCCTTTTGTCGCTTGCTTCGTTACATGAAATATCATTTTTGAGCAATTTATCAGTCCTTTGCTGCAGTTTTGGATAAATCCAACCAGCTTGGATATATGTTATTGAAACTTTTGTTGGTCGATCATAAAAATGAATTTTTGACTCGATTAATTCACTATATTCAATGTTGGCTGCTACAGCTAATTCGATACACGCTATGCGCAAGTGAAGAAAAGCAAAGCGAAGCGAAGATTTATATTACATATCGTCTATCGGGCCTCCGGCTCATGGATTGTTCTCAAACTTGCAGGTGTATTTCCTTAACCCTAGAAATGAAGCCCCTTAAGCGTAGTTCTATCCGATAGGCCTTTCGTTGCTCGCTTTGTTACATAAAATATCATTTTTGAGCAATTTATCAGTCCTTTGCTGCAGTTTTGGACTAATCCAACCAGCTTGGATATATTTTATTGAAACTTTTGTTGGTCGATCATAAAAATGAATTTTTGACTCGATTAATTCACTATATTCAATGTTGGCTGCTACAGCTAATTCGATACACGCTATGCGCAAGTGAAGAAAAGCAAAGCGAAGCAAACCGAAGCAAAGATTTATATTACATATCGTCTATCGGGCCTCCGGCTCATGGATTGTTCTCAAACTTGCAGGTGTATTTCCTTAACCCTAGAAATGAAGCCCCTTAAGCATAGTTCTATCCGATAGGCCTTTCGTTGCTCGCTTCGTTACATAAAATATCATTTTTGAGCAATTTATCAGTCCTTTGCTGCAGTTTTGGACTAATTCAGCCAGTTTGGATATATGTTATCGAAACTTTTGTCAGCCGATCATAAAAATGAATAACGTTGACTGCTACAGCTAGATCGATACATACTATGCGCAAGTGAAGAAAAGCGAAACGAAGCAAAGATTTATATTACGTATCGTCTTATGGGAATACGCATAGTATTTACGAGCAATGCAAATAAAATAATGCTATAAGACCAGACGTTAATATGAAAATTTGCTTTCATTCACTTCGGAGTACTTTTAAAAAATCTTGTGCTGGCGCAGAGTTCACTTCAAAGTGTTTTCAAAAGCCTTGCGCTAGCACTCGGGAGTGGAATGGACGCAAGCTTCGATATTGACGTCTCGTTTTATAGCGTTATTTCAGTTACATGCTTGCAAATACTACGCGTATTCCCATAAGACGATTTGGTATTATCAATATTCGCTTCGCTTTTCTTTGCTTGCGCATAGTGTGTATCGGTCTAGCCGCGGCGACCAACATCGAACATAGTAAATTAACGCACGGAATATTCGTTTTTATGATCAGCTGGCAAAGTTTCAATAACGCGTATCCAAGTTGGCTGGATTAGTACAGAGCAGTGGCGAAGGACTTGATAAGTTGCTCAAAAATTGTATTTCACGTAATGAAGCGAGCGAAAAAAGGCCTATTAGATTAGAAACACGCATAGGAGGCTTCATTTCTAGGGCTAATGAAATACACCTGCACGTTTGAGCAGAATCCATGACCCGGAGGCTTGATACTCTCCTTGTAAGCCGTCAAATATCACAGTTATTCGATGATATTCAGTTACATATTACATCTCAAATCATACATACCGAGGAACTTTCAATCCGAGAGGCTTTTTTTAGACAGAATTTTTTCCGGAGAGTCAAATTCGCGGGAGATTTTGTTCAAAGCTAATAATTATGGCTACCGTTGAGAACCGTCGCACCGAGGAATTTATTTGTGAAAAATGATTGGCGCATTATTCTTATTTCGTTAATTTCAACGAGTCGATTAGAGCCCTTTTACGAGGAGTCCCTGCTCTTTGTTAAAGGGCTGTAGTTAATTGAAGCTGCATCCGGAAATAATATATCGTAAATCGATTGAGATTTGTCCCCAAATAATTTCAACGGGTTGCCGGATTCGTTAAACAATCCATGACGACGGACATGAAAAAATTCAGAATGAGAGAGCACACGAGCATTATTGGCCGTCACTGTCCACATCGCCTTTTGCTTCATTTGTTAACGATATTTTTGGGTATTATTTTTCTATCCTGAATCGACTCTCCGATGAGAATCCATGCGGCGGTTCGTTATTCGTATCTTCTGCTTGGAAAATCGTATTTCGCTTGCGGCGCAATAATTTTCTCTGATTCTTTGCTTCGATGCATCGCGATGCTTGTCCCCGCGAATACATCTCATGCGAACGCATGCAAATGTCTTTGCGCGGGAGCTCGATGAGAATTGATAAAAATTATAAAGCTACTATCCGATAACGAATGTAAATTTGAAAATATTTTTACTCTCTCTCTCTTTTCCTTTATATCGATCGAATGATTTTTTGTTTTCTTGTAATCTGTGACGATACGAACTTTTGGAATTCGGAAAAAACGTTATTTCGATTGGCTGCATTTCTTTGGACTGGATGGGTTTGTTAGGAGAAAAATTTGAATCTATAATCATATGAGCTGCGAAAGATTCTTCCTTTAGTTTTATCGCTGGTTTTTTTCAATTGTTTGTAAGAATCGTTGTCTAATCGTTGTTTTGTTTCCTCAGCCTCGAAACATTTTCTGCCATTTAGCGTGAGAAATATAAGTTTTAATTACTCATTTATCGTATTATAATATTCACAAAGAGGGTTTAGGTTTTCGCCCGTAAATAATCGTACAGTATCTTGATGGTATCATTCAATAAAAAATAAAATGTATTTTCGTTTATTGCTGATGATTTGCACAAACAAAACATGAACACGATTTGCATAATCAAAATCTTCGCTGTTAAATATTACGAATGTGTCTCGATGGCCAGTCGTTAAATGGAAAAATAATTAAACGCGAAAGCCATCCCATCGTATTCGGGAAAATAGTAGCTTTTTTTATTACTCACACGTATCCATCGATGTGGATGATTGTTTAACTATTATTCAACGAATAAGATCATTCGTTCTTTTTGCTCCGAGATTGGAAAAAATTGAGGGTTCGCTACAAGCGATTAATGAGCGAGCAGTGGCCCAGTTGGTCCGACTCTGGACTGCCACGCAGGCGGCCAGGGTTCGATCCCGCGGCCGGCACCAATGGATTTTTCCAGATGCTTTTTCTGCGAGCTCGGTGGTTCGAAACCCACCTTAAATTGTAGGTTCTCACAAATACACTGGGCCAATAGCAATGAGGTTGCAAAAATCGAGGGAGAAAAATAGTTCCGTAAATGAACAGAAAAACTAAAATAGTGAGCCCAGTGTAAGAGTGATAGAGTGTATGAAAGTGTTGTAAAAAGCCGAAAAGGCTATGCAAGTAAAACTTACTACTAACTAACTAACTACTACAAGCGATTAAAGTAGCATCGAAAAATCGATGCTATATTTAATTCTCCGAATGTTTAACTGGATATTCACTCTAAACTTAAACGTATAATATTTAGAATTTTAATTTTGCAACTTTTACAACCGTCTGCCTTGTTTTTTTTTTCTTGAAACTAGTATTTTTTTTCCGAAACCTTATTAGATTTCGCGAAAAAAAAAAGTCCTGAGATGCTATCTCAAGACATCTAGAGTCAAGGCATCCGATAAAACAAGAAAAAAAATGTAAAAAAAACTTTTTAGGGGAAATCACACTGTTTAGTATCCGGTGGTGTTTTTTTTTTTTTTTTTTTTTTTTTACCTTCTTTGCAGCTTTTTGCCTTTAGCGACTGATCACTTGAGTAGCTTCGGTTTTTCGATATAATTGTTTTTGAAAAATGTTAGCTTCGAAATAGCTTCTCAATTACCGGCAGCGACTTCTAAATATTTACCGACGCTGGTGAAGCCTCAAAAAGATTTTTTTCCTATTCTTTTTTCACGGTTTTGGCGAGTGTATCGCCAAATAAAAAAATAAAAAGAAAAAAACCCAAAATTGGATCACCCAATAATACGTATCTATGTATGAGGGATTTTTCATGAACCGAATATGTTCATTAACGTCGCAATTGAGCGTGGATGCTCGAGCCTAACGATACTATACATCGAACATTCGTTGCATTTAGTTAAAATAAAAACTGCTCTAACCTTAAATAATCCAACTAAAAGTCATGTTTATTGACATTCCTGGCAAAAATGCAGCGTCAAATATTTCTTTAGACTCGGACAGGCCGACAGAATTTCAAAAACAGAGAGAAGATACCTTCTGACAAATGTTTCGAAAGAATAGAAATTAATGTGTGCACGTGCTAGGAAAAATATCGACCATAACGATAACTATCGCAATTAGGAGTACGAATGAAATTTTTTTTTTCAATCATTGGGGCGCATAATGTAGAGCAAGTAAAAATAATGAGGACGTATTTTTTATTTTTCGTTAAAAATGACAGATGCACCTGTTATAGTCAATTTAATTTCACGGATTTTGATATATATATAGATATAGCGTAACATGTGTGACGTCATAATTTTATATTTTTCAATTTGTTATATTAACGGCAATTTTGATTCAAATAAAAAAATAAAAAATCGGTACTAAATATTTTTTCCTAAACTACCAGATTTTGAAATAAAAAAATTTCATTTATACTCCCAATTACTCATGTTGACCAGTCGTGGTCAACGATATGCAGAACTTGTCGCTCCTACATTATAAATATATGTTTAATGTCGATAAAAAAAACATTTTATCGCACATATCGAAAAACACATTGAATGCTCAACATTTTTCCATTCGTTCGCTCAACGTTCTTTTTTTTTTTTTCAGAGCGGTGCACCAGGAACCGAGCATCTAGTTTATCTGAACAATCAGATGACTGCGCAGCAACAAGTCGCGCTATTTCATCATCAGCAGCAGCAGCAGCAGCAACAACAACAGCAGCAACAACAGCAACAGCAGCAACAACAGCAGCAGCAGCAGCAACAACAGCAACAACAGCAACAGCAACAATTTCGAAACGGACAGGTGAGTCAAAATTTTCTGTCCGCTATGCACGAAAATATCTTTTTTTTTTTTTAATTTTTTATTTTCTTTTACAATTATTATTTCAAGGGGCATACCGAAATAACATCGGCGTTATCCGAGCTTAACAAAGATATAACACTTAACTTTCGTTTTTCAAAGCTTCCTACTAATCTCTCTCTCTAATTAACCGTCGCTCTCTTACATCGATCTAACCGAATGAGAAAAAAAAAAAAAAAAAAAAAAAAACCTCGTGGAAAAACGGCACTGAAACTTTTCCATCCATGTTTGCGCGTTTCTCTCTTCTATTTCCATCGTCCGGGACACCCTTTGCTAGCGATATGCTCATTTTCCGGTATTAATGTCTTTTGGCCTTGATCCGCATCGCTCCCAATGTAACCAATGCCTTCCGATCTTTCCGTCGTTGCCGAAATTTTTTTCGCTCGTCCCTTGGCCTTTCTCTCGTTCGGACGGCAGTACTTTCCAACGATTTGTCCTGATACCAGGTTTGGTTCGTCTTTTTCAATCTCAGTTGGATTTCTCGATTAATGCGAGAGGGAGAGAGAGTTGAATAGAATAGAATAGAATAGAACGATTTTTATTAAATCAAGGCAGGTGCACCCAAAAGTATAAAGCAATAAACCAAGAACAGAGAAAAGTACAATATCTTAGGATTAACTTGATCCTAAATTACAAACAAGTCACAGCGAAGATACCTGCGTGGTTCAAGAGCAAGCTTATAGCGCAACGGTAGAAAGAACTTGTAAGAAAAAAAAAAAACGCATTACACCAATTACTCTGACAGGCGGTAGAACACTGGCCCAAGATTTTAAACCAACGAGGAGAGTATCATGGATTCCGGTTAAACTTGCAGATGTGCTTCGTTAGCCCTAAGAATCAAGCCTCTCGTCCGTAGTTCCATCCTTACGGGCCTTTTGTCGCTCGCTTCATGACATAAAATACCATTTTTTAACCAATTTATCGGTCCATCGCTACCGCCCTCTGTACTGAACCAGTCAACTTGGATGCGTTATTGAAACTTTGTCAGCCGATCATAAAAATGAATATTCCACGTGTTAATTTACCGTGTTCAATGTCGGTCGCTTCCGGCTAGGCCGATAAACGCTACCGCCCAAGCGAAGCGCGAATGAGATGCTTGTTTCTCAGGGCTAAACGAAACACATCTGCAAGTTTGAGCAGAATCCATGACTCGGAGGCCTGATATTCTCCTTGTATGCTGGAGAAACTGATACTAAATGAATCGCAATTATGGTACTGTGCCCGAAGGATATAGCCGAAAAGGGATGATCGTTCGAAGGGCACAATGGCCGGAGCCTCGCGTATAGCGGGGAGGAAGAGAATTCCAGAGCCGAGTAGCTGAAACCAGCGTCGATTTTTTTATATACCAAAGTTCTGCATACAGGTATGACAAGGTCAGACGGGGTCGGATAAGGTCAACGTTAATTGAGACGCGAAAAATGAGGGAGAGAGAGAGAGAGAGAGATAAATTTGTATCGATACATTATTTATGATTCGACAAATAAGCAAACGGGCTAGCAAAGTTAAGGAAGTATCCTCGGTACGACGTAAGTCAGAGAATTTTAACCTTCTACTTGAGTAACGTAGTATACCGGGTGTCCCATTTTAATCTTACACCTGATTTATTTCAGAACATACAACTCTGATCGAATATTGAGTTGAATAAAACTTTGAGGGTTCGAAGGGGGACGTTCGAAAAAAATGTTTGTTTCGGTCCAAAATAAAAAAAAAGGCGGAGTTGAGCTGGCCAACATGTTTTTTTTTTTTTTAAATAGAAACGTGACTTTTTTTGTGCACCAAAAAATTTGCCAAATCAAAACTCGCAACTTTTGTGGGAAACGTTTTTCCATTCGAGTTCATAATTTTTAGGTGGGAAGAATTTTTGGTGAGCGTGTGCGTTTGACACTCGCAAGGATTAGGTTTCTGCGGCTCGTCACTTCCGCAGTATTTTAAGACTACAAACCCTCCATGTGAGTGTACTCTGAACACTTCCTAAAGGTGTTCGAATATTCCCCCATTCATGTTCAAACATGTCCGAACTCTCCTCTTAAACTCATCAACTGTTCGCGCACGCTCACCAAAAATTGTTCTCACCTAAAAATTATGAACTCGAATGGAAAAACGTTTCCCACAAAAGTTGTGAGTTTTGATTTGGCAAATTTTTTGGTGAACAAAAAAAAATCACGTTTCTATTTAAAAAAAAAAAAAAAAAACATGTTGGCCAGCTTAACTCCGCTTTTTTTTTTTTTTTTTTTTTATTTTGGACCGAAACAAATATTTTTTTCGAACGTCCCCCTTTGAACCCTCAAATTTTTATTCAACTCAATATTCGATCAGAGTTGTATTTTCTGAAATAAATCAGGTGTAAGATTAAAATGGGACACCCGGTATAATTTGGCAACATCGCATCCCTTGCTTCAGTGTACGTGCTCACGTACAGGTATAATACTTATGTATAGGACACTGAAGCAGCCAGCGAGCGGTTTCTGTGTGTTTTTCTAATTTGAAAAATGAGCGAAAACGGGTATTATTGGAGAAGAAAAAAATTTTCCAAAAAAAATTTATGTTAATCGAGTGCGACAAAGTGAAGTGGGCAAATCGATTCCCAGTGTTTACGGGAAAAGAAATATTTCTAATCTAAACGACGACTTTAAAAATTATGCAATTTACGGCTGTCGTGTTGTCACGTTTGTGAATTGCTCGAAAATCTTGTCTTTTTTTTTTAGTTATTTCTCCTAACACAAGCAAGCTTTACATGTTTTCGAAAGAGAAAAATTTTCATGGGATATTCGTTTACATCTCCTTCAAATTTTATCAAAATCCGTTTGTTAATTCCAACTTGATAAATGATAATGTGCGTCAAAATCACAGATTCCCATAAGATCCCATGTTAAGAGCTTCGAAATGAAATTATTAATATCTTCTTTCAAAGTCAACCAATGATTACAAAAATTTGACTGAGTCATTTTTGGAAAGGTTTTGACATCTCTGCAAATTTTCGTAATTTTCTGTTTGTTAATTGATTTACCGAGGGCGTACTCCCTTAATCGTGCTTTTGGACAATTGGCCCAAGTAGTAGGCTGGCTCAGTCTTTTTTTTTTTAATAAAAAGGATTATACTTTTCTCATCAATGATTGATGTTAAGAAGCAATCGCATCACCAATTATCAATTTTACGTATTAGTAACCATGCAACAAATAATAAATGATAGTCTTGCTTCTGGGATAAGTGGTTCGATTACCGGACTAATTTTTTTTCGTTAACATTTTATCGATAGAAATAAATGTTTTCTATCGATGATCCAACATTGGACTATCCTGTGACATTAATTCGTGCTTTTTTTTTTTTTTTTTACAAATTATCAAAAGTTTTACACAAAAATAAGTTGGTCGTGGTTTTTCATAAAACTGTCTCGAGTAGCAGGATATTATGCCGATAAGCTTTACTTTACTTGTAATTTATTTACAAGGTTATACAGGAAAATTTTACATAAACTTTTATTGAAGTTTGTGATTTTGGGATCACAAAGATATACGAAAATTGCAAATCAGTGATAGTAAATAGAATATTCATGCAAATCGTAATGCAAAGTTAATAAGACAATTTTAAAGTCTATAATATTGTATGCAGTAATTCACAAACGAGGTTTACAAAATAAATATAGAATAAAATATTTACATTGTATCACAAAAACAATGATGCATTGTTGCATCGATACGGATGTTGAAATTAACAGAATTGACATTGAAAATTTTACCTTTGGTACATTTTGGAATAGCAGCTGTGTAGAGGACAATTCGATTCACATACCGATTAAAATTTTTGTCCAAAAAACAATATTAAATGTTAATGTACTTGATTTTTGAAAATCACATGTAAATCTTGCAAATTTTCTCCGTTATTGTGAAATTTGATACATTGAGATGAAACTTTAAAACTAAATGTGGAAAATCGAAATTCGTTTACGCATCATTGATCGGTAAATAATTTGAAAGTAAAATTGAATAGCTACGGATATTGAACTTTGCATAATTCACGATTTGTAGGGCCCGCAATGCGATCAATTTTGGTGGCTTTTACAGACGGAAGTATGTGAAATTAACAAATTATAGTACAATACATCAAATGGGAATTAATATTGAAGGTTCAATAATCGTATACGAAACTCAAGAAAGTTTGTATTAAAAGTAACGTACATTAATGACGGCAGTTTCAGCTGTTGAATCGAAAAAAAAAAAGTTATTGAAAGTTCGCCAAGCGGTCACTGGATGGCGAGCAAACCAAGTCGTTCTTTCTCAGAAACGAGATAAAATACCTGCAGTATTTATGAAGGTTGTTTAGAAGCAAATCACGTCTCATAAACAAAATTTTTAATTTACGCAGTGGATAATCGAACGTTTGAACTATGTCTCTGTAAAATTTCAAGTCAATTTGGAGCTTATTTACGGAGCAAAAAAAATCGCAAAGCTGCGTACTTTTGAGCACCCGACTAACAAGGCCTCTAATGGCCAGAGCCATGCGCGATCTCAATAAATTCGCGATATATCTGATTGTGCCATTGAACTTTTATTGAAAAACTAACCAAGTACTCTCTGAAATATTTCGCGTTGATCAATACCAAAGTCGTTTGGTTTTGGAAAATTTCCTTGAAGATATTGCAACAAATAAATTAAAAATCGCGTGAAAATTCACTCCGACGAGCGTGTGAGTGTCTGACAGAGACGGTAACGCCGCACATTCGAGATAGAAGGAAGGGGAGTACATAGGGCTGAGCGCTATTGAATACACGCGCGAAATTTGAAAATGAACCAGTATGCGTTTTTTCGAAAATCAAATTTGAAAATTGATTGGGAACGTTTTTTTTTTCTCATTGTCTTTTGTAGAATCACGTGTTTCACTGTTTGTCTCTTTACAACAAAAAAAAAATGTATGTGCGCACTTTAAGTTTCGCAAATTGAAAAAAAATGTATGTGCGCGCTTTAACTTTCGCAAATTTGAGTCTATCGAGCCTCAAATCGTGCTAATTAGATAAATTGGAAGAAAAAAAAGATCGCAGATTAAAAATTTGCACATTGCTTCCTCACTTGCAAAGCTTTCTCTGCGAGGAAACCAAAATTGAAAAACTCATTTGCCCACAGAGAGAGAGAGAGCGCCGTGCCAGCGAGATAAAATAATGAGAAAGCAATGGGAAAATTTCTAATTTACATCATTTTTTTTTTATCCATTGGTCATTAAATGTTAGGAAATATAAATGTATTAACCCTTTAAGACCGGAGCATCGAAAGTGCACAGTAAATGATATATTAATAGTATATCTTCACTTTTCATGCAACTTTACGTATACTTTTCCGCAATGAGTTTTTTTTTGTCCTTTTTTTTTTTTCAATTTCTCGGCTTCCACTCATCGTAAACGAATTGCCACATGTAATAACCACAAGAGCTTCAAAATTATCGAGTATTTCCCGATAGGTTCGTTGCGAACAAATGAAGGAGTCAAGTTTTTCTGAAAAATTTGACGACTTTGTTTGTTTGCAGGAAACCTCGAGGTTGAAATTAAATTTTGAATCGATGTGCCAAATATGGTAGAAACTCGAGGGTCAATATTCAATCGCTTTTGTATCACAAGCAATTAAATAAAATATCAATAGCAATATACCGCGAATATCAAATTTACTTACAAGAAAATTTAAATGTCATTAAGTGATTGCAAATTTCATGCACACAGCAACATCAAAGTTATTGCTATATTGTATTATTTTTAATGTATGGATCTTTGAATTTTGCAGAATATTTGCGCATAAAAATTTCAAGTAGACCAGGCAATTGTGGCTTTGTACACAGATTTATATCAATTATGAAATCAAAATTTTTCATACTATACAAATAGTTCGTAATCAAACGATTCACTGATATTAATTTATAATTTTACAAATTCTCAATGATATTTACGGACGAAGAATCTAGTCGTTTCTTCGAATAATCAGTCCAAGAGGAATTAATTCGGCTTCGTCTTTTTATCCCATTTTCATTTTTATTTATTCGCCATGTGCTCTCGGGTGCGAGCAGCGCCACGAGCGGCAACTTTAACGAACTGCGAACAGCGAGATACCGTGGCTCAAGTCATTATTTAAGGATGTTCCTGTGTTTATTTACGGGACGAGTCATCCGAGGGGGCTCCCTATGCTTGTACGAATCTAGGAGAATTAGCCCCTGGAAAATTGGCCTCGAAAAATTGGCACCCGGAAAATTGGCCCCCGAATCACGAGCTGAATCTTTTAGAGTATTCTTTTTAAATCCTCTAACTCTAACGGAAAAATATTCAGGCAGATCATATATCTTTTCATTATACACAGTGCAGTATAATGGATTATGACACTATTACAGTAGTTCGAATTTATTTTATGCCTAAACCGATCAAAACTTTACACTTGTGATTTTTTTAAATGTATATCTATACACGCGCGTGTATATCTATGTCTATCGTAGCGTGCACTCTTATCCCTACTCTTTCGACATTTTAAGACGTTTGTCGCGCCTTCGCCTCCATACTCTCCTCACCATGAACCCAGCTAACTTGAGTACTTTCTTTTTGTTTGTTTTTTTTTCTTTTAAAACCCAACCCAACCCAAACTTTTTTTGGTTGTTTTTTGGCATCATAAATGTTATTTCTTTTTTTTTTTTTTTTTTCTTTTGTGAATCCTTCTAAGCATAGTTTTATATCGTCAAAAAGACGGTCTGTGCTGAATTTCAGCCAAATCGGTGGGACAACGGGGGCCAATTTTCCAGGGGGCCAATTTTCCGGGTGCTAATTTTCCGGGGCCAGTTTTCCTGTTACCGCTTGTACACAGGCAGGGCTCAGTGGTGCCAGCGTCAAATTCTCACTCATCTCGGCCAGTCAATTTATGTTCTCGAAATCAGAATTAGAAACTGTGAGGTTTAGTTTCAACGCTATTCGACAGTAAATGGCATTGATAACAATGCATAAAAATTATAGAAATATACTCCTGTAAGTATTTTAAATATTAACGTTCATGTTGCAAAAAAAAAAAAAAAAACATTCAAAATTCAGGTTTTCCGAGCTTCAACTCCAAACGCTGTCCGAACTATTCGAGACAGAGAAAATTGCACGATAACAATTTTGCAGAGAATTAAATTTTCTATAAAAAAAAGTTTTCGACAACTCATATGAAAAGTCAATAGCGGATGAGTGGGAGGCGTCCGAAGTGGCGTGACGAGGATGTGTGATTTTTGTGAAATCGCCGAATAGTAGACCCATTAGTTGTTACATATAACCGCGTTAGCGTTGAATAAAAAATGCATCCAAATTCATGCGTCAACTGGACACAACGAGAAAGCCATTACCGCCTAAAAAACTTTATTTATAAATAAATTCAAATAAAGCCACTTACTTAAAATGGGTTTTTTTTTTAAATTATTTTTACAACTTTGGACGCCTCTCACGCCTCAATTATTAACTTTAGATATATGCCGTCGCGGAATTTTTTTGCAAAGAATTTCGTTACCTAGAAAATGATTTATGAGCAATTTTACTCTATTACGTACAGTTTGAGCAGCGTTTCGAGTTGAAGCACAAAAAGTGCCAAATTTTCATTGTTTATATATTTTCTTTGCTAAAATTTTAGAGAAGGATAATAATGCACATTTTACAAGTTATTATTTATGCCATTTACAATGACAAAAGATGCTATAAACTCCAGAATTTTATTCTGAAAACGAAGCCTGATTCGACAAGTTGAGTTTGGCAACATTCTCCGTCACGTCTGAAATCGACAGCGTAACGCCTCTTTTTTTTCAACATTTTTAAATATGTTACATTTGATTACTCAACGAAAATGCTCCTAATTAAGGTGAGCTTTTGCGCACGATTTTATTATAACATAGAACTCGGTCATACAATTTTTTAAAGGTGCTGGCATTTCAAGTTTGTGAATTACAAAACGATATTAGAACGTGTTTTTCATGTGTGGCCATAAGAACGCATTTATTAACCCTACACCGGTACACATCCTGGGCGTACCTACTAACGGTACACTGGGGTAACGAGACACCCCCCGACTGTTTCAGTCTGTCATTTGTCTTCTAATTGTCGTAGAAACTTTGCATACCCACCAATCTGTTCCGTAAGCATTAAGGAAGAGTTTCATGTGTATTAGTTTGAGCTTTAATTGATGAATGGTGGTCAAAAGTGCATTTAAAGCTAGAAAAATTCTCCAAAATTCGAAAAAAGAAAGCTTGCTGGGCAAGCGCTGGGGTGTCCGGATACCCTCCAGTGTAGGGTTAAATAATGTTTTTTTAAACATTTAATATCTCGACAACGAGGCTTCCTAGTCTCATTGAATCTTTGCACACACGTTTTGGGGATAAACACCGATAGGCTGTAAAAATTTCAAGTCGACGACACAATATCGATATATCAGAAACATCAAATTTTTTCAAATTATCTTCATATTCAACAGCTTGTTCGGATAGAAGTTGCGCTGTATGAAATGATTTTGTATTCATAAATAAAATATGTATATGGTTTGACAGTTGGCCTACGTCAACGTCAAACGATAGCAACTTTGCTGTGACGAATAATATATTCAATAGCATTGTTTGTAAAAAAATTATATAACAGTATCTTTTCGGTTAACTCCCGCATTACAATAGAAAAAGATATTTTTTTTATTTTATATCAACGATTCTTGTCAGTTGGTCATGCTTTTGGACAGCCAGTCCCAAGTATCTTCTAACATGATTTTTCATTCAGAATTTTTTTTTTTCCCATATTATCCTTTTTTTACTCCATTCAACTATTTTACAAATGACCGATAACATGGCTTAAAAAAATTTGCCTCGAGATTGTCGCAGATGTCATTCGAAAAATTGTGCAATCCAAATTGAATTATCGTGATGCAGAGCCGAGAAAAAAAATTATTAATTTAGGCATTATTGTGACCTGAGAAAAGGGCACATGGAACGAAATACGTGGTTTATTTTATAGAGACACGAGAAGCCATAGAGAAACGAATGTTATTCGTGAAGAGTCAGCGCAAGTGTGTGTGTGTGTGTGTGTGTGTGTGTGTGTGTGTGTGCCGTAGGTGCCTTTTGCTTCGCGGGTGAGCAATAAAAGCCCACGCGATCTTTTTAAACCTACGGATACAGCGTCTCTCGCTTCTCTCTTTTTATCCGTCTCACTCCGATCGCCCACGAAAGTGAACTCTCCGCTCCGGGTGCCTCAACTTACAGCGATACGTATAGGTACTTATGACGAGTAAACATATTTACAATGTGTACATATTATATGAAGCATTCTTCGTCAACCGGGCCCCTTTTTTCGGTCGACCTCCCGGATATTTTTTTGAAAATTTGCCAGTTTGTAGTACTACTTTAGAGAGGGGCTTCTGTGATTTTTTTCAGATTTTTCAAGGTTACCGTTAAGGATTTCCCTTCTTTTACTTGTATCAGTATGTCTCAGAAAGTATTGGTCGCTCAAAAAATTCATCGCAACATTATCTTTTCAATTTTTCATCTGGTTTCGAACGATGATAGAGTCATAATTTTCCTGACGCGGGAAGATCATTTTTGCGCAAAAAAAAAAAAACAATAAAAATCATTTTCCTCGACTAAAAAAACACCTTCGATTCCAGTGCCAATTTTACAGGGTATTTGGCATTGTATGAAGATTCTGCGATAAAAAAAATCCCAATGTAGCACCTGCGATTCTAGGACAGATTAGGGCAAATTAGAGCTTTTCAGATTTAAAAAATTTTTGAATTTTTCTCATATTCTAAATGTTCATAAGAAATTCTCCAACTTTCCTAAATTTACTGATATCGGGTAAGCTTAGCAAAAAAAAAACGTTGGTATAGAAAATAAAAGTGTTGTTTCTCAATGAACTTTGCAATGCAACAGGTTTTATATTTTTATTCTCATCGCAAATGCAGTTTTGCCTTCGGTCTTACTCTCCATTTTCTATAATCTACAGAGATATGTAAGAAACCTACGAAAAAATTGGTTCAATGGGCATCGTCTATTTAATGGAGTAAAAAAAAAAGTTCTGAAAGGTTTAGTACGAAATCGCGTTAGACCGATAGCTTGCGTCACTCCATGTCTATGTGCTACTATTACCAAATAGCTTTAGTATAAACCAATATATATGAAAGTTAGAATTACAATTAGTAGCGCAAGTGATCGGTCTAATGCGATTTCGTGCTGAAACTTTCGACAAAAAATTTTTTTACTCCGTTAAGGAGGTTCACCATGTAGAGAAAAATACAAAAAAAAATCCCAATTTTTCATCAGATATTCACTACTACTGTAGAAATGTGCCTGAATTATTTGGGAATTTTCGCCTACACTGTTCACATGAAAAATTAGTTTCTGACGAGGCTCTTTTAAGGAGGTTGGTCACCTAACGCACAATCATAAGAATTGGTTCAAATTTATTGAGGATACTCGCGAATAGGTATAACGACTCTGTGCAAAATTTCAAGTCATTCCTCTGCATAGTTTTCCTGTAATTAATTGTTGAAGTTGTACTCTTATACATGGGTCGGACCATAGCTAAATCGTACACATCTTATGAAATACTTCATAACCACGTTAAAAATGATAAAAATTTAATGAAAATGGATCCAGATAATCATCACATCTTCGGGAAAAAGTTCGCAAAGAGCGAAATGCTTCATGTACATAGTTATTAAGAAATTCTAAAAAATAAAACAACTTTCGTTGTATTACAAATTACAACGTTCGCTCGGGAACTTGTGACGCGGACCTCTCTCTCGCACTCTGCCCGCCCGGCAACCCGCAAACAAGCGACCAGTTCCGGATTTTCTCCTCCCGCACGGAGGTGACCAATCTCCTTAACACGCGTTCTTATAGCGTAAGCAGAAATTGCGATTTTTCCCCTTTTATAACTTCGGAGAAAATTTTTTAAAAAATATCATTTCAATACAGTATAGGTGAATAAAGCAGCATGACAAAAATCAGATTGATCGTGTACTTAGTTTATGAATACTATTCAATGAACCCACAGGATTCATAGTTATTCGCAGTAAAGGGATGCAAAGAGGAGATAAGCATGACAACATCGCTGTACAGCCGGAGCAGTTAGGTCAGGTTGAGCGCGCAATTTTCTTGACAGTTCGACTGTTCTCTGCTGCCTGTGGCTATGACACTTGACGGTATCAATCGTAAGAAATACGCGTCTTATGGCCAGACTTCTTTGCGAATTATGTACACTATAAAATCGAATTTCTTTCATTTGTACCAATGTAAAATAACTTTTATGGATCCTTAACTGTCAAAAAGGGTTGAGTATTCATTTATCGTTACTTGATTCATCTCAATTCCATGATTTTCCGATTCATGATTAATTATTTTCACAATTGGTTGCAGTGCCGGTCTGCCCATGTATAAGCATAGGGTTTCCGCCGACCCTCTTCACCTCCCGCAAACCCTAGTGAACCTCCTTAAAGAGCCGATGTCCACTATGACGATTTTTTTTTTTTCATAGGTTTGTCACATATCCCCATAGATTATATAAAATTGAGAGTAAGATCAAAAGTGCCCGATTGAGTGAAAAAAATTTATTTAATTAAAAAAACAAAACACCTTTTACTCATAATTTTTAATTTTTTGAGAATGTTCAGTAATTTTTGTTTACCGAAAACGGTGAATAGTTTGGGCGCGGCAACAGTTAAAAGTTGTTGGGTTCATTGTGACCATTATAATATGAAACTTTAGTGAAGTGTGATCGTCGAGGGTTAAGAGCAGGTTCAAGTCCTACCTTCGAATTATTCAGGTCGAATTGAGTGAAAGAGAACGTGCGAATTATAAATTCGTTCATTTTTCGTTGTTCATTGTTTTATTATATTCGCAAAATTCAAACATGTAGAAGTACGAATAGAAAACTGCTTGCTTACAGATGAAGATTTGTGAATGAAACAAGATAATTTGGAAACAATATGTGAGTTTCTAATTTGTATGCTTTTTTATTTGGGCGTACAGAGTTTTGTATTATTTTTTTCGCGTTGTAACGGGGTGAAAGTCGCGAGAATGGAGGCCCTAACTTGACTGCTCGGGACTACTAGCCCCGTCCCGAGAATCGTGTCACGGCCAGAATTTGGCCGTTTGGCAAAGGGGTCGACCGATTGGCAGTCGCCCGGTGGCCGTGAAGAGATAGCGTCCTTCGAAACCGAGAGAGACAGAGAGAGAGAGAGAGAGAAAGAAAGCAAGAAAGAGAAACTTGACTCTTTGACTCACATCAGCAATAACTCCGACGACATGTGTGTATAGTATCGTTCTTCTTAGGCCAAAGAATTTACCCATAAATGACGAATCTTTTAATTTGTCTTTCCTTTCCGATTAAATTGATAAAATTAAAACGTTTGCACCGACCAATCGATGAACTCGCGGTGGCCATAAAATGAAATTCGTAAATAAAAATCGACCCAGTGTTAAAAAATTAAAAACTAACGCACTGCTTCCTCATCGTCTCGTTTTATCTTGTCACACTATGAGGACATGTGGTTTTTAAATTTTGTCTACCGCGCAGAGGGAGCTTTGTAACCAAGATACAATAATGATCCAGCAATATGCAAGTTTCTAATATGCAGGGTATTTGATTTATTTAAAAATTTTTCAAAATTTCATAAAATTTTTATCTTTCGAATTGCGAATCTTGTAAAATCTAATATTTTCGAAGAATTTGACAAAAAAAAAAGCACAAAATTCAAATTCATTGCGATTGCTCAAATCGTTCTCGAGATATCATCATTGAAGTTTTCTCTAATAGCTCATCGTACGCACCCCCACACAGACACTGATACGGAATTTTTTTCCGAGTATGATTTTTCGAGTTTTTTGAAAATTCTAAATACTCTTGCACAAAAGACTCGAATTTTTGTAACGAATAGTAATCACTTGTATACATTGTTTACGGTATGTCTGAATTTCACTTTTTTTAATCTAAAATATATTCTAAAAAATCTATAATTAGAAATATTCCGTAGTCTCAAAACTCCTGGGTTGAAAAATTGCCTCCAGTTCAACAGTTCGCGCGTTTCCCCGGCTAAAATAATACAATTCCTGAATTTCAACGATACATTATTGTGTCACAGTACGTGTGTCGTTGTATTTATTTCAACCTTTTCAAAGGTATTTCTAAACCGTTTTTGCGTCGATGGTTTTTGAAAAATTTTAATTAGTTCTTTTTTTTTTTAATTCTTTTTAAAGTCCCTTGGACTTCAGAAACAATCGCACACATTCAGAACATTCATATTGAAATGCGGAAAATGTTCAAACAAAATCTCTCGATCTTCAATCCTCCTGGGTATTCCTAGTAGATTTAGATTCAAAACTTGCTAACAGATCTTACATCCGTTGGTAATGTTGAACTGTGCCAACCTGAATAAAGGTTAAACAGGTTCAAACGGAAAACCTCGTGTGTGAAATAAAATAAGGAAGAAGCAATATGCAAGTTTCTAAATTGCACGGTTAATACCGATTCTTTTCCTTTCTTCGACCATTATTATTATTATTATTATTATTATTATTATTATTATTATTATTATTATTTCGCGTAACTTCGAGAGTATATCAGAACACCTAACGCAGAGAGAGCAACACGAACAATGCTCACTCAGTCAGCGAAATTGAAGCAAAGACGCGTTAGGTTTTCTCGTCGTTGAATCGCCCCCACATTGTCGTTCGAGTTTCTAATTCGAAACAAAACTATGATGAAAATCGTTTGATCATATCTAGACTGCGATAATATTGCGTGGAGTGAGATGCTCTGCCGTAACGACTCGTCCGTTATCGTCAGTGGGCAATAACACTTTTTCTGGATAACGATCTACGAACGACGATCGACTTTAAATTGTGCACCAAGCCGTGATTTATATAAACGAATGTCCTCCGTAAATTTGAACTGATTCTTAATATTTCGGCGTATGTAGGCAATCTACCTTTTAACACGGTCCCATCAGTACCAACTTCCTTACCATCCGATGAACGGACAAAGTTAGCGATGTCACTAACTGGTACGGTTGATCTTCCTTGTTCACACCGATGAATTCACCCCGTTAAAATGAGCAGTTTGCCTCATACTGTCACTAACTTTGGAGCTCGTGTTATACTTTTTCTCAGCGTAAAGTTAATGATTGGGTCTTAAAATGTTGATAAAAACATGCTACGGTGTGAGGTTGAAGTTTGGAATCGCCGAAGCTCGGAAGAACGAAATTCTGAAATTTTATTTCCCTACCAGAGAGATGTCACGAAATGTCGTGCCGACGAAAGTCTAAATATGTATCGCACAAGATGAAAATCTTAGAACATTATGTATCCCAGAAAAACGACGGAAACGAGATTTATTTATGAAACAATCAGAGTTACATTGATTAGCAAATTTATAATGTTACAAATTTAGAAACATAAGTATCAGATAATAATGTATTCAATCAATTGAATAAAAATTGGAAAGTTCAAATATCCGAAAGTCAAAGATAAGTCATTTCCACGAAGGCCGAAAACTCTGACAATAAAAGTTTAGAAGATTCAAATATCTGATGAATCCCTCGCGACGAAAATCAATGCAATCCCGATCAATTTATGAATTTCGACCTTTCGGGATCTCAATATTTCGGAGGTTTGAAATTTCAAAGTTTTCTAGCTGTTTTCAACCGTTCATAATTCAATTTTTGCAATACTTAATGCCGTGATTATAAGCTCATTGATTATAGTATTTTTTTGAATGTTAATTTTAAAAACCTCAGATCGTGGTAAGAATTCAGTGCTTCTTATGTTATTATCATTTGGGAAAAGTGAGCTTTTTGACGATTCGGTATGTATACCTTACTTTTTAGGGTTTTTTGTTCCCCCGTATACTAAAAAACTTTCGAGTATGTAAATGTTGAATTTGAATCTCCCTCCCAAATAAATCAAGCATCAATCATACTTTAATATGTCGCGATTTTAAGTTTAAATAAAAATATTAACGAATATTATTTATTGTGAACACTTTGAATTAAACTTCCGCTTACAATTTATACGTTTGAAGAGAAGAGAAATTTCAGAGTCATGAACAAGACTGGTTTTTTAATGATTTTTTTTTTACGTTTTTTTAAAAATGTTTTTTCATGGTTTTTTTTCTCGCTTTTTCAATGACGCGTTAGCTTTTCCGTTCGCATTCTATGAAGATATCTCTTTCTCTTTTCACTCTCACTCTTTCTTTCTCTCTCTCCCTCTCTCTCGCTTAAGCCAAACTGCCTACCTTTGTTTCCACTCCTCCTCTCCTTTATACGCTTTTTCCGTTGAGAACACATGTGCGACCACTTGGAGCTATGCTCGTTTGTAACGTTTCGAGCAAAGATGTTAGCCAGGAGGACTTCTATCGCAGTTTCCAATCGAGTCTTATTCCGAATATAATAGGTATATATAATAAAAAAAAGGTTTGCTGAATATAGTTTTGAATTTGTTAGGGCGTAAAATCAAGAAA
Organism: Rhorus exstirpatorius; assembly: GCA_963564615.1. Lineage (NCBI taxonomy): Eukaryota > Metazoa > Arthropoda > Insecta > Hymenoptera > Ichneumonidae > Rhorus > Rhorus exstirpatorius. Next base: position 16,648,593 of record OY751315.1, read on the forward strand.
AGTTGGAAAAAGTCATGTTATGTACACAAAAAAAAAATGTAAGAAACGCAATAAAAAAAAAAACTCGAGATTTTTAAGATTTAAAACTTGCAAGGGGTGTACAATTAGAAACTGTTGAGAGCTCGACTCGTATTTCTGAGTGCATGAAATACAAAATAACGTCTCATCGAAAAGGAAATGAATATTCGTCACGCGTGAGAAGGAAAAGTGGACAAGGCAGACTGATTTACGCTATACGTACAAAGCGCTACAACTCTGTCGTAGATATATCTCATGCGATACATTTTATATACTTATATAAACTATATATATATATATATATAGTTACTAGGGGTGTAACCCGAGTTTTCGAGTACTCGTGACCAGGGCGGGTTACTCGTACTTTATCGAATACCCGACAATACTCGAGTATATTCGGGTACCCGCAGCTTATCACGATATTCATACTTTGTTGAGTACCCAAACATACTCGGGTAATCGGGTAAACATACTCGGGTAGCCTAGCGGTTTACTCGTCTTTCATCGTACATCGGGTACTCGATGTAAGCCGTGTTGCCGGAACAAAATTTCAAATTTCGTTTCATATTAGATAACGCCACGAAAACGTATTAAATAGACTTCAGCTTTATGATCAATATCCTTTTTGCTTCCAAGAAGTGCTTACATTGTTTACAAGCGAAACACGAAATATAAACAGAAACAGGACAAAGAATAGAAAAGTGAGACGAAAAAATATTTTTTACCCCATTACGATAAAATGACCATATTCCAACCCTGCAACGCGGCGGAAAGTGATCAACTTTTTACCAGAGGGAAGAAATATAATTTTGCGGGCAAAATCATTTCTCTTCCCTTTGATCAAAAATTGATAATGATCACTTTTCGCACGCGCTGCAGCGATGAAAGATGGCCATTTTTAAATTTTTACCATTTTATCAGTCGGGTAAAAATTATTATATCTTATATCATTATATGCCACACGGGAAGAGCGAATTTTCACCTCGTGTGCTCGTGTTGCCCTCGCTTCTCTCGGGCAGCAAACCTCGCACTCGGTGAAAATCACACACCTTCCTCCCTAGTAGCAAAATGTAAATGTACTATTTCAAGTGTTATCGTTTTTAGTTTTATCGTGTTCTTTGAGTTTTCGTTTTCTCTCATTCTGCGATTGATACAGCTAGATAGTAGATAGATAATAGATACGGCTACCCGAGTCGTTTACGAGTACTCGAAGTTTACTAATACCCGAAGTTTAAGAGTACTCGAAGCTTACGAGTACCCGATGACAGAATTCGAGTACCCGATAGTGGCGAGTAATGCAAAAACGTAACCCGTCGGGTACCCGACCCGACCCGAACATCGGGAACCCAAGTGAATCGGGTACCCGCACACCCCTAATAGTTACACTTGCAAAGTTTCACAAATAACGTCTTAGAATCCACGGGCATGATTAATCCTAAATATTTTTTTTAGATGGGATGTATTTCATCTCGAGTATTTATTTCATTGAAACCGGCCTCGTGAATATAGTCAATAATCTAGGGATACACGACAGCGGGCGAGTACCGTAAAATGGGGCTACTTCGACATGTTTTTTGCATATTTTTCGAGATTAAAAGTGAAAAAATAAAGTTAGGGCAACAAAAACATGTTCATCGTACCGACCTAACCTTTAGAATTACATAGCTATCATAAAACATTGAAAATATCTTATATACACACAAAAAAATATATAAAAAAGTCGTGTCCAAATAGCCCCGTTGTTGGGGCTTCTTGAACACTAATTGTAAATTTCGTTTGAGGGAAAATCTCTTACTATGCATGTGTTGGATGGTCAAGTTTCCACGTAAAATGTAACTGAAAGATTACGGAATGTATCTTTATGTAAAAAATATATTTTTTTATTGAATTAAACCGCGGTTGACTGACGACCTGGACCGCTTGATGCTTGATGCTTGATGCAATCCTGATGGACAGGTTGTTTCTGGCGATAAAAAAATCGATGAAATCGGGACCTGGGGTGTTGTCCTTGAAGACCTGGACCTGCTTGCCCTGTTTATCTAGGTATTTTTTTTACCACATCTCGAATTTCGGCCTTTGCCAAGGGGAATCCCCAATTCGCAACAACAGCCAGGGTTTCTGAAATCAATTGCTCCTCAGACTTAATTAAAACGGTCGGATGTCCAACGGGTCTCGTATTCCTTCCAAGCATCTTCCGCACTAATGTTGCCCGAGGGATTTTGAAAGTTTCTGCGGCCTTTTTTTTTACACACCCCCCCCCCCCCCCCCCCCTCCCCCAACTGCATCCATAGCTTTTTCCAGGTCTTCCACTTTGTAATTCATGTAAGGTTTTGATCCTGGAGTCTTTTGATACGTACGTACCATTTTTAATCACTGACTACCTCTAACAATAAGAAACAAAACACAAATAAACAAAAACATAATCTAACCTCACTTTCGTGGCACAGGAATAAACATATATGCGTTGTATTCATGTAGTCCCACTTTACGGTAGTAAAAGCCCGCAGACGTAACACGCTACACTTTGTTTCGCTCTTTATGAGAAACAGACACCCCGGGTTTTCCATCATACCACGAGTCTATCGGAGGAGGCAAGTTTACGTATGAATTTTCAAAGCCAAGAAGTGTAAAGAGAGAGAGAGAGAGAGAAAGAGAGAGAGAGAGAGAGAGAGAGAGAGAGAGAGAGAGAGAGAGAGAGAGAGAGAGAGAGAGAGAGATAGAGAGAACCCCCATCATGAGCGGATGTATGTTAAAGCTCGAGCCCGCTCAGGAGGTGGGTTAGTACCTCCACGCTACAGCGGTGGAGATAGAGAAAGCGTGCGCCGCTCACGCAGTAGCGCAATTCTTTTTTGCTCACGATATCTCGAAAACTAAACGGTCAATCCTCTTCAGCTTTTACGAGAATATTCCTATGATGCTTATCTACGTTACTCAAGTTTTTTGGTCGATTCTTGACACCCGTCTAGGCGATACAGCGAAAACCGTGTCGTTTGGGTACGGCTGGCGCGTAGGTTACGTGTGTTAATCAGGCTCGGTTTAACTTCAATTATCTCTCGTTTGAAACGGTGAATCTCTTTGTAACTGCACGTACGTTTAGATAACATCCTAATTAATACACGTGCAAAGATTGAAAGATTTCTCCATACATTGATTCCATGGAGGTACTTTAACCTTTGTGCCTTTGAGAGGCACATTTTGGCATTTGACGGGTGCAGGTGGGACAGCGTATGTCCCACTGCCCCGCAAAGGGTTAAAGCGTGCGCGCCCTGATAGTTGGGACACCCATAGGGGCAGAGAATAGAACCGTCGGTAGCGATGTCAAAACGAATGTAAATCGCAAGAGAGCAAGAGAGAGAGAGAGAGAGAGAGAGTCGACAAAACGTGTTTTGTGAAAACGCACAGTTTAACGACGATTTTTAAATAGCACGGTATACAAAGATTCGTGTATATGAAAATCATACGTGAAGCACGAGAGCGTGACAAAGCGTGCGATGGAACTTGTAAAAATAGGTAAGGTAAACGTCCGGCTATTTGGACGTTTACCTTAAATAAAAAATATATGAAAAATAACTGCAAACTTGCAGAAATGGCGGAAATGAAAATTTGGCTAAAGAGTGATCGAGTGTCGTGAAAACTGTCGGAGATTAGCCCGATACGCGGTGCCGATAGAGGGGCAGAGTAATATATATATATATATATAAGCGCTTTTGACACACGAGCGTCATTCGGTCAGAGACGGCTGATAGATTATGTCGAGAAGTTATAGAGCGTGGTAACTAACAGAGATACCCCTCCTATAAAGCTCGTCTAAGAGCGGTAGAGGGAGAAGCGGGAGAAGATCCGTTGAGCGATGCGCGTGCTCTGGGGCGGGGGCGGATGAAGACTCGGCGAGACCTACGGGGCGTGGAAAAGCGGAGTTGAAGACGTCGCGTATGTGTGCGTGTGTAACCGCCGACTTCGTTATGCATAGCTCGGAGAATATTGAGAATGAGAAAATACGTTTATTTATACCCATTCCAGAATAAAATAACGAATTGAGGGGGAAATAAAACGTGAATTTTTATGGCTAGGAGCACGAGGATTCCAGCGTTTCAGTGACGACTGAAACGAAATTCGCGCCTCCATTCGCGTAGCCATCTACGGATTCTCTCGTCGAATTTGTATTACGACCATGGTGTAAACGTCATTCCCTCGGTCTTTTATCCTATCGGTTTTTTTTTGTTTTTTTTTCTCAATCCAATTGCCGTTGTTGCGTTATAAAAACAGCCAACACATTGACTGTTCGATATCTCTTAGCCTCTACCTCGGGCGAGAGCGCGCGCGTTCTCTCGGAATCATTCCCCCACCACTCTGCAGCAGTATTATTATTGCCTGCACGTGCGCGCGCGCGCTCTCCGGCGAAGGTGGCGGCAGCAGCAGCAGCAGCGCAGCAGGCGGCGGCTAGGCTGCGGAGGAGAAAGAAGAGGTAGAAACACACCAGTCGAAGTAGCGAAGGAACGGGCAGTTGTTTTGTTGCCGTAGGAAGAATAAAAAAAAAGTAATAAGCAGATAAATAAAGAACGATACTTCGTCGCACTGTGTATGTAGGTAAATAAATAAATAATTATGTGTACACACATACATATATATATGTATACATGATTATATTTATCTAAATATCGGGAAGCATGAAAAGTGAAAAGAGAAGAAACGCTGACCGCTAGCGGACCCTACGAGTTACCGTTCCTCTTGGTGTTTCGTGTGTGCTCGTTTGTTACATTCGCGTGTTGAGTTGTTTTTGTATTTATGTTCCTTATTGTTCCACGGAAGACGGGGGTTGCTTTTGTCGTTCTACCTCGAGCTTTCGGGGTTTCAACGTTCTGCACGCAATCTCACGCGTGTTGGAAAACAAAAATACGGAAGTGATGTGGATTAACGCGCTTCGGGTATGACGAACACGCAACGTTATTAATATTCTGAATTTAGTGGTACCGCGTGTGCGTTATCGTTTTACGCGCGTTTAAAATTTTAATATATTCGTTGAAACATATCTGATTCTTACGAAAAAAAAACCGAAATACTTGTGGACCTCATGATCTCGGATTTTTCTTGTAACTTCAGGATACGGTTCACATACATCGAGAAGAAATGCGTAATTTTGTTTTGAATTTTCACTCGCATCCGTTAGCCATGGCTTTTCGTCATTCATTGAAGAAATCTTTTAAAAAATTATTTTTGTTTGGCATGTAAAAATTGGCAGTACAGCAGGAAAAAATAGTGCCATGTGAAAAATTATCAGCTTTATGATACAAGCATTGCCGGTACCCTTTGAATTAAAGTACTGGAAATTTTTTTTTTTTAAATAACCGAAAAATTGGTTATAGCCAGGGGCCTAAGTTCCTACACCGGAACAATTTTTTTTCCCGAATTCCTTGTATTTTTTTTTTTTTTTTTTTTACATAATGACGAGATTTATCTACCAGAGTGCGTTAAATGTTCCAAATAGTCAGAAAACCACATTTTCAACAAACGCATATAGGCGTGTCCGTGTGTTGGCCTTCCGCAATTCAAAAAGTTACCCTGTATCGAGGACGCCTTGCGCCCAAAGTTAGCACAGAAGTAATAAACAAATTTCGTCAAAATTGTTGAAAAAATTTTTAGATTATAGAATGTTAGATTTTTCAAACAATGTCTGGCTGCTCGAGCTTTCGATAATATTCAGCTATCGGGTTAAGGAGGTTGGTCACCTCCGGGCGGGAAAGGAAAATCGGAGAAGGGCCGCTTGTGCGCGGGTTGCCGGGCGGGCAGCGTGCGAAAGAGATGTCCTCGTCACAAGTTCCCGAGCGAACATTGTAATACAACGAAAGCTGTTTTATTTTTTAGAATTTCTTAATAACTATGTACATGAAGCATTTCGCTCTTTGCGAACTTTTCCCAAAGTTGTGATGATTATCTGGATCCATTTTCATTAAATTCTTATCATTTTTAATGTTGTTATGAAGTATTTCATGAGATACGTACGATTTAGCTATGGTCGCCCATGTATAAAAGTACAACTTCAACAATTAATTACAGGGAAACTATGCAGAGGAATGACTTGAAATTTTGCACAGAGTCGTTATACCTATTCGCGAGTATCCTCAATAAATTTGAACCAATTCTTATCATTATGCGTTAGGTGACCAACCTCCTTAAAACTTCGTACGCCAATAGCCCTAGGGGACAACGGGAATGTTTGATATTCAATTCGGGGACAACCGATGAAAATGTTTTATGAAATTTATGAAATTACAAGTTTTAAGATTTTAATGAAATTTTAAAATACTTATGTTTAAGGGAACGGGTATGTTCTCTCACACTTTCGCGAAACAAAAGTCACAGCAGTGACTCGTGACAAATACATTTCCTACTATACCGACATTTCGAGAGAGCTCCATAGGCTCTTATAGGCCATCCATTTTGCGTATCCCCAGGAGTATATCTATACAAAACATTTGTTTTCTTGATAATTGAATAATTATGGTGTCTAGGTGAATTTAAGAAGATCCGTTTGTGTCGTTTTTTTTCTCTTTCGATCGGTACACAAATTAAGGTTGTTGTGGGGCCAGGTCAAAATGCTACAATTGAGCTGAATTTTTTTTCTAGATCTTTATAACCCTTCTCTTGATCATCCTGTGCAGAGTTTAAGATTTATCTACAGTACAGTTTTTTTTAGTAATAAATATTGATTAAATAGTGTTCTGGTGTATACATCAAATGAGAATTATTTTTTTTCCAAAATTAGATTTTTTTCGTTGTCGCAGGTGTCAGATTATCTTTTTTCCGTCATTGAAAATTTCCTTGTTGCCACGAGTGATAGGTTACGTTTTTCTTGTTCATGATCAATTAAATATTGTCTATTATCAACGAATTCAGCGTATAGAATTCGTGCCTAATGGCTACGGTTCTTAAAAAATTGTGTATAATCGCGAATTTTTCGAGAAGGAATCAAGATTACGTGATTTTAAGAGCAGGTGCAAGTGAAATTTTCTAATTCGTTACAAAGTAGATGTTGACAGGCGTTTAACCAAATAAGTGAGATCAAGCAGTGTCTTGTTTCTACAGATTCCATTAGTATATACAAATCCGACACACCCCCGCAGTTCTATAGAAACACCGTCTCCATGATAAACTGAATTCAGACAAATTTGTCACATCTCCAAACCGTCACAGAAAAACTTTCCCATGAAGGGACTTGACCCAGAAAAACTCAACCTACAACTAAATCGGCACCATCCACTTGTTACGATAAAAATCGACACACCGCCAAGTCGGGATAGAAAAACTCAACACACAAAAACTCTCCTGTGGGGTATCTCTACACAGATAGACTCTCCCATAGTGCAGCTCGCCACAACAAAACCCTTGGCGGCGCAATTTGATCCGCTCCAACTCAACACAGACGCAACCACGGTCTGGTAACCTGTGTAGAGTTGGAGCTGGCAAAATTGCACCACGGACGAGTTTTGCTGTATCAAGTTGCACCACGGCAGAGTTTTTCTGTGTCGGGATATCCCGGAGAGATTTTGCGCGACGAGTTGGTAAAGCGTCAAGTGTTCCTAAACTGAGTTGGTGGAGTGTCAAGTTTTATTGTGGTAAGTTGATGGTGCATTGGATTTTTCTGTATAGAGTTGGTTATGGACCGAGTTTTTCTGGGCCAAGTCTCTTCGTGGGAAAGATGTTTCGTGACGTTTCAGCGATATGTCGACTTTTTCTTCATCCAGTTGATTATGTGTACGGTTTTTCTGAGTACAAAAATTACGTAGGTCGAGTTGGTCTGTGTTGATTTGGAATCTATAAAACGAGCCACTACTGTCCCATAGCTATGGAAAAAATACATGCTCAATGTTATATGCAGGCTATCGATAAGCGATGCCTTTGATGTTATTATCTCAGCAATGGTGCTTTGTATCAAGAACCGGATAGTTGGAGTTATTGGCATAGCTCATGTGAGTGCTCACAAAAATCAGGAGACCTCATCGATAGCACGTAATGTGCAGAGATCATTGCGGAGTTCCTTAAGCCTGTTGAAGATCTAATTCAAATGATAATTCCAAATAAATCGAAATGATATTTCGTGCGGAAGTTGCTAGATCTTACTTATTTGGGCCTCTGAACTTGTAAAATAATGGAACGATGTCATAACTAAGTTTTTCGGCAACCCATAGTTCATCTGGGCAAAAAATGTTAAATTGTAGCTTGATCGTAGCAGTCACCACTTGGAGCTTTCACACAGAAATTACAGGTTAAATATGTACATATATAATGCTTTGCAAAAAGAGACAAAAAAATACCATAAATGGTGTAAAAAAACTTGAGACAAAAACATTTGTGAAGTTATCCTGAAGTTACGAAAAAATCCAACAACCACGTTGCTCACATGTGTTTTTCCGTTTTCCAAGAATCAGCTGTATATCGTTAAAGAAATCCTTAACGACTTTTTTCTGCCCGTAACAGATGAAAGTGATTAAATTGGATTTATTATTGTAACGTGAATTTACCGTGTGTTACTCTCGGCACTGAGCCACTTTGGAGACGCTGGAGAGTTTCGGCGTTCGATACGGCCAGCGTACTAACATCAACGATTGGATGAAACCGCCGGAGGATTTGTTTCTCTACTGCGACATGAAGGACCTGGGTGCCAATATGGTATTTTATAAATATATATATATATATATATATATATATATATATATATCAGGGGTTCTCACGATTCGGGCGTTACGCGCCTTCATAATCGACCCAAACAGAAATATCTTTTTCAAATTAGACACCCCTTTATATATGTTCGGGTTCCCAATTCTTATACATGGCAGCAGCGGCAAAATATTTATATAATATAGAGACATAGAGCGTCCTGGCTTTCTTATCCAAAAAAACCCCAATCCAAACCGAACAGACCCAAACAGGTCCTCAATTCTTGTACACGGTGATAGCGAAATATTTATTTACCAGAGAGAGAGAGAGAGAGAGAGAGAGAGAGAGAGAGAGAGAGAGAGAGAGAGAGAGAGAGAGAGAGAGAGAGAGAGAGAGAGAGAGAGAGAGAGAGAGATGTACTGGGATTTCGGAATGCTCGGATGGTACGCGCCCTCGCACCTTAACCTAAACAAACCCAAATAGACCCTCAATTTTTATACAGTGCAGCGGGGGTGAGATATTCATGTATCATGGAAAGATACGTATGGAGAATTCCAAGTCAACTGACGTGGTAATCGGCCTGACCTCCTCGGATTCAGTTGACGAATTTTTTTTTGGCATATTTTGGTTCAGAAAAAAAGGGTTTTTTTTTTTTAAATTATTATCACTTGTTTTACCCCATAAAATAATTATTTTTCCCATAACTTTTGAGTAAAAATAAATTCGACCCAAGTTTAAAATTCTGAAAATTTTTCCATAGATTCTAGGAATAAAAAAAAAAGTATTTTTATCGCAGTTAGAGAGTGGGCCGACAATTTCAATTTTTTTTTAATTGAAGAAAAAAAAATATTTTCCAAATTTTGAAAAATTAAAAATGTCAATGATAGTTTATTTTAGAAAAAAAAAGGAAAAAAATTTTTTACGAAGATACATTTTATTTTTCTTTTTTTTTTTCTTGAATTAAAAAAAAATAGAAATTATTGTCGGCCCACTTTCTAACCGCGATCAAAATACTTTTTTTTTATTCCTAGATTCTATGGAAAAAATTTCAGAATTTTAAACCTGGGCCTAATTTATTTTTACTCGATAATTAAAATTAAATTAAATTATTCGGTGAATTTTCAGCGTTTTACTATCAAAATATGAGAAAAAAAAATTATTTTATGAGGTAAAACAAGAGATAAAAATCTGAAAAAAAGTAACCTATTTTTTTTTAACCAAAATATGCCAAAAAAAAATTCGTCAACTGAATCCGAGAAGGTCAGGCCGATGCCACGTGAGTTGACTTGGAATGCCCCATATACATTCATCTATTTGTTACGGAAAATTTCGAAAACAATGAGACACTAAGTCGGGAAGGATATTATTGAATGGGAAAAAAAACACTCAAACTCGTATATTCAGACTAAAAAATCGTAAATTATTATTTTACAGGAATAATACGAGCTATTTGATAATAATAATCATCACTTTCTGTATAATTATTACAAATGATTGTTAAAAAAAAAGAAAAAAAAAAATCTCTTGAAATAATTTGCAGTTATGTAAATAAAATAATCGTTGGAGTGAATAATCTTTTAATCGAAATCCGAAAAAATGTGCACACTATCCGCACACCACTTGCTATCTGGCTATTCCCCTATTCCATGCTCTACGCGTTTTCTTGTACGAGTTAGGCATTGTGTTCTGTACGTCGGTTGCACCTTCTTCGTCGTTTTTATTCTCTTCTCTCTCACGCATGTATTAAATTCAAGAAACCCACGTTGTTTCTATGCAAGACCGTGGCAATAGCGAGAGAGAGCAAAGTTCTGACACGTTCGAACTTGCTCTGCCGTTCTCAACTTCATCTTACTTTATGTATGTACTTGATTTTCTTGTTCTACATTATCCTCTTTTTTCCTCTATGTGCTATTGCAACGCACTAGACAACGTTTTTTTTTATTCATTTTGTGTGCGTGTGTGCGCGCAAACGAGTGAAAGAATGAGTGAGAAAGCGTGTGCGTGTCTCGAGACCGGTATCTCGCGGGTGTTTCATATCCTTTCAAGCGCCAAGTTGGGTTTTCATACCACCAGCACCCCGGGGTCGATTATCGTTCGGATTTTCCATTACTTTCTTACTGCGCATAAGATCTAGCGACGATCATATTTCGCTTCTCTTCGCCGTATATCTCAGCCTTTGTAACGATAAATTGTTCATTTCATCGCCCTCCAGTCCTCCGTGACCTTGAACGATGTTATTTGACGCCAATCGATTAGTTCTTTTTCTTCTTTGACACATGAGGAATCGGCTTGAACGGTAATTTCTCCTCAAACTTGCCCAATTATCGCCTTCTCGAGAGGGCTAATTCTGCGGTAGTATAAGAAGGCACGAAAGAGGGTGTATGTATATGAAAGGTAAAAAAAGGGCCGGCCGGCCGGCCGGCGCCCTGCGGAGCCGCGTAAACAGACCGCTGCGCACTCGTTCACCACGCACGATATTCGTCGTATATCGTCAGCTCTAAACGTATCTCCAAGTCTTTCGGAGACTCATTGATTTCGCGACGGACACGAACGAGAGAGAAAATAAAATCACGTCGTATGTAACGTTAATAGATACAGCGTTCTAGGGAATATTCTGAAGAAAAATTTTATAACAAAAATATTTTATCGTTAGAAAAATTACGGTTATTATACTTTTGATATAATTCTGTTTAATTTTTACTATCCCCTCGTCGCGGTGGGAATTGCCTGTCAGGGAGTGGCGTCCAAAACGCTCATTATTGATTTTGAGACGGATATTACGATGAGAAAAAAAAAACCTCCAAAGAATTGATTATAATGGAATAAATGAAAAATAATTCTACAATCAATACAATTGGAAATTTATTGATATTTTTTACTTGGTTTTTTTTTATTATTAAAATGGCATTTCTTTAAGGCAGAATCATCGAAAGTTTTGAGTGATTTTGGCAATTTTGCCGTCTTTAAATATTCTCATCGTTGAAATATAACCCGGAGGATTGCTACGTTTGCAAATTTTACACTGCGCGAGATATATTTTTTGACTTATGAGTCCTACAGTAAAATTTTTGAGAGACTTTATGGTTCTTTTTTTTATTCTCTAGTGGAGTTAATTTCTTTTTTTTTTTTAATTTCATTTTCATTAATTCACAGCCAAGATGGTTTGTGAACAGCCTATTTGGGAAGTGTGTTAATGAGTATTTGATGAAAATTGATATACATAATTACAGTTAAGTTAGGTACAACTATCAGAAAAAATTCAACTTTGAAACTTGAATTTCTGTTTGCAACTATTTCTCAATTTTAAGGCAGTACAAGCGGATTGACCAATCAGCAGAAAGATGTTAATTATGAAAAATTCTAAAAAGGGCATGTATTTGTGGATTTTTTTAAAACAAAAGCTTTTGAAATAAGAGTCAGGTTTGACTAAAATTGTCCGAGCGGCTATTATTTCCCTTATCTATTTTACTATTGGTACCCCTTATCAATATTTCATAACAATTATACAAGAAAATAGAATAAAAATACTTTATCAAAGAAACGTAACCGATAAAACCCGATTTGGAAAAAATATTCAATTTACAATTATTCATTATTAGTCGATTGATCGTTAGGAAAAAAATGTCACTTCTTATGTTTGACACAGCTATGATTTAGTCTCCCCTCGAGCAAAGCACAGCTGACGTTATATGCGGTGTTGCCAAATTTACAAAGTTTAATCGTCGTAGCAGAAGCAGCCGACGCACGCGACAAGTTAGTCAATTCACAAGATGATTTTAGATCAGAATGCTCGTTGACCCCTATTTTTTGTAGAACGTACGTAATCGTGATGGTTTTCTGAACATTTTACATTTTTGTTATTGGTCGTATCTAATCGCGAACCATTCACATTTCTGTTTCAAAGTTCCATTAGCCCCCCCCCCGAACTCGGATATGGTGTGGGCTAAAGATCTTGATTTCACAAATCAATTACTCGAGTTGTTGACCCGCTTTCAAATTTTTTAGGTCTTATCATATATATACACTTCTGCTGCAGCATATTAAAAAATTAGATTTTTATCTGATTGGGAGGTCCGTACTTGTACTAGATGCAGCACCGTTCACTCTAGTTTTCTCATATAAAATTGAAAAGTGTCAGGGGAAAAAAAAAAAATTTGTTTAACGGATCAAACCGATAGAAAAATATGTTGTTCAAGTCAGCAGAAAATAATTTGACCATAATTTTTTTGATTGAAAAATAATAACTTTAAAATTAAATTATTTAAAAATCATCGTCGGGGCATGCACAACCACTTGATTATTATTTTGTATCCCCTATGCGTGCAATAATATGTAATTACAGTGAGAATTTCGTGACAATTCCGACGATATTCCATTTTTTTTTGTCATTTTCAGGAGTATATGATTTTTTATTATTATTTTTTTTTTACAATATTACTTTTACAACTACAGAGTTAACTTTTTAATTTTCAAATTTAATAGTACAGAAAACATTACTTTGAGAGAATCCAAGCTAAAGTTTGGATTGCGATACGACCTTTCCAGTTAGAAATTAAAGAGATTGTGACTGAAAGTAATCAAGGGCATTAGCCGGATGGAAAAAAAATCATATGCGTGCATACTCCGCGCGATAAAAGTGAAAAGTATATTGGGTATAGGCGTGTGAAAGAAAATTTTGATTTTCCGTTTGACGAGAGAGGCCACACTTTGGTTTATATGTAACAAAATACGAATGTATATACATATAATCATATGGTTGGTTATATTACTCGGTGCTTTCAGGATCTTGAAAATCTAAAAACGATATAACATGCTTATGATAACTGAAATATACTATAACAAAACCGGACTGTTAGAGAATTATTGGTTATATTGCATGTGAGATTAATACCAAGTCAATTGAGTCGTCTCGTTGCTCGAGGCATTAGATCTAGTTACTAATTTGAAATAATCTCGAAATTAATTAATCCACTTTAGTATTATGAAATCTGAGGACCCCTTAACGAAATTTTTCGCGAGAAATTCAATATCAAAAACTGAGAATTTACCATACGGTCGTATGGGAGAGCTACTTGCTCAGCTTTTCAAACACATCTTTCACACATTGTATGATTAGATCGTCCGATGAACAAAGTTTCTATTTGTGCATTAGGTATTGAGGATTTCAACTAGCCCAATAAAACCTCGTGTCATCGGATATTCGACAAAGAAATGTTAATAAAACTATCGCAAAACAGAGCAATCCAAGTGACAGACTCGCGCGCAGAGGCTCTCAGCGAGTGTCGGCAACACCGCATTCTCTGCAATACACGAAACTATGTATGAGTAGCACTTTCATTCCCAAATTCCCATAAGTTTCTAATTTGTCTCGAGTCGGGGCTACGGATTTCAATTCTTCTACAAATGATCGTAAAAGCATAATTATTCCATTTATAGTGACCCAAAAAACTGTATCTTTCATTATACCAGGTTTTATTTGCACATCTATATACTGCGATTAGTATAAAAATTTCGATTCTCCTTGCTATTCTGTATAGCAGCCCACATCCAACGTACATCCTATCATATATGACGAATTTTGGGTCGATTCATTTGACAGCCAGTCAATTTGGAGGTTAAGACCGTCCGTATGAACCACGGAATGAATCGACTCGTATACACGAAAAATGCAGTGTGTTGCCCAGTGAGGCACTCACCTGAACATCTTTGTGAATATGTATACTGCAGCGCATCCGTACATTATCGCATCTATAGTCGACAGCGTTTGGACCTAAGCAAGCGTTATACTATACTATGTATAACATAGGGTCTGAGCTGTCGCATGCTTATGGAAAAGAGTGGGGAGAACACGAAGCATCGCACAAAGAGGAAACTAAGAGAATAGGGCATACCATGTAAAACTGTGTTCTATCTCATTCACTCGTTCGCTACACATGAGCTTGTCTCTTATTAGTGTCGCTTTTTCGTTTCATAATTTTCAAATCAGTCTCGCTAAAGAAGTTTCACTTCAAAAAATTGACCCTAGACGATTTTTTTTTTTTAATTATGGGGAAAAACGAGTTAAGTCTCATCAAAAAGTGTCTATCTCGTAAAATCATGACGGTGAAATGTCTTTGTCGTTGTACTCGGGAGAACTCAAGGTGAATTTGGGAGGTCTCTTATCGTCTGAACATAAACAAAGCCGAGAACAAGGGTTCGACTGTTGGATGGCCTCACGTCATCATCGGACGAGATGACGACGTGTGAGACCGGGGACATTATAACACCAGTTCTTGTAGACGACAGACATTTATAGACACACTCATAAATTAGATCATTGAAACGTTATTCGGACATTACATTATTGTATCAAACTCCTATACTAGTATATATTTTACCACGTTTGAGCAAAATTAACATTGTACGAAATCGTACTCACGACAAATCAGAAGAGAAAATTACTAATTTTTTGTATGTGTATTTATATTTTCAATTGGCGATGGGCGCTTTGCGCCCGACACTAAGCTAGCAATGACTAAATTTTTGTTTAAATTTACTCACACTTCGATACAATAAGATGCATATTCCTGTGTAACTTAATTATTGGTTTTTCGAATTATCATAAGAATCATTGATACCATAAAATTTCGCTCATTAGATTTTCATAATCAATTGAACTTTAATACAAAACTGATGAAAATCTGGTTTCAACGTTGTTTCACCACATTCTCCCGCAAGTAATATAATTTTTATCATTGTCACAAAATCGCAGACGCGCATTGAGAATTCTTCGGAGCTCTTCTCATCGTCGTCAGTCTTTCTTTCTATAATTCTATCTCCGCCTCATTTACTGATCCATGTTATCCTTGGAGTTTTCAGTCGCAACTTTCTAACTAACCATGTATATTGTGTGGGGTGAGATTTCGACGTTGCCTAGGTTGTTTACACAATATACTCATATATATGCTTGTATGCGTCATATCAATGTATACAAGATCAAACAGCCCGAAGAATTTCGCCTCCGCCTTTTCTAATTTAGTCCAGTCATTCTAGCCAAAAAAAAAGTAGGTTCATAATGCAATCTTTACAGAATTGATTTTGCTTTTGGAAAAGGTTCAGGGGTGTTCCTTGAGTGTAAATTCAAGTTGGTGGGCCGCGGGGGCGGGGGGGGGGCAAACTTCAGCCGCCATCTTGGAAAACACGTTTTATCAAATATCTCGTGAACCGTGCATCGTACGACAAAAACAATGTAGACCTTTTTGTAGATAATGAAATTCTCTACAACTCTTATTGAAAACTTTTTTCTGTATAAGGCATGGTTTTTGATTTATTGCGCGGCAAACTTTTCCAAACATGGTTATTGCTAAACGGTTGATGTAACAGTAAAAATTGTGATGTTTGGAAAAGTTTTCCGCGTTATAAATCAAAAGCTATGCTCTGTACAGGAAAAAGTTTCCAATAAAAGTTGTAGAGAATTTTATTATCTCCAAAAAAAAGTCTATACTATTTTTGTCACATATTTCACGAGATATTTAATAAAACGTGTTTTCCATGTTGGCTGCTAAAACTCAAACCCCGCGTCCCGCCAACTTGAATTTATAATCAGGAAACACCTCTGAACCTTTTCCAAAAGCAAAATCAATTCTGTAGAAGATTTCGGAAAAAATGGCTAGAATGACTAGACCAATTCGCCTTTCTTGTGCATTCCTCGAACTCCCGGGCTAAGTAAAAAGTGCATTTAGGCAATTTTTTTTTTCTCTTTGAATCCAAAGCAATCTTTTTTCTCTTTGAATCCAAATTTATCTAATGGAATTTTTTTTTTCTATATTGGGACGAACGGAAAGCCGAATGTGTTCAGAGGGGAGGGTGAGGCTGCGTATGTTTTTATGCACGAACGAAATGAAAATTTTAGGGATATAGTGCCGGGTGATATCGTTGAGGGGCCAGGGAGGCAAGGCAGTGTGCAAGCGAGAACGCTTGCCTGGAACGTGCACGAGTGAGAGAAAAATGCCTTCCGATGTGTAGGTGATTACAATTTTAGCCTAAACTCACAAGTTAAGATTTAAATCGATTCCACATGCCACATGAGGCATCTTGACGAAACCGCTTACAAATACCTTGAAATACCGCAATATGCCATAACACGCTGTGCCAAGGGCCGAAATTCTCGTTAAAATATAATCGCAGTGAATCGGAAATACGTATTCGTGATAAAACAATTTAAAAACGGAAAAAAATTATTTAATTGATACTGCCAAAAAAATATATCGCTTTTTCCTTTATTTTTGTATATGTCCGCCGTAACTATTTATTCTGCCTTTTTTCTACAACGAGTTTCCATCTATACACAAATGCTTTGCGAAAAATATTTATAAAAATAGTTATAACAGTTTATCCAGCCCACTGTACAAACGATGTATGTGCGAGTACACCGATGTATAAGAACGAGTGAAGGATCAACAAATACGCGTTAAACGGACCAGGCATAAAACATAGTTGAGGATTCTTCATGCATGCATTCCCATCGAAAAGTTTAATCCGATCAGGATTTCAGTACTTCGCTATGTGACAAAAATCAGGAAAAAAAGTCAACGATAATGGATAAGGTTGAAACATTGATTTTAAATAATAATAATAATGCCAAAAAGTTATTAGCAGATGCGTTAAAGATTACCTAACAAATAATGAGTAAATTTTTTTTTTCGCCTTTTAAAATGAATTTGTTTTATCAAAATTTTCTCTCTTTTGAAATTTTTTCTTGAAATTTCGAGAAATGGATGAAAAGTCTTAAATTTTGGATATATTTTCGTAGAAAGTATACATATTGCCCTGAAAAAGTTTTCGGGTAATTGAATGAGTAGTCCTCATACCTGCAGCCTTGAAAAAAAATCGAAAACAGGAATTTCCAAAAAAAAGGGCAAATTCTTAAAAAAAAAATCCCACGTATTCAAAAAAGTCAACGAATTCATTTGATCCAAATAGAAATAAACATATTGTTCGATGATTTGTTTAATGAAATTTTTTCAAACTCATTTATTAATAACTTTTCGGCATGATTATTATTCAAAATAAAAATTTTCAGGATCTCGTAAGTGGTTGATTTTTCTCAGAATTTCATTCCTCTGCAAAGTGCTCAAAATTCTCACTAAATCTCATTTTTGACTAGGAATTTACACATGAAGAATCCTTAACATGTTACTCGCATGATCAGCACTTTGCTTAGTTTTCGTGTATGCTCTCAAAAAAACCATCTTCTTGCCAACGACAAAACGGATTGGAATAATTTTTGTTTCGAGGTTGTTCTCGACAACATTTCAGGAAGATAGAAAAATTATGAATTCTCTAATATTTTTTCCATGTGTTTTTTTGTGTAACATAAATGTCATTCAAGTACAAGAAAGTCATCAGGGTTAAGCTGGTAGCGCGTCAGTCGTTAGGTAAGGTCTCAGTTCAAATCTCAAGCAGGATGAAAATTAATTTCGACGGAATATAACGTCCGGAATAATCAGATTGAAAAAACTCTCGGATAAATTATAATTTTTTCGAGCGTTAGTTTTTCTTCTTCTTTTAATGATTATTTGATGTTCTGAAATTGATGAATTCCGAATAATTTGATTTTGCTCTTTCGGGAACTTTAAAGGATTTCGAAAAATGATAAAATAACAGTTTAATAATTAGTTCAATGATAATCTTCAATTGCTAATTAATAAAAAAAAAAAAAATGAAATGAAAATGATAGTTTTTTTTTCCGAGTATAGTAACGTGAACTCGATAAAATTAGATTATTACTGCTACTACTACTAAAATTGATTAGGGCAACCCCGCGATTGAAAAAATTATTCTACTTCGAAATGAAAACTTGCAATTACGATAGTCATAAACAATGTTTATGACAATTGAATGACCGGGCTTTCAAATAACCACCTCATATATTCGTATTTTCGAGAATACAATATATCGTGCAATGTATATCGAGTGCAACGTCCCTGAGTCGTTGAATTCGTATGACGTATGGAATTTTATTTTGCCACCGGGTCGATGGGAACTATAGGAACTGTTTTACCCAAAGTGATACAAAGTATACGAGAAAAATTGTTCGATATCGATACCACAATTTTTCTCGTTGTTGATAAACAATTTCTGATAACACTTGAAAGACTTTACAGAAAAAAATACTTGATATATTCGTGGTTAGGATCGTAAAAAATTTAGTTAAATATAATAAAAACAAAAACAAAAACTTATTTCGGTGACCTCGGAGTGCACACAGAACTCCTTGTTGGGACTGGACTAATGTGCATAGATGGTAATATGTAATGCGCGATGGCAAAACAGTAGCGCAAACGCCCCCCTCGCGCCAATATCGATTCGCGTGTGAGTCACTCGTATCTTCCCGTTGACTCGCGGGGCTGACCTTACTCGGCTGCTGCTGTTTTATCGTTGCTTCTGTATCTTACGTTTGCCCTGGCTCTCAACGACTGACGTGAGACTTTGTCATGAAGCGCGTTGTCGTCGTCACCGGTGTTGCCCCAGATGTCACTATATACTCAATTTTAAACTCTCGACTGGTCGCAGGGCAAAATTATACGAGAGTTGTATACGTTTCACTGCAACCAACTGATCTGGGGGTGATTTCTGTCACCAATGTTCTCAGAAACGGCTTATTAATGTTATGCGAAATCATAATCTGCCTTTCTCGTGAACCGTGCATCTTGTTCCAAACATTACTAGTAGTAGCAGTAGTAAGTTTTACTTGCATAGCCTTTTCGGCTTTTTACAACACTTTCATTCACTATATCACTCTTACACTGGGCCCACTATTTTAGTTTTTCTGTTCATTTACGGAACTATTTTTCTCTCTCGATTTTTGCAACCTCATTGCTATTGGCCCAGTGTATTTGTGAGAACCTACAATTTAAGGTGGGTTTCGAACCACCGAGCTCGCAGAAAAAGCATCTGGAAGAATCCATTGGTGCCGGCCGCGGGATCGAACCCTGGCCGCCTGCGTGGCAGTCCAGAGTCGGACCAACTGGGCCACTGCTCGCTCTTTTTTCCAAACATTACTATTTATACTGTTACATCAACCGTTAACCATATAATTTAGCAATAGCCATGTTTGGGAAAGTTTGCCACGCTATAAATAAAAAACTATGCTCTATACAGGAAAAAGTTTCCAATAAGAGTTGTAGAGAATTTTATTATATCTACAAAAAAGATGTGTACTATTTTTGTCGTACGATGCACGGTTCACGAAGATATTTGATAAAACGTTTTTTCCAAGATGGCAGCTGAAGCTCGACTTTCAGCGTCCCGCCAACTTGAATTTACACTCAGGAAACACCCCTGAACCTTTTCCAAAAGCAAAATCAAGTCTGTAGAGAATAGCAGAAAAAATTGCTACAATGACCGGTCTATTGCCCAATTTTTAGTTTTCGAAACGATTTTCGCGAGTTTTCAACGTGCTAACTGTTAATTTAGGAACCTTATACAAAAAAAAAAAAAAAATATCTAGGAAATCGCTGAATTTGATGCACTTACACGGAATTCTCTTCAAGTTTCAATGAATGAAACATTTCGTGTCGAAAATATGTTGAAAAATCAAGTTTCCAAAACTGCATAAAGATTTTGTTTCGGATTTATTACGATTTTAGTGGTCGGTGAATCCGAATCTAACCTCAAATTTTTAAAATTTAAATTGCCGGATTTAGTATGGCTGATAAGAAGTCAGAAAAATTTTGGAATTCTGTAAAAATTCGTTTCTTATAGTTTAAGGAACAATTCAGTAAAACAAAAGAAATATGTTTGATTCGTGATGCAAGTCAACTATTTCTTTTTTTCGTATTCCGGTGCGCAATATTATAATTAACAATCTCTGATCCCCAATCACGATTTATTCAAAGAAAAAAAATATTCATATTTGGAGGATTAATATACCGTTAGAAATATTAATTGTGTGAAAGGAAGAGAATTTGTATAACGGGAACTTGATAATTCGAGAGTTTGATCTTAAAGTAAAAGTAAGAAAATTCGGAGTCGGCGAAAGTTTGCATGGTTTCGTTTTCGTTGGCTCGGAGCTCAACGATCGCTCTTCCTCCCTTTCCTATTCCGCTGCTTCGATCGCCACTCTCTCGCTGACATTGACTCGGAAAGACGCTTCCAACAGAAATATACAGTCGTTTTTTTCTCTCACAAACCAGTCTTCTCTATTCAACGTCGTAACTTTACCGGCACGCAATACTTTCGCAAAAGAGATTATCTACGAGGTTATGTAGTTAGCTGAGTTACGCACTCGTGAGATTGTGTGTGCAGAGCGCAGACTTTCTTACAATTGTCAGGTTTTTTTTGCATCGAAAGCGTTGCAATAAGAAGAAAAAAAAATCGAGATATTCTTGCCTGGAGAGCTTGGAAAGTCAAATAGTCAGAAAATCACATTTAACAAAAATGTGTTTGGACGTGCGCACCCGCGTGTGTGTGTGTGTGTGTGTGTTTCACTTTGCAAAATTCAAATGGCTATGGTAAACGCCTTAAAGTAGTTGTGCCGCGACCCGCGACGGGGAATAAGCGGAAACGACGGTGCGGTGGTGCGCGGTGAGCGGAGGGGGCATAAAACAAGAGAGAGTCTGACCGTTCATGCCCTATACCCGTAGATAGCGGGTAACTTTGACTAATTATTCCCGAAAAACTAAACGGTAGATCATTCTGATTTTTTTTTTCATCAATCCTGAAACATCCTTCTACCATATGCTAATTTTTTGTAACAATCTATAGAACGGTTTTCGTACTAAAATTAGCAATATGCGGTTTCCATATACTTAACATGGGGAACGCGTGTGAAAAGTTCCAACTTTGAGGGCGATTATTTCGCGTTCCAGACGGGAAAAAAATCTGAAATAATTTTCCCACCTAGATTTCACGTTAATGAAACTGTATTCCAAATTTCAGCCGATTCTATAGAAAATGCTCTTTGCGGCACAACTACCTCAATCATTCGTACTCAAATTTTGTAGTCGTGTAGAGTTTGCAAAAGTTATTTAAAAATAAACGCTAGATTCTAAAGGATTGTTTATTTTTCAAAAAATGTGAGTGGTTGCTCTACTTTCTTAGAACTCAATATGATTAGATTGATTACATTTTTTTAGCGAACAACCCGTCGAAATCATGCGAGAGTATTGATTCGTCATGTCGCGTCAATTTTTTTTTGTCGTTTGTAAGCAGACTGACGAAAATTTTGTCGAATTTCGAGCGATATCAAATCATTCCCTCCCGATCAACAAAATGAAACAGTCGAACCCTTGTTCTCGGCTTTGTTTACGTCTAGGCGATAAGAGAACTCCCAAATCCACCCAGAACTTTCCCCTATATAGCAACAAAGAATTTCGTCGTCATCAATAATGATAAAACAGCGTCTAACGAACATTGCGCGATAGATATAGTAAGAGCGTAGTAAAAAAAATCGCATTTTTAAATTCGATGTCTCGAAAATGCCTGCGAGTCGCAAAAAATCCTTTTATCGGTAGAATTATCTTGTCAAACAGAAGATCCGTGGTAAAATGTCAGACAGATCGGAGGTTTTTCGCTTTTCGGAACTTCACCCGAGAAATCGTTACATTATTTCACACGAAAATTCTGGAAACTCATTATCGGTGGCTAATTTTTAATTTTTTAATTTTTTTAAAATTAAAAAGGGCATTTGAAAAGCGTAAATATGTTGTCGGGACATTTTCATTCTGCACTTTTTAATTTTCAATACACAGCGAATTAAAAAAAAAAAACTACCTCAAGGAGGTTGATCACCTAACGCGCAATGATAATAATTCTTTCAAATTTATTGAGGATACTTGCGAATAGGTATAGCAACTCTGTGCAAAATTTCAAGTCATTCCTCTGCAGAGTTTTCCTGCAATTAATTGTTGAAATTGTACTCTTATACATTGACGAACATAGCTAAATCGTACGTATCTCATGAAATACTTCATAAATACGTTAAAACTTCAATGCTAGAAGGCTTTTTTAAAATCTATTCAGTGAATTGATGCAATGCTTTTTCTATCTTCACTATTAACCCTTAAACCCAACGGGTTTCTTTCGTACCCTCATACATAAGAGGTGGACCATTTCTTCCGGCTCGTTTTCCATCAACTTAACGTATTGTAAAAAAAAATCTTAAAAAATTCATAAACCATCTTTGAACCTTCCACTACGACAACGCTATGAAAAAAGAAAGTCTGAAATAATTATTTGCAACAACTTTTCTTTTATATAGTATATTTTGCACTGGATTATTGACCTATTCGAATAATTAAAATCGACTCGAACAACAATGACCCACCTTTTGGGTTTAAGGGTTAATTCCATCGACCAAACATTCCTGATGTGTCATCGCTGACAAATCGAGACTGACAAACAACCTATATATGTTTACGTAACGACCGGCAAATATTCAAGGCGTCACATTCACACAATAATTGGATCGTTTATATAAGTGACAGTGGAGGGCAGGTTATGTGTGACAATTCGACTGTATTACGAACCCTTGAGACTATGGGGAAGGTTTCCATGGATCGACGTATTATATATCTGCTCCAGGCTGTGTGTTTTATGGCATCATCAGCTTATTCGGCGTCGGTGCGCGTGATAATATTTGCCTCGCATTAAGGTGAAATGACATACGGAACAGCCGGTTTCAGTCGGTGAAAAATCCGTTTCTATATTTTATCGTAAAGAGTTTACATTTCGGGCAAAAGAAGAGCGTCTTTCAACAGAGCGCAAGATGACAATCTTCTTTTTCCCGAAATGTCAGTCATTACGGGAAAAAAATTGGGGAACGGCAGATTCAACTATTTCTCTCGCACTCAGAAAGGCCCGTTCGGGTGTCACTTCACCTTAAGGTCACGTGAAGGGCGAAAAGAAACTAATATTTAAAATATTAAAACTTTTAGAACATTCGGGGCAAGTGCATCAAACTCGCGAATTACCCGATTAGTAAGTGACTTTCTAGATGTTTTTCTTGGGCTCCTAATTTAACATTAAATTAGTCGAGTCATGCGCTTAGACCAGAAAGTGGCGCTGGTAGAGAATATTTTCGAACTATCCGCACAACAAATTATCCACGATATCATATAAATTATTGGATCGATGCCATTCCTCTAATTTCCCACGTACATGAACAACAAAATATTATTATACCGCACGAATAAATTTCGGGATCTCACAATCGATCGCTGTATCGCATTCGCACAAAGGAACGAGGGAACCGCGGAAAACATGATCTAATAGAGGCTGTTCTTTCGACGGAGTTGCTGTTTTAACAAGAAACAAAAATGTCAGAAATAATAGCCTTCCATTCAATGATTGAGGAGGGCGGTCACCTCCGTGCGGGAAGGAAAAATCGGCGAACGGCCGCTTATGCGCGGGTTACCGGGCGGGCAGCGTGCGAAAGAGAGGTCCGAGTCACAAGTTCCCGAGCGAACATTATTGTAATACAACGAAAGTTGTTTTATTTTTTAGAATTTCTTAATAACTATGTGCATGAAGCATTTCCCTCTTTGCGAACTTCTTCCCAAAGATGTGATGATTATCTTGATCCATTTTCATTAAATTCTTATCTTTTTTAACGTTGTTATGAAGTATTTCATGAGATACGTATGATTTAGCTATGGTCGCCCATGTATAAGAGTACAACTTCAACAATTAATTACAGGGAAACTATGCAGAGGAATGACTTGAAATTTTGCACAGAGTCGTTATACCTATTCGCGAGTATCCTGAATAAATTTGAACCAATTCTTATCATTATGCGTTAGGTGACCAACCTCCTTAACTGCTTGAGCCAGCTAATAACCGCGGTCACCCATCCGAGTACGTTTGGACGTATGAATCGCGCATCCATCGCTGTCCTCGAGTCCCCTCTTTTACATCGTCTTACCCTTTCAGTTGGTTCATGGTTTTTGTATTCAAGACGTCTTTTGGCTTTTACACATTAGTACCAAATCCCTGATGCATTTCCCTGTGGGCACAAGGAAAGTGCTGAAACCCCATTCGAATACGTCGGTATCTGCCGAGCTTTCTGATGGCAATGCGACCAAATCGTGCTTAGATAAACACCACTTCAAAGTGATTCGATACGCGCGTCAGTGCACCGCTAAATTATTCGCATCCACGGGATAACAATCCCTCGGGAGACAGGCCCAAAGCCGCAAACCCGTCACCGTACGGGGTGGCATGGATTTCATTAGAGGTGGAAGCCGTACCACCGTGATCACAGAAAAACATTCCCACCGCTTGTGAATCCGGGTCTCGTTCACTGGGCCACTGGTTCTTCATTACCATGCTTGTTTTTCCGATACGAATTTCTCGCTAAGAGAGAACTTCGGATCACGACAGATACATTACACGGAAAATAAATGGCTGAAATTCATGGAGACTGGTAACTGTAATCGTCACATATTCCTTAAATCCTTTAGAACAGTTGAAGTACTTGAACGGCAAAGAAACAGTTTTAAAAAGCTGCAAGTTGAAATCTGCAAATTTCTTCCTCAAAAGTTCGCACAATCCTCGAACGCTTCCTCTACGACCTTTGTCAATTTTGGCTTCCTCATTGAGGAAGGGTTAACAATTGTGCAAGTTTTGAAGGAAGCAATTTGCAAGTTTCAACTTGCAACCTTCCCCCCCCCCCCCTTTCTGTCATAATGTAGTTTTATTTTTTTATACTTCTATAATTACCAAAACTTTACCGGACATTCAAAATTTCGCACGATAATCCCATTTTTATGTATCAGCTAGATATCCCGCAATCTAAGGACGTTAGAGTTGCCAGAAATTTTTTTTTTTAATTAAAATTTTTATAAAATTACAAATACATTTTTATAAAATAACGAGGAAGATTTGATGCTCGACGTGTGTGCGAAGTTTCGGAGTGATCGGTCGAGTCGTTCTCGAGCTACAGTCCGACCTCCGAATAAGAACGGTAAAGCCCCCAAGGGGAAGAGTTTTGTCTATATTTCTGGTACCCCCACCAGGCGCACGCTCCACGCTCTCGGATTCGCTCTGTCTCTCTCTCTCTCCTTTTCGATTCACTCGAGCGTGACTCGAGCTCGGAGTTCGAGTCGGAGTGGGGGAAGCGCTCGAACGAGAAATAGGGGAACCGTTCTTATTCCGGGCGTTCTTATTCGGAGGTCGTACTGTACATATAATGGTTTATAACTTTTTCAAGGCCAACGCACACGCACGTCCGGGCATTTTTTTAAATATATTTTTTCGATGTTTTCGCACATTTTGCACACATTAGCATTGAAAATTGGGAAAAAATTTCACCATCATAAAACTACGAGGAAACAAAAATTTTATGCTTTTTTTTTTTTATCCGGATAGACTTTGTGAAAATGAAAAATTCAATTCAAGAAAATAGTGAACTTGAAGCATGGATTAGAAATATCTCGATCTCTCTCTTTCTCTATCGCCCACGCAATCGCTCACCTCGTACGCTCGCTGTCAATCGTCTCATTTCAATTCTTATCGTTTCTCTGGTGGGAGAATTTTTTTTTTTCTCTCTCTCTCTCTCTCTCTCTCTTCGCATCATTGTAATAATTTTACCTTGTGTTGCGTGTAACAAAGCCCGATCACCGGGAGCAAAAGCGTAATAGCGATGAAGAAAAGGAAAAGAGGGAGCGCGTGAGAGAGGATAAAGGAGAGTGGGGCGAACCCAGAGAGAGAGAGAGGACAGTGGCCATGACCCGAGTGTCGGCTCTGCGGTGGGTTCGGCGGCCCCGCGCGGCCGGAGAACTTCACCGCGAGCTATGTCGGTGTATGGTCGTTCGCCTCGTTGTCATTGTTGCCGGTATAGCTCATCCTCACCACCGCATATAACTATATCAGCTGAACCCTCACAGCTGTACGTATCCAATGTTTGGGTGACGAGTCGATACTGAAAGAGCACAGTTCGTCGATTCTTGTCGAACGAATGAGAACGATAATTGTGTGAGAGTAGAGGAGAATAGGTGTGTTACGGTCATCCAAGGGTAACCTCCAATATCTCACTCAGTTGAAACGTGAATTCTCTAAAAAATATTTGGATTTGGGTTAGGTGTGTGACGGTCATCCTAGGGCAACCTCCAATATCTTCGTTAAAATGTGATTTCTCTGAAAATTGTTTAGGTTTGTGTTGGTTTGTGTACCGGTCACCTAAGGGGAACCCCTATATGTTAGTTAAAATGTGAATTCTCTACAAAATCTTTGGGTTTGGTTTGGGTCTGTACAGTCATCCAAGGCCAACCTCGAATATCTCAATTAAAATGTAAATTATCTACAAAATCTTCGAGTTTGGGTTGGGTTTGTACGTTTGACCTAAGGGCAACCTCCAATATCTTAATTAAAATGTGAATTCTTTACAAAATTTTTGGGTCAGGTTTGTTCGGTTGACCACTTCAAATATCTATTAAAAGAGTGATATTGCAATTTCCACTTCTTCGAAGGTTTGTCTGCACACACACACACACACACACACACACACACAACAGACATTTTTTATAAATGTGTTTTCTCGATGTTTCGACACATTCTTAGTACATTGGCAAAAAAAACTCGATTTTTTTTTCCCATGAAAACAGCATCCTCCATGAGGAAGCAAAAAAATTTCGGCCTTCTAATTATGTACAACTCGTTAGAAACAAATGAAGTAAAAAATCTTAGCTCCCTGACGATTTTACTCGTGATACTTTTAATGAAAAACGTAATAGTTGGAATATTCGTTCTCTAGTTTCGTTATATCTGGCTCTGCTCGTTCGGCAACATTCTCGCGGTAGGTGGATGGCAGCTGGTGGTTCTGCAGGACAAAAGTATATATATATAGGGGTATATATATATATATAAATAATATATATAATATATAATATATATATAATATATATTATATATAATATAATATATAATATATAATATATATTATATATTATATATTATATATTATATATTATATATATAAATAATATATATAATATATAATATATAATAATAATATATCCCTATATATATATAAAAGTATATATATATAGGGATATAGCGTAGTGCTCCTCGTGTTTCTCTCTCTCTCTCTCTCTCTCTCCTGTAATCTACTTGTGTATATATTTCTCGATTCCTCTCGTCATTCGCTGGTGATACACGTACTCGGCTAACTTCGATCGTCCAACCCCCTTTAGATACTGTAGCGAGGAGCCCACAGTGCCATAGGGTGGCATACGCCGCCGTCTGCGGATCCCGACGCGGTCGATAATCGCGCTCCTATCAAACCTTCCGAAATTCCTTCTTCATCCGTCTGTCTCTTTCTATCGTTTTGATCTTGAATCTTTTTTCCTATCGTATACACTCTATATTTCTTTAGCGTACTTGCTCAATGTTACTTTTGCTTTCGCCATTAACGCTTCCCCCTCAAAAATCGAGATAAATTATTCTCGAATCAAACACGTTGAAACAGAAAGAAAAAATAAAATTTTAAATTATTTGAAATTTTTGGATGCTCATCTCTCGTTTCTAATTCATCGCTCCGTTTGCTTTGTTGCATTTTTTTGTTTCTTTGTTTTTACCGCTGCTCTATCCTTCCCTCCAACAAGGATCGTTCTCAGCACCCTAGCGCTCCTGATTTATTTTTTATATCAACCCCTATTTGCTTCTTACTGTCAACCTTAACCTTTGCCTTACCGAACATCAGGCAACTTCCTACCTATCCCGCAACCATCACCGTCAACAAGACGAGAACGAGCACCAACGACCCGAGTCTCCGACGAGCTTCGCTCGCCAACCTCAGAGTCCCATCTCCCGTCCAAAATCCCGCAAGGATCCTTCGGATGATAATCGCCAGAGCAGAATGGGAATTACCGACTCGCCCAGCTGGCCTGAGCACGTCTTTCTGGTACTACATACGTATATGTATATTTATGTATACACGTCAAAATGTGGATGGGACGATGATCCTATTATTGTAGCATTGTCGTCCTGATCGTAGACTAAATGTGCGCAGTAAAAAAAAAAAAAAAAGAAGAAAAATCGTAAAATTTTAATTGAATTAAGGTGAATGTCCCGAATTATGACCGTGTACCGAATAGTGTTTGTCCAGTCTATTTCTTATTACAATACATTCAATTCACGTTCAATGAATATAATTTTTTTGTATAATCTTTATTTTACGTAATTGTCACTCAAAATAAATATCGGGTATGAGTTGATAGTATTTGTCGCGTATTTTCCCGTAATTCATGAACCAGACGCCGAGCGAGATTAAGACGGTCGTTTCCTTACCACCGAGGCTAACGAAGTGGTAACACGAAAAGGATCGTTTTATGATTAAAAAATCATCGATTTAGTTGAAATAAGTTGCAATATATTACAAACAACTAATTGAAGTAGCGGAGCGCGGAAATGCAAACTAAATATTTGGATGAGCAAATTAAATATTTGGCCGAAAGTATATAGGTCATAAATCGGCACACAGTGAGAATCATGTGGCCCGAATACTGTCCGAGCGAATCCATTCGGCTCGTCGACTCGGTACGCTAGTATAAGTACTTATGTTAGATTTTTTTTTTCTCATAAAATATATCCGCAATTCTTATAAAATGCATGGTTTTAATTACAATGTTATTTAGCTGATCGCGATTTCGAGTAACATATAATCTCACTTTAGTAATGACAAAAGTCAATAAAGAGCACCATAAATGATGATTGAAAAATGAAGTTTCGAAAGCTTTTGTTGAAATAAATTAAATACATTTTCAAAATAAAAAATTTATTAGATTACGGTGCAGAAAGAATTGATTTATGAGTTGCCTGATTTTACGTAAGAGCCGTTTCATGATTTTTTATATATATATATATTTTTTTAAATGACAGCCTTAAATAGCCTTGTCATGTCGAATTATTTTTCATGATCGATACCGATTATGAATAATGTTGTACCATTTGGGACATCGATGTGGTGGTACGCATCACTAATCGGGTATACAGGGTGTCCAATAGGAAGGTGTGAAAACTAATAAATTGGTATTTTGCAATAAATAAAGGAACCAGATCAGTGGAATTTTTTTTAATAGAAGAGAGTTGTCATTTTTATTTTATGTCAATTTATTACAAAAAAACGATGTTTCCATAGAAAAAATTATATATTTAAGCAAATACTAAAAAAAATGTCAAAATCAATGATAAATATTTTCAAAATGTGAGCCATTTGAATCACCACAGTACTCTAATCGCTTTTTAAAACTATTAAAAACGTGTTCTATAGTTTCATTTGAAATGCCATCGACAGTCTTCCTTATTCCTTTGACCAAATCATCTACAGTTTTTGGGTTGTTTTCATAACAGTGATCTTTAATATAACCCCACAAAAAATAATCACAAGGATTGAGATCGGGTGAATAAGGGGGCCATTCCATCCCTGTTCGTGTAAATCGAGGATATCCAAGGCCGATAACTCGATCACCATAAACTTTATTGATGGTTTCGAAAACTTCTTGTGTTCGATGATGAGGTGCTGCTCCGTCTTGCATAAAGTAATAATTCTTAACGAGATGTTTTTTCTTTGCATAGGGAAAGTATTGTGTCTCCAACATCTCTTTATAGCTCTGTCCGGTAACAGTAGATTCAAAGAAATGCAGGTAGATCCCTTTTATTGAGACAGCTGCCCATACGGATACTTTTACAGGATGAAGAGACGTTGCCACTACGACTTTCGGATTTTCTGAACCCCAAAAGCGATAATTTTGTTTATTAACATAGCCATTTATCCAAAAATGGGCTTCATCGGAGAAAATTATTTGTTTTTCGTTCAATTCTCCATTTTCCAACATTTGACACAATGAGTTGCAGAACTCTTTTCTTGTTTTCATGGCATGTTCAGACAATAATTGATGCGTTGTTATTTTGTAAGGATGCATTTTCAAAAAATGACGTAGAATATTGTGCAACGACGATTTGCTTATTTTTAAAGCTTGAGCCGCTTTACGGATTGAAGACTGAGGATTTTTTTCAAAATAGTCTTTAACTGCTTTAATCGTTTCCTCTGTAGTTACCGAGGTGGAAGGACCTGACAAATCTTTTCTACGGTCCTGTAATGTTCCGTACTCTTTAAAATTATCGATTACTCTGCAAACGGAAAAAAAAAATAGTTACAATCTAAAAAATTTTGAAACATGAGATCTTTAGATCTGATTGTTCATAAACCTTGATATAAAAAATATTCAATTCTTACCTTCTAAGAGTAGTTTCGCTTCTGACTTTTTTACTTCCATACTTCGTACGAAAGCCTCTGAACGCTTCACTATAAATTTTCCCCCTTGAATAATAACATTCAATGAGAAAAACTTTTTCTTCGATAGTTAGCTCACTCATTTTTAAGAAGACTGTCCGCTTTCTACCACAGCTAGAATATAACTGACAGGTCTCAGGTACAAATTTCTGAAACGCAGGGTTCCTTACAATGTTAGAGAGGGAGGGGAGATTCGATTAGTTTTCACACATTCCTATTGGACACCCTGTATTAATAAAAAGATATAAATCACCGTTCGGGACTTGCATAGGTCAGTAAAAGGGACGTTCATCCAATGAGTAGGACACTATTGGGGCCATTTGAATGAGTACGGATACTTGAAATATATAATGAAATAATCAAAAGAATAATAAAAAATAAGGCGAACTTCCGTTAGCTGATATTCCGCGCTTTTCAATAATATTAATACTTTCGAGCCTTGGACAAATTTAAATAAAAATGTTCCTCTGCTAATGGCGAGCGGGGCTTAGGTAGTCACAACTCGGGACATTCGCCTTAAATACGCGTGTAAACTTTTAAATAATCGGATTTATTACTATTTTATTTAGTATACTGATTCTCATATTTTAGATTAAAAAAAATTTTTTTTTTTACTGTTTGTAGAAAGTATCATTCGCCGAAGTAGATGACTGAATAAGTGGTTGTCAGTCTCTTTTTGTCCGGTGTTTTTCTCGTAAATGCGAGATAAGATGTGTTCGAATTTTTCACCACAGCAGAGACTGCTGATCATTTTTAAATGACGGACAAATTCCTATCGATTTTTGAGATGTTACTTGAATTTTGCATTAACAAAAATAATATATTTTTTTGCTTGAAACAGTTTAAGGTAGTACCTCCACAGAACCATTTATTCGAGAATTTGTTAAAACTTGGCTCACACGTTATTACCGAATGAATTATCTGAACGTTTGTGCTATTTAAACAAGATTTAATCGTTTCCAAGTCGAGGTAATTTCAATTCAAGTTAATATGGTTAGCGTGTATTTTCAATATCAAGAGTCTACGAAAGACACGTTTTTCGTTGTATCGTCTAAACCGAATTGACGAATTGAGCGATCAACGAGAATATCTTGAAAGAGCATAACACGAGTATGCTAAAAAAAAAAAAATTGAGAATGGTATTTCAGGTCAACTGAACTCGTTTAATTCTCATTGACACATTCAGCCGAAGGGAAAATAGGTAATTTTTGGGGTTTTTTTTTTACAAGGATACAAGGAGAAAACGGCATGAGAGAGATCTAGTGATTGTTCCTATAAAATTTATGATTTATTTACAGCTATGCTGTTGTGCTATTCATGTTTAAAAGTGCCAAATGCGTACTAAATAAGCGTAACAAAGTAACAAGCGCGTAGTAATAACTGCTATGCGTATCAACACGCGCTTGATACTTTTCACCATATTTACGCAGCAATGAATTATACAACTGCATAGCTGGAAAGCTGGAAATAAATGTTTATTTTTTATAAAAATAATAACTGGATATCTTCAATTTCTTTTTCTCCGTGTGACAGTGAATAAATTGAACATTTAATTGTTGCATATGATTTATTCGTCCTTGTAATATAAGCAAATAATTGTAGTTAATAATTTTTTATCGAAATAATGAATGCCTTTGACGATTGCGTAAACTCCCGCAGTCTGAACAACTCGTCAAGGTCTACACGATTTGACATTTGTCAGGTGAATGAATCTGAAAAATTCAAAAAAGTTCTTGTCAAGCAATGTTGCCGTTATAATCTATGAAAAATTTGACCCTTTAATCGTTCATCAAAATCTAATTAAGAAGGTTCACTATAGGGTTTGCGGGAGATGAAGAGGGATCGGCGGAAACCCTTATGCTTATACGATACATGGGCTGACGGCACTGCAGCCAATTGTGAAAATAATTTATCATGAATCGGAAAATCATGGAATTGAGATGAATAAAGTAACGATAGATGAATATGTAATCCCTTTTTGACAGTTTAGTGTCGATAAAAGTTATTTTAGATTGCTATAAATGAAAGAAATTCGATTATTCTATAGTATACATAATTTTCAAAAAAGTCTGCCAACAAGGCGCGTATTTCGTGCAATTGGTAGCGTCAAGTGTCATGGCCACGGGCACACCAGATAACAGTCGAGCTGTCGAGCAAATTGCGCGCTCAATTTAACCTAACTGATTCGGCTCTACAGCGATGTTGCCATGCTTATCCCCTCTTTTACATCCCTTCAATGCGGAAATAACTATGAATTCTGTGGGTTCATTGAATAGTATTCATAAACTAAGTACACGATCAATCTGATTTTTGTCATGCTGCTTTATTCATCTAAATACTGCATTGAAATAATATTCTTTAAAAATGTTTATAGTTATAAAGTGGCAAAAATCGCAATTTCTGCTTACGGCATTAGAGCGCCTCGTCAGACACTTAATTTTCATGCGAATGGTGTAGTTGAAAATTCCCAAATAATTCAGGCACATTTCTACAGTAGAAGTGAATAGGGTAGACGTACCAGTTGTGGCCACTTTGAGCATTTTTCGAATATTCATTTACGAACAGTGTTCACATTATTGCAAATTTATAATTGAAAAAGTGATCGATTTAACCTAACAGGTACACAGAATCGAATTGTTATCATTTAAAAACTTTTCTGATCATGATAAATAAGAAAATAGGAAATTATCTTGCAGCGGTCATTTTCACCATTTGTGGCAACAATTGTACTACTTTTGGTCATCCGAAGTACCAGCTGTGGCCACCAAGCCTTGAATTGTGATTGGCCATAAGCTGGCCACAAATAGAACAATCGCATTTTAAATGTATACCACTTTTGGCCACCGCGTATTTTTCAGGTATTATAGCTGATATGTCAGTTTTTTGTGATTACGACCCGCAAAAAGAGCTTTAAATGTAAAAATATACATTTTTTATGGGACGGAATGACTTTACATAATGAGAAACCGTAGTCTTCTCACCTCGGGATCCCTTAACACTTCTGACAAGAAAACTACACAAATCGCTCAGCGTTGACACATTTCGTCATATTTCATTGAAATTAATTAGCAGATATTCAATAAAGCAATCGATAGTGATGCGGAAACATCTCGAATATCGAAATATTACTCTCGATGACGTCAACGCAGCCTTGCAACTTGAAAAAATTCGAGGGAAATGCAGAGTGGCCATAAACGGTACAGTGGCCAAAACTGGTAGATCTACCCTATGTGATGAAAAAAAATGCAGATTTTTCTGTGCATTTTGCTTTACCTGGTGAACCTCCTTAACCCTCGACGATCATACTTCAGTAAATTTTCATATAATGGTTATAATTAACGCAATAATTATTAACTGTTGCCGAACTCCGTAGATAGACGCTTTGGAGTTTCCTTATTTTATCCTAGACGACCGACATTTCGGGGGAAAAAAAAGTGGCCCGCTCCGTGAAAAGAGGAAGAGAATTACGCTTTTATTTTGTTCGAAATGTCAAACGTCTACGAGAAAATAGAGCAATTGAGATTTTTACCGAATGATTCGTGTATTATTTCACCTTAAGATCGATCGAAACGCCTTGTTCGCGATAAACCGTGCTAAATCCGGCGACCTTGCATTTATTTATTTAGTACAAATAGCCGGTTATTGCACTTGAATTTTCATGCATATGATCCTCCATCCATTATCATTATTACAATGAAATATTACGCAAACGTATGTAATAATCAAGTTCGTGCTCGTACTACCTCAAACATTTTGATATCCATTTTTCTGAAACGAACGTGTGAATTTTGTCACGTATATTTGAGAATGTTTATCACGGTAATCCTTATCGTTAAAAATAACAACGTACTGCTCCCCGCGTATAGCACCATTGAGCTATGCTTATCCGTGAGCTTATCGTCGTGAGCGTGCTCGCGTGACTTTGGTCCAGCCATCGGTCGTGTGTATAGTTTCAGTAGCCACGAAATAGGGCCACATTCGAGGACTCCGTTAAGGAGGTTCTTAACTCGGAGAAAAACGGTAAGAATGATTCTAAAATTTGAGGGGAGGTTTGTGCTGGTACTAGGAATACACCGTAATTATTTCAGATTTTTTGACCGCTTAGTTGAGGAGAAAAATAAAACATTAAATATGCCGCTTATACATGAGCTCTTATGGGAGAAGTATTGGAAGTTATGATTGGATATTATTTTAGGAATGAAAAAACGGTAACAATTCCCTGAAGAACCGCTTAAAAGACAGATCAGACCTTCATAGATATTCCCATGAAGAAAATTTTTCACCGTTCCGATTGTGAAATATACTTGTAAACAGAATTAAGCGTGAGTAATGGCTTGGTAAAACAAATGCCGAACGCAACCTGCCCCGCACGTCGCCCGCGCCGCGCCATTTGCCACCAAATTGATGTTTAGAACCTTCTTAAGCAGAGAGAGCCGTTTTTCCCGAGGAAAACAATTTTCCACCATTCAATTAACGATAAACGAAGGGTTAAAACGATTCGAAATTTTCGATCAAACGTTTGACTTGTGAAAAGTCCACGCTAGATGGGAAAAGATTACATATGCATATATGTGCAGCGTGAGTAAATGATACGGCTTTTAATATGAAATTGTATACGATGCTCGGTTGCCCCGCGTACTTTGTACTGCGAGAATTTCCTTGTAATTAAATTATTATTTTTTTTCCTTTTTTTTTATGTTATTTTTTTTCTTGAAATTATTTTGTCATCATCTACCTGAAAATTGTAGAATCAACGCAAGTTTCTCAAAATCGAACATTTTGCTTGCAGGATAGCTGGCAGGATGCAGGACTGGTTTGTACTTACATAAGAATAATCGATATTTTTCGCGAGCACACAATTACATACGTGCTGCATGTGTTACAATTAGGAAATATATACATATGTCGCGCTCCATGTAAACTCAGCTACCCCATTTTTTTTTTGGCCTCGAAAAAATTATTCATTATTCGAAGGACAATATACCCATGACATTTTAGCAAAATTTAATTCCCCCCCACTATCGTTGGTTCTCGAGTTAATGATTGATGAATTCTTAATTTTGTAAAAATCATAATTGTGTAACTGCTGATCGGATTTAAACGATTAAAAAAAGAATATTTTTTATTTGTTTTTGCCCTTAAAAAAAAAAAATACATCGGAGAAAAGCTCATTAGACCATTTTTAGGATAATTTTTCGATTTCTTTTTTTCTACGGAAAGGCCACCCGGAATTCCACTCAATATTCTTTTTCTCGATAGAGTGGGGCAATACGCAACTCCACAGGATTTTTTCACGATGGAAGAGGGCATGGGTGAAGAGGTTTTTTGCAAAGTGCAAAAAAAAAAATATATATATTATTTTTCTAGTCGTTTAAATCCTATCAGCAGTTACAACGTTATGATTTTTACAAAATTGAGAATTCATTGATGATTATCTCGTGAACCAACAATAGCGGGGAGGATGAAATTTTGGTGAAATGTCATGGATATATTGCCCTTTGAAATGCCCATACTGAATAATTTTTTCGAGGCAAAAAAAAAATGGGTTGACCGAGTTGACATGGAGCGCGACATATATAAAATGAATAAATACGAGGGTAAAGAGCTTGTGTTTGGAATTCACGGGAGTTGATCGAACTCTGACTCACTGACGCTGCGTCAACCGGCCACGAATGTCCGACCCCGAGCGTTATCGTACCCCTCGTTCCCTCTTGAATAGCCCGCCAATGACGTCCGCAGCTCACGTTGCATTTACACAAACCCCTACTAAATATATATATATGTATATATATATTTATATATCACATATGCTCACAGGTACGACGAGGCTTTATAGATTTTTCATTTGCACCTGCTGACGCTGCAGCCTCGTCTCGTCTCTCCTCCTCATTGATCTCTCATGGCGCATTATTCTTACAAGAATCACCAAGAGCTCAAACTCTTTCGTTGATCTAACGCGATTCGCGCTAATATTTAATTTCCCGATCTCATGTCGCCGGGACTGAGTGCGAAGAGAATGAAATAAATTTTTTAGTAATTCATTTTTCGGATAAGAGATATTAAATTTAATTGAACAATATCTCCCGAGCAATCCTTTTATTTCGATAAACTTCCTTTTATCATGAGTCTATATACTTTTCGTGATCGAAGGACAAACACGAAGAACGAGTTTTCTTAGCGAGAAAAAAAAAAATCACGCAAACATAAGTCAGAAGAAATTACCGAGTGAGGAAAGTGGGAAATAAAATCCAGGCGTTCGAATGTCTTCCTGCAGAAACTTACCATTTAAAAAGTTCATGATAATTTCCGCGGCTAATGTCTCTGTTGAACGGATGGATACATTTTTTTATCTATGAAAAACAGAGCTCAGTGGTCGCCATTGCCCTTCACCCGAGGACAATCGCGGGGAAAAAAAGTAAATTCCAATAAGAACGTAATCTCTTTCAATATTCGCGTCAAACGTCTCGACAAACCCAATTGGCGATCGACACTACCGATGGTGGAGCTCGCGTCGCTCGGAAATATGGCGCTATTGGAGTGCAGTTTGTGACAGCATTGCAAACATGGGACGTTTATACTTGAAACTGCGACAAATTTAAGATTTCGTGAAAGAATACCTAAATAACCGAAATATAACTGAAGGGGAAGAAGTTCTGAAATCCGGGCAAGTGGTGGTAGTTGGAAGTACTGAAAAAACCGAAACAAAACGCGAAATATTAGGACTAGAAGACTCTGATTGAAGACTTAGGGTCGGATCGAGACATTTTGAGCACTATTATATCCACATTTTCCGTCGATCTGGCATTTCACGCATGCCGAATAAATTTGTCCCGAGATACTTTACCGGCGTTTTTAACGAGAAACCGATGAAATGTCACGTCTCGATCCGCGAACGCACGAGAATGACATCCGAACACGCAACAATAAACCAATAGTGTTAGATTTTACTTTTGGGCTGAATTTCGCAGATTCGACCCTTTCAACGGTCTCCATTCCGATATCCGATAATATTAAAATTTAAGGTAGTTCGGTCGAGTTTGGCCGAAGTCAAATTTCATCCGTAATTCAGATTTATTTACGTACAATTTAACCATATGAAAGCTATGATAAATTGAATTGTTGCATAAAAAAATATTACAAGCTTCTTTTAGGGTGTAAATAATAAGTTAATAATAATTAATACCCGGAATAATGACAGACTCAACTTGACTCATTCTCTACGTTAGGGAGCGAGCTAATCTAACCTTACGCATAAAGTTACTGGATTGCATTCGCGAGTTTTGTTGTATGCTTTAAAACAGTATAATGAAGAACAGGGGAGAAAAAAGGCTCGTCTCGAGGCAAGTACAGTTGAATCAACGGCCAGTATGCAATGAACTCGGAACTCGTCTAGTTGACATTGTATATCTTGCCGAACAACTCAAATGTGACAGTTGTTCGGAACCACTTTTGCTGGCGTTCATCGAATCTGAAGTGAGACGCGGATTAGCTTCGATTTTCACATGTTTTTTCCCCTAGTCTTCTGCTAGCGAGCAGATCCGGTGTATGACAAGGACAGAGACCGCGGACTCGCATTAATTATTGAAATAAAAAAAAACCGTACGGTAAATCGACTTAAATCTTTGGTAAATATCTCTTATAGATATCAACCATTATTGTGGTATGTTTTTTTTTTTTGCCCTTAAACGATTAATTTTTCGTGTACCTGAAATTTCGATAGTTGGCGTGCCATCTGTGCCTTATATGCCCTATAAGAGCAATGTTAACTTATTTATTAATTACGCAAAAACTACACGGTAAATTAATTTGAAATTTTGCAGACATGTAGAGCAAGGTCAACTCTTTTGATTAAATGCAAAAAAACAGGGTGTTAAACGTGAACCTCAATTTGACCGAACTACCTTAAACTGCAGCTTTTTTTGTTAATTCGAACAGGTACAGAAATGTCAAAACTAATTTACACGCTGTATCGTGTGCATCGTGTGTACAAATAAACTCTTTTGCACCCCAACAGCAGTTCGTCAAAAACCCGCTAGGAGTCGCATGCTTAGTGTCGATCGCCAATAGCCATTGCTCGTAAAGCTGGTCGCCATTGCCCTACCGCTCCAAGCTGCCTCTTATGATGGCACAAAAGAGAAATATTGTAAGCAAATGAATGTTCGTAAATACCCGAAATGAAAGTTAAATTAAGAACGAAGCAATCGGTAAATTGGTATCCCCGATGAAAGTCGTTTGAACCGTTTGACAATCTTTACTTCGTCGGACATGAGAATCTTAAATCGCGAAAGACGAAAAACCATTGAGGCTCGTGACGTTTGCAAAAAAACTGATGAACGGATAAGGTTATGAAAAAACAATTATCAGGTGATTAGTGAAAACCGTAGTTCAAGCTGTTTCTTTAAATTGACGATGCATTAAAAATAAGCGAGTTTCGGCTGAGCATGAGCCAGCCTCTGAACTTCTCGTTTGTTTCAAGCAGAAATAATAATAATAATAATAATAAATCTGACTTTAGATTCGTGATCAGCGACCCAAAAAACCTTCAAGTACCAATTTTCATCAAAATCCAAATGTTTTTAGTTTTTTTTTCAGCATATTGAGTATGCCAAATTAAAATTTTTCAAATCTGACTTTATATTTGTGATCAGCAATCTAAAAAAAATTATGATACCAATTTTCATTCGAATCCGTTCATCCATTATCAAAATATCATTTTTTTTTCATTTTATTTTTCAGAGTTTTGTTATTTAAATAATTCGAAAAGTACTGAACCGATCAAAGCCAAAATCTAATCAGTGCTAAGTTTTGGAAAAGCCGCGTCGATTGAGACCAAAATCATTGAAATCCGGTAACCCGTTCTCAAGATCTCGTCGGACAAAAAAAATTGATCACATACACACACACACACACACACACACACACACACACACACACACACACACACACACACACGTCCGTCCGAAAATGGTCGAAGATGATTCTCCAGACCTTGAAACGTCGAGATCTATAGAAAACTCAACTTTTCATTTTCTGGGTGATTAAAATTTTATTTTCTCTCTGTTAACAGAGAAACGGGAATTTAACAAATAAATGGTTACTATTAATCACTCGTCGGTATTACTTCCTTCATTATTCTTTCTTCATTATAAGCACGTGAACATTTTCGATTTTCGGAGTAATCTATTTTCCCCAATGACTTTTATTACGATGATAAAAAATTTAACGAGAAACGCTCATTCTTCTGTTCGTGAAATTGTCCATATTTACTGAGGGGGTTTGTTTTTAAGGGCTTTCAAATGATTTCGAATGCAATAACGCGCTCTATGTAAGGAGACTTTTTCCCGTGTTAACACCGCATCTCTCAGCTGCCCTATCGGCGCGATTTCCAACCGGTTGACACCCCGTCCCAATGGGAAAACCCGTTCGATTTTTCCGAATCTCTCTTCTCACCCCCCCACGCTATCTCTCTGCGACCGCATCGTCTTTTCTCGTCACTCTTATATCCGCTATGCCGCATTGCGCCGGTAACACAATCTTATCTTTTATTTTCCATAAAATAACGATCAGACAATTAATCGTGTTTCAAACAATTAGCCTGTCGAAGCACACTGTATACCTGTACGGGTGTCCATCGAAATACCGTATCTTCAAAACTGTTTAATAAAACATTAAAAAATGTAGACATCACGAAGGGGTGAATAAGTCTGTTGAAAATTTTAGTCAACTTTTTTTTCCAACCTTGCAATTACAGTGTCACGGTGATACTTTGTTTTGTTGCTTCAACGAGCTGCTGCTGTTTAACAGTGCCAAGCTTTGAAGGGTCAAGTAGATCGATAAATCTGCCCGCATATTTGTTTTCGATTGTAACGTGTATGCATAGCTCAGTTAGAAGTGTTCTTGACCAGCAATTGAGCGGTCCCAGGTTTGAATCCCGATTCAGTTCCTGACGCACTTTTTTCGAATTGTTCCTCCTATTCGGAATTTTTCGCGCCACGATTTGTATTTATATAACAAGTGCCCTCGCACCCAACCCAAACCAACCTGACCCTATCCAAACAACCAATCTCTATGCGGCAAATTCACCCCTGCATTTACCACGTCGTCAGCCCCCTCAGTGGCCGAAAATGCACCATTGCATTTGCGGCCATTTCGAACTCTTATACACGGCAATGATGGCGGGAAAATATTTATATGATATAGGCAGAGATATATGTATGTCGCATCGCAAGGGAAGCTGATCGTTAAAACAGTACTCTCTGTTTCTGGCGCATGAGGTTTCAAATACCCAGTATCAAGTGATGGGACTGCATAGAGCCGCGGATTGTTAACGTGATCTCCAATAAGGGCAGCGTTTTAAGAATAACCTATCCCGGTGGTGATGCGTAGTGCACGTGCCACGAGCGAGCTATATCGCGTAGAGGCCGGATGAATTGAATGAGAGACACAGAGTTTTCGAGGCATTCCTTTCTGAGATTTCAGTGAGATGACACGACACTCCGCTAGCATTTCTATCGGATAGTTGCATCTTATATAATTAGAGTTTCAGTTGGTAAATATTTTGCATTGTATCGGATCTAAATAAAAGGCGTCTGAACCTTGTCACTGCGGCAGTCAGTAAAGTAAATCGCTTATCGTGACTTTTATGAATTTCTAAGCATCGTATAGTCGTGTTGAACGTTGGAGTTGCCATCTCCTGACAAGTATACCAATGTTGATGTCCCGAACGTGTTTACGTCATATCTGACATATATTAAAATATAATTATCTCGCTGTCAAACCGGGGCTTTGGTCTGGTGGCTAGCGTGCTGGCCTCTTAGCCAGAGCCTCGGGAGGTCCCGGGTTCGATTCCCGGTGTCGTAATCTTGTCAGGAGAAAATAAAATATGGGCGTGACTAGCTCCAGATATATGTATGGGGCATACACAGGTACATTTACTGGTGTGTGTCACGTATATATAGCTGTAGTCCATGTTTACGTTCTCCTGTCAAGGTGTGACGTAGCTCCGACGCCGTGAGGCGAGCACGGGACCGACTGTAGTGGCCCAGGTTTTCCGCAGTTTCCCGGGGCCCATGATACGTGCTAATACGCGTGCCATGGTGAATGCGCTACAGAATAGGAAGTCGGCTGCGGCCGCACGGGCCCTGGGTGTCTGGTTACTGACCCGGACCAGATACCCAGGGTGGAGGTGGATGTGAGGGAAGGATGGAAAGGGAGGTAAGGGAAGGAGCGCCATCTTGAAAACCCCGAAAGGGAAGAAGGCGTGAGGATATAAATTAAAAAAAAAAAAAAAAAAAAAAAAAAATTATCTCGCTGTCGCCACCATATAGAAGAGTTGGAAAAGATTGAAAATGCATCAGGGATGCATTTGGGGCCATTTAGGTTGAGCTTGGATTTGTCCCAGAGCGCACAAGAGAACGTCTGAAAGACGACCAACAGATGTCGTCGATTCGAGACAGACGTCTTTTTATGATGTCCATGTGCCATCTATACGACGTCAAAAAGATGATAGATGTTTCATTAATCCATCTCTATTCGTTTACTAGAGCACTTCTTTTCGGATTGCGATAAGACATTCTATCGATGTCCAAATCTTGACAAAATCCGTGTTTGTCGTTAACAGGGCGTCACAATAACGTCGTATTTCGGATGTCTCATGAACATTGTATTTTGGATGTCCTATCGAATTCGTGAATTGTGGCATCAATGCGATGTCCATGAAAAGTCATCGAGAAGTCGTCGATTTTTAGTTCAGACTTGAGTGACTGTAATGGGACAAGCACGCGCTGTCTTTCAAAAGACATCCCGCGGAAAGACATTTTACCGACGTCATTACGGATAGTTCGTAAGATGTTGCTAAATTGACATCCATTAGACGTCTTCCTGACTTTTGTGCTATCTAGGTGTGTGCTTGTGTCGGTTCAGGCCCGAGGGCGCGTAACGCCCAATCCATGGGGATCCCTGGTATATTTACTTTACCCCACCCGGGAATTCTTGCAGACGGTAGCGGTGGCAGAAAGATATTCAGATCATATTGGGAACTCACATGTAGAAACCTGACCTCTTGCGTCCGAATTTCGAACCGCTCTCTCACCTTCCCTGCCCTATTATTATGCGAATTTGTCACATTTTAACCCTAGAACGGTACACTGGGTGTGACGCTTCCAGGCCTTTTTTTCCGCCTCGTGGTTCTCTTAGCAGGTGGCCCTAACTGTCTTCGCCCACCACGTAAATTCGATTCATGGTCTCCCCTCAAGCGTACAATGAATAATGAATTTCGGCCAGCAGTTTGACGGTACGTCTCTAGTACGACGCACTAAAGGGGACCAGGCAGCGAAAATAGGCCGAAAGTGGTGAAAAATTCAAATGGCATTTGTGAAAAACTGAAACAACATAGATACATTTTCTTTTTTGCAACGTTTTTATTGGAGTTTTGGCTAACAAATTCAGTGGTTGTGGTTCGAAAAATATAAATATTTAAGGAAGATATGGGCGGATGCAGAAGACCCCGTGTCTCACGCGTTGCTCTCTTATTGCCACGATTTTGAGTGAATGGCTTTAGTTTTCGGCAATTTTCAAACGCCATTCTCTTCGTTAAATGTTCCTCCACAGATTGAACCGATAATTTTCGAAAAAACATAAAAATTAAAAAAATGGCGTCAAAATTTCCAAAAACACTGACAAAAAGTCGAAAAATCGATTACATTTATTGTAATAACAATATTAATAAATTTTTTTTTACGCAGACGTCGGTTCACTGTGTAGAGAAAGTTGATATCTTCATTTAAAAAAAAAAAAAATTTAAGGCGATATCTTCAACGGTTCTTGAATTATCGTGGCAAAACTATTACAAAATGCCATTTCGAGAAAAACGCGTTTAAAGTTTTTGCGCAGCACTGCGCGACAGAAACATTGCAACTCACGTACGTTAAAAATTGCCGGCGCCGTAGAAGGACGTCTCGATCTCAGCTGCTTGTGTGGCAGAGGAAGAGATTGTAGTAACAGAAGACAAAAAAAAAACCAAAAATTTCAAAAAATTTCGCTGCCTAGTCCCCTAAAGTGAGCTCTGGATGGCTCACACCCTTGTGTACCGCTTACGCAACTTTTTTTCGGCTGCATAAGTTTTGTCTCTCTATTGACGTCGACGTGTGTATATTTACGTAAGTATACAAGTGACTTATAATACTATTTTGTTGTTTAAATATTTAATTGCGAGGTAGTTTGACAAAATACCATATAGTACGTTCAAGTGGGGTATATATAGTGACAAATGTAAAATAAAATAAAATAAAAGGAAAAGATTATTTTCCATTGTAATTCAGCGAACGACCTGAAAACCGGGGGACGTTTTTGAAAGAACTGGCAAAATCTCGCTGATTGAACCTTGGCTTCACAAGAAGCTGCGCGTGAAAAAATTTGAAATGCCCCACACAATGAATATCCACGAATTAAACACAGATACTTTGAGAAACAAATTCGCTGCTCCTTCTGCGAATATCAACAAGATCGAAAAACCAAAAAAGTCGGCACGTCCTGTCTCACACACGTGTGCGAGGAACACCGAAGTCCACTATGTAACATTTTGTACAACAAGCGATGAGTAAATTTTAGTAGCATTTTGT
Source organism: Rhorus exstirpatorius (assembly GCA_963564615.1). Taxonomy (NCBI): domain Eukaryota; kingdom Metazoa; phylum Arthropoda; class Insecta; order Hymenoptera; family Ichneumonidae; genus Rhorus; species Rhorus exstirpatorius. Next base: position 16,693,158 of record OY751315.1, read on the forward strand.
ACATCAAGCGATGAGTAAAAACATTATATCAAATAAATATTATTCTTTTCGTTATCACCACAGATTTACTTATTGAAAAAAAAAACCCTCCTTTAACGCTGTCCGATAGTTATTAATTATGAAACGCGTAATTTTTTTTTTTGTCAAATAGTGGCACCGTATCTATTTATAATGCCACCGGAAAAAATGAAAAAAAAAGACAAGAAATAATAAATAAAGAAAGACCAAAAATAGACTTGCATTTTTCTGATAGAAAAAAGCCTTACTTTCATCCTTCCAAGTAATTATACTTTTTAGAGCAGACTATAATGGCAAATTTTTCATCAAAAGTGTCAACATTCCCCTTTAAAATGACGCAAGAGAAATTAAAAGATATTAAAAATTCCAGAAGTTATGAATTTTTGATGGAAAGCATGCATTTCTGAGCAACGCCTTCGAAAAACAACGATTTATTTATAACAATTTGTTGCAAAATCAGACTTTATCTGACTCACTCGTATTCTTAATCCTTCAACGGAAAATTCTGCGCTGGATTCATGAAAAAATCTCTATCGCAGTCGAACCAATCGTTTCCTGAAGTTGACTGGGTGGCAAACACCCAGTGTACCGGTAGTGATCGGATGCGAAAGTGTACCGTTCTAGGGTTGATAATAATTCAAAATCTGCTGGTTTATTACAAGAAAAAAAAAAAATAATGAATAAAGATAGGAAAAACATGATCGATGTTTGGTGCGAGGGTATAAGATTTTTAGCACACCCGGAACATGAATAATCGTTTTATTTGTTTCGTGTAAATACAAGCGACGTGACTTGAATTCCATAATTTCTGAAGCCTGAACAATAATTTATACACATAAAATTTTTTCATATCATAGGTCGATATTATGAGTAATAATTTATTGTTTGAGCGCATTTATTTAGTCGTAATGTGACGGGATTTTTTTTTTTTTTTTGCGATTTCGAGGTTAAATACGGAATGTCATGTGGGCTCACTGCATCCTCATGGCCATAACTACCCCATCTTTATCTTATTTCCGCAGTGAATTCTATCCACGCGCAAACATCAACGGTGACGAGCCTCATTGGCAAATTTTACCGAAAAAAATCGCATTTTGCCGAAAAATATGCAGTAATAAAGATTTTAGAACTTTTCCCCATGATAATTGATGATAACTAGTGCTCGCTGACTGATAATATTGGATAGGCCATGTCTCCGTGTCGATTCCCAATAGAGTGACACACTAGTGTTCAGTTCGGCTTGGGGGTTACGAAATGCAAACAGAGTCATTCTTTTGAAATTTGTACACGGTAGTGGCGGCAAAATATTTATACAATATAGGAAGATACGAGGATTTTGTACGTACTACGTGTACTCCGCTTCCCGACCCGAACAAACCCAAGCCAAACATAGTCATCCTTTTTAAATTCTACACCTCTGATACAGGTATGGGTTTCCAATGCTTGTACATGACAGTAGCGGTGAGATATTTGTATAATATACAGGGTGAGTTTTTTTAAGTGTTACAAGCCTATATCTCGAGAACGGTTGGGGTAATCTAAAAAAAGTTCAATTGAAAAATGAACGCTATAAAGGGGGACATTATCTGGGCAACACAGATTTTTAATGGGTGGAGGCACCTCAGAGATGTCAAGGTCATTGTTATTTTTCTTAATAGGAACATAGCATTTTATCGTCATAAGATTAAAGTTGATTCAATTATGAATCCGAAATCCACCATTCAAGATCATTTTGGACTTCGGTAAGTAATAAAAACACAAAAACAGGCATTATCGGTGTATAATTTTAAGAATTGGGGACCATGAATGTTATCATTAGCGCATCATTAAAAACAGAAAGCATAAGTTCTGCGGCATCCCGATAATTTTTTTTGCACTTACTCAATATCATAAACATATCGAATACTTCTTGAGACATGGCGAACTCATTTGAAACTACATGATATTACATTCTAATACATTCCAATACAAAGTACGTTCAATCCATGAAATAGCTACAAGCTTTGTGATTATTTACCTATCTGAGGTTCTTTTAACTTGTACCATTCAGCGAGTTTAATTGTAAGACCTACTTCTTCAGTCAGTTTGTAAATCAGGAATTGAATTATCGAAATTTAGTAGCTTGTGACCAAATGGTCGAGTTTCAAGAATATTTCGATATGTTTATGGTACTAGAAGAGTGCTTTCTGTTTTTAATGATGCGCTGATGATAACATTCATGGTCCCCAATTCTTAACATCATCCACTGATAATGCCTTTTTTTGCAAGCTTGTAACACTTTAAAATACTGACCCTGTAGAATGATTTAGGATTTCGTGTCTTCGCTTCCTAATCCAATCAACCCCATCAAGCAGTCATGTTTTTCAAATTGGATACCCATTATATCGAAAAGGGGCCAGAAAGACCAACCCAATCAGAATCAGGTTTTTTCGAATTGGGCATCCCTTACATACGTTGGTTAATCCAAACAGTCGCTTCGAATTAGACACTCCTTATACAGACCGTCAATTCTTGTATGAGGCAGCGGCGGCGGCGAGTTATATTTTTATAATACAGAGAGATATACAAACATTTCTAAATATTTCTAGACTCGCGTATAGTGCGATAAAAATTTTCAAAAAATCGCTGAATATAATAAGGGATTTTTTTTTTTTTTTTACGTCAGTAATCTTTATCAATACATGATTATTCCAGATTGTGCAGAGTTGATTGAAAAAAAAACTTTTTTAAATTTTTATTTCTAACGGATCCATAATCATTTGTTGATAAAATTATTTATAATTTTTCCAATCGAATCTTTGCCCGCTCGCATCGAATCCACCAAAATAATATTCATTGTTTTGACGTCGACAGTACAACGTAAAATAGATCGCGTACTGTATTGATGCAGAGAGACTCGAGAACAGCATATAAACTGTTTAACCGATGATTTTGTTACGTCCGGCCGCACGGGCAGATGCCTCTTGAGAATGCAACGCCGTCCGATGGATGCTTTATTCAATAAATACGTCGATAGATAATTGAGATAATTTCAGGAGAGTGCTTAGCGAACGCCGTTATTATTGTCAGACTCTTGAGGCCAACTCGATCGTTTTACAAGAAATATATTTCAATATATGGGACGAGAATTTGAAATAAGGGTCACCTGAGAGAAAAATCATCTTTTTCTGTCATAAATAAATTGATCTCAGTAACAGAAAACTCCAAGTAAAAAATGTAGGTTCATTCATGCGAAATAAATGACAGTGTAAACACAACAGACTTGCAAGAAAAAAAAAAAACAAATGAACGTTTTTGTCGTTCTCTAATATAGTAGGGTTCCCTTAAGGATATATTGGACGTACCTTCCCAACCAAAAGTGACTTTCGTCGACAATATTGCATACTTTATGATAAGATAAAAATCGGAAAAAATTCAAACACAATAAAGACGATAAGAAGATTAATTTTGAATGATAATAATGCCAAAAAGTTGTCAAAAAATTGTTTCAACAAACATTGTTTAATAAATTTTTAGGGAAAGTTTTTTTTTGACACGTGAAATGAATTCGTTGATTTTTCTGACTACACATGAATTTTTAAAAAAATTTCTTATCATTTTGAAATTTCGATTTTCGAAAAAATTTTAATTTTTAAAAATGAAGAAAAAATCGTGAATTTTTTATATGTTTTCATAAAAACGTTGTATATTACAATTAAGAAATTTCCAGGGCATTGAACGAATAGTTTCGTAAATGCAACCTTTACAGATTTCCGAAAACCGAAATTTTAAAATGATAAGAAAATTTAAAAAAAATTCATGGGTAGTCACAAAAATCAACGAATTCATTTCACATGACAAAAAAAATCATTCCCTAAAAATTTGTTAAACAATATTTTGTTTAAACAATTTATTGATAACTTTTGGGCATTATTATTATTGAAAAGTAATTTTCTTATCGTCTTTATTGTGGTTGAATTTTTTTCGATTTTTATCTTATCATAAAGTACGCAACATTGTCGACGAAAGTCACTTGTGGTTGGGAAGGTACGTCCGATACATCCTTAATATTAGGGGAGAGCCTGTAATGTGAATGGCTCCAAATTGACGATTTGTCGAAAATTTATTGTGAGCCTGTCTCGTAGAAATTTCTAGGATAGTTTATTATACTGTTGAAGTACATAGATAAAAAAATATATAATGCTTTTCTCATCTTGCTCATAATGTTTCCTCTATGAGCAAGTGAGATTTTCAATTTTGGCTTCCTCATAGAGGAATCTTGATTAACGAGATAAGAAGAGCTTAATAAAATTTCGAAAATTACGAGGAAACAATGTGCAAGTTTCTATTTGCAACTTTTTTGTTCAATTATGTATGTGATGTATCCACGTGTATTCTATTTATGTAGGAATCTTTAGCTGGACATCTCAAAATATGAGGAATGTAGAATTGTTACATAAACTTTTCGAAAAATTCTGTTTCATTAAATATGAACCCCTTCGTCGATTCTTGCCAAATTAAAAATTTCATAAAATCTGAAATTTCATACAGTATAATTAAAGAATTAACTAATACTATAAAATTATTGAAGGATGATTTGAATGATGAAAAAAAAAAAATTAGCCCGATATCTCAAAATTTGAGGAAGTTGAAGCGATTACAGCCATTTTTCGGAAAATTGAAAGATCATAAAATCTGAATACTTTCATCGATTTTCTCCAAATTCAATACTAACGGTCCTTCAATAAAAATCAATTGGTGTCAATAATTTAGCACGATATCTCAAAATTTGCAGAAGTTAGAGCAAGTTCGCCCATTTTTTGAAAATTTAAAAATTTTATAAAATATGAATCTCTCTATTGATTTTCGTCAAATTCAATATCAATCGTCCTTTAATGATAATCTATTTATAAATAGATTAGTATCATTAAAGGCCTATTTATAAATACAGATTTTATTTTTCAATTCGGCTAGAATCGATGAAGGGGTTCAAATTTTATGAAACTTGGAATTTTTTGAAAAATATATGTAACAATTCTGCGTTCCCAAAATTTTTAGATATCCAACTAAAGAATTCTGTATAAATAGAATACACGTGGATACTTTACATACATAATTGAGGAAAAAAATTGCACATTGCTTCTTCGTATTTTTCGATATTTTGTAAAGATTTTTTATCTCGCTTTATGAGGAAGCCAAAATTCAAAAACTCATTCATAGAGGGAGCTTTATGAACGAGATAAAAACAAGCCTTATAAAATTTCGAAAATTACGAGGAAGCAATGTGCAAGTTTCAATTCGCAACTTTTTTAATCTGGCGCACAAACCGTCCTCTATAATGAAACTGAAATTCTAACGAGGAGCTTTGTGCGCCAGATAAAACGAAATGAAGCAATATGCAAATTGATCATTTCTTTTTTAATCTTGATTGAATGCAGCAGAAACTACGTGTCCCAGCGTGGAACAACACTTTCTCTGACCAGCTGGGCACAAGTCCTTGTAACTGTCATTTTTTGGCGGCTCTTTTAAATTTAAAAAAAATCTATTTAGTTCCATACGACAGTAAACTATCCAGAAAATTTCAACAAATGTGGTCCAATATTTTTTTTCTCAATAAATTCCTTAAAAACTGGCAATTTTATGCAATCATTTTATGGCAATCATATGCAATAAAAATGATTTAGAAATTTTTTAAATCGATTAATCGTTTGAGGTGGATTTTAGCAAGGTCAAGATACTATCCTGATGTCATAATCCAGTTTTAATTCAACTTCATACCTTCGTGTCCTGAAAACTAGCAGCTACATAAATATATATATATGATGAATGAATCCGTGGAAGGCTCAAGATCCACATGTGCCATTCGGGTTACGTCGTTGACCTCTCGTTATCCGAGGTCAGTGCCTGTGCAAACTGACCGAGTCACTCAACGAACGAATTACCTCGATGAATTTTTTTCCGTTTTTTTTTTTCCTTCTCGCTAGGGCTCTTTTCCCCCTTATAAAAAGCTCATTCGCGTTCCAATTCTTTGTTTGCCTTACCTTGGTATCCGGGATAAGTTTTATTCGCAAAAGTTTTTAGACTATTCAGTCGAGAAACTTTTAAGTTCTCTCGTATGTCGTGGTCATTCGAATGCTGGACAAGTCCGCGGGAGAGTCAATTTTCCGTCAACGAAATTCGAAAAATAGTGGAAAAGATCACAAGCATGATCGATCGGATGACACGGTGACTTTGAAATTTATCGGTCGATGACATTCCAGAAACGTTATTATATTCCCCGAAGAATGTTACACTTGCATCCACCGTTTCATATTCTTTAAACCCTCCAGCAACCTCTGTACTCGAGAAATCTGAGGAGGAGTTGGAATCTCAAGGTTGCGGAGTGTCACTTTCATTAGTTTACCTCAGGAAGATTAGATTTACTTAAATTTTTCTTTCATCATCAACTTAGAGCACGCGCACCCTTCAGTTTTGGTTTGTTGCTATGTTTCACGGTTTACTGAATTCGCGGGGACGTGTGCCCCAATTCAACCCAATCTCGACTATTCGTGACCTTGTCCTCCCGAAGTTCTTTTCCAACTTTTTTTACAAATTTTTATTAATAAGTAATAATAAAAACTGACTCGCGAAACTCGTAAAAACTAGATCGCTGAAGGTTCCTCGTTATCTTATCGCTTCCCGCATTTTTTTTCTCTCGATTGGGCTTCATATTTTTCCTCTCATGATCAAATAGCAACACACATAAAGCCATGAGATTTAAAAGATTGATCGAAGGGAGGAAAAAACGGCGAGAACTCTATCTATTGATCAATGTTCTCGTTGAATCCTTACAAAAATCTTCTATGCATGGAACAACAACAATAATAATAATAATAATAATAATAATAACAATAATAATAATAATAATAATAATAACAAGGGTATATACGATGTATGAGTATAATTTGATAATCATTCAATAGCTTTTTTTACATTTCTATTCCGCTTCGTTACAGATCGCACCCTCGGCAAAAAAGCTCTGGGGTGTTGACGAGGGCGGCTCCAAAGATGAAGGGGGTGTAAAAGGCGGTGGGATACTTCATCTCGGCGACCATCAGATGTGGCGAGACTCCACCTGGAGCACACCAGGTAATTCGATGTTCGCTAAGACCTAAATCGGTACATCGTTATTGCGATTATCATCGACTCTCCCTGCATCAAAACAAACAAAAAAAAAAAAACGATAATCCATCATTTTCATTGTACGGCGCGAGACTCCTGAAAACTCCTGCAAGTGCACGAGTTTTTTTACGAATATTTTTCCTTTAGAGCGAGAGCAATCATTTTTTTCAATCAATTGCTCCGATATCGAATGAAAATAATTTTGTTTGATGAATCATTGAATTTTTATGAGATCTTGAATTTTTTAAAAATATAGTCGGTAATTGCTCTAACTTGTAAAATTTCTGAAGAATCAAACTGCATTTCGACGTACAACTTGAATACAAAATATGGATGTTTGATACAGAATTTAGGAAAAATCGAGCAATTTTTGAAATTTTCTTTTTTTTTTTTTGTGAATAAAAAATTGTTTGTTTGCTCTGATTTTGGTAAATTTACGATTATCGAGCTATGTCACCTGTTACGGCATCAGGGACGGCCATTTCCGGTATCGAGCTTAAAAGGAATCAGTAAAGGAGTTTGTATTTTATGGAATTTTCGTAATGTTCAAAAATTTATTAAACTGGAAATTAGAAACTCGCACACTACTTCCTCATTTTGTCCTGCTCACATTGCCTTCTCCATGAGGAAGCCAAAAAATCCACCTGCTCAGAGAGAGAGAGAGAGAGAGAGAGAGAAAGAGAAAGGGGGGGGGGGGCTTTGTGAGTCGGATAAAACAATGAGGAAGCAATCGTGCAAGTTTTCAATTTTAAAGATTTCACTTAATTCTCTGTAATTAGGATTTGTCAAAAAATAATTTTTTCATCATTTTCGAATAAATATTTGAAAAAATGGATTAAAATTTCTCGCTCAAAAATTTAACCTATAAAGTACACAGAATCGAATTGTTATCATTTAAAACCTTTTCTGATCATGATAAATAAGAAATTATCTTGTAGCTTTCATTTTCACTATTTATGGCCACATTTGTATTTCTTTTGGCCATCCGAAGTACCAGTTGTGGCCACCAAGCTTTGAATTGGAATACGAATGCGCTACAAACGAAAGGTGACGTTTTAGACAATCAGTATCGGCATATTCGAGTTAAAAATAGTTAGTTATTTACGTCACAAACATATTACTGAAGTGGTATGAGTGTGCTTTATTTGTGGCCATAAGCCGACCACAAATAGAACAATCACATTTTGAATGCACCATTTTCGACCGCCGCTTATTCTTCCGGTATTTTAGCTGATATGGAAGTTTTTTGTGATTATAACCTGAAAAATGAGCTTCAACTGATGAAATATTATTTTTTTATGGGGGCGGAATGACTTTAGATATGAGAAACCGTAGTCTTCTTACCTCGGGGGATCCCTTAACTTTTCCGACAAGAAAACTAACCAACCGCTCAGCTTTGACACGTTACGTCATATTTCGTTGAAATAAATTAACGGATATTCAATAAAGCAATCGATAGTGGTGCGCAAACATCTCGAATATCGAAATATTACGCTCGATGAAGTGAACACAGCCTTGAAACTTTGAAAAACTCGAAGGAAATGCGGTGTGGCCACAAACGGTGCAGTGGCCACAACTGGTACGTCTACCCTATTGTTACAACTTTGGACGCCTCCCACGCCTCAATTATTAACTTTAAATATATGCCGTCGTGGATTTTTTTGTAGAGAATTTAGTTATACCTAGAAAATGTTTTATGAGCAATTTTACTCCATTACGTATAGTTTGAGCAGCGTCCCAAGTTGAGACACAAAAAGTGCCAAATTTTCATTGTTTCTATATTTCCCTTGCTAAAATGTAGAGAAGGATAATAATGCACATTTTACAAGTTATTATTTATGCCATTTGCAATGACAAAAGATGCTAAAACAACTTCAGGATTTTATTCTGAAAACGAAACCTAATTCGACAATTTGAGTTTGGCAACATTGTCCGTCACGTCCGAAAACAACAGCATATGCCTCTTTTTTTCAGCATTTTAAAATATGTTACACTTGATTACTCAACGAAAATGCTCCTATTAAGGTGAGCTTTCCCGCACGGTTTTATTATGTATAGAACTAGCTCATACAATTTTTTAAAGGTGCTGGCATTTCAAGTTCGTGAAGTACATAACGATTTGAACTTTTTTTCCATATGTGGTCATAAGAACACATGTTAAATAATGTTTTTTTTAAACATTTAATGTATCGACAACGAGTAATCTCAATGAATCTTTGCCCACACGTTTTGGGGACAAACACTTGTGGGCTGTAAAAATTTCAAGTCGATAACTTTGTATCGATGTAACAGAGGAAAATCCTTAATCAGGCTCATTTTGACTTCAATTATCTCGAGTTTGAAACGGTAAATCTTTTTTTAACTGCACTTACGTTTACATGACATCCTAATTAACACACGTGCAAAGATCAAATGATTTTCCAACACATTGATTTCATGGAGGGTACTACCTTGAAAACGGTATAGTGAGACGTCTAGGGTGGACGCAATTTTTTTTTTTTTTTCCGAATTGACCATTACGCAACTAGTGACGTCAATTTGTGCACTGATAAGAGTCACGATGTAACAGTTGAATACGCGAAAATGAGATTATCATTTTTGTTTTGGTTAACTGAATTCGTCATCGACTCCGCACACCGGTCCTCCGCCTTGCTATTCCACCTAACCCGTTCCTCATACTCATAATTTCGATTCTCACGATTAGCATACACCGATACCGTAGACTGCGTAGTACATGCATGCGCACGAAGCAAGCCGTGGTTCTATATCCCTTAAGGTAGTTCTATCGCTGCAGACTAGTCAATTAGCTATAAATGTCTAAATGATGATTCCAAAAAATATTGGATATATGGGTTAAAATTAATAAATATTAAATAAGCTTACCCAGGTGAATACAATTAATCAACGGTTTATTATAAATAATTATGTAACTAGTAAAATAGTAATTGCAACGACTCAAGTATTACTAGATCTCGTATGATATTTACGTGTGGCAACGTTGCGTTTTCTTTCTCTTTTCATTCTCGTGCCCTCTCACTCTCTCGCCCGCTCTATTGACGTTGACGCGGAGAGGTTATGTTGTTCGACTTGTCAAATACCGCTTTCGTTTCGATATCGCGTTGCCACATTTTTTCACCGTCACGACATTATGCCATAAGTTGTGTATCACTACCCGGATGCTCGTATTAAAATCAGTATAGCTTAAAAAATTGGTCGACAATCATATTTTTTTTTAGGCCCGTTAGATTTTTACGTGTTTAATGAATCTAAGTCTCGTTTTTTGTAAGAATCTTTTGGATTTTCGATAAGATATATCGTTTTAAAGTGACCGGAAATCGGTTCTTCTATATGCCGAAGCAAATTTGCCTTGAGGAATTGGCATTTTCAAGTATTAATTTCTCCGTAATTAGGTCGATAAGGGGCATTGACGTTTCGCGAAATGAATAAATATATTAAAATTGAAGATATAAAAAAAAAAAAAATTTTAATCTTATGGATTAGTTACCACGATAGAACTACCTTAATGTGCGTGTGGTACGTCTCGTTCAACGTGCCTCTGCATCGAGTGTGAACTCCATGGTTTTTGCATGTGTGACTATGGGTGCAACGCGACTGTTGCCATGGCGACAGACGCCTGGCATCGGCAACTGGGTGGGGGCAACGTCCCAACGCCCAGGGTCGTCTTCTCTTCTCATCAACCCTGGCTGTACACCTCGGGCTTCCCTCCGGCTGATCCTCCATACCTCCTCCACACTTTACTCGTCGATTTCCTCTCTTTCTCCGTCACCCTACTTTTTTTTTTTTTTTCACATAGAAATAATTCCGCGAAAGAGCATGTGTCATCGAACCAAGCATTAAACTGAATCAAATAATAAATTATTAAAAAGCGTGCCAATTAGAAACTTGCACGTTGCTTCCTCATTATTTTATTTCAACCACAAATCTCTCTTCATGAGCAAGTGGGGTTTTTCAGTTTTGGTTTCCACATTAGAGGAAACTTTCTGAGTGGGAAAAAATAATGAGAGGAAGCGATGACCAAGTTTCTAATCTACACGCTTTTTTTTTTCCCAATGCGATTTCGATAATTCAGAAAAAAATAACGAAAATATTTCAAAATTCGTGGAAGTAAGAGCTGCTAGAAGCATTTTTTTTTTTTTTTTATAAAAGTCAAAAAGAAATAATTATGGATCGTGTGACTTGCGAAATTTGTGGTTTTCTTTTTCTTTCTTTCGAAATATGTTCGTCGTCCCATTCCCCCAATAATGATTTCCAGGCGAAGGGGCCTAAAAAAATTAACAGGATGCAGAGTTGTCGCTGAGAATCGTCAAAAAATGAAACGATTTTCCGAATTTTTTATGACCTTTTTTTATGTGTTAGTTTCAGCCCCAATAATGATAATCAGATGAGAGAGCATGCAAAAGTTAAGGGGTTGAATAATCGCTACAAAATACCAACAAATTTCTCAATTGTGTGACTTCCAAAATTTATAGTTTTTTTTTTTTTTTTTTCTCGTTCAAAATATCTTCGGCCCAGCCTCAATAATGAGTTCCAGGTGAAGGGCCCAAAAAAAATTAAAAGGCCCTACAGTTGCAGCTAAAAAAAATTTGAAAAATTTAACGATTTATCGAATTTTGCGCCCCCCCCCCCCCAAGTGTTAGATTCAATCCCAACAATAATAATTAGGTGAGACAGCCTGGAAAAATAAAGGGGTTCCTGAATTATTTATAAACAAATTTTTCAGTCCCATTGACATTTGATAGTCCAGAGAAAGGCAAACGAATATTGCAAAGTTCACCCATCAATATCACTTTGAATTGATAGGATGGTCGTATATTGTTTTTATCTTGCCCGCGTGGTTATCATTGTTAATTAGCAGGATCCAAATCAAACATAATGTTCTCAGAAAAGAAAAAAAAAAAAATTAAAAAGTCGGATTTACCCATCAGCCTCACCTGATTATCATTGTTGGTGTCCAAACAAACATATTTCTAGGATTTTTTTTTTTTTGAAAATTCAGAAAACTTAATCAGAAATCAATGCTAATTTGTGCTGGTATAAATGGAAAAACCGCATATTTTATAATCTCCCCCGCCTGATTATCAAACACCGATCATTTATAAAAATCATTTTTTGGGAATTTTTTTTACAAATCCTTCAACTTTTTCATGTTCCCTTGCTTGATTATCATTTTTAATACTGAAATAAAGGCTTTCAAAATAAAGGCTGTCACAAAAAGTCAACAAAAAATCAACGATATCGAAGATGGTTAAAACATGGATTTTCGATAATAATAGTAGTAGTAGTAGTAGTAAGTTTTACTTGCATAGCCTTTTCGGCTTTTTACAACACTTCATTCACTATATCACTCTTACACTGGGCCCACTATTTTAGTTTTTCTGTTCATTTACGGAACTATTTTTCTCTCTCGATTTTTGCAACCTCATTGCTATTGGCCCAGTGTATTTGTGAGAACCTACAATTTAAGGTGGGTTTCGAACCACCGAGCTCGCAGAAAAAGCATCTGGAAAAATCCATTGGTGCCGGCCGCGGGATCGAACCCTGGCCGCCTGCGTGGCAGTCCAGAGTCGGACCAACTGGGCCACTGCTCGCTCTTTTCGATAATAATAATAATGCCAAAAAGTTATTAGTAAATATGTTTGAAAAAATTATTGAACAAATCATCAGCAGAATTTTTTTTTTGCCACATAGAATGAATTTTTAGATTTTTTTCAAATACATGTGATTTTTCAGTTTTTTTATTCTGATAAGTGGATGAAAAGTTTTAAATTTTGAATAAAGTGTCGTAGTATGTATTGCACTGAATATTACACTGAAAAAGTTTCCAGCTCATTGAATAAATAGTTTCATGCATACGACCTTTAAAAATTTCGTACACGGGAATTAAAACAAAAAGAACAATTTAAAAAAATAAATCACACGTATTCAAAAAATCAAGGAATTCATTTTATCTGAGAAAAAAAATCTTAGTATTGACAACTTTTTATTCGACCAATTTGGTGATAACTTTTCGGCATTATTATTATCAAAAATAAAATTTTTTACGATCTCTTAAATAGTTGATTTTTCAAGCTCTTTATTTCATTTCAAAGTGCTCAAAATTATTACCAAATCTCACTTTTGGCTGGGAATGTATAACATGAAGCATTCTTAACCAAACCCCATCTAGGTTACATATTATCCATGCCCAGGGTACGATAGTCGAGGGGTGATATGATACAAGATAGAGAGCATGTTACATATCTAGAATTTGGTTAAAAATAATTCATTGAAGAATTTTGTAGCTTGGCAAGTATAACAAATTTTAAAGCTAAAAGTTATTCATTTTTGGGGAAGCTCAATCAGCTCTCACCTTTGCCTCGATTAGTGAATACGAGAAATGGAATACGGTCATTGGTAATGAAAGCTTCGAAGGCGAATAAGCCCTTTATTAGGAAATAATTCAGTGTCAACGAAAAACGAATTATCAGAGGACACGATTGGTTATTTCATGTCACACACCCAAAAACAATTAACCTCGCAGTACCAATTATTAATACTATACGAATAACTCTTTTCAACGCATATCCGCTATTTTAAAACTCTTATAAATCTCTTGTAACGTCACGCCGGTAACAACGTGATGAGAAAATCACAATGTGCTGATGCGTCATTGGCAAATTTTTTTTTAAAATAATTTTGTCCCAATTTAAAGACAGGATGTATTGAGATTCTTCAAGAGGCTATACTTCCGAAACTGGGTTGGTGAAAACTTTGTGAAACTTGAAACCTATGAAAAATTTAAGTTTTTCTGTTAATCTAACTTTCGGTTGCAAATGTATAAGTGAAGAATGCACAATCCTCGAATCAATAACCGATCTAAATGTAAAACAATCCGGAAAAATTACGTAATTTTACAAGTTACTTCCTCCTGCGTTGGTTTAAGTTTTCCTTGATTAATTTCAGATCATGCAGTGTCACAACCGATCTCAATGGGAACGGGAAGACGTGTTGGCGGTGGAACGGGATATCATCATCAAACATCGGAGGTCGGTGCTGTTCTCAGCCCCAGAAGCAGGTTAGTTCGAATGATTTGTAAATTGGGTGCGTTGCCCAGTAATCCTGGAAATATCCTAATACTTCGCAAAGCGTTAAAATGCTCTACGACTATCGTAATTTTTTTTTTTTTTTTTTTCACCGATCCTGGCAATATTCGTTCAATTTGACGACAATTATTATTTTTCAAAGAAGCATGGCCTTTGAATTTCATTTTTTTTTTTTAGCTTTGTGAATGCTGGAATAGGCTGGTCTTCCTAAAAGAGGACACCTCGATTGTAAAATTGACTTTCCGCATGCGTAAAGTAGAAGTCGAAAAGAGATTGCAATCATGGGAAATTATTTTTTTTTTATTTTAATTATTATTCGATGATATTATGGGTTCGGGCCAAGTTTCTCCGTTCCCTGTAGAATATTCGAATATAGTACAGGCGTGTATGAAAACTTGAAAAATAAATTTTCAATTACTTGGCGTCAAAATGCTGTCGCGTCTCTTGATGTGACACATAGTTACGGCTATTTTACGTTTAAAAAAAAAAAAACTATTCCACATTACGTGAGAAATACGTTGCGCTAGATGAACTGGATGTAATAATATTGGGGGTTGTGTAGATTTGCTATATTCTCTCGCCCATATACTATTCCACGTAAAATATTATTCCATGTGATTGAGTTGGACTAGGTTTAACACTGGGAGGTGCGTGGGCTGGCTATATTCTCTTGTTCCTATTAATTTTCCACGTGGTTCGGTTGAATTTAACATTGTGGGCCGCGTAGAAAATACTATTCGACGTTACGTGACCAATACTATTCCAGATTACGTGGGATTGACTGGGCTTAAGGCGATGTATCACACCCTCCGACCACCTCGAAAACGCGAATTATACTTTCTCCGAGATTATACAAGCGATCAGGATGAAATAAAGTTAGCCACTGCGGTATGTTGGCAAAAAGTGGCTAACTTTTTTTTTATTGCGATCAGTCGCGTCGTTTGGGAGAAAGTACCTTTAGGGATTTTCAGCTATCTCTCTCGCACTCACGTGTCACGTGGTACATGTGATACAGCGCCTTAACACAAAATGACAGATGTTACCACGTGACACATGGGTGCGAGAGAGATAATAGTTTTAGCATTTCCTTATTTTCTCCGAAATCGCTGACATTTAGAAGAAAAAAAAAAGAAACGTTTCATCTTTCGCTCCATTAAAAGAGGAACAAAATTACGGTTTTCTTTTTTTCTGAAATATTAAGCGCCTAAGAGGAAATAAGGAAACGAACTTTTATCGACCGAATCGAGTATCATTTCATCTTAAAGGGGAAAACCAGTTTAGGAGGCTGATTTTTTAGCGTTTTTCGTGAGTTTTTTTTTAACAAGGAATGAATAATTAGAATTTGTTGGACCTTAGATGATATTTTATTAATGTTTTAGAGTACGTATGATAATTTTTTCGAATCGTTTCCGCCGGAAATAGCCGAGTTATAAGCCGCTGTCCCCATGGAAGGTCGCCATCAGAGTTTGTTGCTTGCGAGAAATGTGGAAATCACAATTTTCATCCGAAATCAATATAGTTTATTTTTTAATTTCATTAACAACATATTTTCTAAGAACATGAACTAAACTCCGATCGAAAAAGTTGAAAATTGCATTTTTTAGGGGCGGTTTAACAAAATAGTATTATTTTTCTCCATTTTTTTTTGCACCTTTATTGCAATAAAAACATATTTCAGACAATAATATAATCCCAGGGTATGTCGATCGTAATTAAATAAAGAAACTTCATACAAATTTTTAGAAGGATTGGTCAATAAATTTTTGCGCTAGAGTTCGCGCAAGTTGAAAAAAAAAAGTCGTTTCGAGAAAAACGGGTTTGAAAAAACCGCGCTCTTCAGCACTGAACCGAGGGGGCGTTTACTTTAGTGCTCGCAGCATCGGAACGAATCGGAATTCTGTTATGAAACTTTGGAAACATATTCTTGAATAGTTTTACTAACAATTTATGAAATTTAAAAAAAAATCGATTTTTCGAACCGTCTAAACTTGTTTTCCCCTTAATATTGGCGGTAGTTTAGGCCGTCTGTATTCTCTCGCCCGTATACTACTTCACGAGGTTGGGTTGGATTTAACATTGGGGATTATCTAGATTGGCTAATAGTCTCTTGCTCATATATAATGTATAATGTACGCCATGTATAATAGGTTGGGCTAGGTTTAACATTCGGGGCCATTGAGAAAATAATTATCTACGTTACGCGAGAAATACACCTTGCGTGAGATTGGCTGGGTTTAAGGAGGTTCTACTCGTATTTAGCATCCAGGACGAGGTACGCAAGGCTCGACTGACTGCCCCATTGACCGTTGAAGACAATAAAATCTTCGATTATTCATAAACGGAGTAGTCAATGCTTTTTGTTTTTTTTTTTTTTTTCTAGATTTCTGTAATCGATATGCCTAGACTTTCTTACAATTTTTAAACAGCCACCATTTTTTTAACTACCTGATATCAAACGAATCCTCACGTCATAACGATTGATGCCGTAAGAGCCTATGCAATTAGAGGGTATGTTTAAGATTATTTATTTCATAATGTAGGCGGTAAATCTTGTTGAAATTTCTCAGGCACACGGACTATACCTTTACAAACATGCCGTTAAAGTTTCAGGCCGCTGTCACTTTTTTTAGGTTCGAGCCAGAACCTCCTTAATATTGGAGGTTCCGTTGGCTATATTCCCTTGCTCGTATACTATTCCACGTAAAATATTATACCATATGGTTGGGTTGGATTTGAGTTTAAAATTGGGAATTGTACAAGTTCGTTATGCTTCTATAAATATGTGACCGCGGACAAATAACCGCGACAAAATGACCTAATAAATATGATAATAACAATGTACGAACATGATTATGATGAATATGATAAATATAATACATGGTCATGTATTGTGATTATGTATTGACATTCCGTAATATGATTATGTGTTTACATTCTGTATTATGATTTGAGATGTCTGTATTATTGCATTAGTTATCTCATTGCTTCACAAATTAATGAATTCACATTCTATAATGAAATATTCTGTATATGGTGATCAATAATATATTGTGTGAGATGATGCTGTACAGCGTGTGATGATGATGGTGGTTATTTTGTTGCAGTTATTTTGTCGATGGTTATTTTGTCCACGGATTATTAGTCGTGACACGTTGGTTATAGACCTTCGCTCATGTACTATTCTATGTAAAATACTATTCCAAATGGTTGGGTTTGGCCCGTGTGTTTGTTCTCGTATTTATATATATACATATAATTTTCTGTAGTTGCTCTTATTTATGTTCATTTGTCAGTAATTTTCAAAGTTCAAGAAGTACAACACCTAATTTGAGGTGTCTGGTTCAGAGGAATATCCCCGAATGAATTAAATGGAACTGTTAATAAACGCCTTTAAATTTGCAACACCTTCGTTATTTTTAAATAGCGCTCATTACTCATTGGCCCCGTTGCTTGCACGGTATTTATAATTTTAGATACTGACTTATATTGATTATAATTAATAATTATATGATTGAATTATAAACCGAAAAAAGGATATTTGGCGACAATGCCTGGCGACGAAAAAGTTGCAAAAATTAATGTAACGACCAGAGGTAGACATTAATACTCGCGTCCTTACGAGACTTTTCTCCCTGAGCCATGTAAATAATGTTGATTTTCTCATCTTACGGTGGTCGGTGGTTACGTCTAGTTTTGAGCTAAAAAAAATTTTGAATTTTCGGGAATTTTTTTGCGAGTCAACGTATAAAGTTTTTGCAAAGAGGGTGCTCCCTAACGTCAATATTTTAAGAAGCTATTTATATTTATGGAGGATAATCGTCAACGGAAATCACACGTCTGTGAAAAATTTCAAATCGGCCATGTACGTGGTTTCTGAGTAATTGATTATTGAATTTGCACTTTATACACGGGCCGAATAGTAAAATCATACGATATCTTATGAAACTCTTAATAAGTACGCGAAAAATATTGAGAATTTGATGAAAATGGATCCAAATAATTCTTCACATTTTTCGGAAGAAGTTTACGAAGAGCAAAATGCTTCATTACAGAGTTATTAAGAAATTGTAAAAAATAAAACAGTTTAAATTGTATAACAATGTACGCTCGGGAACTCGTGTCGCGGACCTCTCTCTCTCTCTCGCACGCTGCTTGCCCGGCAACCCGCGCACAAGCGACCATTTCCCTGACGGAGCACCCTCCCTAATGTGCCTGTCTCCAAATTTAAATAAAATCCTCGTAAATCGCCAAAAAAATCTTGATAAATTACCGTAATTATCATTGAATTTGGGTACAGAAATTTTATTGGAAACCTACATGCGTCGAGAATCTGAGTTTCTCAGGTATACAAGAACTATACATCGATCGAATAATCGTTTGAATATCTCGTTACAGTGAGACTGGCGGTCTCGGTGTCAAAATGGTCGAGTACGTGCTGGGTTCGAGTCCCACGACTCCCAAGGACTTGGAGCCTCGGATGGTCTCGCTCAGGCTGGTAAGACCAGCACGTTCTATCTTTCTTTTTTTTTTTTTTTTTTTTTTCGAATCATCGTCGATTTATGATACGTAACGCCTCAATTTTTTTTTTTTTGCTCCAGAACGCGGAGGGTGATAAGAAAGAAAAGGACAAAGGTTCGGCGAGTCCATTCGATGGCTCGAAAGACGACAACGGGCCTCAGGGCAACGGACTCGCTTCACAAAACGGTCTCGACGATGACAAAGGGTTCAAGTGAGTAACTTCGGGGGGGTTCTTTTTTTTTCCGTTTGTAGAGAAAGCAAAGAGAGAAAAACCAAATATTACGAACTACCGGTACGTGGTATTTTCATAGAGATAAAAATGGCCAAGCGTCGTTTCGTTGGTAAGCATTTTACTCGTCGTTTTTCATCAATTTCGACGTTTCGTTGCGAAAAATGGAAACAAAAGTACTCGAGCGTATGCGAGAGCCTCGTAACGTTAGCTGCAGAGGGTGAAACTCTCACACGTTATCGATGACAGAAAACCCGCTGGAGATCAAGCTTGAAACTTCACGATTTTGCGCGTCAATTCACGCTGCCAGGCTTCGCTGCTCGTTTCTCGGTTTCTCCGTTAGACGGCGCCATTGCCTGGAGAGTCTTCGGATAGTAGAATTTTTTCTTATCGACGGGAACATTCGGAGATCTCTCTCTCTCTCTCTCACGGGTTCTTCCGTCGATAAAATGGAAAGCACTGATTTGCGTTTCTCGTCGTTACCGATTGATTCATCAGGCCCCTATAGAGAACTTGCATGCAAACGATTTTCTCCTTTTTTTTTTTTTTATCATTCTGTCACGGTTAAATATTTTCTGAAGTTAAGAAATATTGCATTAATTTCTTTAAGGAGGTTCACCAGATAGAGCAAAATGCACAGAAAAATTTGAATTTTTTTATCACACGGAAAAAAATTTTCTGTGAATTCTAGTCATGTTTCCATCATGTTTTACAGTTTTTTTTAATGGAGAATGCCTCTCGGGAGGAAAACTTCGGAAATTCTTTAGAATTTGAAATAAAAAGAATTGAGCGATAGAATGAATTTTTACAATATAAAAGTGTAAGTAGGATTTACCACTGTGACAAATTGTAAAAATTGTGAAATCAATTATAATATAAAACTGCGCATCTTTTTGGGTTTAATGTTTGAGAAATTGCAAAGTGAACTGTAAAAAATGAAAGTTTAGAAGATTTTGAAAAGCGCGGGTCGAATTAGCATAATAAATGTAGTTTATTATCTATAAATTAGCAATCAAATCGATGAACGAATTTAAAACTGCTGTTCCATTATCTTTGAAAATACTGTGAATTTTGCAAAAAAAAAAAAAAATCGTCATTGACCGGGATTTGAACCCGCGATCCATCGCAGTAAACGAATTCAACACTTTCGATCCTTGAATAATCATTAAAAAAAAAAACAATTAAAGATTTGGAGATTTTTATTTTTTACGAGTATTTCCGGCTTGGTGGTCCGGATGTTTTTCCGTCGAAATTAATTTTGAGCCTACCTGAGATTTTACATGAGACCTACCTAACGATCTACCTAACGACCGACACTCTATACCACTACGCTATTGATTTAATGAACGCTTATTGATCCTTATGAATTTCTTGTTTGCGTCGTATTTTCCATACACATTTTAAAACTGTAATTTTTCCATCATTTTCACAGTTGATTTCGACGAAAGCGTGCTACAATTTTTCTTTATTTCAATTTCTGTTTTTCATAGAGGATTTAGTATTTTTCGTTATGTCTTACATTCGTAAAAATACTCTCTCTATACGGTTCATTTTAATGCGTCAGTTTTAAAATTTTTCTTGTACAAATCTATTGGTTTTTCATTTTATCTATAGGCAAAATTCATTGCGAGCATTTTCAATTTTTACAGTGTCACATTTTTGAAGTGGAAATAGTTGTTTTTACAGTTTAAACCAACAAATATGGTTATACAGATAGTACAGAAGTATATTCCGCACATTACTTTTTGATCAAAACACTGTAAAGAGATTAATTTACGGTGTTAAACTGCATTTTTTCTCTTCATCGTTGTATTTTTTAAATTTCAGTTATTATTTTTTGAAATGTCTTTTTTCCGTGCAGATATTCCCTACTACCGTAGAAATGTGCCTGAATTATTTGGGAATTTTCATCTACACTATTCACATGAAAATTTAGTTTTTAACGAGGCTCTTTTAACACGCGTTCTTATGGCGTAAGCAGAAATTGCGTTTTTTTTTTCCTTTATAACTCCGGAGAAAATGTAGAGAAAATTTTTTTAAAAAATATCATTTCAATACAGTATAGGTGAATAGGGCAGCATGACAAAAATCGGATTGATTGTGTACTTAGTTTATGAATACTTTGTTTATGGGGAAAATTTTTTTCGAGATTTTCATGTCAACGCGTTTAAATTGTCCCAAAACGTCGAGAAGATATATTTAAAATGAAATTTCGTGTGTGTATATCGAATTTGGCAAGAATTCCTTCGGGGGGTTAAAATTCTAGAAAATTTCCAAATTTTCAAAAAATGTTTCTATGCGCTCTAACTTTTGTAAATTTAAAGCCATCGCGAGCTCAAACTTTTCACATAAATGTCCTATGGGACAATGACAATTGATATTGAATTTCGCTAGAACTCCTCGAGTGGTTCAGATATCAGAAAATTTTGAAATTTTCCATGTATGCTCGGACGTGCTTTGACTTTTATAAATTCGAAACTATCGAGCCGAAACTTTTTACACAAAAATAGGAGACAGGGATGATTGGTATTGAATCCGGCTAGAAATTCCTCAAGTGGTTCATATTTTAGAAATTTTTGGAATTTTGAAAATTCCAAAAATGATAAAACGAACATATTCCATCCCTGCAACGCGGGCGGAAAGTGATCAATTTTTGACCAGAGGGAAGAAATAGCCAAGCGAAGAATCTGGAAAATTCCAACTAAATCTTGTAAAATAATGTTGTCGTTATGGGCCAGTCATATTTTTGAAATTTACAAAAATAAAAATCGTATCAAACCTTGAAATAAAGATGCATGTTTTGCATGAAAAATTTCACTTTTTGATCGTTCATAAAAATCTTATGCGACATTTTTTTTTTTAATTGCTCAGGAGAGAACGGAGAAAAGTATTCTGAACATTAAAAACAAAAAATTGTAAATATTAAGAACTATTCTAGTTATCATGCAGATCGAGGAGAAAAACGCGTTTGAGGTACTGCACGACTGTGACAAAAATTGGTGGCAGATTTTTTTGGTCCTTTCTACATTTCAATTTCGTAAAACGTTATAGACGGATTTGGCGTTTTTTGTTCTTCTTTTATTCTTTAAAGCCTTCGCTACAAGTTTTCATTTTATCAGTTTTTATTTCCAGGAAGCTTTGCGATGGTGATAAAAAAAAAAAAAGCGTGCACATTGTTTCCTCATTATTTTATCTCGCTCACTAAGCCTCCTCTTTGAAGCAAGTGAGTTTTTCAATTCTGGGTTCCTCATAGAGGAAGCTTTGCGAGCGAGATAAAATAATGGGGGATTAGATTTTAATAACAATAAAATAACGAACACAAATTTTTCAATAAGATTCGAAAAAATTTTCAATTGGAAGAAACTTTAAATTTCTTACCGATTTGTGTAAAATTTAATATCAGTCACCCTTTAAAATATTCTTCTAATGTCGAAAATGTAAACCCGATATCTTAAAATCTGCGCAAATTAAAGCTATTAGAGATTTTTTTTTAATCAATTTTTTTTTTTTTTTAATTTGAACCCCTCAAGCGATTTTTGTCAAATTCAAAACCATGCGTTCTCGTCTTATAATCTATCGATGTTGAGAATTTCGACCCGATAGCCAAATATTTGTGAAAATTAGAGCGTTTGGAACTGTTTTTAATTCATAAATTTTTGAAATCCCAATCCCTTAAAAGGTTCGTGCCAAACTCAATACCAAACATCCATGTCCCCTGATCTATTTATTGTGAAAATTTTCGAGCTGATAAATGAATATTTACGAAAATTAATGCGATCATAGACATTTTTTGGAAAATTTAAAAATCATATAAAATAGAGAACGCCCGTTATAGATTGTGACAAAATTTTTAATAAACAAAGGAGGTCTCGTGCTGAAGTTGTGATCAAACTTTGTTCGCGATTGCTTCAAGTAGTATTCGAGATACAGACATTTGAATTTCGCAGGCTTTGCACACACACGCACTCGCCGGTACATTTTCTCTAAATATTATTTATCGATGTTTTGGAACATTTTGAACACATTGGCATTAAAATCTCGATTTCCTTTTACCATCACAAAGCTACCTCTATACCGAAGCAAAGCAAAGAAGGTTTCGTTGAGGTATAACGATACCATATATAAAAAAAGAGGGATTTTGATAAAAATTGGTAGATACATTCGAAATTGAGTAAAATGTTTGCTCGAAAAATTTCAACGAATTTGACCGTACCGTTTCTGAGAAAATTGAATTAGTTTTTTTACATTGGATCTTGTGGAAAAGGGTAAAAAAAACTGCAAAAAACATTGAAAAACTACCTTTAAAAAAGCCACTTTTTGATCAAATTAACACAAGAATATGAATCAACTCTCAAGATCACTCCTGCAAAATTTGCAGCAATTTCACCGTACCGATTATCTGCAATGTGCAAAAAAAAAACAATAAATGCAATTTTTCGCTCTGTACCGATGGACATAGCTCCAAGCGCGGTAACGTTGTATCGACCAAGGCGCTCTCGTATACCTATATACAGTCCGGCTTACAGACTGACAGACTCGCTCACGCGCACACACACAAACGCATTGCAGGCAGATATTGACATGTTGACACATAATCACGATATTGACAATTCGGCGTCCTACAAGACACGATTTTTTTCCCCTCGTTTTTCACCTTTTCTGCCTCCTATATTTATTTTTCATTAATTTTTGCTCATTAAATTTCCTCCCAATTTCAACGAGCCTTTGACAATTTTTTTTATTTTTCGCTATTATAAATAATCCTTTCAACCTTTCCGCAAAAACATCTGACGAACGCCTCTGGAGCTTGGGATTGGAGCTTGGGAAATGCAGCCATCAGTTAAAAACTGAAACCGGTATACGGCGTTGCCGCTGTCAGAGCAACTATTGCGAAATGTTTAATGTTTTGAAATATGCGACGAGGAGCATTTTTTGTCGCCAAAACCAGGAATATTATGTTTGAAATAGTTATGAATGGTTATTTTTTCAACAAATAGTACACAATCATCGCCTTACATGTAAATTGAAAACCAGAAAATTAATTCACGTGCAGTTGGTAACACGAATGGCTTCCCATGTTAAAGCATAGGAGTACCGCTCTCGCCGCCTGACCCGCAAAAGAGGTACCGTTCTACCTTAACCGGCAATTTGCAATTCGATTGAAGTAATCACAAAATTTCAAAAGTTATTGCAAAGTAATTTCATGTTTTAAGCTTAAAAATTGTAGAAAATTTGACCGTCACTTTTCGGTTAAGGTAGTCCTCGTGCTACAATAGTGCCAGAAAGTTTCCTATGTACCACATGATAAAATATACACGGCGCTAGTGGTCATATGCAGCGAACTTTTCATTTAGTCTGTACAGAAATGACTGTTACTCATGGAACTGTGCGTATTCAGAAACATTTACACCATAGAATATGCCAGCTTACGCGTCGAATTTTCATTCATATTGCATTATTTTTGTGATCGTCGTTCGTAAACGAAACGGTTAATAATTTTGGTCTTTTTTCGTAACATGCGAATAATAGTCTTTTCCCGTCTACAATTTTTTAAAATCAAAATCTGGTTACGCGTTTAGTTGTAATATTTACAAAACCGTACTAGTATCAGGGTACAGCAATGCTTGCTACATGCTTTACACGTAATGGTTGCTAACTTTGACATTGAATATCTCGAGTTGGGTACGGTCAATCTGCTTCAAATTTCATAAGAAGTTGGGTACTAGCATTCTATTCGTCCACTATAAATTTCAACAAATTCTGATTATAAACGCATTTGCACGAGGACTGCCTTATATCAATGCCGCTGAACAACTTAATCATCAATCGATCTTGTGATGTGATGTAACTAACATTTTCCCCAACATTGTTATCTCCTAGCTTAATTTTGTAGCAAATACCCGGCTCAATATTAGTAAATTTACGAATGTCAGTGCAAGCATATAATTTCCCATAAACATTCGAAATTTTAAAAAATCTAGAGTTCGACAGCGATTCTTTTCAAACACATTACCGAAAATTTTTTCTGCTTTGCTCATTTATGCGTAAAATGGTGACAAATTCGCAAAAGTTAAAGCGAACATTTCTCATAAAAAGCTCAAATTGAAATAATAAAATAGTGTCAAGTTTTCGAAAATCTAAGCCCATTTTTTCAACCTCAATATCGAAGATTAGCATGCCATACCTCATTTTTATGGAAAGTGATAGTGGTGCATTCACGAAAGTTAGAGTTAACGTATCCATTTCTCATAAAAATTCACAATTTTGAGCGATTCAAAATTCCATAAAATCCAAAATTGTCTAGCATTTTTTTTTTTCTTTTTTTTTTACAAAAATAAAAAAAAAACAATGGAGGTTTGTTGCTCTATTCATGTGCAAAATTTTGGCCCAATCGCTCGAGGCTTTCGCGAGCACACACACACACACGAAGACGTTTTTTTTTAAATGTGATTTTCGAATGGTGTGGAACATTTGGAGCGCTCTGAAATCAAAATCTCGAAATAAAATTCTACATGAAAACAAAACTTCCTCTATGAGAAAGCGAAAACTACTCAATGTTTTTCAAATTTTACTTTTTCAAATTCTATAGAAATATATGCTTATTATTTTTGAAAAAAAAAAACCCCCCATCTCAAAAATTCGCTTTTTCGGCCTCCTGACAATGCATAACCCCTTAATCTATGAGTTGCCATTCTTGGAAGTCCTCTATGATCCTCGATGACGAGAACATTCGCCGTACCATTGGACGCGAATGTACTTTTTTTTTGTTTTCTTAAACGTTTCTCCTACTGTAATTCACTTCACAGATGAAAAAAAAACGTGTAAATTTATTCGCAAAAGTTTTTGCAGTTTAGTATACAATTTTATTCTCTCTCTCTCTCTCGACTATCGCAACTGTAGAGTACTGTATCGGCTCATGCAATGATCATAACCGGCTACGAGTCTTTCCTCGGTCGTTTACACGCTTGTGTTATGAAAAAAAAAAAACAGTGTACCGTTAACCGCGTACGACTTGTGCCCGACGGCGTAACAGGTTCGCTGAGTTTCATGGTTGGAAGTTATCCAAGCCGGGGCGGAGAGGGAATTGCATAAATAATCATGGGATTGAGAAGGACACGCTCGATTATTTCACTATGATCGTGGTTATTGTTACGATCGTAACTATTGTTTACGTCACGTGTAAGGTACAACTCGAACATTAATCTCAAATATGATTCATACGGATATCCCATATACTTTCATCGTTCCTTAGTTCTTCGTCATCGTTGTACATTTTTTGCATATAATTTTTTTTTTCCGCTTCTCCTAACCTCGACTTCGGTATGTCGATGAACTAATAGCGCGATAATATCAAGACTGCTTGCACACGCTGAACGAAAGTAATGCGAGAGATTTTACTCGAGAACTAAGATATCTGACATTTACGATTGCGTCGGAGTCTTCTTCGTATGAAAAAAGTAAAAATAAATGTTTAGTCAAGCCGAGCTTTAGTCAACGAGTCAGCGACGAATTCAGTAACGTTGTTTGTGACTATAACGAGCCGTTTATCATCCAAGTCCACTTCGCGTCTTTTCTGAACGACCTTTCGATGCATCAGTCAGGACCTATCGTGTACTGAAATTTGGGACAAGAAAATTTGTCGAACAGTTTTACGAAAGAAAAATGATTTGACTGGACTCTTTGGTCTTCTAGACCGAAGAATTCCTGGAAGATCATCCGGGCATTAATTTCAAATGAGTTTTATTTTTTGAAAAATATCTGTGATTGTTCTAATTTTCCCAAATTTTGAAATATCCGACTAAAGATTGTTTATTTATTTATTTATTTCATATTTACATGAATAGAGTGCTATTCAACGATGATTGGTATTAAATTTAGCTCGAATCGCTGGTGGAGTTTGACTTTTATGAAATTTTGAATATTTTCAATTTTTTAAAAAAAAATAATAGATTCGCTCCAACTTTTATATATTCCCTACTATTGCGCCAGTATTTGTCATGCAAACAGGCTAGGGCCAAGCCATGTTCGGTATGGTGACACTTCTAAATGACACAATACAATAATAACAGATTTAAAAACAATCGACAAAAATAACACAATCACAAATAACATGGCATAAAACTGGGCTTTATTCCGATATCGTATGGAATTCTAAAAACACACCATAGATGCCATATTAGAAGATGTACTGTAGAAATTAAATTGTAAATAAATATAAATTAAAAAATTAAAATTATTATTCCAAAAATCGATTTTTTGATTTTTCAATAGAAAAAAAATTGGAAAATTTTTAAAATAAATTCATAAAAAAGTAGACTTCAAGATGAAAAATTTGACCTGATGAAGTTTTCCTATTCGAAGTTCCTATTTGAACTTTATTAGAGTACTCTAATAAACTTCAAATAGCTGTAAAAACTACAAAAAAAAATCTGCACACGATGAGACAAGGATCAAAAATTTTGTTTTGCCATGTACTTTTTTTTTTTTTTTTTTTTTTTTAATTAAAAATGGCACTCAGTTCGAAAAATTAATTTTTTTATTTTTCGATAGAAAAAAAAAATTGGAAAATTTTTTAAATAAATTAATAAAAAAAGTAGACGTCGAGATGAAAAATTTGACCTGATGAAGTTTTCCGAAAGCGTTTTTTAATCAGAAGATATCGCTGATTGAATTGAGTTTCATCGATTTTTTCAAAAAATCGTCACTCCAGAACGGAATGGAAAAAAAAATCTATTCATGTGGGTGAACAACATAAAAAATGGCGAGTCGAATAAAAAATGGTGATGGTCGGAGGCTGGTCGAATTGGGGTGGAATGCCCCATACATTCTTCAACCCCTAACAACATATTTGACGATTATGCATTAATTTCCAATACCATCAAAAATATGGGAACCAAAATTATTTCACTGACTCGGCCTCCTCGAGCAATACGTTTATGCTTTTAACACAAATTGCGACCTAATCGCTTGCAACACATACGTGCATGTATAAGTGAAGTCAAGAACTGTAAAATAGTTGATATCGTATTTTCTCCAGAGGTTGCAATATTCCATCGACGCGAGTTAAAATTTAGGTTGAGAACGAGTGAAAATCGGCGAGTTTGAATCTACAAAAAAAAAAAAGGAAGAAAATATATTAGCGTACCTTGAGTTACGAGATCTCTAATAGCGATATAATTCGCGCCTGGTGCGATATCAAATCGGCGAGATTGGTGAACGTCCGCGATATTTCCGCTCCCAAAGCTCATCGATGCAACACGCCCCCCCCCCCCCCCTCTCTCGCATAAATTAATATAAGCTTTCTCTACATCCGCGGTATTTCCGTTTCAATAATCTCACTCGGCGTGTTTCTCTTCTTCGAGCGAGATAAAATAAAATAGAACGAGCCAGAAGAAAAAAAAAATTGTGGGTCGTTTTCGTAAGAAAAAACAATCTCAATTATTCAATTGACGTTGCAGTCGTACACCGGGGAGCAGACAACCGTCACCGGGTGAGGAAGAATTTCAGAAGAATGCAGCGGCAACATTGGCCGTTAGTACCGGTGGTGGTGGGGTCGTGTTACTAAAGCCAGGAGTCGATGTCGTCGGTAGCGAGGAACATTTTATGGCTGCTTTCGCGCCCGCGCCGCCTCACCATCTTCAACATCATCAGCCCCCTCTGAATCCTCATTTTCAGCATCCAAATTCACACGCTGCCCAGCTTTTCGGTGCGCAGGGTCCGCCACCGCCTCAAGGACCACCGCCGTCCCAGCAACAGCAACAACAGCAAGGACCACCCCAGCAACAAGATACCACGACTCACTTCGACGTACAGGTAAGTCAACAGCCAATTTCATCGTGCAAAAATCATTCAACGGAAATTTCTCACCAACTTTTCAGAGCCAAGGAATCGATGAATACACCGGCCTACGGTTACTTGTATCGGGGGGGAGAATTCAGACTGGTAAAAAAAATTATTCAATTCTCATGGAAATATCGAAAAATCGAGCAATTGTTGAGTTATTCGTAGAACAAATATGAGTCGATTACTTCACGCGAAGCAGGTTTCTAAGAAATCAGAGAATTCTCAGTTTCGGCTGAACTCGCACGAAGGAGAAAAAGTTGTTTGTGAAAAAATCGAGACTTGCGCAGTTTCCTTGCGAAACGTTAAAAGCCAGAGACCTCGATGAATTTCCATCGTTAAATCTCCTGCGAGGGGAAACAATTCATTCTGGAATGATTTCTCGTACGAGATGGTAAGACCGAAATGAATCCAAAAAAAATTGCCAGCCTATATATCGAACAGTGTTTGCGGCAAAATATTCATAAACGACGAAAATAATGTTATATATTTTGTATGAAAAGTTGAGGGACGAAAATTGATTCAATTTTCTTATAAAACGACAAAAGTCCGAAGGAAATTAATAGTTCTTGAATGCACATTGACCCGGTAGAGTGGATTTCATTTTTTTTTTTTTTTTTTTTTTTTTTTAAATTCCTATTTAGTAATGAAATGCCGAAATGCACTGTCAAAAACTATTTGCGTGTTGGTAATTGTTGATTTTGGTGTTGCTCTCAACACCATAGCTACATTTCTCCGTATAACTTTGCACATTGTCAATTTGGTGCATAAAGTGACTGGTGTTATTACAATGAAATTACATGCTCAGTGTAATTAATGTATACATGCACACGGAGTAGCGTTAAAAAAAATAATAATACGATACCAGTTTATCAAGTTATCTACTCTGGTTGATGTGGAAAAAGAAATGAACCGCTACTTAACGATCGATTCGGATCACTCGACATTCAAAAACGGTTATTCGCGACATTTAGGCAGGTGTTCTCTGTTTTACAATCTTTGAAACAGGCTATAAACGAAGGAAACGAAGGAAACGAAGGAAAGCCTTCACCTTACGCGACCCTGGTCCGTCAACCGACAAAGCTCTGTTAACATATTTCAATGAATTTTACAACTTCAGGCGCCCCAAATTGGCTCAAGGTTAATTAATAACGGCTATTTATCATAATTTATTGAATTTACACGAGATCGACTAAATCTCGGGGTACGAGAAAAATACAGGGTGCGTTCAGTTGGTCGTCGTATCGAGCGTTGACGTCGAGGAAAGAAATTATTTTCGGGTTTTTTCGCTACGACACCTTGTCATAAAATCGGATTGATGATCTGAGAATTGGTTTTTTTTTTTTTTTCGTTCAACGGCATTAACCTGGCCGTCAAAAGTGATGCTAAAAGCAATACGAATAAAAGAAAGTAAAGAACCCGATCAGTTATGAAATAAATAATGCTGGCCAATAATCAGTAACACTGAATGGTTTGCGTTTCATGAAACACCGTGATGATGTGAACGGAACTTTTAATATTCATGTACCTGAAGTTCATTGAACGAAAATTCAGGCAGATGTTGGAGTCATAGTTTAGAACCGCTGAAAATAAAGATAAAAGTATCTACAAATGAATTTATAATACTGCATCACATTAGGGTAGACGTACCAGTTGTGGCCACTTTAAGCATTTTCGAACATTCATATACGAATAGTGTTCACATTATTGCATATTTATAATTGAAAAAGTGATCGATTTAACCTAAAAGGTACACAGAATCGAATTGTTGTCATTTAAAACCTTTTCTGATCATGATAAATAAGAAAACAGGAAATTATCTTGTAGCTGTCATTGTCACCATTTGCGGCCACAATTGTACTACTTTTGGCCATTCGAAGTAGTACTAGTTGTGGCCACCAAGCTTTGAATTTGGATTGGCCATAAGCTGGCCACAAATAGAACAATCGCATTTTGAATGTACCACTTTTGGCCACCACGTATTTTTCACGAATTTTAGCTGAGATATCAGTTTTTTGTAATTATAACCCGAAAAATGAGCTTCAACTGATAGAATATAAATTTTTGATGGGGCGGAATGACCTTTGATATGAGAAACCGTACAAGAAAACTACACACAAATCGCTCAGCGTTGACACATTTCGTCATATTTCGTTAAAATAAATTAGTAGATATTCCATAAAGCAATCAATAGTGGTCCGGAAACATCTTCAATATCGAAATATTACGCTCGATGAAGCGAACATAGCCTTGAAACTTTAAGAAATTCGAGAGAAATTCGGAGTGGCCACAAACGGTACAATGGCCACAACTGGTACGTCTACCCTACTGTAAAATTATCTAAAAAAATTACTGATAAATCGAAAGATGATTTTTGCAACCAGTACCGAGTCTCGACCCTTCCCAGACACAACCCTTAACCCATCCCCAAGATATACTACGAACTTTGAAACCGTTGGTTATATCCCGCTGATTTATTCGCTAATGTTAATCATAAATCGAAACAAGATTTTAAGAACCGCGATTCCGAGTCTTCATCATCCCCGGACACCATCCTCAACCTACCCCCGAAATACTAATTTTCGAACCGTTGTTTATTCGCTGTGTGCAGTGCTGCATACTATAGCGGCTGAGAACGACTTGGAGCGCCCATGGTGGCGAGAATGCACATGTTTTGCTGGAGTCGCGTAGTGCAATTGAGGGCAATATAATAGAGAAGTCGCGGAAAGGAAATTTAAACTGTTGTGTGAAGTCATATAAGAATGTTTTCCGCTGCAAAACTTCGGAAATTAAGTTTTACGCGTTTCCGACAGCAATTTATAAAGTTGAGCAGCGCAAAAACTAGATTCGTTGACTTTTGGCAGGGTGCGGAGTATATGGTGAGGACAACCGAATCGACTGCAGCGCACGCTGTGGACGAACTGAGCAATAAATCTCACTAATATTTGACAGAATTGATATAACAATTATTGGAAAACGGTTACATTCAGTTGTGTAGTCAATTGTAAGAACGCAGGTCGAAATAGCAATTGTAAATTTTATAGTTTTCCAACAGCAAATTGGAAATTAGAACAAAGGCAAAAATGGATTAATGCAGTAAAAAGAAAAAAGTCAGTAATGCATAACCTAACTTTATTTCGTACAAAGAAACGTGCTTACTAAGAGCGCTGTACTAAATGTGAACTTGAACAATTATTTTTTAAGCGTTCATTTTTAATAAAATAATAATAAAGTGATATTTTTAGTCCTGATGGATCACCGTGGACCCCAAAACGAAGCAGTTACATGTGTAGTGATCATTTTATTTATAATCGTTACTAAGAATAAATGGTTTTTTATAGTTTTAAATAGATACATAAATTAATAATTACATTTCCTATCAATAAATTTTTCAAATTTGATATTATTTTTTAAATTTTATTCGTATTATTATTACGTTTATTATTACTGCTATATTTCAGCCATACCTAACCTCATTTCATTACAAATGAAGTATGTTTTCTATTTAAACGAATTTTTAATACTTACTTTTTTGGTTCCTTAATTGGTATCTTTCATTAACTTTCTTGTATGATACAAGATTTCATTTGTACCGTGATAAAATTTTTTTTTTAAATGTTTAAAAGAAATTTGTGATAAAAAATATTTGTCATTTAGTGTGAATTAGTGCGGGCGGTAGATGTCGCTTCCATCACGCACCCTGACAATAACGCAGTTATAGTCAAGCTCACCTCAAAAAACTCTATGCAGCACGAATATAAACGTTCGTTTATTAAAATTAATCGGACAAGGTTTCGTCTATGTAAACAAATGAGAGCTATTCCAGCAAAATTTGCGAAGTACAGCCGGCCGCGGCGCCACTTGGCTTTCTGCACACAGCGAATACCCCGCCTGACATCGCCCCGTATGGACTTTGCAAACTTATACGGAGTCACTACTTCACTCCTAGGTATGATGTACCTTTTTTTTGTGTAGCCTTCTAAAGCCTGACGCACAGTGTTATCATTGATCGTTGGTGTAAAAAAACGATGTTGGTTTTGACACAATTCGTCCAAAAATATCCAAGAAATTTCTACTTCAGGATTGACCCAACTTTGGAGGAAAAATGCGAGTGCCAAAGGGTTAAATTTTTCTTCGTTAAGCTATAGGTGTTGGACCCGCTAATTTGGTGGTCGAGCTATTTTTGAGAAAACCCACAAACGCTAACGAGCCACCTGACCACCAACGATTCGCCACTCGACACTTCTTTTTTCTTTCGTTCTTTTCTTTTTTTTTTTTTCAGTTCTTTCGTGAGCACACGTACTCCTCTTGAGTATCCCGGACGGTTGTTCACTGCTCTATAAAACATTACCCAGAGATAACACGATATATCAGGCTACATTTCGGCGATACTCGCCTTATCGTCCTTGGACGACCTTATTTCTCTTATTTTCCCTCGTTTTTAACACCCGCCGATAAATTCATCCGCTCGAGAGTAACGATATCGCTTATCTGTATCCCAGTTTTGCAGCTTTTTCTCCTTTTCCCGTTTCATAATATCGTTTTTTGCTTTCTAATAGGGGAAGTATTGTGATAGCAAAAAAAAAAATCGACACTTCAATACCAACGTGTACGAAATGTTCCGAAACGTCGAGAAATTATGTTTAGAAAAAATTTTCCGAGTATGAGAAACCTCTTTTGCTTATTGAAATTTTAACCATAATCTATAACTAGTGTCCTGTTTTACATGATTTTGAATTTTTCCAAAAACATTTGGGATCGCTCTAACTTTCGTAAATTTTCATTTATCAGCTCGAAAAGTTTTTACGCAAACAGGTTGGGTGACAAGGATGTTTGGCATTGAATTTGGCTACAATCGCTCGAAGGATTCAGATTTCAAATTTTTTAAAAAATTTTTTCAAAAGAATTTCTAATAGCTCGAACTTCCGCAAATATTTGGCTATTGGGCCAAAA
The DNA here is from genome assembly GCA_963564615.1 of Rhorus exstirpatorius. Classification (NCBI taxonomy): domain Eukaryota; kingdom Metazoa; phylum Arthropoda; class Insecta; order Hymenoptera; family Ichneumonidae; genus Rhorus; species Rhorus exstirpatorius. Next base: position 16,726,959 of record OY751315.1, read on the forward strand.
TTTTGTACATTGATACGTTACAGGACAAGAGTACGTGGTATTGAGTTTGAAAAAAAAACGCTCAAGGGCGTTCAAATTTCAAAAAAAATTTAATGCAAAAATCTGTGATTGCTCTAATTTGCGAAAATTTTAAGATATCGGGCTTATATTTTCGACACAAAAAAAATATTTTGAAGGCTGATCAGCATTAAATTTTTTCAAAATTCGGTAAAAAAAATTTCGGGCTGTATTGAATTTTTGAGTTTTCAACGGTCGTTGAAATTTTTGTGTTCGTTATTGCATTGTTATTGGAGTCGAATGCAGAAAAAAGTGTACAAATTGGAAAATCTGTGAGGAAGCAAAAATTGAAAAACCCACTTGCTCATAGAAGAAGTTTTGCGAGCGAGATACGAAGAAATGTGAACGAGCGAGGAAGAAATGTTCAGATCTCTAATATGCACTCTTTTTTTTTTTTTGTATTGACTGTCATTTATTTCTGGCATACGCGGAGGACTGACCACTGATGGGCGCAAAACGAATGAAAAAAAATTTGTGAAAATTTTTCGAAAAAAATAAGCATGAATTGTATTCTAGATTTTTTTTTTTTTACGAACGGCTACGTTCGATATGAAAGAATAATTGTTACGAATGGTTAGAAAAAAAAAAATGAGGCATATTGTGTATTTATTTTTAAGTGGCATAATCTAAAATATAAAGCTATGCATGCATATTGCCGTGAAATAATTAAGAAGGATTTGATTACTCGAAAATTTCACTTGAACGGAATTTATTACGCAAGAAATCTGCAACCTGACCTGAATGAAATAAATTTCATTCGAATGATTTTCATTCGAGTCTTCAGCAATTAATTTCGTTCAAATTACATCATTTAATTTTACGTTTCCAACATGGACATAATTCGTAAATCCAGAAGGACTGTGATGCCATTTATTTTCACCCAAACAGATTTCTTCCCCTCAGCATTTTGCTTCTGATTCGAATGAATTTCATTTTGATCAAATGACTTTTTCCTTCAATCATAGAATTTTTTTTTTGTCTTTAATTCGCTTATATTATTTCTTCACCAACTCACTCGAGTTGTCTCGAGAACCATACATATAAGCTCGTTCTTTTTCCATCCACCTTCGCTTCGCGTTCACGCGTGGATAAACTCCACCGAGTCATGAGGAAAATATCTCACCCCCAAAGCGTAAAACACCCAGTGCATTCAGTTGCTCCTTGCTCACTCTCGTTACGCTCGCTAACGCAAGGGGTCGTGGTCTTGGGGGAAAAAAAAAATCCACGCTTACTCCACTTGCTTACCGAGAAAATTGACGCAAAGCGGAGAAATAACCTCGCGGGGAAAAAAAAAACGGCTCTTGTACATTCGGCTCGTTGAATTCAGGCCTTGATTCAGCATGAAAAAAGCTCGAGAGAGAAAGAGAGGAAAGAAAGAACGAAAAATGGTGGAAACGATTTTGAAAAGTACAAGTTTTATTGGCAATAGATTTGAATAAGCTTTAAATTCGATATCTGCTTCTATTTTCTATCCCATTCGCCGTTTTTCTCCCCAAAGTAGTCTTTCAGCTCTTCCCAAACCCAAAACCATTTCTCTTCTTTCATCTTCGGTGCTTCTCCGCTTTTATCTTTCTCGAGAATTTTCACCCCCCGTCAATCCGGCCGTCTCCGGCAATTCTCAAGACTAGCGAACTGCTGCTCGACGTGGTATGAAATTTTACTGTATTCTCGAGCCTCATCCAAACCGAAACGAACCTATTCTACTGCAACTACTTCACGACGATTCAGACATGTTTGACTTTTCAGCGGATTTTACCGTCTCCTATACCGAACACCGCAATTTTAGCTTCTTTCCATTTGATCGGATCGATCGTGAAAGTAGATTATCTCCTCGTGATTCAACATCAGAATTCTTCGACCCGAACGAACCCAACTACCCATGCAACTTTTGGTTCACAGATTTTTTTTTAAATGCAACGATATTGTTACGTCTGCACGAGCTTACGTAAACAGACTCAGGAGTATGCACTGTGAAAGTTTTTTTTTTTCGTGAAATTAATGTACAAAGGTACATAAAATTTGCAAATTAAGTATCGTAAAGCGAGTGTTCATGTACACTGTAGTGGAAAGATAATAATTTAATTTTAAAATGTATAATTTTGTATGGCAATTAACGTAGTGAATGCAGCAATCAACCAAGTGTGGAAAATGATACATGTTGAATTACGAAGATAATAATTATATGCTAAATTCCATAGTAATTGACATAATTCACGTTAAAATTCTACCATTCGTATATTGATATTTCAAGCAGACCGATTCGATGAATATACCGATTAACAATTTACATCAAAAGTGATAAATATATTTGCTTTCGAAAATGACACGTGCATCTTGCAAACTCTCTCTCTCCGCTGCTATCATGAAATTTGAAACATCGAAATGAAACTTTCAAACTATGCGTCGTAAATAGAAACATCATTAAATAGTCAATGCCCGAATGCAAAAGTTCACAATTCATACACGCACCCGTAATATAAAAAAAATTTAGTGACTTTTATGAACCAAAGTGTATGAAATTCACAAATATGGCGTCTTGAATTAAGTGTAAATTAATATACACTGCAATGATAGTTCAATAATCGTATATTAAACTTGATAAATTTTTTATTAAATTACCCAAAACTAAAAAATTACTAAAATTGTTGCACACGGTCCGAAAGATAGGGGCAGTTGCAGCCGTGAAAACGGACATACCTATAGTTGACCGAACGGTCGCTAGATGGCGAGCGGACCGAGTCGTTCTCTCGAGCGAGACAGAGCCTCCAGTATGTATAAGTGACTCAACCGTACGGATCTACCGTGACTCGTGTACATGCCTCTTGGAGCATTAGCCAATAGGAAAGAAGACCTGTCGGCTCTTTTTTTTTTTTTTTTAGGAAAACTTACTGCCCCAGGATTTCTTATTTAAAAATATAATACCCCACCCATTTATTTCTGTTTTTTTTATGGGGACATTTTTGCGTCAAGTTCCAAACTGCACATGCATAGAAATTCATGTACACGTATATGAAGTCCCCTTGCAGCTACGGTGAAAGCTTTTAGAAGCACATAATGCAAAATTATTATACGCGGGTATATCAGAGTTTGATATTACTCCACATCGACCGTTATACCGGCAGAATGAAAATCCTATAGAATCCAGAAACATACCCAAATTGTTCATGTCTGCCTAAATACTTCATTAGCATCGCGGAATTAAGAATAATACAGCGAAAATTATTGTCAATTTATTATCCGAAGTTTAGGATTCCCATATAAATCACTCGTAATTTCACGCCAGTAAACAAGCGCCGTGAGAAAGCTGCGAGATCCGGATTCGCTGTGTCAATTTTTTTTTTTTTTTAATATTGCAATACAACCTCGGTTAAATTTCATATCGCCTGTGAATTTCGTTCTAATTTTACTGAGAAAATACTCTTCAATTCACCGGATGAATTTCTCGTTCTTTCGATGCTAAAGCTCCTAAAAAATTTTCCAAGCTACGAGCTCTCTTTCGAATTTGCGTTTGAAATTCGTGAAAGGGCTCTTTCAGCGATCTTACAGCGAGCTTGAGATGATCGTGATCGCGTTATTACGCAGAGAGAGAGAGAGAGAGAGAGAGAGAGAGAGAGAGAGAGAGAGAGAGAGAGAGAGAGAGAGAGAGAGAGACCCTCGTGGGCTGCGGTGCATGAAGTGATTCTCCCCTTCGTAGTTTCCATTTTCCCTTCTATCTCTCGATTCGTCGCTTCTTTGACCTCACGAACAGCAATGAGCGAGGAGTAATGTATGAGAAAACCGTAGATTTACAAGCTCGGACGGAAAGGAATAAAGAAGGTGAGCGACGTCTGTGTAAAAAATACATACACACACAAAACTTTAGATTGAATGTACATACATGGTTATGAAGATACCAGTGAGAGAGTTTGTTGACTCGCTGCTCATTCGGCATGAAGTGCAATGACTTTGTACGATGAAAATCTGTAACGCAGCCGCGGTGTATTACCTGGCGTTTCTAGGTTTCCCCAGGAAACGAAGAAATTGTTAGTAGAATTTCCGGTCAAGCGATATTCCCGAGCGCGGTTCAGTGAATTTTCATTTAAATTCATCGCGGTATTACATACTCTCGAGTCATGTTGCGTCCGGACTACTCATTTATGCTCATAGCTATATTTTAACAATCCCTCGTTTGACGTGAGCAAACATCATTGTTTTTACAAGTACACGTGTATAATATATAAATATCTCGCGGTCATCACCGCTGCCGCCGTGTACAAGAATTTCTTCCGAGCAACGGTTGTTTGGATTTAAGGGGCTATACCAGTGTAACCCATGAAAAATTAGGCGATTTTCGCGAATTTTTTTAAAAGACAGTACTCGATAGAATGTTTTGAAATTTTTTTGGACATAATAAGGTAAATATTTTCAGCTATATTTTAAGATTTTTTTTTTTACAAAAATATTGAAAAATAACGGAGTTATGTGCTGTCTTCGGAGGTGCCAAAAAAAAAAGTTCCCCAACTGCTGACATGATTCCGGCCGAATGAGTAGCTGTCACAAAAAAAAAATCAAAAAGGTCATTAAAGTTGAAGGTATTTCCTATACAATGACCTACGATTTTTGAAAAATATCAAAAATTAACAAAATGGCGTAGTTCTGAAAAAAAGTGTCGTTTTTTAATTGCCAAATTGACAATTTTCAACCAATCAAAAAGATCGTAGGTCATTGTATAGTAAATATATTCAAGAATACTCAGTTTCAATTTGAAGTCGAACGGTCAATTTCTCTTTGAGTTATGATGTCAGCAATTTTGAAAAATGTCGTTTCGAGAAAAATGCGTTTAAAGTTTATATCTGCGGTTTATACCTGCGAGCGGTCGCTCTTTAGAACGCTGCCATTCAAAAACTATTCAAGATACGACCTTGCCGCTTTCACAGGATATTTTTGAAAGTATAAACTATCGAATAAGCCCAAAAAAAATCGATTTTTTGAAAGTATCACACTGGTATAGCCCCTTAAGGTAGAACGATACCATATGTCAAAAATGAGGAATTTTGATGAAAAGTAGTAGATACATTCGAAATTGAGTAAAATGTTTGCTCGAAAAATTTCAACGAATTTCACCGTACCCTTTCTGAGAAAATTGAATGAGTTTTTTTACATTGGATCTTATGGAAAAGGGTTAAAAAAAACCGCAAAAAACATTGAAAAACTACCTTTAAAAAAGCCACTTTTTGATAAAACTAACACAAGAATATGAATCAACTCTCAAGATCACTCCTGCAAAATTTGCAACAATTTCACCGTACCGATTATCTGTAATGTGCAAAAAAAAAAAAAATAAATAAATGCAATTTTTCGCTCTGTACCGATGGACATAGCTCCAAGCGCGGCAACGTTGTATCGACCAAGGCGCTCTCGTATACCTATATACAGTCCGGCTTACAGATCGACAGACTACCTTAAGAAAAAAAACAATTATTTCAACTTCAAAATTCGAAAAAATTTCCGAAGTTTTCCTCCCGAGAGGCATTCTCTATTAACAAAACTGTAAAATTCACAGAACATTTTTTTTCCGCGTAATTAACACACGTGCAAAGATTAAAAGATTTCCCAACGCATTAATTCCATGGAGGTGTACTACCTTAATTTTTAAAATCCTCGTAACGGTCGTCAAAGTGCACGCTTCAAGCTTTAATTAGCGCGCCCTTTTCATTTGCTGTACATGGTTTTTTGATCAAACGTTACAGGCGTTTTAAAAATCATCATTTTTTCGCTCCGTGATCAGGTGTCGCTTTAATTTCTTTGAGGAGTGTATTTTCATCATTGACAAGGCAGAAGTGAATATTTTTTCACAAACTGCGATTTACCTGGCAGCCACTTGGTTTGCTTTGATTACTTCGTTGATAAGTATGTGAATCTCGATGAGCAAGCTATAAGGTAAAAAAAAATGACAGCCCTGGCCATGTACTTCAGTGAGAAGTGGATTATTTACGGGTTATTCAGAATGGGAAAATCGAAAATTCGTTTGAGCAACCTCTCAGGTTTTTTTTTTGTTGTTGCCAGTCCTCTCCTTTTACGTGCCGTCATTTAAGGTATAAACGATAATTTTAGAAGGCAGGGGAAGAAGAATGTGTTTTTTTTTTTGACACAACCTGATGTCTATTTAAAGATATTCGAGATGAATTTTCGAACGACCAGAGAACGCGTGTCTCACGTCTCGAATGTATATCCAATAACGTACGAAACGAACAGTTCACGGTGACTCTTCCCTTCTGTCATTGTACCGTGTTGTCCATCGGTGTTTCTCGGTCTTCGCGCGGGGGAGGTCGAGTGCCTGTCACTCATAGAACGATATTTTTGGCCCGCGACTTGCGTAATACTTCATATTTTCGTGCAACTTCTCTCTCTCTCTCTCTCTCTCTCTCTCTCTCTCTCTCTCTCTCTTGTAGTGCTGCGTACAACGGAGCAGCCGACAACGAGACTACGATTTCTTGTCGTTCCTCTTTGGTCCTCCTTCCATCCGGGCCCCGCGTTTTTCAGCCCTCCGATACGTTCTTTCGTCTACGCGGACCGCGACTTGGCACAGCCAAGTCAAGAGCCATGTTTAATTTGATTTTTTTTTTCGTGCGTATGCTTCGGCACAGACGGAAAAAATTTGGAAAAAACTTTTTGAACACGGCATTTTGGGATCATTAGAATCGAAATTTCTGAATTTTCTTTTTCTTCATTCAATTCGGAAAAAAAATATTCACGTTCGTAATAGAATTATGAATAGGCATTTTTTTTTAAATGACGGTATAGACTTGCAGAAATATATGACCGACAGTCCTGATCGCGGGGTCGATGTGCCGTTTCGGCGATCTCACGTTTTAAGCAGTATTGGCCTCGGCCAATATTACGTAATTTATTGTAAAAACAAAAATCACTAAAATGGAATTCAATCGACCCAAAATCAAGCAGGTGAACTGCCCGTTTCGATCTTTTAAGGCGGCCCATCAGTGACAAAACTAGTCAAAATCGTGACGTGAAAAAAAATCATAAAACCTATCATAATATTTTCTAAATACTCTGTCTAAATAGAATTTATGAATTTCGATGACGTTTCCCGTGATATTTTGTTCATAATTTATTATAAATAATATTATAAATAAAGTCTCAACTGACAAAAGTATTTAACGCTGTCAGAGCAATCAAGCCAAAAACGATAGCTGATATTCATATGTTTCCTCGCGTGCAGAATGACAGGCATATATATTGTATCCGAGATTTGCACACAAGATGACTTTCACGATTAAATTTCTCGGGTAAATCCCTGGCAAGACACAATTTTTTAAATACCATTGGAAAGTTCACGATTTCATCTTTCAATACTCAAAATTTGAATGAGAACTCTCGTCTTTATCAAAAGGTATCATGTCACTTCCGGTGAAAATGGAATCAACTGCCATAAGACCCATGCTAAAATAGGTAATTTTAAATTACTCGTTCGCAATAATTTGCCTGGCAACATACCCTGAAATTTTGAGAGAGCGTTCATTGCATCTTAGATAACACTCTCCCGAAGTTTTATTCGTATCGCCGGTTTTTTAATTCACTGATGAGCCACCTTAAGATGTGCCTGACTGAGCAATTTCAGTTGCGTGTCCCCTCGATGTGCTGATACATATATTTCGTAAATATTCAATTGTTCCTACGTGGGAAAATTGTAACAAATAATGAGACTCGGTACTACCGGCTCTGATCGACTACGAAACAGAGATAGTCCAGTCATTCGAGCCAAAAAAGTAGGTTCATAATGCAATCTTCCACAGAATTAATTTTGCTTTTAGAAAATATTCAGGGGTGTCCCCCCGAATTACCCCCCGAGTGTAAATTCAAATTGGCGTGTCGCGGAGGGGTCGAGCTTCAGCCGCCATCTTGGAAAACACATTTTATGAAATATCTCATGAATCGTGCACCGTGCGACAAAAATAGTGCAGACCTTTCTTGTTATAATGGAATTCTCTACAACTTTCATTGGAAACTTTTTCCTGTATAGCGCATAGTTTTTTTTTAATTTATAGCGCAGCAAAGTTTTCCAAACATCACCATTTTTGCTATTACATTAACCCTTAACTATATATTTAGCAATAACCATGTTTAGAAAAGTTTGCCGCGCTATTGATAAAATACCATGCACTATGCAGGAAAAAGTTTCAAATAAAAGTTGTAGAGAATTTTATTATCCACAAAAAAGGTCTCCGCTATTTTTATCGTACGATGCACGGTTCACGAGATATTTTATAAAACGTGTTTTCCAAGATGGTGGCCGAAGCTCGACCCAACCGCGTCCCGCCAACTTGAATTCACACTCAGGGTACACTCCTGAACCTTTTCTGAAAGCAAAATCAATTCTGTAGAAGATTGCGAAAAAAAAATGGCTAGGATGACTGGACTACTAATCGACTACGAAACAGGGATCCGATTTACGAGAACTTGCGCCAAGGTAAAAAGATGAATTTATTAGTTCGTCTTTACGAGCCCCAGTGGTCTGTAAGGCGAGACATTCTGGGTTAGCATGTGCTCTCTTCTGGATGGGTCACATTCGCGACGCGAAGGTCACCTTTGTGTCTTCACTTCGCTCGGATCGTTTGTCGCGTCAGACAAGCAATCAATTTTGGTCAGTAACAGGAGCGTCCCTCTCTTTCTCTCTCTCTCTCTCTCTCTCTCTCTCTCTCTCTCTCTCTCTCTCTCTCTCTCTCCCTCTCTCTCTCTCAACTTTGCCACGAGTAATGGTCGAGCGTTTTCACACGTATCCAACTAATTTTCCATTTAGCCTGTCATTCCCCATGTGTCTTCATAATTCTCTCAATTATTTCCTTATTTATCGGGTCACCTGAATTTTTCGTAATGCAATAAATCACGTTTTAAAATAATGCGGTCTCATATCTTACGTATTTGGTTCAAAGCGTGTAAAAAGGGACTACACGAAAGTGTTTTGAAGTAACGCATTTGTTCCTTCGGTGTCCCTATATAAGGGAGCAAATTATGTAAGAAAAAAAAAAAAATCTTATTTTTAAACACAGAACCGAGTGATGTGTGTTTCAGGCAGTTTTTATTCGCCTATCACTATTTTTCACCCCATCCTCTTCATACACATTCTACGATCGTTAAAATTCATCGAATTTCCATTCGACGAATTTTAATGACCTTTACCACTCATGAATTTTGAGAACAATTCACTTTATGGTTTGTTCTTTTTCAAGCCCATTTTCATTTGTTCGATCCCGATTGTAGTAATGCAGGCATATTTTGCTCCGGAAATACGTATACGGCATTTATAAGAAGAGAGGAGAACGGGGCAATGGCGAACATCTAAGAGCACCTAAGGATTTTCTCCGATACAATTTCAACTATTCGAATATAAATTTAAGCAGAATATCACAGAAATCGATCGAAAAAAAAAAAACTCATAAATTTTCAAAATATGTCCGAAGACGCAGATCTCATTGTAATCGCAAAAAAAGTTACACGGTGTGGTCAGTCATTGTTTTATCAGTAAAGTCTCCTGAAGATATCGTATCCTAACGATTAAAAAGAAAAGTTACGAAAAAATTGAGTTCGAAAGACGATTATCATGTAGATGAAAGAAGTGTTCTCGACAACTTTCCCAATAATCGAGATTTAGGCTTATTTAAGGGATGGCCGATTGATTTTCTTTTTTTTTTCATCAAAAAGAAAGACAAGAATGTTTTGTACACGCGCAAAAATCATTAGGAAGCAATGATTTGTCACGATTTGTCAAAGATTTTCGTTCCGTTGCGCGTAAATACTCGACACATATTGACTTAAACTCAACGCTTTTTTGCTTTGAAATTTCCCATCTACAGAGGACTAGAACGGTATTGCGTAATTAACGATTGTGTAGACGGTAGAAAAAAAATTATTAGGCGAGACAGCTAGAAGACCATATATATATTTTGATGCTATTCGCGTTGCCGAGGTCTCTAATTAAAACGCTAGTACGAGCTTTCCCGCGGAGCTAGAATCTAGGATAGAGCAAAACTGGCATTGCAAGTCACACTCTGCACTCCACCTTCACCTACAACCCTTTTTCAACAACCCCGTTTTTTTTTTCCCCCCTCTATCCCTCTCACCGTTCTCATTCTCTCGTCTCGGTTCTTTTTTTGCTCTCTTTCAACCCTCTTTCTCGGGCGGTCCACCCTCCTTGACGTCTTTGTCATACTTCTCGTCCCTAACTACGTGGTCTGCTCCCTCCCTCTGAAGGAACTACTCTGCGGCAAAAAAAAAAAAAGAAAAACAAAGCAAATGCTGAAATCGTGACCAAGTGTGAGATCCAAGATTCACGGTTCTCAAATCGGCTGTTTAATTATTCGTTATCACTATTGATCACCTGAAGAATTATTCATTGTATGTTTTCCATTAACGCGTGCGGACAGAGAGCGCTTAAAAATATTTTCAAATACCATATGCATGTTTATATTGCTTATACATATGAAAATTCACTATCCAATAACAGCTCTACCATAATTTAGACTCGTTGAACAAGCCTACCAAATTACAACTCTACCGGACATAAGTCACGGCTAACATCTCTACCCAAATACAAATCTACGTGATTGCAACTCTTCGACAAGGCTGACGATAAGTTACCGGTAGCTTTCGGTGTTATCCGAGGGCATAGGACCATCAGCCTTGCCGGAGAGTTGTTATCTGGTTGACTTTTAATTGGGTAGAGATTTCCGCGAAAGTCTTATTCTTGTGAAGGTGTTATCAGTATAGGTAGATATGTTATCCGTAGCTCATAGTCCGGTCGTTTTTGTTTCGCGGTAGAGCCGTGATTTGGTATTGGCGATCGACACTACCGATGGCGGCGCTCGCGTCACTCGGAAATATGGCGCTATCGGAGTGCAGTTTGTGACAGTTAGCATTGAAAACATGGGACGTTTATAGTTGAAACTGCGACAAATTTACGATTTCGTAAAAGGAGACCTGAATAACCGAAATATAACTGAAGGGGAAGAAGTTCTGAAGTTCGGGCAAATGGTAATAGTTGGATGTACTGAAAAAAACGAAACAAAACGTGAAATATTAAGGTAAACGACCCAGTTTCTGACCCTTTAAGAGCAGGGGTGTCAGATTTTTGCTATTAACTGACGCGTGATATAGCTAAAATGTAAATTAAAGGTTTCAACACGCGCGTTAAGGCCCCCCGAATGAGATTCACCTATTGAACAAGGAAATAATTAAGATTTATTAATATAATAGTTATTTTAATATTGCTTCTCGGCTGCCGGGGTTCCTGACACTAGAGAAACATCCATGTCGTAGTTTGTGACCCCTGCGTGTACCCGATTTATGACCCCCTTGACGCAATTCATGACACCTATGTAATTTCACGGACACATATATATAAACAAGTATAAATAACAAAAAAACATTTAATTAGTGTACAACTATTTTATTTTTTGTACATATGTAAAAAATATTGAAAATATGGGCGTGACTAGCTCCAGATGTATGTATGGGGCATACACAAGTACATTTACTGGTGTGTGTCACGTATATATAGCTGTAGTCCATGTTTACGTTCTCCTGTCAAGATGTGACGTAGCTCCGACGCCGTGAGGCGAGCACGGGACCGACTGTAGTGGCCCAGGTTTTCCGCAGTTTCCCGGGGCCCATGATACGTGCTAATACGCGTGCCATGGTGAATACGCTACATAATAGGAAGTCGGCTGCGGCCGCACGGGCCCTGGGTGTCTGGTTACTGACCCGGACCAGATACCCAGGGTGGAGGTGGATGTAAGGGAAGGATGGAAAGGGAAGTGAGGGAAGGAGCGCCGTCTTGAAAACCCCGAAAGGGAAGAAGGCGTGAGGACATAAATTAAAAAAAAAAAAAAAAAAAAAAAAATGTAAAAAATATTAAAAAACTAAGAGCAAAAAATGTTTTTTGTCGCGGAAAATTAGAATAAACAAACAAAAAATGGTTCGACGCAGCAGGTGACAAGTCAAGGGTCAACAACAGCAACATAACCCTAATTCTGTGTCGTAGTTATTGACACCACGAATTTAACCAGATATCGAATCAAAAGTTAAATTATTTTGTATCTCATCGATAGCCTGGTTCCTGCTGAAGATGTCGATACCACTTTTATGTCGTTTTATACTTAGATAACGAACAAAATTCTGATTTACGTAGATCGTCGCACTTACTATAACCATCTAGCACGATCGCTGTAGAGCCACTGAGACGCGTGTCGCACTGTTCACTGGTTTATTTCTATTATAAAATATTTCATTAAAAAAAATTATGTTTGTCCAATAATTAAAAGGGAAAAACGCTCTTTAATTAACGGATAATTTAATTATTGTTCGGAAAAAAATATAATTATGGCAGTTAAAACTTTGCCGTCGGGGTCACAAACTGGGACAGGGTCAGAAACTGGGCCGTTTACCTTAGGGCCAGTACACTCTGATTGAAGACTTCGGGTCGCATGGAGACATTTTGAGCACTCTTATCCATATTTTCCGTCGATCTATCATTTCACGCATGCCGAATAAATCTGTCCGAGATACTTTACCGGCGTTTTTTACGGGAAACCGGTGAAATGTCAAGTCTCGATCCGTGAACGGACGAGAATGACATTCGAACACGCAACAATAAACTCTAGTGTTAGATTTCACTTTTGGGCTGAATTTCGCAGATTCGACCCTTTCGACAGTCTCCATTCCGATTTCCAATATAAAAATTTGAATTCCAACTTTTTTGTTAATTTGAACAGGTACAGAAATGTTAAAACTAATTTACACGCTGTATCGTGTGCATCGCGTGTACAAATAAAGTCTTTTGCACTCCGATAGCAGTTCGTCAAAAACCCGCTAGGAGTCGCATGCTTAGTGTCGATCGCCAGTAGGCTTTTCGGGGAGCCTGAATTCTCCTAGAGTTGTTATTGGGTAGTGATGTATCGGGCACGGGTCGTAATGTGTGCTGTTCAGACGCCTTGAGCCAAACTTGGATTCCCAACCAACCCAGTAGGAACGGATTTTTTTTTCCACGCGTTTTTGCTTAATCCCCGTTCAATTTTGTAATCCCCATTTCCTAACACGTAACAGTGATGGATGGGCAATCGGTGTTCAACTTGAGGGTGTTTACCGCATGGTTGTTGTATCTCAGATGATCGTTCAGCGCGGCTCTGGGCTCGGTTCGTTGACTGACTCGAGAGAGATGCTTCCCTGAGCACTCCTCGATAGTTGCGCTTGAGTTTACTTCGCACTGCAACCAAGAATATGGACAGCCAGCGGCTATATAATCCAGTCATTCTGACCAAAAAATTAGGCTCATAATGCAATCTTCTACGGAAATTGATTTTCCTTTTAAAAAAAGTTTAGAGGTGTCCTCGAGTGTAAATTCAAGTTGGCGAGACACGCGGGAGGGGTCAAGCTTCAGCCGCCATCTTTAAACACACGTTTTATCAAATATGTCGTGAACCATGCTTCGTACGAAAAAAATAGTCGGGACCTTTTTTATAGATAAGAAAATTCTCTACAACTTTTATAAGGATTTTTTTCTTGTATAGTGCATGGTTTTTTATTTATAGCGCGGCAAACTTTTCCAAACATCACTATTTATACTGCTACATCCACCGTTAACTACAAATTTAGCAATAACCATGTTTGGAACAGTTTGCCGCGCTATAAATCATAAACCATGCTCTTTAAAGTAAAAAGTTTCGAACAAAAGTTGTAGAGAATTGAATTATCTACAAAAAAGGTGTCCGCTATAATTGTCGTACGATTCACGGCTCACGAGATATTTGATAAAACGTGTTTTCCAAGATGGCGGCTGAAGCTCGACCTCCCCGCGTCCCGCCAACTTGAATTTACACTCAGGAAGCATAAGCAAAAGCAAAATCATTTCTGTAGAAGATTACAGAGAAAATGGCGAGAATTACTGGGCTAGTATTGGCACGCAATTCGCGCAAATAGTGAATTGCAGAATTTGCGTGTAAATTATTCAAGTTTTTACGGCCCTTTTCCCCAATTCCACGGTTCAACTTTTTCAAAGACCTTCCCTCCTGTTTCGAAGCAGTCGCGTCTTAAGTTCACTGTATACGCATTCCCCTCTAAGGTCCATCTCTGCAAAATATGGAATATCGAATTGGGTAAAGTGTCGTAAAAATCTTTGAAAAGTTTAAGCAGAAACACCCAAGTATAAAATAAAGTAACTTACAAATACATTACAATATAAATTAAAAAAAAAATCAATACAGACGTAGAGGTAACGCTTTTTTTTAATCACATGTTTTTTACTCTATGCTTTAATTAATTATATTATGCATTGAGAACGCCGAGATTGCCAAAGGCTGTGCATACACCATGCCGTTATGCACTTAACATGTTACACGTGTGTCCATGTACGAATGCTATATATGTCTATAGTTGTATGGCGATGCATTCCCATATAGTTGCGCGGATCGTTTTTTTTTAATCTCTCTCTCTCTCTCTCTCTCTCTCTCTCTCTCTTTTCCACTCAACACTTCCTTCTCTTCTTCTTCATTTTCTCTCGTTTCTTTTTACAAAATTAATATTAATACTTGGTTGTGTGTGTGGTGGGGGGGTTATTTATTGCAACCCCATCAAGTCGAGTGCAGACGCGGGTGGGAAAGTACATACACACACTATGGGCGTATTTATACGCGGTCGGACGGTCGCGAGTGCGCGGGCCAGTGCTCATGTGGAAATTTTTTTTTTATTTTTATTATTATTATAATGAGAGATTCTAGGGTGCGGGCAAATAACGTTGCGGTTTGTGTGCTCGTAGCGTGTCTCACGAGGGGGTTAGCAAAGGAACTGAAAGAGCAAGAGAGGAGAGAGAGAGAGAGAGAGAGGTGTGCCGATGTGTAACACGCTAGCTCGCGTGCTCTTCCATCCCTTGGAATCCGGGGGTTCTCAACCACTCGCAATTATCTCTCCCCGATCGTGCGGAACTTACACGATTCGAAATACTTCGACACACCACCTTGTACTTGAGGCGAAGAAGAACACGAAAGTGGGGAAGAACAAAAAAAAAAAGAGATACTCGCTCGCTTAATTATTAAATTATGCCGAAAAGGATCTTTCCGGGTTAAAAAAAAAGAAGGGTCAACCCAGAACCGCTCTGAGCCCAAAAAAATAATTTTTTTTTCAATATACTTTTTTTTTTCATGAACTCATATTCATTCAAGCCAAACAAAATAGGATAGTACGATTGTTCTGAAGGCTCATGACTCCCTTGAAGATCCACAAGCACCCTTGAATCAAGCAAATCCTATTAGACGGGGCAATCTTGCTTGTACTTTGCCTCCATGATTATAATTCAAATCAATTTTTTCATGCTGTAAAAGATATCCCACTAAAAAATATTTCATATCTTTTATCCCAAGGCACCTTCACATCTTTTACATCAAGGCACCTCTACACCTTTTAACCATGACACTTTTTAGGTACTTGTAATCCAAATTCAGGTGTTTCAGTATCGATCGTGCATTTTATTGAAAAAAAAAAAAATCACGATCCCTGACAGAATGTTACGTACAAGCGACAAAAAATTATATTAATTGGTATTTGAACCGAGGCAAATTTGTTAGGTCGAGGAGTGCCATTTTGGACCGATTTTTTTTTTTTTTTTTTTTTTTTTTACGACCAGTAATCAAATAATTGAGCGTAATTTAATGCCAATGTTTTTCAATTTCAAAATAATTGCATTACTTTTACATCACACCCGAGTATTTTGTGTGAAGCTCACTGTCGCTGATATGACGTAATAGACCGTGTGAACACAATGACGATGAAGGATGGAAAATAGTATTTGCACACACACACACACACACGCACGCACACACACACACACACACACACACACACACACACACACACACACACACACACACACACACACACACACACACACACACACACACACACACACACATGCCTCTTGGTGCTGCTCGGCTGATGCTTCTTCTGCATTCTATACCGTATCAGAGCACCGAGAGTTCCTGGCATGTAAATAATACAGTCTCCTCTCTCTCTCTCTCTCTCTCTCTCTCTATATATATATATACCTGAGCTTCCTGTCATCCCCGTATATTGGTACGTGCTTAACCGGCAACGTTTCAAGCGGGAGAGCTCAAGAGAGAGAGAGAGAGAGAGAGAAGGCGCAAAAGCTGAAGGGACGATATGAGGCTGCTTCTAGACAATGGACCGTTGGCCACAGGCGACGACAATGTGCTGGCTCCCGACAGAGCCACGCAGAAGAGTATCATCTAGCTTCGCCTTACTCTCCCGTTGCTGCAGCAGCACCTTTCTCTCTTTCTCTTTTGTATATCACCTCTCTCTCTCTCTCTCTTTTTTTTTCTCCGCCCCCGAAGTCTATGCATGCACAGCCCTCCTTTCCGCTCAGAATCTCACCATGACTCTCGAGAGTCCAGAAGGACCCTCGACGTGGCGCATGGCGCACGTTGAAACCAAGCCACTGCCAATTACAGTAGCGTGAAATGATTTCTTTTCTGTTTTGTTTTTAGCCACGACCTCTGGCGCCATTTTTGATTCATTTTTTTCTTAATCGCGGGGAAATTATGAAAAATATCATGCATAGGATGCAGCACACTTAGCGCAAACCATATTTGAAAATATTGCGATCAATGATTAGAGATTCCGTACTGAATTATTTTTCCATTTTCCCTTTCAATTACCAGACTAGTTTCTAAATTAATCACCAAGCCTCTCGCTGAATGTGCTGAGAATAATAATTTTAAAGAAACTTTTTTTATCATCTTGATCGCAACAATGAAGTTAATGATTTCATATTTATCCATAATGAAGGGCTTTAACAAACAAACAAAAAACGTCACATTCGAGCCGTACATTGTTCAGAAATTTAGGCTTCCATTGTGAAAAAATCGGGCTCAATTGAAAGCAATAATCTCGCATACATTTATATGGAAAAGAAAAACTTGAAGAAGTTTGAAAATCCGTTGAGCATAGAACTCTTGATTATTCTTCTACCCGGCAAAACCCTGAGACTTTTTATAACTATCGTATTATTTTTCTCTCTCCTTTCTCAAAAATATGTGTAAGTGTGACTGCGCGGACGATGAGAAACTTATATCCTCGGGAACCCGTGTTGCGGTACTTGAGAGTTTGGTGTTTCGTGGATATGTGTGCCTGTACTGTATGCATGGAATACCCATGAGAGAGTCCGGGACGCGTTGAAAGGGTGTGTATGGGGTCTCGCGGGGTGTCGGGTGCTCTCTCCGCGCGAGATTGCGAGAAGGGATGGCTTCATCTTCTTTGAACGTCGGGAGACTGAAGCCTTTGTCTCACCCTTGCCAAAGTAGATGAGTGGGCCGTCAGTGAGTGGAAACGTGGACACACAAGCTTGGCTAGCGGGGAGCTGTTCTACTATCGGTGGAAAGAACCGTGTGTGCGAAAGTAAGTGAGAGAGATAGAACGATACCCTTGTTCGTGGCACAGGAGCAACGAAATGTTTGAAATCTCTTCGTGCGGTACGCCTCTCTCTGTCCTTGTCTCCTGCCATGCAAACACTGCGACCCTTCCTCTTTTTCGGTCGACAATGAGACTGTCTAAGGGCCCGGTATACGCTTCGGTAGATCGTAGACGAAAAAATGAGTTTTGCAAAATTTCTCGACATTCTATGTACAGTTTTGGACCTCGTTGTCATGCCTGAAGGATGTTCAATCTTTTGTAGTAAATGTTTTACTGTATAGATTCAGGTCGATAAGACTTCGTTATGTTCTCTGATTATTGCAATGATCTCACAATTTATGGGTCGGTGAATTACCAAAACATTTGGTCAGCAACAGCTCAACAAGTAACGATATTTCAATTAAGTCAGTGAAATGTGGTTTCACCAATGGTCCAGGGCGAACTGTCTAGTCCCACTCCCTTGTGGAGGCTTCGGGCCGTTGTTCGTCTTTCGTTTAGAGTAACTTTAACCCAGTGTCGCCGATCCCTTGTGCCTTTACAGGCCCCTTGTGGCGGTAGGCATTTCCATGCCTCTTTTACCAAATTTTATTTTTAAAAAACTTGGTTTTTTTAACCACAGCTCTCGCCATGTTGTGACATGTTTCAGAAAATAATAATTTATCTTTGTCAAATTTCATTGCTAAAACATCGTTGACCACAGGAAAATATTGGGCCAAAGTTTCGTTTTATTGCATACGCGCCATACGTATGTATTACATACTGAGGTCCCGAGAACACCACTCATTCTTCGTCGTAACTCGTAACTACCCTAACATAGATATGTTTCAATTGGGGGGGTTTTTTTTTTATCGATCAAGGAGCGGGTACATAATTTTTTAAAATCCATTGAAGTCAACATTTATCCGTGTAGGCCTCGGTAGAGAGGCGAGAAGCTAAGGGGGATTTCCGAGAGCCCGAAGGATAAACAACGGGTCCAATATCGATGACCGGTCGAAGGCGAGAGGCTTATGAGGGCTAATGCCCATCAACATTATTAATATTAACCGAGATCATATAAATTCATGATTCTTATAAACGTATTATTCTACAAGTATCTTGTAATAACTTGTGTGTGGCATTATTCGGATAATTGAGAATTGACTATATATATATATATTATAAAGAGTTACGTACCAATGGTAGAATAAATTATCGTACACTACACCATAGAATGAAGGAACTTTACGGGTTTAAAAAAAAGGCAAAGTGCAGAAACACAAAAAATCTCGATTTTGCAAAATGGGCTGGGATCTCAGAGACCCCAGTGAGTTGATCTAGGGTTAAGATGGTTTTCAATTGGAACCGAGCAATTGTTACGCTGCAATCAAAGACACCAACATTTAATCCTGCCTTTCCAACTATTATACTCCACTCATCTCGACGAATGCATATACATTCAGCGATTGGTTAGTTTTTTGAAATGCGTCATATGCCAAATATTCTAAATGTTCATTATTCACCAAAGTGAAATTCGAACAGGACCGTCTATATCCGTACAAAAAAAATCATTCAACGGGCATCCTCTTTGAAACAATGTGCATTACTCGACACTCCGTACAATCTCAGGAATATTCATCGCAACTCTCGTCTTTAGGGGCTAAACCTCGTGAATATTGAAGTTTCCGTATGAGGCAAATGGCCTGGGAATTCCGCGCTTGGGACAGACATGTTGTAGAACAGTGACGTTAAGACGGATAAATACGGTTCCGGAGACCTGTACGTCTCACTATGGCAAACTCGCGGAGCTTGTAGCCAGTAATAATGTCAGCATCGTCGATGTTTGTGTCCTGGACACTAAATATTTGCCAGAATCTTGATGACAATGAATGACCACGAATTCCGCGCTTGGGACAGACACATTGTAGAACACTGACGTTAAGACGGATAAATACGGTTCCGGAGACCTGTACGTCTCACTATGGCAAACTCGCGGAACTCGTAGCCAGTAATAATGTCAGCATCGTCGATGTTTGCGTCCTGGACACTAAATATTTTCCAGAATCTTGATGACAACGAATGACGATGAATTCCGCGCTTGGGACAGACACATTGTAGAACACTGACGTTAAGGCGAATAATAACGGTTCCGGAGACCTGTACGTCTCACTATGACGAACTCGCGAAACTCGTAGCCAGTAATAATGTCAGTATCGTTGATGTTTGTGTCCTGGACACTAAATATTCGCCAGAATCTTGATGACAACGAATGACGACGAATTCCGCGCTTGGGACAGACTCATTGTAGAGCACTGACGTTAAGACGAATAGATACGGTTCCGGAGACCTGTCCGTCTCACTATGGCAAACTCGCGGAACTTGTAGCCAGTAATAATGTCAGTATCGTCAATGCTTGTGTCCTGGACACTAAATATTCGCTAGAATCTTGATGACAACGAATGACGATGAATTCCGCGCTTGGGACAGACTCATTGTAGAGCACTGACGTTAAGACGAATAAATACGGTTCCTGAGACCTGTCCGCCTCACTATGGCAAACTCGCGGAACTCGTAGCCAGTAATAATGTCAGCATCGTCGATGTTTGCGTCCTGGACACTAAATATTTTCCAGAATCTTGATGACAACGAATGACGATGAATTCCGCGCTTGGGACAGACACATTGTAGAACATTGACGTTAAGACGAATAAATACGGTTCCGGAGACCTGTACGTCTCACTATGACGAACTCGTGAAACTTGTGGCCAGTAATAATGTCAGTATCGTCTATGTTTGTGTCCTGTACACTAAATATTCGCCAGAATCTTGATGACAACGAATGACGACGAATTCCGCGCTTGGGACGGACACATTGTAGAATACCGACGTTAAGACGAATAAATAGTGTTCCGGACACCTGTCCGTCTCACTATGGCAAACTCGCGGAACTTGTAGCCAGTAATAATGTCAGTATCGTCGATGTTTGTGTCCTGGACACTTTATATTCGCCAGAATCTTGATGACAACGAATGACGACGAATTCCGCGCTTGGGTCAGACACATTGTAGAATACTGACGTTAAGACGAATAAATAGTGTTCCGGACACTTGTTCGTCTCACTATGGCAAACTCGCGGAACTTGTAGCCAGTAATAATGTCAGTATCGTCGATGTTTGTGTCCTGGACACTTTATATTCGCCAGAATCTTGATGACAACGAATGACGACGAATTCCGCGCTTGGGACAGACTCATTGTAGAGCACTGACGTTAAGACGAATAAATACGGTTCCTGAGACCTGTCCGCCTCACTATGGCAAACTCGCGGAACTCGTAGCCAGTAATAATGTCAGCATCGTCGATGTTTGCGTCCTGGACACTAAATATTTTCCAGAATCTTGATGACAACGAATGACGATGAATTCCGCGCTTGGGACAGACACATTGTAGAGCATTGACGTTAATACGAATAAATACGGTTCCTGAGACCTGTCCGCCTCACTATGGCAAACTCGCGGAACTCGTAGCCAGTAATAATGTCAGCATCGTCGATGTTTGCGTCCTGGACACTAAATATTTTCCAGAATCTTGATGACAACGAATGACGATGAATTCCGCGCTTGGGACAGACACATTGTAGAACATTGACGTTAAGACGAATAAATACGGTTCCGGAGACCTGTACGTCTCACTATGACGAACTCGTGAAACTTGTGGCCAGTAATAATGTCAGTATCGTCTATGTTTGTGTCCTGTACACTAAATATTCGCCAGAATCTTGATGACAACGAATGACGACGAATTCCGCGCTTGGGACGGACACATTGTAGAATACCGACGTTAAGACGAATAAATAGTGTTCCGGACACCTGTCCGTCTCACTATGGCAAACTCGCGGAACTCGTAGCCAGTAATAATGTCAGTATCGTCGATGTTTGTGTCCTGGACACTTTATATTCGCCAGAATCTTGATGACAACGAATGACGACGAATTCCGCGCTTGGGTCAGACACATTGTAGAATACTGACGTTAAGACGAATAAATAGTGTTCCGGACACTTGTTCGTCTCACTATGGCAAACTCGCGGAACTTGTAGCCAGTAATAATGTCAGTATCGTCGATGTTTGTGTCCTGGACACTTCATATTCGCCAGAATCTTGATGACAACGAATGACGACGAATTCCGCGCTTGGGACAGACTCATTGTAGAGCACTGACGTTAAGACGAATAAATACGGTTCCTGAGACCTGTCCGCCTCACTATGGCAAACTCGCGGAACTCGTAGCCAGTAATAATGTCAGCATCGTCGATGTTTGCGTCCTGGACACTAAATATTTTCCAGAATCTTGATGACAACGAATGACGATGAATTCCGCGCTTGGGACAGACACATTGTAGAGCATTGACGTTAAGACGAATAAATACGGTTCCTGAGACCTGTCCGCCTCACTATGGCAAACTCGCGGAACTCGTAGCCAGTAATAATGTCAGCATCGTCGATGTTTGCGTCCTGGACACTAAATATTTTCCAGAATCTTGATGACAACGAATGACTACGAATTCCGCGCTTGGGACAGACACATTGTAGAGCACTGACGTTAAGACGAATAAATACGGTTCCGGACACCTGTCCGTCTCTCTATGGCGAACTTGCGGAACTTGTAGCCAGTAATAATGTCAGTATCGTCGAAGTTTGTGTCCTGGACACTAAATATTTTCCAGAATCTTGATGACAACGAATGACGATGAATTCCGCGCTTGGGACAGACACATTGTAGAACATTGACGTTAAGACGAATAAATACGGTTCCGGAGACCTGTACGTCTCACTATGACGAACTCGTGAAACTTGTGGCCAGTAATAATGTCAGTATCGTCTATGTTTGTGTCCTGGACACTTTATATTCGCCAGAATCTTGATGACAACGAATGACGACGAATTCCGCGCTTGGGACAGACACATTGTAGAATACTGACGTTAAGACGAATAAATAGTGTTCCGGACACCTGTCCGTCTCACTATGGCGAACTCGCGGAACTTGTAGCCAGTAATAATGTCAGTATCGTCGAAGTTTGTGTCCTGGACACTAAATATTCGCCAGAATCTTGATGACAATGAACAAAACAGAATAAGAAAGCAGGGTGAATGAGAGGAAGAGTAAGAAAGGAAGGAGAGCGAGTAAGAGGAGGAGTACGATAAGGAAGAGGAGAGAGAGAGAGAGAGAGAGAGAGGGTCGCGATGGCAGGGAGAAACCTCGGCGAGTGCAAGGAAGTGGTAGTTAAGGGGAGAGTTGGGTGCTCGGGGATAGGAGAGAGACAGAGGTGGAGCGACACCACCGTGGATCCTCGACGTTAGTCGACCAGTGCGAGAGAGAAAAGAGTACGTGGAGCAATATGGAAGCGAGCGAGGAAGTGAGAGAGAACGGCGTACGCGTCACACCGGTCGCGTCGCGTCACTCAAACTACAGCCAACACACACATAGGTGGAAGAAGGAGGGGGGGGGGGGGGTCATGAGAGCGAGGAGGCTCAAAGCAGTCAGTTCTGAACTGCCTTTCTATGCGGCAGCCGTGGAGAAGCGCGGCTTAAGCGCGGATCACACTGGACTTAGCGGGGGCTCTGACACGATCGCACCGGAGAGAGTACACAATTGGCGGGTCTCCGGGGTTCCTCTGCCTCTCGTCCCTTATTTTTGTTCTTTCTCTCTCGACTTGTTTATTTCTGTTTTTTTTTTTGTTCTCCAGCTTCGCGATCGCCCCAATCTCATGAGCGGATAACTGTGACATTGTGTTTGTGCCTCGTGTACATGTTAGTGCGTGATTTTCTGTGTACGCGAGTGGACGGTGCTACATAATCATTATATTTAAAAAAAAAAAAAAAAAATTATATACAGGATTTCTTATCACTTCCGGTGAACAGAGGATTATTTTTTTAAATGATTACGAGAGTGCCGTGTTACCTTATATCTTCTTCGAAACGACCAAACAACGGGGATCACATTTCAAAAAGCAAATTCATCGAATTGGGCCTTGTGCAAAACAAAAATCATATCATCGTTATATGATTATTATTAATTATATAATTGACAGTTATCATTTTTGAGATTGTCGAATGTGACGAGTTTACAAGTTCGAAATTCAACGAAAGTCAGAAGAAAGTTGGTGCGCGCGTATCGTCATCCACGATTGGGTATTCGTAATATTTTTCCAAAATACGGGGGGGGGGGGGGGGGGAGGGAACAAGCAAATAACAATATTCTTATACTTGTTCAAGCGAATGACAAATTCGAATTGACAAATTTTTGGTCAATTCGTTGACACGCAAAAATAACGCTCAAACGTCGAGACAGTGGCAGTGTGGATAAATCCCTGAATTCCCGTTGTGGCGTTAAATCGCCAGGGGTCGTGTTTGTCCCCGACCTCGGGAACGATATTTTCTCCCTCCAAGGGGGGGCCCCTCTTCTCTCGCTCATGGATTTCGCCGCGTAAACGATCCCGCGGAGTCTATTTCAGCGCGGTAGTTGCCCGCTCGTGGTGGAAAGCCCGCCGGACCGGAAGTCGACGATCCAGGATACGAGAGAGAAAGAGAACTATGTAGAATCACGCAGTGATTATATTCGCCCACTCGGCGGTCTCTATCGTCGCCGGT
This sequence comes from Rhorus exstirpatorius, assembly GCA_963564615.1. Taxonomy (NCBI): domain Eukaryota; kingdom Metazoa; phylum Arthropoda; class Insecta; order Hymenoptera; family Ichneumonidae; genus Rhorus; species Rhorus exstirpatorius. Next base: position 16,751,110 of record OY751315.1, read on the forward strand.
GATTTATTTATTTTTTATTTTTTCTTTTTTTATCTTTTGTCTCTGCCAGTTACGGTTTACTTTTCGTCTCATTATCCGACTCGACGCGTGAACGACAAAGATTTGAAGAAAAAAAAAAAAAAAACAAATGTATATTGGATGAATATATTACAGATCGAACCAATGGAAAAGCGCTCCATAAAGGCAGTAGGTACGGCAACTCTCGAATGTGTAAACTTTTTTTTGAATGGTGCGTACTCGTAAATTATTGAAAAAAAAAAAAAAAAACATTTTATTAATATACACGACGGTCCAAAGAGTCTGAACTCGCGCGGACAAGTTGGTTTAGATGTGTTAGGCGTAATAATGAAATGATACATGTTGCGTGGATAGGCGAGAAAAGCTACACGAATAGACCGAAGGTCAAGGGTTTCCCTGTGACGTGGCTTGAAGCGCCATCACAAATTTTTCGTGAAGAAACGACAAAACTTACGAAGATCCGAGCAAGTGAAACTCAGAGAAATTTCGATACAGCTTCATAGTGATAAATAATAAATTTGAAAAAAAAAAAAAAAAAAAAAAAAAAACATACCCCAAAACACAAAAAGCATAAACAGGACTTGCCCGGCTTTGCCGGCAAGATAACTGTTTGGAAAAATGGTGGTCCTCGAGCTCGAAGCGATTTACGCTCAGGCAGCGCCGCACATGAAACTCTTGAACAAGAGATTCCTCGGTGCTCATCACTGGCTCGGTCCCCTCAAGGAAGCTCTCGTCGCCAGGCTCGCTGCTGACAAGGTACGAGAACATTGCGTCGTTGCTGGGCTTTTCGATAGAAAGAACAAGCTCGGCTCTCCTGAATCATGTTACAGCGAATTCCCCAATGTTTCGTTGTTATGTGAACAATTTGAATTTCATCACCGCTTCGAGGCACTGGGCTGCCATTCGGTAGCATACTTGCTTGAAGCGAAGAATCACGCCTCGAACGCAAGTTTGCACAAAATTTCGAACTGAAAAATCTCGAACTGACTCATTGAACCCTCTTATGATGTCGTATAAATTTCAGGCGCGTGGATCAATTGGTTTTTTTTTTTTCTCACGAAATGTCAACCGTACCTGAAAATGCTTGTCCCGAAAATTGTAGTCATTGTCTCTCGAATCAACACGTGCTTCACGTAACTTGAATCCTAGCTTAAGCTAGTCCTCGTGCAAATGCGTTTATAATGAGATTTTCTTGAAATTTATAGTGGACGAAGAGACTACATTATTCACATGTTGGGGAAAAAAGAACAAAATTATTAACCGTTTTGTTTACGAACGACGATCACAAAAATAATGCAATATGAATGAAAATTCGACGTGTAAGCTGGCATATTCTATGGTGTGAAACTATCTGTACATGCACGGTTCCATGTGTAACAGTAATTTCTGTAAAGACAGAACGCAACCTGCCCCGCACGTCGCCCGCGCCGCGCCATCGCGTTCCCCTTGCCGCACCCAATTGATGTTAAGAACCTCTTTAACACACTGGGGTCTTTGGGGAACCCAGCGCAATTTACAAAATCGAGACTTTTCCGCCATTCTGTACTGCTTCTTCTTTAACCGTATGGCCTGAAGCTCCTTGATTTTATCGAATTTTTGAAAGTATGGACCTGGTCCTTGATCGAGTCTCGATCGATCGAAAAAAAAAAAAAAAAAAAATACAAACCGAACTATGTCCATTTTAGGCATGGTTTTAGGATGAAAAATCAGAGTCAAGTTCCAGGGACACCGGTGTCATGAAGCATCGCTATTGGAAATGGGAATATAAATAATGTAAAATACAATTATAATTTGATTATTCAACTCTTTATTTTCTCATAAGGAAGGACCGTCTGTACTGTTCAAATATTTCTACGAGACTAAAGACTTGTGACTCTAAAGAATATTGTCACCAAAGGAGAAAGAACTCTTGGTACGTTCTTTGCCTGTGCCAGGTATCGAGTCGGCTATTTATGTTTATGATTACTATGGCGTCCCCCCCGCGTCGATTTGTTTGTGAACCCTTCGTCTTCTGTGTACATATGTAAGTGTACATACTCTTCTTAGGGCTAGCGACTATAATATCCAATAATCATCAACTTGAAACGTTGTAACAACAATTTTCAGTGACTTCTTTCGTACAGAACACATCGTTCTACACTAGAGTCTAATCCTGTTCATTCCAACTCACTTCACGATCGTCATTTCCTTCCTGCACGCGTTGCGGTGGATGTAACGAGCGATAAAAAGTCCATACAAACTCCCAAGCTCGTGTATAAAAAAAATGGATGCAGCATCGATCAAGAAAACGTAAATCGCCTCTCTCCGTTTTCACCTAAATGCCAGTACTCGATTCCCCATATATCACCCATATATTTTGTCAAAAAATCTTGAAAAATTCAAATCTTACAATTTTTTTTTTTTTTTAGTGAAAATGTCCATTTTTACAAATTCATTTAATCGCGATTTGTTTTTCCATGCACGTTGTCATTGTATTCCCCGCATAGCCTTGTTTCTTACATATCCTATAATGCCCAAAGTATGTTCCATATCTTGTTCATTCAAATCGGATGGATATACCTGACATGCGGGTAACCATTTGAAAATCAGTCGGGTCAATTTGACCCAGTGGAACCACCCCGGGAATTTAAGGATGTATGAGCACTAGCTTCACGATCATATAAAAATCTGAATTTTTTATATGGTGTAGCAGAAGTGTATATGATAAAACCTGCAAAATTTCAAAGTGGGTCAACGACTTTTTACGCGAGTAATTAATTCGTGAAATCAAAATATTTATCCCGCGCCATATACGAATTCTGGACTGACGCAACTTTGAAACAGAAATTCGTATCTTTCACGATCAGATACGATCAATATTAAAACTGTTAAATGTTCAGAAAACTATCACGATTACATACGTTCCATAAAAAATGGGGGTTAACGAACCTTTTGACATACAATTATCGATTTTAAGGAAATTTTTCGCGTGTGTCGCATAATGAGCGGTCCGACTCTTGTTTCATGCGTGCCCCTCGCTCACCGCGCTCACCCGCGCCCACGTTTCCGCTCATTTCCCGCCACCTTGTGCTCATACATCCTTAAAGAGTTGTGATCACGAAGGGTTAACGTTGAAAAATAATTGAATAGGGCGCTGTTCGCCAACTCTGAAGCTTTTCTCGTTGTCGCGAAAGAGTCGTCGAGTTTTTTTGTTTTGTTTCGTTTTGTTGGTCGTTCTTTCTTTTTAGCTCAAAAAATCGTACAGATGGTTAGATCGCCGACCAGAAGGGTTTAGGGCTGCGAGTGTACGAAGAATAATCACGTACATCCACAGGGACTGGAGGGTGAAATTTCGCGTTCCGAGAGTCGTAGGAACTCTGCGCGATAAAACGAGGCGGTTTCTCTCGTTTCGCGGAAAAATAAAAACATTTGTGAGCACCGCCTGATTAACATGCCCGTAGATTTGCCTTTCAACGCCGCTATTTCCGTGTCGTACTTACCACCGGTAAAAGTAGTCGACTCAAGTGAACCGACTCTCATTATACGCCCTACCCCGACGTTCTCTTTTGTTCCCTCGGCGTTCTCGTATATGTCCTCGCTGACTGAGTATTTTTTTTTTTTTTTTTTTTTTTTTTTCCTTTTCTCGGTGCGTACAACAATTGTCGGTGCAAACGCGGTTTATCAGACGAGTTCTTTCGCTTTATCGTCCGGTGATTCTAGCAATTTTTTTTCTGCAAGCTTCTACAAGAATTGATTTTGCTTTTGGAAAAGGTTCAGGGGTGTCCCCTGAATTTAAATTCAAGTTGGCGGGACGCGGGGGATCGAGATTCAGCCGCCATATTGGAAAACACGTTTTATCAAATATCTCGTGAACCGTGAATCGTATACGACAAAAATAATAGAAACCTTTACTGCAGATAATTAAATTCTCTTCATCTTTTTTTCGAAGCTTTTTCGTTTACAGTGCATGATTTTTTATTTTATAGCGCGACAAACTTTTCCAAACGTTTGAGAATGTTTGGAAAAGTTTTCCGCTCTATAAATAAAAAATAATGCACTATACAGGAAAAAGTTTTCAATAAAAGTTGTAGAGAATTTTATTATCTATAAAAAAGGTCTCGACTATTTTTGTCGTGCGATGCAAGGTTCACGAGATATTTGATAAAACGTGTTTGCCAAAATAGCATCTAAAGCGCGTCCTCCCAATTTGAATTTACACTCAGGGGACACGCCTGAATCTTTTCCAAAAGCAAAATCAATTCTGTAGAAAATTGTATTGAGAGCCTATTTTTTTTTTTTGGCTAGAATGACTGGAATTTATCTCCTCCTTTTTTTAAATTAATTTTTTAATAAACTAAAATGTATTGGGCCTGCAGCTTTTCTTATCGTGATGCAACATATTTTATTTCAAATCGACGTAATTTCCCAACTCGCCAGAAATCTAATTCAAATTTTTATCGGTGCATAGTTGTCGTTTACAAAGTACTGCAAAAATTTGTCATCAACGTACATCTGGTTGCTGACTGCATAACCGAATAAAGCTCGTAAGGCTTCTCCGACCTTTCACGAGCTTCTTCGTTCCCGATGCTCGCGTCTCAGAATAGATCAATAAATGTGCGAGTGTGTGCACGTATGGTGTATGATATTTTTTTTTCATACATTTTTAATGGTTCGAATTTTTAAGACAGGTATAAGAGAGTAATTGCAAATCTAATTAAAAATATAGATTGTTCGGTGGGTTGAAAGAAAAAAATCGTACAGTCCTCTAAGGTTTCTTTTTTTTTCGCTTGAACCCGCGATGTCTTTCATCCTTTCTCTTCTCGCCCAGTCCCAATGGTACGGTGGAAATTAAATTAGTATCGCACAACCAACCGCCGCAACGTCCTCACCCCCATTCTTCGTTTGTTGTTAACGGTAAGAGCGAACTTCATTGACACTGAAGCACCACAGCAATCTCACCGTCTTCGCATTTCTTCAACATTTCTACCTTGCAGTCGCTCTTCACGTTCCCGGAACAACCGAACAAACAAGAGCTTCATATTCTCTCTCTCTCTCTCTCTCTCTCTCTCTCTGCGTTCTTGAAAAACGACCCGGAGACATTGAGTTCCTGACAGAAAGCGCGCCATTATTACTGCGCCTTCTTCACGTCCGTCTGAAAAACCGCAAAGAGAATTTTTCTTTGAATGAAAAATTTATTCATTTAATGTTGGGTTGGGCTTTTTGTCACCCTGTGACAAGTGTCTGAATTGAAAAAGACAACGATGTTTGGGTTTTAGTCGTGAAGCGAAGACACCTACTGTCCGCGAGCCGTACATGAGCCATTTCCATACCACATCGACCTTGGGTCTGACCCTTGGCCTCTCGGATTTTTTTATATGATCATTCTAGCTCTCGAGGGCACTCGGCTTTTGTTTTGGATTTTTTCGAATCGATTTGAATTGCCTTAAAAAAAAATTTTAAACCGACGTACTGATCCACAGAATTTAACGAAATCTGAAATGATTCTGTCAAAAATCTCGTTTACAATGTCAACATTTTTAATAGGCTGGCGTATCTGGTGTGTTTTCGACCTTTTTTTTTGAGGAAAAAAAATTAAAAAAATTTTTTTAATCATTCACTCTAATGTTTCATCGTAACTACGTCCAAAATTGACATATTTTAATTTTTTTTTCCGATCGATCGAAAATCGATCAAGGGCCATATCTTCAAAAATTCGAAAGAGTCAAGGAGCTCAGAACTATAGTTATGTGTTTTTTTAAAAAGAGAGTGAAGCTGTATGGATACATGAAAAAATCTCTGGATTTTGGTCATTGCACTACGGTCCCAGGGACCCCTGTACGTTATGCTAAGCTTAATTCGGTTTGAAAACCCAATTTTAAACGTCCGAACAAATGCAATGAATAATTTTTTTTTCTTGAGAACTAAGATAATTATTTTAATCCAAGTGATATATCACCACTGTGTGCGATGCTTTATAGTAAATATGGTTTAGAATTAAACAAAGCGTATTCTGAATAACTGTGCCAGTTATACCTTTTGCGCAAGCAGCAACGAAATAGTAACTTAAGGAGGATCAAGCGTTAGACTTATAGGCTAAGTTGGGCTCAGTAAAAACTAAGACGGGGACATGTGTCATGGTTCGCGGCTCGGGAAAAAAATTGCATTCTCGATTCACATTTATTATTTATTCCTAATTAACCGTGATGTACGCGGCTTTCAATTCCAAGCACAATGCATCTTGGGAATATTTTGTATAATTGACAATAATTAGTTTGACACGTAAACATTAACTGTGCTTATTGACATCGGATTCAGGTCTCAATTCACGGTTTGCCATAAGAAGCCGTGCTAAATAACGAAAATTTTAACATTTCTTTTCCCCCCCAAAACGGGTGAAGTTGAGTTTATGGAGACTTTGACGTTGAAAATTTATTAGTGGACATGTCTATCTTAGAAAAAAAAAAACTAGTACTCAGCATATATCGATGTAACCCTCGAACCTCCTTAAATAACCGCGATATAGCTAATATGACCTAACCGCGATCCAAATAATTTTATTCCTCAATTTTTCAACTTTTTCCCGACTCTCCTCGCTCATCTCATTACTCAGCAATTATTCCGTTGCTCCCCCTATATCTTCGTCACATTCATCGATATCCCGCAGTTACAGAGGCCGGTCATTGCGGCGTTATCCGTAAGCGCTCGTTGAAATTCGCGCAAGGTTCTCGCACTTAAGGTAGTTGTGCCGCAAAGGGAGTTTTCTATAGAATTTGCTGAAATTTGGAATACAGTTTCATTAACGTGAAATCTAGGTGGACAAATTATTTCAGATTTTTCTCCCGTCTGGAACGCGAAATAATCGCCCTCAAAGTTGGAACTTTTCACACGCGTTCCCCATGTTAAGTATATAGAAACCGCATATTGCTAATTTTAGTACGAAAACCGTTCTATAGATTTTTACAAAAAATTAGCATATGGTAGAAGGATGTTTCAGGATTGATGATAAAAAAAATCGGAATGATCTACCGTTTAGTTTTTCGGGAATAATTAATCAAAGTTACCCGCTATCTACGGGTATAGGGCATGAACGGTCAGACTCTCTCTTGTTATATGCGTGCTCCGCTCACCGCGCACCGCCGCACCATCGTTTCCGCTTATTCCCCGTCGCGGGTCGCGACACAACTACCTTAATAAGTATTAGAAAGTCGAGTCAAGGACACCCGGGCGTCGCATCAGTCCACTCGCCTCTTGTCTCTGCAAATATCAAACGGAGAGAGCGAGAGACCCGAATGCTGGGGCGAAAAAGTCTCGCTCTCTTGATTATTCGCCCGCGCGACGAAGCCCTACCAATTAACGAGCCGCGAAGTAATAACAAAAAAAAAAAAAAATCGCGTGCGCTATTCCGTCTATGTTTCTATGCACGTGTGTGTGTATGTGTGTGTGTGTGTGTATTCCCCATATGCAGGCTTTTACTCCTCTTCAGGCAGTCTCGAGTCTCGACCACCTCGCGCTCATTTATTTCTGCCTTCTTCGAATAACATTCGGAGTGTTGGAGGCAGAAAAAAAATCTACTGAAACCGGAGTATTACGAACGAGCTAAAGCCTGGCGAATGTACCAAGTAACGTGAATGAGAACTTGCGATACAATGAAATCAATCTAAGAACAAATGAACCGCCTCTATAACTCGAAGACAGCTTGAGCCACAGAGGTCTACAGTTGTGCAGACAAGCCAACGATGAAACCTTTCGAGGTGTCTCCCTCCGAATTTGATGAGCTTTTTAAATGTTTTAGTCACTAATAAAATAAGAGTCGCGTATTTTTTTTTTTTTTTTTTTACGGGCCTTTAAGGGGTTACATACAGTTTTACCGCGCTAAAAGATGAAATTTTCTCGTTTTTTTTTGACGTCATAAAAAATATTTATTCAAAATCTTTTGTCAACGTCGAATAGTACTTGTTTCTGAGAACTTGTTCGAAATTTTTTCATCAAAAAATATTAAATTATAAAAAAGTTATAGGCGAATTCCAGGAACGCCTTTTTTTCGACGTGACTTGCGGTGGACATCATATCTTGAGAACGGTTCATCTGAAATCAAAAATTCAAAAAAATTCCGTTAGTATATTGTATTGTCCAGTCGCTGAACGAAGGATTTGTAAAAATTTCGATTAAAAAAAAAAAAAATGGCGACGGTTGTAACAAAAAATGTACTTTTTCAATGTATAACATTTTCGATTTTTTGCTCTAAAACAAGAATTTTTCAAGAAAAATTGAAAATTCTTCGTTCAGCGACTAGCTATTATCATAATAAATAAGTTGTATAAATTTGGTGTTGATCGGATTAATAGTTTTTTTTAGTAATCGTGTCCACCGCAAAGATAATTTCGAAAAAACAAGATTCCGAGATAATCGCGTTTAAAGTTTCAAGTTTGTTTCTTTCATATTTCAAATAAATATATTTCAACTTACATCGAGTCGTCTATTCCAGGGCCATATAGTAGTCCTTCTGCATCATTTGCAGCCTCCAAAACATGGATTTGTTGCTGTCGACGAGCTATAAATAGTTATAACTATAAATAGCTATAACTATTAATAACTTAATATAGCTATAACTATTAATGTAGCTATAACTTCGGTTCTAATGCTCCGATCTTTATGAAATTTTGTGAGAGTATTCTCGAGAGTATATACTTAAAGAATATGCAATAAGAAATAGTATATTACACTACAAGGGCCGAAAGTTGGAAATTCCTGCACTGCGCGTGATGATGCCCGAGGCGAAGCCGAGGGCATCATATCGCGCAGTTCAGGGCTTTCAATCTTCTGCCCGTGTGGTGTATACTATTTTTCTTCATGCCCGGTCGAAAGTACGCTGGCTAATTGAATTTTTATACCGATTTATACGTTTTAACAAGTGTTGATGCCTGCCCGACATTGCAGGCACGAGCGAAGCGAGTGCTGCTGGTCGGGGGCAGGCATCAAACACGGAAGAGAGTTAGGTTAGGTTTGTATAGCAAGATGGTTACTGGCGCCAATATTCAAGCTAAGAATGCTTTATTAACAAAGTTATGAAACATGAATATAGTCTTCTATTCTCAAAATTCTTGTTATAGGTACAACACATTTATATTATCTGTTGATTATAAAATAGTTATAGCAAAAATTTATCATATTATTCATCACAATGAGTTTTTTTGTTTTGTTTTAATCACAAATACTTGAACACAGTCATATTATTTATTATAAAATAGTTTTAGCGAAAACTTATATTATTTATCACAAAAATTGCTTATTGCATACTTTTGAGGTTATGAGCGTGCAGTTACTGCCGTCGTTCCCGTCTTCCCGATTCTGACTCGCGGCACAAGCCGGTGCGTGCGAGTAAGTTTTTGCTCCCGCTGTTACAGAGGGCGTACGTGTAGTTCTACCAATGCATGAAAGTTAGGCTTTCTGCTTCGATATCGATGCCGAAAGTACGTACTTTCGACCGAGGTATGAAGAAAAATGTCTTTTTCCATCCATCGCAACCGTATATAACCTCTTGAGCTGATTTAAAGGGAGAGAACAACCTCCAAAATTCGGGGTGGCAGCTGGTAATTACGCTGTTTCACATACAAACAGTTCTCGCGATGGACACGAAGCCAATTGAAAAAATTGTTCTCATATGTTATATAATGAAACTTGCATGTCCGACTTCCTGTACATCCTTTTGCTGCAAGGACGTGAACTAATATAGACACTATTTTTTTTTGTTAACATTGACTTGACTAAAAATCTATGGTTACTATACAGCGAGAGAAAATAGTCGAAACAGCGAATAATCAAGTTGCTGGAAATATATTATCGAGTTGACGTAACTATAATTTGTTCTGTCAACTCAAAAAAAAATCAAGTTGAGGTCCTTTTTTTAACCATAAAATTCATGGTTCCCGTTATCATCTTTCTCTCTCAGGGTAGAATATTCGATGAGCGTGCCTCGGTAACGCTGTTGAAAACTTGTCGCATGTGGTGCACGTCCGATGAAGTTCGGTGAACTAGAGGGAGAGCAAGGTTACACACACCGGTATTGAATTTAATCAGCGTGAATTTATCGGCCAATTAAATCGGAGACCCATTATCCCTCCAGCACCCTCTTTCCGGCAAGTTGAATGCCCTTCCTCAGCCTCTCTCTCTCCTCCCGCTCTCTCTCTCTCTCTCTCTCTCTCTCTCTCTCTCTCTCTCAATCTTCGCGATCTCCTTTTGCTCTCGCGTGATTTTTTTTTCCCCCCCTCTTGAACTTCCTCTTTGACGTAGCACGACGAGTAGCGATGTTCTGCACGAAAGAAACTCTTCCTCCGGTAATGCGATGAAATATTTTTCGAATAAATAACGCAGACTTCGCCGTTTGAAACTTTTTCTTTTTTGTTTCAATAATTTTGTAATCTTCGATTTCTACGCGAGTTTTCTTCGGGCATCGATTTTCTTATCATTTTATTTATTGTTCAATCGACTCTCCCGACTGGTACGTTTCTTACGCTCTATCGTTTTCTGGCAGCTTGGCTAAGAGACGAAAAATTCGAGACAATGATGCACGCACAAATTTATCAATTACCAATAACGGAGTTCTGTAGTTATGGAACACATTCTGTTTTGCTTTTTTTTTTTGTGTTTTTCTTACTGCATCATTTTTTTTTTTTTCTTCAAATTTGGGTATAAGATTGTTGGCCTTTTGAGCAGATGGCGTGAAATAATTTTTGGCACTGCCAGGTTCGGTTTTCGACGCAATCGGGCCTCTTTTGATCTGACGCAGATTAACACGAAGCCAAGCCAAGAATTATTCTGGTCAAAAAATAATAGTATCGTTTACCCTATTACTATGGAGTTAAAAGCTCGAAATGTTTGTAGATATAGAAATTACGTGTCAAACAGTTTAAACCCACTTAAAAAAAAAAAAAAATTATAAAAATCATCTTTCCTAACTAGCCATCTCGTTAACTGATATTCTCAACTGTATTCTCAAGCATTCATCAACCATATTACTCGGATTCCTGTGTATTAAAAGTATTAAGAAAATTTATGTGCCGAGCCTCTCCAGTCATACGATCTTCGCCCCTTTTCTCTTCCTCTTCTCATTCGCTTCGTATACTCTTGTTATTTTCCTTCCCTGTACCACGCAGCTTCTTGATACAAGACCCCGATCATCTCTCTTCGGCATTCTCTGGAATGCGATCGGGTGAGCTCGCGAAACCTGCGATAAAGCAAGAGACGCCGATATACCGTTGCTCGAGATCTTCGGATCTTCTTGGGGGAAAAAAAAAAAAAAAAAAAAATGGAAAGAACAAAAAATTTCTATATCCATATAGATGAACGTACGTTGACTCCGAACGACACGAAACTCATCTCCGTGCCATTTGTTGGCAATTTTCTACATCTGTCAAACGATTTTGTTCCGCAATTCGTCGTCTCCCTTCCTTTTTTGACGTTCTCTTCGTAAGAACGAGTCATAAATTTTCAATTTATCCTCGAAAACGCAATAAAACCGAAGTCCTCGATATCGAATGGTACTTCAATGTCTCGCTGTGACAATTTTACGTGCAAAATCGAAATAGCTGGGCAGGGCCTGATTGGCAATTGAGAAACGAAAAAATCTGGTCGAGAGCTCTTATCCTATTTGAAATTCGTCGACTCGTAGTCCCTACCTTTACCTCCTGCTCTTTCTCTCTGTCAGTTTTTCGTCGTTCTCCACGAGACTCTCGTTCGTTCTGTACCATGTAAATAAGCTGCCAGCCATGGATGATTCTTGCCTAACCCCTGTGGAAATTTCATCCCAACATTACACATACATCTCTCGCACCGTTAAATGTATCCGCGGACAAATCGACCAATGTTTAAAATCCTCAAGTCTTTCGATTCTCAAGTTTCGATCCTCAAGTTCATCGCTTAGTCTTTAATATGCTGAAGTTTAAAAATGCTCACAAACTAAAGTTTAAAGATGTTCACTATATGCAATTGCTTAACGTGTCTATTTTTGGCAAAAAAAAATTTTTAGAAATTTTGGTACGAAAAATAAATCGCTAAAAATGTTTCAGAAACCAAACTTCGTCACTTGAGGTAGAATGGCCATTGATTAAAGATCGTCAAGCAATTCTTTCTTAAAATGTGCATCTCGTGACGAATAACTTCGATAAAGTCGACTTTCACGATTGTTTTTGTTATTAAAGATTGACAGCCAATTGTAATTACCACGTTGAGTGAACTACCGCGAAGAAGTGCATGCACTACGATCATTATTTAATGGTTAGCGGAGAAACCGGCTCGGTAACCGATGCCGCGGTAAATTTTAAAATTTTAACTTGTCTGGTGGCCAGCGATAGTAAATATATTCTACATTGGCCATTAATGCCCTAGCAAAAATTTTGTCCAGTTGACTGGATATAGAATTCGGCCTTGATCAGATTACGCATGATTGGGCTAACCCAGATTCAGACCGGATCATATATTAATATGTCGTGGGTCATCGGGCTTGTCTCACATTGTTCATGTCAGGGATGGATCAGATGCTGTTAAGGCAGAACTGCAAAAAAAAAAAAAAAAAATCGGTTTTATTTGGCTTATCCGGTACGGTTAAGGCATTTCCGGTACAACCAAGACCCAGTTGGATAAGGCTAGCTTTACATTATTTATATTCGGAACAGATCAGGTGCTGCTAATGCATGTGTACTAAAAAATTCTTCGGTCTCGTGTAGTTAGTCTGACATTTTTCTGAGCGAGGACGGATCATATTTTGGCATGTCGTGGAATTTTGGGCTAGCCTTGCATTATTTATAACAGTAAAGGATCAGCTAGTTCATACAAAAAAGTTTCCCAATTCACCGTTAGGTGGCGAGTGTCGCAGATATTTCGCGTGAACGCGCACTCGCCGGCTATGATGAGACTCGGAAGACTAGCTCCGGGAATTTAAGAAAATTAAAAATAAAAATGCTAAATTTAAAGGAAACTCGTCCTTTCTCGAATAATCATGAATCTCGTAAAAATCCGAAATGTTCGAGGAATTTTTACGAAAACAGCGTCAAACGGCGTAAAGTACAAAAATTTTTCGGGCTCGTTACAAAAATTCATACGGACGCTGCTTGTAAATATAATTTCTCGACTTTTTAGAAAATTTCAAGTATACTCCGGCTAGACGAACTCAAAATGATTAATTCGCGAGAACTAAATCATCTCTATGAGAAAGCAAAAAATGATCAGAATTCTCGAAAAGTTATATTTTAGTAATTTTATTACTCATTTTTTATACGTCGTAGAACATTTTAGGGTAGCTTTGAAATATCCACTCTCGTTCATTTAAGGTAGTCCTCGTGAAAATGCGTTTATATTGAGAATTTGTTGAAATTTGTAGTGGACGAAGAGAATGCTAGTACCCAACTTCTCGTGAAATTTGAAGCAGATTGACCGTTCCCAACTCGAGATATTCAATGTCAAAGTTAGCAACCATTACGCGTAGAGCATATAGAAAGCATTGCTGTACCCTGATACTAGCACGGTTTTCTTGAATATTACAACTAAACGCGTAACCAGATTTTGATTAAAAAAAAAAAATTGTAGACGGGAGAAGACTTATATTCACATGTTAGGAAAAAAGAACAAAATTATTAACCGTTTCGTTTACGAACGACGATCACAAAAAGAATGTAATACGAATGAAAATTCGACGCGTAAGCTGCATATTCTATGGTGCGAATGTATCCGAATATGGCACGGTTCCATGTCTAACGGTCATTTCTGTACAGACTCAATCAAAAGGTCGCTGCATATGACCACTAGCGCCGTGTATATTTTATCATGTGGTACATACACTGAAAAAAAAGGTAATGTAACGGCAACAAAATTCGTTTGTTGCCTGCGTTTTGTTACGACCAATATATAATTTTGTTCGTAGGACAAACATTTTGTTGCGACCAATGAATAAAAATAATTCTTTTTGTTGGCAACATCGTCCTAATTTTGTTAATCACATTTCATTGACACAACCAAAACTGTTTGTTGTTGGAACAAAACATACTTTATTTTGTAATACAAACAAAACTATTGGATTGGGCGAACGATACAATAAGAAGACCTCGACCCATCTGTATATTTGGTTGAGACAATAAAAAAAATAAAAGTCGACAACAAAAGTGTTTTGTTGTCGAAACAAAAACTTCATGAACACCGCAACCCGTGCCCGTTAGACACACTATCGGCTTCTAACCAAACAGTATAGTTGTCGGAATTAAACGTTTTGTTGGCGCAACCAAACGTTACGTTCGCCCAACAAATTTGTCACGCCGGCAATACTGTAGCATCTTTGGTATCGCGTGGTGTGCAACAATCGTTCTACGACCGCGTGAATGCTTCGAGTGTGCATGTATATGGTGATAATATATTTTTTCGAGCCAACAGTGATATTAAAAAAATCTAAAAAATTAACAAATCTTCATGAGAAAGCGTCTAACAATCATTCAGATGGGCTCATTTGTTATTTTTCAATCTAACAAAGCATCTGCGCGAAAAATCTGCTCGAAGGTTTTTGAGGTTATGTTGATCCTTAGCCTCGCCTAAAACATTCTGTCATGAAATTCTGAACTTTTTTCACGGAAAAGGCTTCCTCTGTGCTCTGTGAGAAAGCATTTTGGAAGTTAATTAGAGAACCACATTTTTTAAATATTTATTAACAATATTATAGCGGAGAGCATTGATTATCCCCATGCAATATACGATTATTACTGCAACAAAAATGATTTGCCCTGTATGCAAAATATGTTTGTTGCTGCAACAAAATTGCTTTGTTCTACATACATAAAATATAGCGTTTCGAACAGCAATGCTTTGTTGAGCCAACAAAATATATATGTCCGTTCAACAAAATTGTTTGGTTGAGGTAACTAAATCATTCCATAGCGCAATCAAACGTTTGCTTGCGGCAACAAAATGTGTTTAACAAAACGGTACCCATGTCGCCAACAAAACGTTTTGTAGATCACATGTTAACAAACGAATTTTGTTGCGCCAACGAAACTTTGGTTGTCACAACCAAACGTTTTTTTTTAGTGTAGGAAACTTTCTCGCACTATTGTAGCACGAGGACTACCTTAACCCAAAAACGTTTCCAATATATTTCGCGTCTCATTCGTCGCTTCATTGTGTGAATTGCTTAGCAGTAAACACTGCCAATTTCTATGGTGCTTGTACACATCTATGTATGTTCACACACATCATAATCGACTGAGTGGTAAAATCTCGAGAGGGCCTCGAGAACTCTCCGTCTCCAGGCACAGGAGAAATGTGTATGTGTGTGTGTGTGTGTGTGTGTGTGTGCGTGTTTCTCTTGTCTCTGCACGAACAAGAGAGTTTCCTGTACTCGGATATTCGGAGCTAGGCAGTATGGTTGGTGCAGTACCCTCTGTCTGTAGTCACCTCCGTTTCAGCGGTTCTCCGCGACTCCTGCTGCTTGTACCGTTCTCTAGCTGGTTCAGTTTCTATGCAATCATGTTTACACGCCCTATTGTTCAACCAGCAACGCAATTGATCAACGAGAGAGAGAGAGAGAGAAAGAGAGAGAGAAGAGAGAGAGAGAGAGAGAGAGAGAGAGAGAGAGAGAGAGAGAGAGAGAGAGAGAGAGAGAGAGAGAGAGAGAGAGAGAGAGAGAGAGAGAGAGATAGTGAGACAGTTGACTGTCTGCAGAATCTCCGTCACGGGGGCTAAAGGAGAACCAATTTTGAGAAAAAATGTGTGTACTCTGAAAGTTCAATCGTCTGCAATCAGCGAATTCATCAGCGAAACTGATGTATTCCTAATTTTACAATTGTTCATTTATCGAATATTTTTGGCTTCTGTCTGCAGTGTACTTTTTACTTCTCAACCCTAGTCACTTGCACCTCTGAAAACTTTCACATTACTTACACGGGGATCACTCTGACCCAAGTCAACTTTGGACCATTGTCGAACAAATTCTGTTCGAACTTCCGACATGAAAAAAAAAATTCTGGGATGAACTTGAACATCTTAAAAATAAATTCTCATTGTTTGTTTGAGACAAAATTGAATTCGAGCCTTGTAAAAAAAATTTCAAACAGAAGAACTAAGAGAAAGTCAGTTGTTTCACTGAAAGACCTAACTTTTTTGTAATTTTTGATATTTCTTACTGAAATTTTATTTGGACATTCATGGCATTCCAAAAAAAATATGCTCAAGGTACAATTAATACTTTGAACTAATAACGGACGGCGCGCCACAGGTTCAGATTCGAGAACCTTCCCTTTGAAATTTTCAGCTGAAGTTGGTGTTGGGGTCGTTGAGACCCCATGTCAGTGAATAGAGTTGAGGGTAGCTTGAGCGCGACCGACGGGATGGAACGAGTGGGAACTTGGGTGCAGTGTGCGTGGGGCATCCATGAAAAAAAAAAGAGGACCGCTCACGGACTATCCGTGCTTCATGCACGAGCCACTTTAAAATCATTATTTTTGGATTCTAATTTTTATTTTATCTTGTACCAGCTACTGACTACGCTCTTGATACCTATAATCAAATAGCATCCCACAAATCGATGAGGCTACAAGGATATGCTTACATCGCCGACAATCATCCTAAAAAAAAAAAAAAAAAATATTTTTCTTTATTCATTCGAAAAGTCAAAATTTTGATCGTATGCACATTTTTGAAAGCTTCCATTTGCTCGTGAAATTATCGTAGAAGGCGTTGTTTTTTTTTTTTTTTTTTATAAATTCACATGGGCCAAATCGTATGGAAAATCGTCCTCCGGACTATGCGTCGCGAGTCTTTTTTTTTCAATTTGCATACCCCAGAACCGCAATACGACCCATAAGTAGTTCCAGTATAGGAGCAGGACCAGGTCCCCGCACGCTCGCCTCCGCAACGAGGGTCCTTTACGACCTTCGTCACGCGAGTGACTCTAGTCAACGTCGTCGTGTGTATAGTCGTGTCATACATGTATTTTGAGATCGGAGGTTGTTTCATGCGACCGCGCATACGTGCATAAAGCGGGTAAGGATATAAGAGGATGTCTGGAAAAGGGCGAGAAGGAGAGAAACGACGTCAAAGCGGACACCGTATCGACATTTCGCGACCTCGTTTTGCTATCCTCGAGCATAAAAAGAAAAATTAATTTAGAAAAATAGAAAAAAATCGATCATCCGAGCGTGCAATTTTTTTTTTTTTTTTTCGTTCTTTCCGTCGTCCGGAGATTATCTAAAAATAAAATTCTGAAAAGACGATATTCAGGTTTAGTTTTTTTTTTTTTTTTTTTGTAATCCCTCGGCGAATAAGCTGAGAAATTTGTGATAAATCAAAGTATATAAAGTTGTCATTTCGAGTTTTCTTCCATTTTTAATCTTTATCCCCGCGACTCAGATTTCACAACCAATTGTCTCTTGTTCGCACTCATATGGAACGTGTCGACGCTTCGTTCCTCCGTTCGTTCAAAGTCTTCATTTCCCTATCGTCAGACACTTCTTCGCGTCTTCGTCCCTTACAATTCGTCTGTCTCGATTCCATGGTATCACTTTTTTTTTTATTTCTCCCTTCCTCATCGCCCTCTTTCTCTCTCTCTCTCTCTCTCTCTCTCTCTCTCGTCATCTCTCCAGAGAATATTGCCGAGTGCTGGTGGCTCTGATTACAGACATTCTCGCATTACCGCTGAATAGACGAGCGGCAAGAAACCAACCTCCGCTCCCTTACTAGTGAAGCGATGAAATATATAGTCAGCAATGTCGTGCAACTCTCCCACGTTTTCAACTCTACTTGCTTCATGCCTCCCCCCCCTATTATGTATACGTGATGTATCCTCTCGTTGATAGTTATTCCATATTCTATGGCATTGTTCAAGTTTTCACTTTTTCAAAATTTCATTTTAAAACTTTTTTTCGTATTTGGGTATTCACTGATCTATTCATATTATGATAAATTGCAGAAATAAATTTATGTTGAGATGTGCGTGTGTACTGTCAAGAAAAATTTGGGAAATTGAAATGATTACCGAAATTAAAAAAAAAAAAAATGAAAATTTCCATAAAATGTCTATGTAACTTTCTATGAAAGTTACGGTATATACAGAAAATGTACACGGAAAAAAATTTTGCCTCTCGGGAGATAAACTTCGGAAATTCTTTTGAATTTTAAAGTGGAAATAATTGTTTTTACAGTTTAAACCAGCAAATATGGTTTTACAGATAGTACAGAAGTATATTCTGATCAGAAGTATAGTCTGATCGTGCTATAGCTATTTTTTTGGTGTCCGATAGGCTATCCACCAATAATTTTATATTATATTATATTACTATATTATATTATATATTATTATATTATATTATATTATTAATTATATATATAATTATTATATTATATTATTGGTGGATAGCCTATAGGACACCAAAAAAATAGCTAGAGGCATAAGAAAATCTTCCCCACTCTGTTCCATCCCCACCCGACTTTTAAACAACCTTAACTCTTATGCGCGCGCTATTGCGGCACCGAACCTTGACCCTTTATAACTTACAAGCATATCCCTCATTTACACTCACTACCATAATAACGTGTTACTCCCACTCTGCGTCCGTTAGTCCTCTGTTCCAGAACGGTTTCGAGCGGTCTCCCTTATGAAGGATCTAATAGACGCCTCTATCGATTTTTTTGAAAAATTCAAAATTCCATAAATTTAGAACGGCTGTATCGGTATTATATATACATTCGATTACAAGCATCCTTTAATGTTGCCAAATTCATGGAAGTATTGATTTCTCAATAAACTTGGCACTATTAAAGGATCTTTCGTATAGAATAGCGACAAAATGTTGAATTTTCCCGAAAAATTTCACACGCTACAGTTTTTGAAGAATGTCTGCATTGAATTTTCAAAAAATTCATTAAATCTGAACGTCTCAACCGATTTTCTTTTAACCCGATAGCAAATGGTTTCGAACGATGACACATTTTTGTAATAAATTTGAGTCAGATGGTCGAAAATTGTGAGAACTAGCGTCTTAACGGAAATATAAAAAAAACCTCAAAATCCATATTAATAATCGAATTTTAACTAAATTTATGTAGAAAAAGAAGGGAGGGATACACGCATACACGTTCACCCGGATTTTTTTTGTTTAAAGTCAGTTTAGAATTTTTAAACGATATTTAGTACATTGCGGCACAATATATCTTGAAAAAAAAAAATAAAAAAATTTCACCGTACAACAGAGCCCCCTCCGTGAGAAAGCCAAAACAGATTTGTTGAATTTAAACAACCAAAACAGATTTGTTGAATTTAAACAATCGTTGCTAGACGAATTCCATTTAAATGAATAAACCAGCTAGTTGGCAAATCTCAGTCAAATCGAATTTAGCTCCCATAAAAATGTATTGAAAATAAAAGAACCACAGGGTAAACGAATTCTACCTTTTTCTCAATTAATCTTTGAATTTTTATCATTTCGTCGAATTCATGTTTGGCCGCGGAAGCTCCGTAATAATTCTTGACAAAGTAGT
The DNA here is from genome assembly GCA_963564615.1 of Rhorus exstirpatorius. NCBI lineage: Eukaryota > Metazoa > Arthropoda > Insecta > Hymenoptera > Ichneumonidae > Rhorus > Rhorus exstirpatorius. The sequence continues at coordinate 16,770,619 of OY751315.1, forward strand.
CAATTAATATCCGATAAATTTACATCTTAACTTAATAAGAAGTCTCTGGAGAGTTCATTCACCTGAATGTGTCTTCTCGTCTGAACCGGTTTTTTTTTTACCCAGGTTAAGGTCTCCCCCCCCCCCCCCCCCCCCTATCGCACTCAAAATGCATCCACTTTCGAGGCTTTGTAAATTTCAGATCGTCGTTGAGTGATTGAGAGAGGCTCGCTGTTTTGTTCCGCGGTAGTTATACTTTGCCCAGTCTTATCGATCTATATCATACATTATAGACCGGGAGCCCATAACACTTTTTTCATGTCTCATTTGTTCAGGCTTAAAACTACCTTAGATTCCATAAATCTGTGTCCTGCATCACAAAAATCGCATCGCCGAACAAAATCAGTGGACCAAAGATGCTGAACCGGCGAAATCACATACAAATATATATCTATGTATAATTTGTATGCACCCTAACTGAATTATGCGCTAACAAATTTCATGGCGTTTCAAGCTAGTGTGCACCTCGTATAGGGGTTACCTACTGTAAAAGCGCGCACGGCTTTTTAAGAGATCGAGTGCGCCTACACGTGTCAAAATATTAAGCATCATTTCGAACTTATCGAGGATAAGACGAGAGAGAAGTCAAGGAAGAAGAGAGGCGTATATGGGTGCCAGTCTTTTGTGCTGAATCTCAAGTCGATCATCCACATAATTGTCCGGTAATGAATTATCGAAGCCGTAATTTTATGTACGGGTGACACATGGCAAACGTGCGATACTTAATGCAACTCTCAACGATCATACTAAAAAAAAATGTTACGAATTCAATGAAACTTGATGAAAACAATTCATCAAATCGGGGAGAAATTTTATAAACATGAAAATGCTTTGTCCGCATAGTGATCGTAAAATTGGAAGAATAAAATAGCTCAGGTTGTACAAAAACTTACACCCTCGAGATCTGGTGACGTGAACCTATCTCGCACGCTACTCGCCCGGCAACTCACGGCACAAACGATCATTTTCCGTCAGTGCGAAGGTAGGATCCCTCCCTCAAGCTCCTGTAGTCGTCGTACTGAAGACAAAAAAAAAGTTTGCTCGTCTGTGAGCAAATTTTACCCTTTGCGATGTGCCACGTGCGATTTATTCGTCATTTTTTTTTTTTTTTTTTTTTTTTTCTTTTTTCAAGCAGAATAACTTTGCCGAAATTCTTGTCTCATGGAATGCAGGCAACTTGCATACTCACACCTTCGCAATCGTTGTGCAACGTTTTTTGCCGGACGCAAGTTTTCGTTTGCGCGTACGTGGCAATGATACTCGTCCATTGCGACTGCGTGTGAATACGCAGAGGTTGATTGCTGTCATTGCTATCGTTATTACAAACTAATAATCGTGCGACCAGTCGGGCGTCAATGTTTCGAGAGTAAGGAAAAACGTGTGATCACGTTGGATGGTACGTTGATACGATCGACTCTCCACAGACTTATCGCGATTGCAGAATTTTTCTTTTCTATTTCATAGCTAACCGAGTATTCGCGAGCGTTTATATATATACATGTATGGGATCTGTCAATCTTTCCAGCGAACATCATGAATTATAAATTCTGGCTGTTCCATTGTATGCAGTCGGGGATATATCGCATACTCTTGTTTCTTCTCTCTCTCTCTCTCTCTCTCTCTCTCTCTCTCTCTCTCTCTCTCTCCTTTCGTTCATTCCTTTCTACTTAGAGCAACAAAGTCCCACGCTCTTTATCATTCACCTCTCACGCGTACTCCACTAGAGAGAATTAAAAAAAAAAAAAAAAAAAAAAAACATTTGTCGAGAAATACCCGCCGACCGGAAGTGCAGACACGAGAGGTGCAAGAACCCGAGCGCTCCCGTGCAGTGAGGACAAAATTATCTCTTCGTTGCGATCTGACACGCGAAAGTATATACGGGAACGAAAAGAAGCCACGAGAGTTTTCGAAGAGTCGTATATTGTAGGAGGAAGAGCGACGAACAAGATGAGTTACCAGGGAAAAAATAGAGAAACAGATCTAAGAAATCGGGGACTGATCAAAATAAAATTCATTCGATATGCGTACAAGTATCGTGAAGTTAAGAGATTGCTCTGTTCAGGAGAACGAACCTACGTTGAGTCAGGCGCCAATAGAATGAATCTAGAAACAGATACGGGGTGTTTCCTTTAACTCTGTCACTACGTCTAGGGTATGTCGGGGCTGCCCAGAAAAGCATTTTGTGGTAAGACACTCATGGTCGGAAACTCATCCTAATTGCCGTGGAGGGCTTTGAAGGATTCGGTGGCTTTGAAGGATTCCTGGAGGCAATGATCAAACGCTCTGCGAAGTGTCTTCTTCGAGGTGGCGGACACTTTGAACACCGACTGTATAAAAGATCCGTTTAATAACGTGAAATTCTAATCCAAACTACAAAAAATTGTTTTGTTATTTTTCTCATTGTCGTTGTCAATTATATTGTTTTCTTCATAGTTTATCGCTCTGTTGATTCCACACAAGAACTCTGTATTATGCTGTCTGTGGCTGAATAAAATGATGGGTCGAAAGTGTTCACCTCTGATTCATTTTACGCTACGGACAAGCGCGCGGTACCGAATCCTTCAAAGCCCTCCACAGCCGTTCGGATGAGTTTCCGACCATGATTGTCTTACCTCAAAATGCTTGTCTGGGCAGCCCCGACATACCCTTGACGTATTGACAGAGTTAGAGGAAACACCCTGTATATTCTTTGATTCCATGTCCTATAGGATTTCTTGAATGTTAATTATTTCGATAGGTCTACCTATAATGCATGTGTTATAAACATTTTTTCACTTGCAATTTTTTTTCTGGACATTGTCGTCGAAAATTTGTGCAAACAAATGTTTTTTGTTTGATAAAAGATTTCACGTAATTGTGAGTGTTTAATTAATTCTGTGAAATGATGTCGTACAAACAATGAAACATATAAGTATGTAACGAGTTAGGTTTTAAAGCAATGAAAAATGGTATATAGGAGGAGAGAGAGAGAGAGAGAGAGAGAGAGAGAGAGAGAGAGAGAGATTGATTGATTGATTGATTGATAACAATTTATTATTGCCATAGTATATAACTGTGTGGCAAAAAGAGAATACAGATGTGATTTACATGGAATTCATTTCACTTAAAACTAATTAGACTAAGCTTAGGATGGTAACTAAGTAGATGGTACTAAGAAATAGATAAACCGAGATTGGCTGGAAATAGTGAAGTTAGACCGATTCAAGATTGCGAAAATAATTAAGGGAAAGTTGTTTGAAGGAATCAAGAGAGCGGGCTGATCGGATTTCATACGGTAGGGAGTTCCAAAGAAGGATGGATGAGATGAGGAATGACCCCCTATAGAAAGAAGTCCGGTGAGGAGGGACGTCGAATGGAGGTAACGGTGCTGCTGACCGGGGTAATCGGCGTGAGGCAGATTGATATGAAAGAAGTTCATTATGAAGATAGCAAGGAGAATTAAGGTTAATTGTTTTGTAAGTGAAGCATGAGAGAAGAAAAAGTCTACGGCTTCTGACGGTTAGCCACTGTAGTCGAATCCGATAGGGGGTGATGCGTTCGTCTCTCCTCAGATTGAAAATGAAGCGAATGGCACAATTTACTAATCTTTGTAGTTTGATGTCTAGCTCCGTTGACAGATCATGGAAAACAAGACAACAGTAATCGATAATAGGAAGAACTAGAGCCGTAATTAGTTTTATTTTTAGGTTTTCAGAGAGGGAATTTTTACGATATTTAAGTTTGAATAGTGTGTGGTGAACCTTTTGGGAGATTTGAGCGACATGATTTTTCCAGGATAGGTTAGAAGAAATGACGACACCGAGATTTTTTGCCGAGGAAACATAGGGGAGAATAATATTGTTTATAATGATTGGGGGAAGGTCATCGAGGCAGATGTTATTGACGTAAGGGCTGCTGCCTAGGATCAAAACATTTGATTTGGCTAGATTGAGAGATAGACCGTTTTCGATAGCATAACGAGAAATAGCAGATGCGTCAGAGGATATAAGTTCAAGTCCGTGTTGAAGGTTGGCAGGATTACAGCTGAGATAAATTTGTGTGTCGTCGGCGAAAATCATGTGCTTTGTGTAATTGAGGACTCGTGCAATGTCGTTGATAAAGAGAGAAAACAACAGTGGACCAAGGACTGACCCCTGTGGAACACCAGAGGAAATAAAATGCGGTTGTGATGAAATATTATTTTCGTCCACAACAACTTGAGAACGCCCTGTGAGGTAAGAATGAATTAAGGTGAGCGCATCCGGGAGGAAACCCATATTCGCAAGCTTTACCAAAAGACGCCGATGACACACCGTATCGAAGGCCTTACTAAAATCAAAGAGAATAAGGATTGTCACCATGTATGTTCGTCAACCCCTCTTCTGACATCGTCGCAAACTCTCAAGAGTGCCGTTTGAGTGCTGTACCCACTGCGAAAACCAGACTGTCTAGAGTCTAGAAGATTGTTAGCTTCAATGTAAGCAGTTATTTGCTGGTGGATTATTTTTTCAAAGAGAGAGAGAGAGAGAGAGAGAGAGAGTGGTTCCCCCTCCCCTTCTTCACATAACAGTAAAAGACTTTCCCTTCCTAATTCATATCGTTTGGTACTTAGCGCTATCATCGAGTATGCTCATCGGGAAAGCTCTCGATGTGTATATTTTGGGTGAACATAATGAACTGTCGTGAAAATTGTCTCACGAAGAAACAAGAGACTGGGATACGGGTGCCTGTCGGTGCCGTTTTCTTTCTTCGAGGCAATACGATTAAACACGTAATATTCTTCAAGGTATTTATGTGAGTATTTCCTCGCAGCGCGATCAGAGCTTGTCCATCATTCAAGATTTTCAAAGGTTTCCTTTGATTTTTACGACGAGAGTCATTCCTCATTCCAGCTGAAAAAGCTCGCGACGCTATTATATCTTCCGCTTTGTCAGAAGCATTCGAGTCTGTTCAAGGTTCGACTCGTTCACCCGTTAAAAATAAATTTACGGATGCAGGCATATAATTAGCGCTGATTATAATCGACTAATTCCAGGGAAGATAAAACAGGTCGATAATTTTAGAACAAATCGATGAATCCGAATACTTTTTTCACGATTCTTTCATTATATATCGATACGTAATCGGAAGAAAAATATCATTGATGCGAATCTATTTCAAAAGAAAGTTACGAATCGGCCCGGTTTTTCGCAATACCTCAAGAACTGAACACAAATGATTCTTGGCTGTACACGAAAATTCAATGTTCATTCCGACAATCCTATTAAAATTGTGATATACACCAGAATTTTCATCGAAATAAACAATAAAAATTGTGTTGTTAATTTACTGAAATTTACTAAAAAAATGACTTTTTCCTCAACTCGCAGTGAATCTACTTCAAATTTTGCGAGCACCCAAGATTTAGTATTTTCTCAGAGACAATCCAAATGTCGATCGAATTCTTAAATTTTATCCGATGCTCCAATCCTCTTGAAAAAAAAAAAAATGATTTACAAACAATTACCATCAAATTGTATTTAACTTCGGTTACGTGCAATCACGTGTATATATATATATATATATATATATATATATATATATATATGTGTACAGTTACTGCGCGTTCAACGTTCTAACCGCACGGGACTTGACGACAACGACGATGATGACAGACCCACTGGATATATAGTAGACGTTATAATGATGACTGGCTCCGGATAGGCCTTTCTATTCTGCGTCGAATTTTTCTACCGCATGCGCATGCATTTCCTTTCCACGTATGCTAGCAGAGTCGGACTTGCGTTATTGATCGTTCGCGTTCATTCTCAAAAAAGTTCAAAAGATATTGGAAAAAATTGATTAAAACGCGCGCGTTGCATCTAATATTAAAGAATTGAAGTTAAAGCGAAATGATGGCTCTGTTTGTGTGCCAAATTTTAACTCGATATAGCTGAAGCCAATTTCGAATTATGAAATATTTATTTTAGGTATAAATTCCGTCTAATATGTTAGTAAAAACGCATTTTTTCTGAATGTTATTTTTAAACACTTTAGACGTTCTTTTGAGTAACCTGATACAAAATTTCTAAAAATCATGTTTAACGATCACAATTCTTTCTCGATAAGAAAAACATTCTTGCAATTGTGGTATCTTAGTAGCGTAAAATTCTTAGGACTATGTATGTTTCAATGTCATTAACTCAAAAACTGCTGGGGCTGATTTTGATAAAACCTGAGCCAGCATGTTGCTTAAAATTTCAGAAGTGCTATAGGGATGTATTATATAATGCCTTGGCTCTGTAAACCTGTGCAATAAAGCAAAAAACTATGATAATAGGCGGAACGCATTACGCGCTTTCCCCATGTTCACGTGTGTGAGTTATATAAATATCTCGCCACCGCCGCCGCTGCTGTGTACAAGAAACCCAAATCTATACATAGGCCCGTTCAATTTGCAACTTTAAGTTTGTTTGGGTTGGGATTTTTGACAATTTGTATCAAGGATTGCCAATTTAATGGGATGACTTCGTTTGGGTTGGAACTGTCATCACCTCTGTAAGAGGTGTCGAGTTTTGAAATGATGACTATATGTTTGGGTTGGGAAGGGAGAGCGCTAGGCCAGAGTCATCCACAGTCCCAATAATCCAAACTCAAAACCTAGTATATGCATCTATACTATAGTTCAGTATCGTTCTTGGCGGCACTATGTGCTTTCGCTCTCCGATCCAAACAAAACCCGACCCCAATCCAAACAGTCTCTGCATTCTTGTAAACAACAGCGCTGCAGGCGAAATATTTTTATGATACAGAGAGTTATATGCATAATACACAATTATTTTTCTACGGCCGCGAACAACAATTGAGCATTCGTTGGGTCTGTTTGGGTTCGGTTAAAAGGGTATGTAGCCCCCAAGCCGCACTAAAATATCTGAATCACTGTAAGTACGAATGTCTGTAATAGAACTTCATTAATTCACAAAAAAAAAAAAAAAAAAAAAACGAGCGGTCATAGACGATGGTATGTGGAATTTGTCTATAATATATTTTCTTTTTCTTGTGGATTTTTGTTTATTCAACACATTCCTAGAAGGATTTTTCGATCTTACTCTTCATTCAGTCAGGACATCCCATCAAAGACTCTCATAAAATTACATTCAAGGCAAATTCTCGAGCAGAAGGATGAGTGATAAAAAAAAAACTCAAAGAACAAAAGCTGCTGGTTATTTTACCTACTTTTGGAAAAAAAAAAAATGCGGCAATATCACAGAATCACGTAGGAATAAAATAACCACTATATTTTCGCCTACTGAAAATACGCAATTTTTTATTTTAAAAAATCAAATTTATAACGATTTCTCAAATAATTACGCAACTTTTGAGCCTAATCTGAACGTGCTCCGAGCCGATCTTCCATTTTTATTGCATAATTTTCGTTCAGGGTTATTGATTTTTCGTTGGTTTTTTGTTTTCGCATAATTTAGCCGGTAACAAATAGAAAAGTGACTTCGATGTTCATATCTTTACAAACGCTATCACCTTTCCTCATTATACTGATTGTGAACAAAACTGTTGTTCAAACTTAATGAAGTCTCGTTTTTTTTTAAATGTTTCCAGCTAAATTATACGAAAAATTAATAAACCTGAACGAAAATCATACAATAAAATCGAAGATCGGCTCGAACCATGCTCAGATTAGGCTCAAAAGTTGCGTAATTATTTGAGAAATCGTTATATATTTGAGTTTTTTTTTAATGAAAAATGACGTATCTTCAGTAGGCGAAAATCAAGCAGTTTTTGTTCTTTGAGTTTTTTTTACCGAATTCTCATTCCTTCTGCTCAAAAATTAGCCCTGAATGTCATTTTATGAGAAACTTTGCTGGACTGTCCCGACCGAATGAAGATTAAGATCGCGCAATCCTCCTAGAGATCAGTTCAATACATAAAAATCAGCAAGAAAAAAAAATATTTTAGACAAATTGTAAATACCATCGTCTATGAACTCTCCATTTTTTCTGAAACCCCCCATATATATATATATATATATATATATATGGTGTGTACGTATGTGTAATTGCATACATCCATATGGATACTATTATAGTACATCGAGGTATTCAAAGTTATAGACACCAAGAGGACGGCATATATGCGATTCGATAGCGTTCTCTTCGACCGTTGCGAATGTGGCGTTCCACATTTTTGCCGTAAAGCGTCGCAACTACTACTCGCACAATGATGTGCATAACGATCGTTATTTTTTGTGTCACGGATAACGTCTCTGACGCTTGTGTATCGCTTGGTCGTCGAAGCTCTCGTGGGGCTTCCACGTGGCTCCTCTTCCCGTTTATATGCAATGTCGATGACGGGAAAATTGCTTTTTGTTCTTTTTGTTTTGTTTTGTTTTGTTTTGTTTTTGCTGAAAATTCGATTTCGAGGTTAAGATATTCCGTTTAGGAGTTCACAGTTGCTTAGCAATTATCGACTTCTTTGTGTATTATACTTCGAGTATTCTACATTATGCTGGTGAAATTGCAAAGTCATTTGCCAACTATGGAGAAGTAAAACTTGAAGAATGAAAATACTGGGCTTTTCCATATAGTACTTTTATGGAAAAGGTAATTAATTCCATCTGTAACTTATTTACGGACTCGAAAAACTACGAAATGGAACAATAAAAATTACGACGTATTCCCGGGTCATCTAATACTAATCTCTGTTAGGCACGAAAAAAAAGTCGGGTCACCGGATGGGGATGTCGTTGTTAATCCAAAGAATTTTATTCACATAAGTTTTTCCCATATAATCCTGTAATCACGATCAATGTGTATGCACGAAGTGATCGAAAGCTTCCACCCAAAAGTTCTTCGGCATCGGTTGTGTTTTGAGAGCATCGATTATTATTGATTGCTCAAGTATAAGCTAAAACGAGAACATTTCAACTCGCATACTTTTTTTTTCATCAGCTATTCGATTCGGGATTTTTGACGTTTCCCTTCTCGTGCCCTTTTGAACACGTTCGAATTCGTTTGAGGTAAAACTTCTTTTTTATTTTTTGACAGACTTTTAATGGTTTTATTGCCTCTGTAGAGTGCCCTTGTTATGAACGAGGAATTGCATTCTGGTAATGTGTGTTCGAAGACCCAAACGGACGACAAATTTACTTAACAAATTTGTCATCAATTGCAAAATTTATTGCAATAAATGTGTTCAGGAATGAGGAAAAGTTACCGGGTGACACGGTCAAGTTTCGGGTCACGCGAGCGAGCGGGTCGGGTCGCGTTTTTCCGTCGATGGCGCCACGTACCGGGCGACAATTTAACGGGCAATCGATACATGCGGGGGGTCCTTCTCATCGATCGCCATGATTGATTTGCCACTCTTTGTCCAACACGAGAATCGATCGGACGCGTGTCGCGCTACAGTTCGCTTTTAATTTGGTCGTTTCGCTATTATTACGGGTTGAAATCAAAACGACGGGTTCTGAGCTGTTCAGGAAAATTCAGACTTTCAGTGGGCAACATCCCGGGCTCAATTTATTCACGATTCCTCAGATATTTCGGGATTCTCGGCGCGGCACGAGTCATTCACGGTACACGGGTTTTTCTCGTACATTCTGAAAACGTGCTCTGCGAGCCACGTTTTCAGTCGGGACATTTTCATCGGGAAATACATTCATCGATTTTCTACTGTAATTATATCTAGTAAAATATATATTTTTGTTATATTTTTCAACGATCGGGTTCGCGTCTGCATTATTTTTGTTTCTTTTGGATCCACCTACACCAGATCCCTTCACAAACATTTTGGTCCTTCGAGCCGGATCTGGTGGCCATTAGTGCAGTGCAGCGAACATAAGTGTAATTACAGTGGGGTTTCGGGACATTGGATTTTTCGGCATTCTCTTCGGGTACGGGATAGTCTCAGAGTATTGTGCCTCGAGTGACGGTTACGCTTGGATCGGGTATTCGTACGTCGTCGGCGGCTTTCGGTCTCTCTCATATTCACGTAGTGCGCGCTCGTGCTCTCTCGTTCCCACACTCGGGTTGCGCTACAATAGGCAGTGTGCGGTGGTCGTCAGTGGCCGCCATCTTCGGTTTTGGACAGTGCGCGCTCGGGATCTCTCGCTCGGGTCGAGCTCTCGGTCGACATCGGGCACATTCGTTCTCTCGTACGCGCGAGGCGTTCGTGCTCTCTCACGCTCACACTCGGGTTGCGCGACAGAGACAGTTTGCGGTGGTCGCCAGTGGCCGCCATATTGGACCAAGACTCCTCTCTCACACATTCACGCGCTCGTGACAGGTGCTCAGCGAACACAGACAACACTCGTTCGTGCTTATGCACACGAGTTTCGTTTCTTCGGGCAACACGTGCATTCTTGCGAGTTTCATTTTCGAACATTTTTTCTGTGTGAATTCTCGGGCTCGCGAGTGCTTCGGGTCTCGGTTCGGTCAATTCCGATTTATTTCGGTTAAGCATTCACATCGCTGCGGTTTTTTCTCGTTTTCGTGCGATTTTTCATTTGTTGCATTAATTCTTGTGTGAATTCTCGGGCTCGCGAGTGCTTCGGGTTTCGGTTCGGACAATTCCGATTCATTTCGGTTGAGTATTCACATCGTCGCGGTCTCTCTCATTTTCGGGCGAGTTTTCATTTTTTGCACCACTTGTTGAGTGAATTCTCGGGCTCGCGAGTGCTTCGGGTTCGGTGCAGACAATTCCGATTCAGTTCGGTCGTGCGGTCTGGGTCTCACTGGGCCTTTTGCGAGTTTTCACTTTTTGTTCTTCCTTTCATTAATTTTCGGGTGACTCTTTTGCGCACACTCCTCGATCATGTCGGACGACGAGGAGTACGTTGAGACCGTGGACTCGGGAAACAAAACACCGACGTTGGTTGTGCCTACGGACCCAACTCAAGCCGGGCTTCCCAAGCAGAATCCGCCAAAGCGAGAAAAATCACCGGGCCAGACGGGGCGAGATCTACCTCCCCCCTCGACTCGGGTCTCGGGTTCAACTGACCGAGCTTACTGGTCCTTATCGCTCAAGGTGGTTACACAAAATTCACGCGTCGCCATGATGCGGGGTACACTAGACCGATTGGTTCAAGCGGAGGCGGGCAACTTTACACTCTCGGAGCTCGACGATATGCGAGCATCTTCGAACGAAATCTGGGCCAAGTTTTCATCGGTTCATGACGCCATTACGGAGGCTTGCACGGCGGAGTTCCTGACCAGCACCTACGTGCAGGAGGACGTCTACGCAGTCGCCTGCAACGTTCACTCCGACATCAACGCGCGTCTCGCACGATATCGGGATCAAGTTCAACAAGCTTCACGGCCTCCAACGGGTACTCAGTTCTCGGGCAGCGGTTCGTCCAACGACGGTCGATTGGACTTACCGAAAATTCCACTACCATCATTCACGGGAGCATATTCAGAGTGGGGCGCATTCCGGGACCTATTCACAGCCTTGGTTCGGTTGAACCCTCGGATCACGGACGTGGAGCGGATGCATTATCTCAGTTCTGCCATCACGGGGGAAGCGGCGAAGTTAATCGCTAGCCTTTCGCTCGAGGCAGAATCGTTCGCTACAGCCTGGGACACTCTGCTCGAGCGCTACGAGAACAAGCGGATCTTGGTCTCGTCGCACTTGGAGAGTCTGCTCAACACAACGGTCATCGCTCAACGTTCAGCTCGGGATCTTCATGCATTGCTTCACACGATCACGGAGGCATGCAATTCACTCAAGACCTTGGGAGCTCCCATCGAACATTGGGATTGGGTGCTCGTCTACGTCATCGCACGACGTTTGGACGCACACACTCGGGAAGCTTGGGAAGTGAAGGCGGGACAATCCAAGGAACCGCCATCCTTTGCTCAGCTTCGGGCCTTCCTCACCAATCGGGCTCGGGCGTTGGAAGGCGTGGAATTGGGCAAGCCTCAATCAGCGGGATTGGCCAAGGCAACATCATCGGGATCGGATTCAAAGTCTTCATCACGGCCACCGGGTTCAAGAGTTCACGCGACGACCACGGGAGAAAATAAGAGTCTGTGCTCGTACTGTCGGGAGCCACATTACATCGTCACGTGTCCCAAGTTCAGGCAGTTGTCGGCAGAGGCTCGTCGGGCAGAAGTCACGAAACTGCGGCTCTGTTTCAATTGTTTGGGTTCGCACAACGTGGGTTCTTGCCACATTACAACGCGGTGCAAGGAGTGCGACCGCAAACACCACACCATGATTCACGTGGGGTGGACCAAGTACGGGGAGCCGTCACCATCGGGTTCACAGAAGCCGGACGGGCCATCGGGAACATCGGGATCATCTTCAGACAAGGCGCCGCCATCTCAAATGCCGGGCACGCAACAATGAGGTATTGGGGCATTGACTTGTTCATCTTCGGGAGCTACTAGGACGGCAGTCCTCTTAGCCACGGGTCAAGCTAACCTCTCAACTCCGCATGGGTCAACTCATCGGGTACGCATGTTACTCGACATGGGTTCCGAGATCTCACTCATCTCGGACGCCATAGTTCATCAGCTCAAGCTGCGACGGGAATCATCCTCCGTTCCGATTATCGGGATCGGGGGAACTTCATCGGGACAGACACGCGGAATGGTTACTTGTACACTTCAATCAATTCATTCGTCGGAATTTCTCACATTAAAAGCTCACATTTTTTCCAAGTTAATGCCGGTTCTCCCTTCATTTACCCTATCACACTTACATTGGGATCATCTGCAAGGGCTCACGTTAGCAGATCCCGACTTTTCTTCTCCGGGATCGATCGATCTCATACTGGGAGCAGATGTATATGGGCAATTCATTCGGTCGCAGATCAAACGGGGTCCTCCTGAGGCTCCCATTGCACAGGGTACTCTTTTCGGTTGGGTTATTCTCGGGCCCGTTACTGACTCACATATTTCAGCTGGTCTCGTTCATCACGTTGCAGTGGACCACGGGTTTCAGAATTTACAGGAACTTCTTTCGCGATTTTGGGTGCAGGAGGAGGTCGCTGTCAAGTCGGGTTCTCAACTCACGCCGGAAGAGCAAGAGTGTGAGTCTCATTTCGTTTCCACTCATTCTCGGGATATCACGGGTCGCTATGTCGTTCGGCTTCCGGTCAAGTCGACCTCAGTTCACTTGGGTGGGTCCTACAATACGGCGTTGGCATGTGTACAACGACTTCAACGGAAACTATCACGGGATTCAACCTATCGGGAACTCTACGAGTCGTTTCTAGGCGAATACGAGGCCCTACAACATATGGTACGGGCCTCGACAAGTTCGATGTCTCGGGACCGGGCTTATTACCTTCCTCACCACGGGGTATTGAAGGAAAGCAGTACAACTACAAAACTCCGTGTTGTCTTCAACGGGTCCAGCAATACTGACTCCGGGGTTTCACTAAACGACATTTTACACACGGGGGCAAAGTTGCAACGGGATATTTCAGACGTTCTTCTTTGGGTTCGGCGATATCGGTTCATTTTTGCTACAGATATCACAAAGATGTTTCGGCAAATCCGGGTTCATCGGGATGATTGGGATCTTCAACGGATCCTTTGGGCTGATGAGCATGGGAACATCGTTCCGTATCAGCTGACTACGGTCACGTACGGAACGAGACCAGCTCCGTTTCTCGCGGTACGGGTACTTCTTCAACTTGTAGAGGATGAGGGTGATAAATATCCAGAAGCGGTCGCTCCTCTTACAATGGGGCGATACGTGGACGATATTTACGGGGGTGCTGATCACGTTCCTGAGCTCATCACACAGGCGCAACAACTCATCGGGATTTGCAACGCGGGCGGCTTTCCATTAGCCAAATGGCAAACCAATCATGACGGGCTACTACAAAAGGTCGGGGTAAGTTCCAGTACGGAGGTCTCGCGCTCAATTGACGAAGGTGAGACCAAAGTACTCGGACTGTCATGGCTTCCAACGCCAGACGTATTCAAATTCACGACACTCCCTTTCACGGCCGGGAATACGATTTCGAAGAGAGTAATTCTGTCGGAGATTGCTCAGCTTTACGATCCGTTGGGTTTCCTTTCGCCGGTGATCATTCGGGCAAAAATTCTGCTTCAACGGCTATGGCTAGAGAAGCTTTCATGGGACGACCCTGTTTCGGCAGGAGTCAGCAATTCTTGGGTCGCCTTCCGGCAAGAATTAACTCATCTTGGCACTATCACCGTGCCGAGGTGGATCAACATTACGTCGGGTGCATCAGTCGAAATTCACGGGTTTTCCGATGCTTCACAATTGGCAATGGGAGCTGTCGTGTACGTGCGGGTAACGGGTCCAGGAAATACAACGAAAGTCTCAATGGTATGTTCAAAAACACGGGTTGCGCCAATCAAACGGCTTACAATTCCCCGGCTGGAACTCTCGGCAGCGGTGCTGCTCGCGAAACTCACTCACTACGTACAAAATACATTGGAACTCGGTCATTCACGGGTTTATTTATGGACGGATTCAATGGTCACACTCACGTGGGTTTCGAATCATCCATCTCGATGGAAAGATTTCGTACGGAATCGGGTTTCAGCAATTCAAGAGCTCTTACCACGGGCCCAATGGAAATTCATTCCGGGACGGGACAATCCGGCAGATTGTGCTTCACGTGGGCTAACCATTCCTCAGCTCGAGCAATTTCAACTTTGGTGGGACGGGCCTCACTGGTTAGCAAAAGATTCATCCCATTGGCCAACTCATTGCATCGGGACCGACGATTCAGCGACGCTTGAAGAGCGGCCAGGTCTCACCTTCACGATCTCGACAAAACCTGCACCAATTTTCGATCTCATTCACAGGTATTCCTCTCTCACTCGGTTGTTGAGAATCACCTCCCTACTTTTCAAGGCGCTTACAAACCTGAGAAGGACGGGAGTCGAATCATTCGGGGCATTAATTTCACCGGGAGACCTGGAGAATTCACGGCTTTATTGGGTAAAAGCTATACAGGGAGCATACTTTTCATCAGAGCTCAGAGTACTTTCATCGGGACAAGTTCTTCCAAGATCGCATCCAATCACGCGACTTACGGGTTTCATCGACTTTCAAGGCATACTACGAGTGGGAGGACGGCTGAAGCACTCAGACTTACAACCTGAGAGTAAGCATTCAGTCATCCTGCCTCGGGACTCACCATTCACCGAGCTTCTGATCGCAGACGCTCACCAGAAGACGTTTCACGGGGGAACGCAATTAACTCTGGCGTACCTGCGGCGAAGTTGCTGGATTATCGGAGGTCGGGCTCCGGTACGGTCATACATCTTGCGGTGCGTACGGTGCGCTCGCTTACGGGGAGTCAAAGCGCAGCAACTCATGGGTCAGTTACCATTTGCTCGGGTTACACCTTCACGACCATTCCTATCTACGGGGGTCGACTACGCCGGGCCGATCTCTCTCAAAAGTTGGCGCGGTCGCGGAAATCGGCAGCACAAGGGATGGTTGTGCATCTTCGTTTGTTTTGCAACTTCAGCATTGCATCTCGAAGTGGTCACAGACTCAACCACGGAGACCTTCATCGCGGCATTTCGCCGCTTCACCGGGAGACGGGGCATCTGTCGTACTTTGTACAGTGATTGCGGGACCAACTTTCGAGGGGCAGATGCGGAGTTGCAGAAACTTTTCAAGGCCGGGACTCGGGAATCGACTCAAATTGCAGGTCTCCTGGCGAATGACGGGACAACTTGGAGCTTCAATCCACCGGGAGCACCTCACATGGGCGGTAAATGGGAAGCGGCTGTAAAATCCGTGAAACATCATCTCCGGCGAACGATTGGAGAGACGAGCCTCACATTTGAAGAACTTACGACTCTTCTTGTTCAGATTGAGGCCGTTCTCAACTCTCGTCCGCTGGAACCGCTGTCGGACGATCCGGACGATCTCTCCGTGCTCACACCTGGACATTTCCTCATCGGGGAGGCACTTACGGCAGTGCCCGAGCCCTCACTACGGGAAATCAATACGGCCAGACTCACGCGCTGGCAACTCGTCCAGTCGAGGCTTCAACACTTCTGGGATCACTGGTCATCGGGATATCTTCAACAGCAGCAGGCCATATCAAAATGGCATCACCCTTCAAACCAAATTCGGGTCGGGTCAATGGTCCTGCTCACAAACGAGAACTTGCCTCCTACAAAATGGCCGCTAGCGCGGGTCATTGAACTTCATCCGGGCGACGACGGGCTCACACGGGTCGTGAGCATCAGGACGGCTACATCAACACTCAAGCGGCCGATTGCCAAGCTGGCAGTCCTTCCGGTATACTCTCCGGCATCTTCAATCGACAGCGCTGCTGCCGATGGCGGGCGGAATGTTCAGGAATGAGGAAAAGTTACCGGGTGACACGGTCAAGTTTCGGGTCACGCGAGCGAGCGGGTCGGGTCGCGTTTTTCCGTCGATGGCGCCACGTACCGGGCGACAATTTAACGGGCAATCGATACATGCGGGGGGTCCTTCTCATCGATCGCCATGATTGATTTGCCACTCTTTGTCCAACACGAGAATCGATCGGACGCGTGTCGCGCTACAGTTCGCTTTTAATTTGGTCGTTTCGCTATTATTACGGGTTGAAATCAAAACGACGGGTTCTGAGCTGTTCAGGAAAATTCAGACTTTCCGTGGGCAACATCCCGGGCTCAATTTATTCACGATTCCTCAGATATTTCGGGATTCTCGGCGCGGCACGAGTCATTCACGGTACACGGGTTTTTCTCGTACATTCTGAAAACGTGCTCTGCGAGCCACGTTTTCAGTCGGGACATTTTCATCGGGAAATACATTCATCGATTTTCTACTGTAATTATATCTAGTAAAATATATATTTTTGTTATATTTTTCAACGATCGGGTTCGCGTCTGCATTATTTTTGTTTCTTTTGGATCCACCTACACCAGATCCCTTCACAAACAAAATGACAATGAATGATTTGATAAAACATCAATGATAAGAATTAATCAGCGATCACAATATCAAATAAAAATTCCACAATTATTCTCTATGTCTTCTCGGATTGATTCGAGATTTTTTGCTCTCATTCTCCAGCAACGTTGATAGAAAAAAATACATCGATTGGCGTGCGAAAATTAGTAACACAATGAAATATTTAAAATTGTGTCCGTCCTCGAAGACAATGCCAAAAAATATTGATGGGTAATCATTGTATTAAAAATTCCAGAATTTTTAAATTGTTTCACTCCTTGCGCGTCAGCATGCTTAAAAAAAATTTTTTTTTAACAATCGCCCTCCGATAACGTTGACAGATGAACAAGGTAGGATTCGTGGTTATTCGATTCACGTAATATCGTTTGAGAGCTAGAATGGATCGATCTGTCGAATCAAGGACGCATCACGATTAAAATACACCGTGCGATCCGTGACGATCCAACTTCGCGTATCATCGCCCTCCGCCTTCTCCCTCGACCCTCCCTTGGCATTGGCCCTTAGTCGTGTTCGTATAATATAACACGCTCACTAATTGCCACCGTTTTCAATTCCAATTCGCGCTTACCACTCTGAACTGCCCTTCCCTTCGCCACTCCGAGTCTCTCGAGTCATCCGCAACTCTCGCGGATGTGGTACTCGCCATAAATTGCGAATTAGAAGTTACACGCTGACCCTTTGAGCCGACTTGAGAGAGAGAGAGAGAGAGACAGACAGACATTAAGGGAGTACCCTCGGTAAATCAATTAACAAACAGAAAATTACGAAAATTTTCAGAGATGTCAAAACCTTTCCAAAAATGACTCAGTTAAATTTTTGTAATCTTTGGTTGACTTTGAAAGAAGATATTAATTATTTCATTTCGAAGCTCTTAACATGGGGTCTTATGGGAATCTGTGATTTTGACGAACATTATCATTTATCAAGTTGGAATTAACAAACGGATTTTGATAAAATTTGAAGGAGATGTAAACGAATATCCCATGAACATTTTTCTCTTTCCAAAGCATGTAAAGCTTGCTTGTGTTAGGAGAAATGACTTAAAAAAAGACAAGATTTTCGAGCAATTCACAAACGTGACAACACGACAGCCGTCAATTACATCATTTTTAAAGTCGTCTTTTAGGTTAGAAATATTTCTTTTCCCGTAAATACTGCGAATCGATTTGCCCACTTCACTTTGTCGCACTTGATTATCATAAATTTTTTTGGAAAATTTTTTTCTTCTCCGATACTACTCCGATACTACTTGTACGTGAGCACGTACACTAAAGCAAGGGATGCGGTGTTGCCAAATTATATACTACGTTACTCAAGTAGAAGGTTCAAATTCTCTGACTTACGTCGTACCGAGGTTATTTCCTTAAGCGATTCGCATTATTCGTTATCCCATCCTCGTGTAAATCAATCAGCCCCGACACATCCTCATGGATGACCTCCCGCGAAGATTTATCTTAGCCTTCGTCTCTGGTGTCTTCTCTCCAGTTATGAACTTCATTTGAATAAAATGTAAAATTACAATCGAGAATTAGTAATTTGCAAATTTCTTTCTCATAATTTTACATTCTTCAGAAAGCTTCTGAATCTCCTGACTCTTTTATAATTTTAAAAATTCTAAATATCCGGATTATTAAGAAAATTCAAGTATCTCGTGAACCGTACATCGTACGACAAAAATAGTAGAAACCTTTTTTGTAGATAATAACATTTTTTAAGACTTTTATTAGAAACTTTTTTTTGTATAGTGGATGGTTTTTTATTTATAGCGCGGAAAACTTTTCCAAGCATGGCTATTGCTAAATTATAGTCAACGATTTATGTAACAGTAAAAATGGCGATGTTTGGAATACTTTGCCGCGCTATAAATAAAAAACCATGCACTATACAGGAAAAAAGTTCCAATGAAAGTTGTGAAGAATTTTATTATCTACAAAAAAGGTTTCCACTATTATTGTCGTACGATTGCTTCCCAAGATGGTGGCTGAAGCTCGCCCCCCGCGTACCCCACCAACTTGAATTTACACTCAGGGGACACCCCTGAATCTTTTTTAAAATTAAAATCAATTCTGTAGAAGATTGCATTATGAACCTGTACTCTTTTGGCTAGAATGACTGGACTATGTTTTGACCTCTCGGATTTCCAAACTCTTGTACACGGCGATAGCGGCGTGACATTTTTATAATATGAGAGTTTCATACGGGTCGGAGGCAAGCGCCCTCACTTCCCTTCCAAAACCGAATCATCGTTTTCCAGCTGTAGAATGTCAAAAAATCAAACCCAAACCTAAGCTTGGTTCCCAATTTTTTTATACACAGCGACAGAGTATTTGTACAATAAATTCGAATCCCTTCATTATAAAACAGTAAAATAATTGTAAAAGAAAAGATTGATTCCTTCGCGCAACACTTAATTCCAAGAAATTCTTACTTCAGTGTGATGTAATTTAAAATAGTTTTCTATCCTGATGTCCAACCTTAGTCCTCTCTATATTCTTCATCATCTTTATCTTCATGAAAAAAATGGTAATTTCTTCCTCCTCTCCTCGCTATCTCCCTTCCTTCGTAAGTCTCTATTTCTGCTCTCGCGGTTGTGGACTTGGAGCAATTTTCTTGACCGTTGCCGGTTGTGTGTGCGTTGTCCCGTCGTTTGTTGACGCGTAACGGTTTAGTCGGCTTTTACGATCGACTTGTTACCTCGGTGAGTATACCGTTACAACGGCTATGAGACTCTCGGACGTTCAGTATCCAGAATGAGATATTGAACTTGCGATGGAATGATTCTCGGAAACCACTCTCGGAGTGTGCTCTCGTATTCGTGTAACTTGACGAGTTCACGAATCAGAGTGCCCGGGCTTTACTCTCTGCAGTATTTTTTTATTACGCACCCGCGTTACTTAATCACTGTGCCAAGAAAAATGATTGGGTTCCTAGAGACATTTTTAAGATTGAATAATTAACGAAAACTTATAGAAAATTCAGGAAGATTTATAATATCGATAATTTTTTTCAACGTGATGAAATACCAATTCATAATGATGATGAAATAAATTCAATTCAAGTAAATCATTTTACTCGTACGTAAGTTTGTTAAAATTAAAACAAAAATGGCCAAACAAATATTTCATTTGAATAAACCATTGTTTTGAAAAATCAATGGTTATCGAAAGGCAACTCATTGATTCTTATAGTTACTTTTACTATGTGGTTGCAGCTATTATTATTGATATATATATACTCGAAGCGAGAGTTTCTACCATTCTCAGCGAATCTCTTTGACATTTTACAGTGTTCCATAATCCAACAAACGTGTTGAATCGCGTCACGGAAATCGCGATTCCATGAAAATCGCTGTAAACGCCAATAGTTAAATATATAAAGAGTGAACACCCGTAAATTTTCACCGAACAAGACGTTATATCCTGCCACGTAATAATATCAGGACAGTTTGGGCCGTACCCGCGAGTACGAGGGTTCCCGGGTTGACGTCGAATAAACCCCCTCCTAATAGCCCACGGTAGCACTCGGTACCGGAAGAAACTTTCCCGAGTTCGTCGAGTCTCGTCTCGCTTTATCGTTTTCTCTCTATTGCAAGCCCATCGAGCTTGCCTCGTGCACTTTCACCACTACGGAATTCTCCACCTCGTTTTCTGGTGTAGTTAGCGCAAATATACCTATTCCTTCCATCAACTCTCTTCTGGTGCTACGTTCTCTCGCTTCATTCTCCAGTCCGAAGCATATAATGGGCCAACGGTCGTGGCTCACCGCAGCGAGAGTTTTAACTTCCTAATCGAACTTCCACCGGCGTAACGATCGCATCTGGTAAAATTCGTCATTAAATGGTCACGTGTTTATTAGACCACGAAGTTGCATTCACGTCTTGTTCTTTATATACTATCCGAAATTTTGATTTTTAGTTGGTCTTTCCATGAGAGACGAGCTGGTTTTTTCCGCAAAATATACACCGCGAATAGAACATTGGTTTCCAAAGTTGCACCATGAAGTTATTTATACAGTAGTTCCGGCGTTGAAAGTGCCTCTTTTGAAGCGATGTTATCACAAGCTGGAGTCAGCTGGAGTACTAGTCAGAAATGCGATTTGTACTTTCTCCGAAATGGCCTACAATGTCGAAAAAAAAATGAAGCTTTCGGCAACTTTTTGACACAATACTGCGTTGACGAAGCAAAATTTTATCACCGCCGTTTCAGAAAACGTACAAATCGCTTCTTCGAGGCGGTCAGAGCATTCGATACATCCCCTTAAGATAGCTCCTTCTGTTATGACTAAATTCTTTAAATTGTTTTCTTACCAAGCTCTATCCATGAAGTTAACATTAATCCGCGATCAATCTGTACTTACTTTACGACCTTTTTTCTTGACATGGGAATACAATGTTAGTGATTAATTTAAGGGAGTACCCTCGGTAAATCAATTAACAAACAGAAAATTACGAAAATTTGCAGAGTCGTCAAAACCTTTCCAAAAATGACTGAGTTAAATTTTTGTAAGCTTTGGTTGATTTTGAAAGAAGATATTAATAATTTCATTTCGAAGCCCTTAACATGGGGTCTTATGGGAATCTGTGATTTTGACGCACATTATCATTTATCAAGTTGGAATTAACAAACAGATTTTGATAAAATTTGAAGGAGATGTAAACGAATATTCCATGAACATTTTTCTCTTTCCAAAACATGTAAAGCTTGCTTGTGTTAGGAGAAATAACTAAAAAAAAGACAAGATTTTCGAGCAATTCACAAACGTGACAACACGACAGCCGTCAATTGCATTATTTTAAAATTCGTCTTTTAGGTTAGAAATATTTCTTTTCCCGTAAATACTGCGAATCGATTTGCCCACTTCACTTTGTCGCACTCGATTATCATAAATTTTTTTGGAAACTTTTTTTCCTCTCCAATAATACCTGTTTTCGCTCATTTTTCAAATGAATAATATACACGCAGAAACCGCTCGCTGGCTGCTTCAGTGTCCTATACATAAGTATTATACTTGTACGTGAGCACGTACACTAAAGCAAGGAATGCGGTGTTGCCAAATTATATACTACGTTACTCAAGTAGAAGGTTAAAATTCTCTGACTTACGACGTACCGAGGGTACTTCCTTAAATTGCCTCACCGATTCATACCAATAGCTAAAAAATTATAGGGATTAGGGACAATTTCGAAAAAATTTGATCAGCCTTTGAATTTGAGCCCCTGACTGAATCGTTTAAAAAATGATGCTAAACAAACGTAGACCCACCGCATACACGCATTCACAGGTCCTGACATTTTTTTTTTCAACTAAACGGAATTTTCCGACGTTTTGACACATTTTGAACATATTTACATTGAAAACTTGAATAAAAAAATTAAAAAATACAATTTCACCATCACAGAGCCTCCCCGAAGCTAGTTTCAAGATCGTTTCTTGCCTTTGTTCGTTATTCTTTTTAGTCCAGTAATTCTAGTAATTTTTTTTACAATTTTCTACATAATTGATTTTGCTTTTGGAAAAGATTCAGGAGTGTCCCTTGAGTGTAAATTCAATTTGCAGCTTCAGTCGCCATTTTGGGAAACACGCTTCATCAAATATCTCGTCAACCGAGCATCGTACGATAAAAATAGTATAAACCTTTTTTGTAGATAATTAAATTCTCCACAACTTTTACTCCAAACTTTTTCCTGTATAGTGCATGGTTTTTTAATTATAGCGCAGCAAACTTTTACAAACATGGCCATTGCTAAATATACAGTTGACGGTTGATGCAACAGCAAAAATGGCGATGTTTGGAAAAGTTTGCCGTGCTATAATTAAAAAACCATGCACTATACAGAAAAAAGTTTCGAATAAAAGTTGGAGAGAATTTAATTATCTACAAAAAAAGTGTTCACTATTTTTATCTTATGATGCACGGTTCACGAGATACTTGATAAAACGTATTTTCCAAGATGGTGGCTGAAGCTATACTCTCCGCGTCGTCCCGCCAACTTGAATTTGTACTCAAGAGAAACCCCTGCATCTTTTCCAAAAGCAAAATCAATTCTGTAGAAGATTGTATTATGAACCTACCGTTTCGGCTAGAATGACTGGACTATCTTCCCATATCCGTTCTCTTGAGAAGTTGAACGAAGCCCTACGAAGATCTTATCGATCTCGTTTTCGTGTTTACCTGTTTCGTTGCGAATGAATACAGGACTTTCTCTCATGATGGCATGAAGTTACTATGCCGAACCATCGATCCTCCTCGCCATCGTGATCGTCGTTCGATGTTGCCAATGCCCATTTCGGGAGTCGCATGAAACATGGAGAGTTCTATCTCTCTCGCTCTCAATCTATCTATGCATGTATCTATCTATCTATCAATCTGTGCGATCCTTCGACTTTTGCTTATTATCCGATGCATGAACTTCTCAGCTTGGATACGGGCGTGTATATTCTCGTTCGGGAGAAACGAGCACGTTCGGGGTTGGTACGAACAATCTGTTCTACACACGCGCCCTCATCGTGTGATACCAAACGATATTTCAAAGCTACTTTCGCCGCCCTGCTGTGTTTCTATCGCCCTATATACATCTGTCTATATACATTTTCCGTAATACCTTAACATATATGCCTTTCGTGCAAAACGGTGCTGATCCACGTCATAAGAATGAGATAAAGAGATATACTGGCTATACCCAGATATCTCGTATACTTTCATGCAAATACTATGTTCGTATTCGTTTCGAAATAACACTCATCATTTTTTACTCTCCCTCTTTGCTTCGTAATAATACATTTATTAGACTTTTTTTTTTGGTCGGTTTTTACACTTTTGCACTCTTCGAGAACACCCCGACATCTCGAGATTCTAATTTTCATCCGAAGTATACGTGTGCTCTTTTTATTTCATAACAAATAATTCTCATGAATGACGAAGCAGAATTTCGTACTTTTCCTTGCTCGAGTTCTTCAAGAGAATCCCTTGCAACGGATACACTCGAAGCATCAGTCATGATAAGTATTGATGCACAATAGCTACAAATTTGTCGATACTGCAAGCACTTTATGGCATGATAGAAAATAAATGGTACGACAAAGGATTTTGCACATTAATACTGTATCATAGTGCAAGAGATTTTTTTTCAAAATGATAAAGTAATTTATGTTAACCGAAAATTCATTGAAGCCAAAGTACACAAAAGCATTGAGCGGTAAAAGAGTTTCTTTATTCAATCTTAAAATAGTCTTACAACCCCAAATTAACTGTCACCTAAAATTTACAATTTGTAGTTTACGCAACTGTTTGATAGTGAAACCAAAGTATTGTCTAAACTACAAATTAATAATCGCATTTATGTGACCAGAAATTATTTCATGGGTAGAGACATCTATGAGAAATAGTTAACTAATACGCAAACCTAGTGGATCGCTACGTTCGGGTACAGCTTGCATTATGAAATTGTCAATAGCGCAGGAGTTTTGTTTCCCAGCGCGTTCTACTTTACCGCGCTGAAGTTGGAAAAGCGAGTTGCGGCGTTCGAACTGTCTCTCGAACGCCGTCTCGGATCCGTTTCACTCGGCTAGTATGTATATCTCTGCAGCGTGTCTCCTGATTGAAGACCCGTTTTCATGTCCTAGAGCATAACAATCCTCGGCCTATGCGACACCACATGCATATTACATGCACGTGATGTCACACGTTTGAACAAGAATGTCCTCTCTCGAGCGCGTCTCTGTCTCACATGATGATATCGTCCCCACCAGAGAAGAGCAATCAGGTCTCACAAAGGTTGTAACATTTCATAAAGGTCATATCCGAACCCTCGTCTTCGTTTCCTCAACTCCCTCGGGGGTATTAAAATCGCAAGCTCCGGTGACTTACCCGCTCCCGTACGGCCTCCGTCTCCATAGACTCGAGAATTTCTCTTCATTCGTATCGCCTCGATTCTTTTTCTTTTATTTTTTTTTATTTTTCTTTCTCCTCTCGTTCTCTGCCCATTTTTTCCTCTACTCGCCGAGAAGCCCATGCCTTCGGTCATAACTCGAGCTCGCTGTTCTCCATCTCATCGTTCAAACCTGATGGACTGGAATATCAGACGCGTCTTTGTCTTTCAGGCGGTCGCATTGCCATCGCGAAGATATGTATATTCGCCATATCACAGAACTCGCTGTACTGTCGATATTATCGACTTCCGCATAGTTGTCTATGAAGGCTGAGCAAAATGCCGTTTAATTCTTAGCAGATTGCTTTGATGTTGTTGTTGTTGTTGTTTTTTTTTTTGTACATCGTATGACGAGAAGCTTCGGAGATGCATGTTTTCCGCGCTCCCAATGTTCCAGACCCGATAGCTTACAAAATTTTCTGCTTCCTGACTAGCAACTCGGCAGTTGCTGGTCAGGAAACTCTGCATATATTTGCTAATATTTTTCAATGCATAATATATAAACAAAAACGAAATATATCACTTGAAATATGGTTCCATACGCATACTTTTTCGTTGTATAGGTCATAGAAGAGTTATACTGGAAAAAAAAAATCTTGCACGGATTTCTGGATATAATTTTATTCTCCTCGACGGGGACTCGAACCTGCGGCCTACCAACCTATCCTACCTATCCACTCAACAAACTAGCCACTACGCTATCGACTGTTTATTAACTGTGGTAATTCATATCATTTTACACGCTAGAGAACACTTGGTCAGTTGTATGTTGGGAGCTATAGGAGTATATGGGAGCTATGGTGGTGGTCTTTTTATTTAGTATATTTAGTATAACCGTTAGTTATTTAGTATATCTAGTATAACCGGTAGTTATTTGGTATAACCGTTTTTTTAGTATAACCATGCTAGTTTTGGGAAAAAATAGAAAACATTGAATGTGATGAATCCAATATGGTGGATCCAGAATTCTAAAAAATCCATACTTGTCAAATTCACTCTAACTATATATTCAGGGGTTTTTTTAGTCGGTGAACACGAGCTTGAGTTAGAAATTACAAAACTCAATATGGTGGATCCATTATGGTGGATCGAAAATTCTCAACACGACATAACTTGTCAGATTTCGATCTAACTCAGTATTTAGGGGATCTTCGGATTCATGAACATAAATTTGACTTCGAAATTACGAAATTCAATATGGCGAAACTAATATGGAGAATTTAAAATTCTCAAAAGTCAGATTATGATTGAAAATTCTGGCCAATACCAAGTCGAGATTTGCCGAGTTTTCCCAGACTGGTAAATCCAAAAGAATTCTAGCCAGTACCAAGTCGGGATTTGAGGAGTTTGCCCTGGCCAGGAAATCCAAAAAAATTCTGGCCAGTATCAGATCCGACAACGCCAAGTTCCTCCTAATCAGTAAATCCATTACTGGCTCTGGCCAGATGCCCGACAAACTGGTCAAATTTCTACACGAGCCTGTACCCGGTCTACACAACCCCTAATATTTAACTCTCAGTCCAAACGAACCACGTGTGGAATACGTGGAAGAGTATGTAGGCAAGGACCTAAATCTACCCAACGAAACCTCAGCTTAACCCAATTACGTGGAATAGATTGGGTTGAAGCAATAATGGATTGAACTCCAATGCTTAAACCTGAACTAGCTGCCAACGAACCCCTTTCATTCTCAAGGTATTTTTTTGCTGAAATTTAAAAATTTTGTCGATGGGAGCTGAATTTTAGGTAGTACGAGCACAAACTTAACTATTAGATAAAAATCTGAATTTTTTATATGGTGTAGCAAAAGTGTACATAGGATAACATCTGAAAAATTTCAGAGTGGGTCAACGACTCTTTACGCGAGTAATTAATTCGTGAAATCAAGATACTTATCCCACGCCATTTACGAATTCTGGTCTGATGCAACTTTGAAACAGAAATTCGTATATTTCACGATTAGATGCGATCAATATTAAAACTGTTAAATGTTCAGAAAACTATCACGATTACATACGTTCCATAAAAAATGGGGATTGACGAACCTTTTGACATAAAATTATCGATTTTAAGGAAATTTTTCACGTGCGTCGCATAATGAGCGGTCCGACTCTCTCTTGTTTCATGCGTGCCCCTCGCTCATCACGCTCACCCGCGCCAACGTTTCCGCTTATTTCCCGCCCACAGTTGTGCTCGTACTACCTTAATAAGCATGTTTTGATGAATGTTTTATTTGGATAAAATTTTGGCGTCAAACGGGACAAGTGATATTTAGCTGACTTAGCAGGTGAGGTGCATTAACCTTTTCAGGACCGGGATTTCAACGTTGAAATTGGACTTTTTTTGACACGATATTTGTACATAATATATCGAAGAATCTGTCAGGTCAAGTGCCCGACAAATTTGGTTGCCGAAATTTCGACCAGTCCCGTCCTTTAAAGGTTAATGTCACGCTAAGGTCACCATGAATTTATAAACGTAATTCTATAGTTTTATACCCGAAAATTAAACATGGGCTTAAAATAAATTCAGCGAAAAGCACATTCTCTGTAGCTTTAAGGTAGAACGCTACCTCTTTTGCGAAACAGATGGTGAGAGGAGTACTCCTATGCTTTAACATGAGAAGCCTTTCAAGTGTTACCAACTGCACGTGAATTAATTTTCTGGTTTTTAATTTACATGTATAAGACGATGATTGCGTACTTTTCGATGAATAAAATAACCGTTAATAACTATTTCAAACATAATATTCCTGATTTTGGCGACAAAAAATTCTCCTCCTTGAATTATTCCAAACTATTGAACATTTCGCAATAGTAGCTTTGACAGCGGCAACGCCGTATACTGGTGTCAGTTTTCAACTGTTGGGCGCACTTTTAAAGCTCCAAAGAGGTGTACGTCAGATGTTTTGGCGGAAAGGTTGAAAGGACGATTCATAAAAGTGAAAAATAAAAAAAATCATCAAAGGCTCGTTAAAATTGGGAGTAAGTTAAAGAAGCAAAAAATAAATTAACAAGAAATGCAGGAGGCAGAAAAGGTGAAAAACGAGGAAAAAAAGAAATCGTGTCTTGCAGAAGAACGCCGAATTGTCGATTTCGAGGTTATGTGTCAATATCAACAATGCGTTTGTGTATGTGCGTAGGCGTGAGATGAGCGATAGAGAGGGGGCAAGCGCATCGCTTTCAGGCAATCTGTAAGCCGCACTGTATATAGGGATACGAAAGAGCGCCTTGGTCGATACGACGTTGCCGCGCTTGTAGCTATATTCACTAGTAGAGAGAGAGAGAGAAAGACTGCGTTTATTATTTTTTGTTTTTGCACATTGCAGATAATCGGTACGGTGAAATTGCTACAAATTTTGCAAAAATGATCTGGAGAGTTGATTCATATTCTTGTGTTAGTTTTATCAAAAAGTGGTTTTTGTAAAGGTAGTTTTTCAATGTTTTTTCGCGGTTTTTTACCCTTTCCCATAAGATCCAATGTAAAAAAAAAAAACCAATTCAATTTTCTCAGAAACGGTACGGTCAAACCCGTTAAAATTTTTCGAGCAAACATTTTACTCAGCAAACAATTTTCATCAAAATCCCTCTTTTTTGACATATATGGTAGCGCGTTCTATACCTTAAAAACATTTAATAAAGATATTCATCGATATAAATATTTAGCGACCTGGGTATACCTACAAATTACAAGCGATGACACGACGAAATTCTCTACTAGGATTTTATTTAATTAAAATATAGGATCAAGATTAAAGAACGACGATCTACCGAAGTATTAAACACTGAAAAGTTACGACTTCGTCCTCACTGTTGTATATGGATAGTTTATGTTTCTTTTTTTTAATAAAAACCGGTGAACGATCGATGAGAAATTCTCTATGAGCTTATCGCTGGCAAAAGAAAATAAATAGGTGTGACCATACCGAGAGAGAATGAGAGAAAGGGTGGTCATCGATGCGCATTTTCGTACCATGCGTGTGAACAAAATCATATGCTCCTGGCATTGATTATTTAAAGGGTAACACCACTGTAAAAATCTAAAAATGCACAATTTTTTTTGGGATGGAAGAAAAGGTAACAACATAATAATATTTGAGGGAGTTATTAGGCATATATTTAAGTATAATACAAAAAATTATTATCAAAAAATATTCAAAAATGGCAACACTGGAGCCATTCTCGCGAGACATGCGGCACGCGCAGTGTAACTGTCACAAATTTGAATTTGAAAAAAAAGCACTTAATCTATAGATATATTAATAGCTACAGAAATACGTAGGGGATTTTCAAGAAGTTAATTTAAACATTATTTATTAACAAATAAGTGCCCTCTCTTTTGTCGGAAATTCAAAATTTTCATTCAAATACTCGCCAATTACACAAAAATCAATATTTTTAAAATCCCCTACGTATTTCTCTAGCTATAGACATGTAGATTAAGTAGTTTTTTTTTTCTAGATTTAAATTTGCATATGAAATTCTGCAGCACTGCGTGCCATAGAATTCATTCAGTTTCACGAGAATGGCTCCGGTGTCGCCATTTTAAAATATTTTCTGATAATAAATTTTTGTATTATACTTAAATATATGCCTAATAACTTCCTTAAATATTATTATCCTATTACCTTTTCTTCCATCTAAAAAAAAAGGTTAAAACAGCGCTTTTCTTTTGTTTTTACAGTGGTGTTACCCCTTAATTTACGTTATGTACATATTTATATCGACACGGGGCATATAGATGTATATTAAAATCTGATATTTGTTATACCACTATCATTGCGTTAGTTTTATATACTCTTGCGTTGATAAAGTCGATGAGTGTTGACGAAGCGGCAAAGTAATGGCAAACAATCCATCGTCGTGATGGTGTGACGGGGCTAGTAAAAATCTAGCAGGCGAGCACGCGGGAGATTTATGTTACAAAACTTTCTCGCTGTAACACGAGTCCCTGTACAATACATATCTCGCTATATATTATATATAAATATTACGTCGCTGCCTTGTACAAGAATTAGGAAACGCAATCCTACATAAAGGGTGACCAATTTGAAACGAATTTGGGTTTGAAAAAGGATGACTCTGCTTTGAGTTTGCGTCGGGAAACGAGGGCACGTGACTCCCGAACTGTAACGAATCCCTATAAATGTCTCGACGCTGCCTGCCTTTCATGTACAAAAATTGGATACTTATATAAGGGATGTCCAATTAGAGAATGATGACTACGTTTGGGTTTCGTTTGGGTTTTTTAGAATATCTCTATTTTGCCTTATTTGAAAACTATCACTCTTTGGGTTTAGGCAAACTCAACAAAACTCCTTCGCTATGAAACGAGTCCCTATACAACCCACACACACACACACATGTTTATATATAATACCAATTTCGATCCCTCAGTCTCCTTTTTTCTTTCGATAATATATATCCATCCACATGTACATGTGTAAACGAATACCAGGTTGACGCTCTAATCAAACAAATTGAACACCTCGCGCGCTGCTTTGTCGGGCTTGGCAGGATATGAAAGGGGGCAAAGTATACGGATGACGGCGTTACATCCTCGATTGGGGGGAGGGGTCTTCGTGCTTCGTTCATTCTCACCCTGTTAATTCTCCGCCACGCTTTCCATAAAGTCGATAACACCACACTCTGCCACTGTCTGTTAACGAGGATGACTTTTCACTTCTCATACATTCACAAACGACGAACGCCACGCACTCTCACTAATCAAACTCGGCGATCTAAATTCTTGCATTTATGCAATCGGTTATCGGAAATCTAGACGAATCTTGAGTCATTTTCCTTCTTTTCCATGCTTTTTCGGTTCTATCCGGAGTTTCGTGAGAGTGCATCATGCCCGTCGAAGTGACTTTTCTTCTTTGGCCAAATTGACGTTTTGGTAGTCGGTTTTAGGAGACTATATTTGAAGTTTGATGCACTATATATAGATGTCTGTATCGGGCATGAAAAAAAAATTTCTGATTTCTTCATACAGCGTTGACATGTTACAAGTGAATCTTATTGCTCGTTTGTGGGGATTTATACAACTGAATAAGAAATTTTCGTTGCTCGGATTGTCAATCGTTATTGTCAGTGAGGAAATTAAACCGGATGGATCATACAAACAATCAAAATGATCGTCCTTAACTGCGTAAATTTAACGCGTTACATTGCGACAAAGTGGTTTTTTTCATTGCGCAAATGATGAGTGTGCGGCGTAACAAGTGATTTTTCTAAAAAGATGACCTCACCTCGCTGGGGATCCGTTGGAATTTGCCACGTGAATTTTTTTTTTTTTTAATTGAGAAAAAATAACGGAAAGATGGCCTGAAAGACTTAGCGGATTATTTTTGTTAGACGCCCTAGAGAGAGAGACTCTCCATGCATATATACAGACACCAATCCGACGACTTCCAAACCATTGAGCGCCTCGTACTTCACTTTTTGTTTGTTGATATCCGAATTCAAATGGGGCATAGCGGATAAGTAGCAATCACAGTTATTATTCAACAT
Organism: Rhorus exstirpatorius; assembly: GCA_963564615.1. Taxonomy (NCBI): domain Eukaryota; kingdom Metazoa; phylum Arthropoda; class Insecta; order Hymenoptera; family Ichneumonidae; genus Rhorus; species Rhorus exstirpatorius. The sequence goes on from OY751315.1 coordinate 16,802,002, forward strand.
AAATTTGAGCAGCTATAATTATTTTTAATTTGGAAACTTTATCGATTCCAAAGTAATAGCCACACATCCTTAAGTTCATTCGCAACTTAAGAATGTATGGCTATGTAATTTGAATTATTGATGAGAAAAAAAGCTTGTTAAGGAGGTGGTTCACCAGGAAGAGCAAAATGCACGGAAAAATCTGAATTTTTTTTATCAGGTATTCAATACTACTGTAGAAATGTGCCTGAATTATTTCGGAATTTTCACCTACACCATTCACATGAAAATTCAGTTTCTGACGAGGCTCTTTTAACGCGCGTTCTTATGGCGTAAGCAGAAATTGCGATTTTTCCCCTTTATAACTCGGGAGAAAGTGTAGAGAAAATTTAAAAAAATATTATTTCAATAGAGTGTAGGTGAATAAAGCAGCATGACAAAAATCAGATGAATACTATTCAATGAATCCACAGAATTCATAGTTATTAACAGTAAAGGGATATAAAGAGGAGATAAGCATGGCAACATCGCTGTAGAGCCGGAGCAGTTGGGTTAGGTTGAGCGCGCAATTTTCTTGACAGATCGACCGTTCTCCGGTGCCTGTGGCTATGACACTTTATGGTACCAACCGTAAGAAATACGCGCCTTGTTGTCAGAATTCTTTGCGAATTATGTACACTATAAAATCGAATTTCTCTCATTCATAGCAGTGTAAAGTAACTTTTATCGATCCTTAACTATCGAAAAGGGTTGAGTATTCATTTATCGTTACTTTATTCATCTCAATTCCATGATTTTCCGATTCATGATAAATAATTTTCACAGTTGGCTGCAGTGCCGTTGGCCCATGTTTATAAGCATAGGGTTTCCGCCGACCCTCGTCACGCCCCGCAAACCCTAGTGAACCTCATTAATGACTCTCGGCAAAGAAAAATCGTCCTGCCTCGGGACACAGCTCGAAGAAATACAGTAATAACCGCGCGACCAGATTCTATCATCTCCGTGGCAATCTCGACCCAGTACAATGCGCCTTTAAAAAAAAACTAAACGCTCCACTTTCGCCGAGTTTTTTTTTTTCATCATTCCCGTCGATCCCAATGATCGCTTTCTCTTAATTAAAAGTTGTGCCTCGGGGAAAAAAAAAAAAAAAAAAACACATTTTATGTATAATTTATGACATCTTTTATGCGTAAATGTCATCTGTCGTAGCTACGATTTTTAATAATGTTTATTTGGCACAAGCGTGAGAAAATATATAAAGGTAGTATAGAAGTTTGATACAATAATGTCCGAATAACGTTTCAATGAACTAATTTTCGAGGGTATCTGTAAGATGGACTCTAGACAAATATACCCATCGTCTTCAAGATCTGGTGTTCTAATGTCCCAGCTCTCGCGCGCCGTCATCTCGTGCGATGATGACGCGTGAGGCCATGCCACAGTCGAGCTCTTGTTTGTGTCCAGGCGATAAAGGGACCTCTCAAATTCACCCAAAGCTCTCCCAGTGTATAACGACAAAGAATTTCCTCGTCACATTTTTGGATAAATATTTTTTAGGCTTTGTTTTTTGTGATAAATATGATTATCGCATTATTTCCGATGAAGATTGTCGTTTCCGATGAAAATCGATCCCACGTCTCAAAATTCGCGAAAATATTATTCGGTATGAAACGCAATAAGTATGAAACATAAATGGCAAGCTCCAGCTTGCCACATGCTTTGGCAGACTAGGGACACGCTTTCTCGGGTCGTCCATCGGTGTGCGCCCGAGCTTCTTATTAATGTGTCCATTCTGTTCACGCGAAGACTTTCCTCGTGCCGATTGCTCGTGCGTCGAGCTGCCTCAAGGTTTTATGTGAAACCAACTAAAACGGTAATAAAAACTTTAATACAGTTTTCTCCGAGACGATTGGTCTTTCGGACAAAAGTAGAACAACACATAAAACTACGCCTATAACGATAGCGCACTTTGCTGTTCTCACCTTTTGACGAAAAGACAACCGATCGTGAGAAAATTAAAACTTGAGAATCCATCTATCTTTCGCGCATCCATGTGGTTTGATACCGCAGTCAATAACAAAAATGATAAGCAACGACATTGATAATCCGTCAACATACATTAACATTAGGGTACGGTTGGCGCATAGGTTTTACGTGTTAATCAGGCTCATTTTGACCTCAATTATCTCGAGTTTGAAACGGTAAATCTTTTTTTAACTGCACGTACGTTTAGATAACATCCTAATTAACACACGTGCAAAGATTAAAATATTTCCCAAAACTTCCATGGAAGTACACACTGCACTATGCGCCATCTTTAGAAGTGATGGAAGGACACGCACTCTCTCTCTCTCTTTTCTCTCTTCGTTCCTACTCTCTGTCTCTAGGTAGCTCATAAATTCGGCTCCAAATGTATCGAGTGTATTTATTATTCGACAATGTTAACGGAAACTTCTCATAATCAGTAATTATATGTTGAATGCCATTCAAAACGACGAGGGCATTTTTCAACGAACCTCGACTACAAAAAAAAGTCTTGAAAACAAACGTAAACAAAAAAAGTAATTTTCGTTGCTGCTTCAATCTTTTTATGTTACAATAATCCACACATGAGACGATGTCCAAAACGCTTCCTAAATTTATGCAGTCATGAGAATATGAGAAAGTCCTGGAAATTTTATTGAATTTGGTATTACAGACATTTTATTAAACAGCTCATCTGTCCTCATCGCCGATGAAATTTTTTGCTTACGTAAGTGACTGAGTTAAAGAGGTTGAGAAGATGAAATGTAGAAAAATAGTAATAGTTTTTTTTTGCATTCTCGAAACAAATCACCTATGTATGCATAGCATATGTGTATAGAATTTTTTTTAGTTTGAAGTGATGATTTATATGGCACGTGATCATCATTCAGCGGAACTTAATGACAATTCGCTCGTTCGCGGGAAAATAAAGTATCTTGAAAGAGGAAAGCATATAGAGCGAACGAGGTGACGGGTGAGCGAACAAAGCTATATATTAAAATTGTGGCTGTGTATTCCGCCAAGGCAATTCCTTTCTCTCGGTTTACGTGCTGTGCCACTGCTTTGTGCATATGTATGTATATATATATATATATGCTAATACTTCTATAACCGGTACTCACTATACTCTGCAAATAATAATACTTTCGTAATAGCTCCCGCATAATAAATATAAAAGATATCCGCGGGGTGTTATAACAGACCAATACCCCGAGAGTTCGCGAACGAGTAACTGAATATTGGCGGATTCACGCTCATTTTTTTCATCGTACAATCTGGACTTATTTGATTTCAGTAAAAAATATATATATATGGTAATTCAGATTATTTTACTTACTCGTGGAAAAAGCTTTGTTTTCATTTCCCGTACAAAGTCAGTGTGTTTTAAATGTTCCAAAACATCGAAAAATAAAAAAAAAAAATAGTATAGGATTGTTAGCATTATATTTGGCGGGAATCAATAAAAAGGTGAAGATTTTTTAAAAGTTAAATTGCGAACTTTTTGATATCGCTCATAAAGCTTCCTCCGGGAGGAAGCCAGCACCGAAAAACTTATTTGCTCGTAGAGGGAGCTTACTGAATGAATCATATTATAACATAATACGCAAGCACGGTTCAAGTTTTTGATTTGTACGTTTTGTTAATTCCTGCTTGCTGCAGCGAAAATTGAAGAAAACAAAAATTACTGCACGGTCCCTATTTTTTTTTTCAATTTTTCCGTACAGTTCATGCGTTTCGTGTGCGTTCCCGGTAAATTATTTTTAAAAAAAATGGCCTTTGTGCGTCAAAGGGATCTTTCGTACTATCTGCCGTTTTTATTAATCTGATTATAATCTAAATTAAACGAAGTATACTTGTAATGGCGGCTAAAGCAGTGAGGGCTGTAAACACACCGGGAACATACGAACATACGAAAGAAATTGAGAAAGAGAAATAAAAAGGCGAGGCTGGTCAGTCGTGTGATACCATTAGGCGATAGACGTTGGGGGATGCCCGACCGGCCGCACCCCTGTCAGGTCATCCGATAATAAAAATATTAAAAAAAAAAAAGATCCCTCGTCATTTGGCTAAAAGCCTCCCCTAAGTTCCCCCATAACCTAGGATATCTTGTATCAAGGTGTGTCCCAGCATAATCATCACCTTATCACGTTACTTCCGATCTCTCCGCATTGATCCCTCAAACGATCCTCCGTGTCAGCGTTATCTGCTTCTGACGCGCTTCCCTCACGAAAAAAGTGTGTACGCGAACAATATTCAAAAAATTTAATCAGCGACAGAAACATTGAGAAACTGATAAAAAATATTCTCAGTTTATTAAAGATTTCAGTTTTGCCATTTTTCAAACCCTTATAATGTAATCACTTCGGTCGAACTTGATTGTAGTACCCATTAAGATAGAAATAACGCCTTTGGTGCGCGCTTCTTTCTCTCTCTCTCTCCCTCTCTCTCTCTGTATCTTTAGAGTCGATTGTGTACTTTTAGTTTAGACGCCCTCTCCAGTGTACTTTTAGTTTAGACGCCTTTGCTCCTACGTTATCGTACTAGCCGGGGGCGGATTCTTACCCCAATCGACATGGGTATGTTCACTTAACGCACAAATAATGTAGGGGAGAATCATGATCGACAAAGTGTTTGAAAAGAATCGGTTGACGGGTACCGGCTCTAGAAAACTTTGATTTTTTTTTAATTAAAAAAAAAAAAGGAATAAAAACCGTGCTAATGAAAAACTTGTACATTGCCTCCTCGTTCCTTTATCTCGGACACAAGGCTCCCTCCATGAGGAAGTGAAAATTGAAAAAATCTCTTCGCACATAGAGGGGGCTTTATGAACGAGATGAAGTAATGAGTAATGAGGAAGGAGTTTGCAAGTTTCTAATGTCTACGATTCTTTTTTTGTTTTAACTGAAGAAAAGAATATGGTAACATCCTGTCACAATAGTTTGGTAGGATTTTTGGTCCGTCAACGCGTGTCCATGTACATAGGTTCGATCATAAATTGTAATGGTATTGTTATTGTGCCAACCAGTAGTTTATATGAGACGGTGAAAGACCATGTTAATTGAAACTTTTTTTCAATTACTTTTATTCTTCCAAGGCACATGGGAGGATTAGAGGAAAATTATCGCAATGTCGATATTGTCATTGGCTTTTGAGATTCATGAAATTTAGCGAAAATATCTGTTATCTAGAAATGGTGTCAACGATAATCGACTTCACTCAGTGTAATGATCGGTTTGTTAGTTCTTACGAGATTCGCCTTGTTGAATCTATCGCATTGTATTTCAATTAATATCAACGCCCCCCGAGATAAACTCAATCAACTGACAGTAGAAGATCCCGTTAAGTCTGTGAAGTTGTCCTAACCGAGTGAACCCTCGTTCGAGAAAATTATTTTAAAAAGTCACTAAGCCGAAGAAACCAATAAAACGCGATGAATCCAGCCGATAGATCTACCGTTGAGACTCTTTTGCGAGATCGAGAGAGAAAAAGAGAGTGAGAGAGAGAGAGAGAGAAACGGTCCTGGGAACGAAAAGTAACTTAGCCAAGAGTTTATTTTAATTGAATTTACTGGCGTCTAACGGGGGGAAAAGTGCTCGGTGATGCGAGGAATCACTCAGCGGGCATAACAGCACTGCTTGATTCCTACAATAACCCATTGTCTACCATCAACCTCGTTGTTGTATTATCCCCGAGCGAGTTTTGCCGTGCATGTTTCCATTGCGAGCAGACCCGCGGTAAAAAAGGAACGAGAGTCCTGTCGATTGTTTCATCGTCCAAGTAAACAGGGAATCCTGGCAAATAAAGACAAATTTCCAAAGACTGCGGATCAAGGAAAAAGATTAAACATTTCGCGAGGAGAGAGAAACACGGTGCTCTATTCACGAGAAATTTTTGACATTCGATTTTTCTCGCATGCATCGAGGAAGTCGACACGATACTCCCGGTGTATATGGAAAGAGCTTTTAGATGCGTTTCCCGCAATTCCTGGAACTTGATCAATTCTCCGCTTTGTGGTACCGCTAATTGCCATTGGTCGTGTCCAGCCATGCAGGAAATGATTCTTCGGAAAATAGTCTTGATTCGTTTTTTAGACATATACATGCGTGCGTGCGCGCGCATATATGCGGGTGTATTGTAAAGACGTTCCGAGGTTGAGATAAGCCGTTCTTTCTTCACCAGTTGTTTCTCGGCTATGTAATCTTCGAGTTAGGGATATGAACAGAAAGAGCCTGAAAGAAAGAGAGAGAGAGAGAGAGAGAGAGAGGAAGACTCGAATGCGGAACCGGTTCCTTATACAACCGTGAAACATTAGCGGTTCAGCGGCCGGTTCTCTTCGGCTCTTTCGCGGCTTTTATTTATCAACGTCGAGAGAAATAAAACCCCGACGACCTTACATCCGGTCTGGAATCCAAGCGACGTTTTCTCAGCTTACCGGGGATAAGGGGTACATTCGCTGGCCTTGCGACAATTTTCGAAGCCCCCTCTGACTTATTTTTGGGCTAAATTAACAGACGTGTGAATTTGCCAAGAACTGCGTTTTGCCGTCTGTTTAGAGGGCCAATAATTATATCACTTGATTGACGAAGTTTTCCTTGGTGTAACCAGGACCCAAAATAAGGGGGAAGAGAGAAAAGACATCAGGCTCACGAAAATTTTGCCAACTTGCAGTACTTGAGACTGCGGTAGTTTTGAAACTTTTCCCTTCATCGTTTGGCTTCAAGACGCTGCAGTGTGTCCGAATGACCTGAACGAGCTGGGGTCAAATGAGACAACCGGGGCTTGGATTTGGTAGCGAGGTTACGCAGGGCTCGGGGCTGTCAGAAACCTCTGAGAGCAGTAGTATTTTATTGTAGCAAAGCAAATTCTTGCAAAAGTAAGGTACAATATAACATAATCTTGCTTTGCTTATTTTACATAGCGTTGATACATTTCAGTGTTAAGAATACAAATTTCATTTCTTTATATAGAAATTCCGTCTTTGACCAAATAAGGACCATCCTCTTATTGTACATCCACCTGTTTTCAACTCAAGGAATATCCGGCACATCTTCAACTCTAACCCAAAATTTCACAACCCCATAACATCTTTACCCGAATTTGAGCATTCCGAACAAGCTTATCACAGAACGAGTCTACCAAATTTAAAGCCTATCGCAAAACAAGTCTATCAGAGATAAGCAGCGCCTTACATCTCTACCCAATAATATCTCTGCCAGGATGAAACTTACATCAACAGCTCTATCCAATTACAAGTCCTTTAGATAGCAATTCTCCCACGTGGCTGATGGTAAGTATAACGGAAAGTTGTTATTTGGTAGACTTGTAATTGGGTAAAGATGTTAGGCATTGCTCATATCTGGTTAGAGTTGTTTTCGAGTAGAGATTCTAATTTGGTAGGCTTGTTAAAAGCGACAAATTTCTGGTGTAGATGTTATAAGTAGTGAAATTTCGGCTTTAAATGTAAATTTACCGAAGTATCAACAATAAAAACGACAAGAAAGACTAAAATTTGGATTTTTAAATATTATCTATATATAAATATTTGTTTCATTTTGAAATATGAAAATTCCATAGAGTCGGAGATGATACAGCTTCTACGATAGCTATGTTTTTTTTTGCACTGGCCCGAGGCATGTTCTTCACGGGACACTCTGGTATTCCATGCACGGTCGCCAGGTGAGCTAACGGTGCTTCTCTCGGACCGGCGCGGTTAAGTAACGGACTTCTGATGTTGCTTCGTCGTGCCGATTCGTAGTCCGAGTGTTTGTAATTTATCATCTTTCGAGATTGCCGGTTCGTTGCTCTTTTTCTCGAATTCGCTCTGAGAAAAGTCTTTTTTTTTTTTCTCTTCATCAGCATCACAACGATATTCTCAAATTCTTCACGTATGTAGCTGGGTACATGTGTCATGGATGAATGAGCAATTTTCCAATTCTCAAACTTTAATTTTGTTTATCTCTCGAGCAGAAGAGCTATCAGTTTCCGTGCTTGACTTTTCAGAGCTGCACGCTGTTTTCATAAAACTTGAAATGGTTTTGTAAGAGTCAGTAGGTGAAAATACTAAAAGTGAGCTACTCCCGCGATTTTTTCGACTTCACACGAGTGAAAATACGAGACATGTCACGTGACATTTCAAAAAAAGTGAAGACGTATGTTTTACAAAAATATTTTTTATCCTCTATTTTTCATCGTTCGCGTGGATTTTTGAGTAATGATTTCCTGTATACGTTCGTTATCGTTTGTTAACCGCGCTTTCAAGTGTACTTCTTATGCCAACCATATGTGGCCGTCTTTCCGCATCGAGAGAATCGATATCCGTAGCCCGGTAGGGGATTTGCTTATAGACGATGGATTATGAGCTCCGGAAGGGGTGGGAAACCTCAGGCGTGTTACATCCGTGAGTGACCTCACTTGGTGGCAATCTATTCTGGTCGCGATTCATTCTACAATCAAACTTTTCTTTTCTCTCGGCTTATCTTCATTTTCTATCATACTCGAGATATCCTCTCGTCATTGTCCAACACATTTAATTTCTCTTTGAGCATCGTGTTGGCATCCTGCCGCTGCAATAGAGCAGGTGAAGCGTGATTCAACAAGCAGATGACAATCTTTCATTGATTAACGCAGTTTTTTTTTGCTTGCTCACACTTATTATTATTACAGTATATATAGTATTATTATTACAGTATTATTATAGTACAGGAGAAAAAACTCGTTAGTCGGATTACCGTTTGAAGATACGTTTAAGATACCCTTGAGCACGGAAGAAAGCATTTTCGCAATGGTGTCTGTCTGCATGTACCATGCAAAGGACAATTATTTCCGAAAGAGTTTGCGGACCAGCATCAAATTTCGTGCCCATAATCCATCAATAAGGCATAGTTTTTATATTTAATTGGAATGAAATTGCACAATTCTGTCCGGTACTTAACCTGCCGTGGCTGGAATAACAAAATAAGACTTTTGTGTCCCTGGTACTGTTTGTAATACTGTTTGTAATACTGTTTGTGGTACTGTTTATAATAAAGTAATACATGATTCGAGCTCCGAATTATGGGACATCAAACCTCGGTTATAGTACCACGTGTCTCTGTTGGAGGGCAAGATTCTTGATGGACTCCACGATCAAAGCAATAACAATCTAGTCAACGCGTTAATCTATCGTGCTACGTCTTTTTTTTTTTTTGCTATTTATTCGTGTATTTATGACGAGGCTAATTAGGAGATTCGACGCGCGATGTTTGCGGATTTTCCGGTGTAAGGCCTTAGTGAGGAACAAGGGATCATTAACCAGCTAGGTACGACGAGGTCGATAGCCGAAACGCATCGGTGCCTCGGTGGGACATGGCGTGCCACGAGTCTCTGGGTACAAACGCAAAGGCCTCTTACGTAGATCGCGAATTACCTGCGATGTTCTATGCCCTTTCTGAAACAGAGAAAAAAAAAGTAAAACCTAAGAAAGGGAGGGAGCGGTGTAACGATACTGCTCCAACATGGTATTCCCATCCGAGCTCAAGATCTTTTTCATTTTGCTTCGGCCTCTTCCGAAACAGCCAAGCTCGATACACTCTGTGCTTCCCATTATTCTTTGATCGTGACTGCTTTCAAGGTCAACCGTTCTTTGACTGTGTGGTTTGTTCCGTGACGGCTAAGGAGAGAGAGAGAGAGAGAGAGAGAGAGAGACAGAGATAAATAGCTAAGAATTCGCTCCGCAGGTTCCCCTATCATTAGTCTCGAAATTTCTTCAAGTTAAATGGTCATTCATTCAGAGACCCATTATGACGAGTCGTTCGAGCCCAAAATACAAACGCCATTCGATAAATGACCAACACGGCGATCCGTCTTTATTACAAAATGTACCGAAGATAGTTCTGTTACCTAGATGACCCTGTCTTATGATTCAGGGTTGATCTTCGAAGCTTGGTTCATCGAACTTTGTTCTACGATTAGGGCTCAATTAAAGTACGTATGTACGCCCGTTAAGCCCGTAGAACCGATGTAACAGAAAGTGACAAATGTGCTCGTCGGTGAACGTCCGCGCGAGTTCGATGAACTCTCTCTCTCTCTCTCTCTCTCTCTCTCTCTGTCGGACTACCAGAGTCCGGACAGTACTCAGCTAAAGACTCTCGCGTCTTTCGACATCGTCTTAGAACAAATAAACGACTGTTACCTGTTTCGACGCACCTCCCTCTCCATGTTTATCCGGACAGTCAGAAATTTGATCGGTACATTCTCAGATTGCATTTTCATTGCCGGGGATTTCATAGGGATAAGAAAAATGTAGCTGGAAAGCTTCGCTTTCTGTAATGGCTTTGATTCCTTGGCTCGTGATCTCAAACGTTGAGGCATTATTTCGTTGATGATTTTAAAATAAAATAAAGAGTCGAAATTTCAGTCACCTGTGCGAAGAAAAAAAAGAAACACGCTAATTGTATCGTCGGTTCCTCTTTGCAGCAACTGTTTCGCAGTCAGCCACAAGGAGCGACGCCTCAGCAGCTTCAGTTATTGCAACAACAGCAGCAACAACAGCAGCAACAGTATCTTGCTGCGTCGCAGGCACAACAGCAACAGCAGCAGCAACAAAATTTTCCAACAGCACCGTACACGGTTATAAGCGGCCAGGAGCCTTACGTTGGTGCTCTGATCGCCGGAGCTCCTCCTGTCGTGCCGCAATATTATGGAGTCGGACCATGGGTTTATCCGGCGGGTTTGCTGCCACAGGCGCCACCTCAGGCGGCCGCGCCACCGCCACCGCGAAGACCTCTCACACCGTCGTCGGCGGCAGCCGCTGCCGCGGCTGCACAGGACAGCGCGAATAATCTCGCACAGACGGTAAGTTGTTAATAAAAATTGTCAAATTCATAGAATGTTCAATGAACTTGGATTCAACATTAAAATACCAATCAATTGCCTGAAATAAATAATTCGACATTGTTCCATTGCACCGTAAAATTCAAACGTATCAGTAAGAAGTATGTAATATCGTTAATCATTCATCAAATTCACGAACAGTATTGAGTTGAGAGTTCCATTTTTTTCGGATGCTCGCAAGATTTTTTTGTTTCAGAAAAGTATTGGATTTATTCGAATGAAACCGAGTGAATATCATTATCGATGTTTTAAAATTATTTACGAATTTTTTGGACAGAACTCTGTCGTCTCTGCTACGATGGTATTAAAAGAAATGCTACAAGTTCAGACTTACCAATTGCTTCCTCCAAATTTCGCACAATGCTCGATGCTTCCTGTTACGAGAAACTTCCCTCGTCAATTTTGGCTTCCTCATAGAGGAAGTTTGAAGCATTGCGCAAAATTTGGAGGAAGAAATATGCAAGTTTCAACTTGCAGCTTTTCTCCTCCTTCGTGTCATATGTAGATTGATTTTTCGCGATTCAAGTTACTAATACTTTTGTAGACAATAAATATTTTATAAGGTAAATGCATTTCTGCGCGTTTAATAATAGCCCGTATCGTCAATATTTGGGAAGTTAGAGCTTTCAAACATGTTTTTGAACAATGCACAAGTTCATAAAATCCTATCCCTTTTGCTAATTCTCACGAAATTCAATGCTAACCTTTTTTTTTAATTTTTGGAAAAGAATTATTGGATAATGGAAAAAAATTAGCCCAATATCTTAAATTTTGGGAACGTAGAGCTGTCAGGCTTTTTGAAAAATTATAAATTTCATAAAACACGAATCCTCTAACCGATTTTTGCCAAATTAATTACCAACCGTCCTTTGATGATACTCGATTCGTGTGAAAAAAAAAAAATATAGCACGATACCTCAAAATTTACGAAAGTTAGAGCATCACAGATATTTTTTCGAAAATTTCCAAGTCTTGTAAAATGTAGGCCCATGAAGCAATTTTAACGAAAATTCAAAATTCAAACCAATTCTAATAACTCTTCAAACCTCAATAACTCTGACGATTTGGTAAATTTCTTAGTAATAAACGGAGAGAATATTTTCAAAACTATAAACTTCACGAGAATGAAAAAAAATTTACCCAAAAACGTCGAACTCTCTCCTTGAATCGTAATTATTGTAAATAGTAATCGTAATTAATAACAAAAAGTAACAGGATAGTTCTTTACCACTCGTGGATACGGTAATGTTATCCTCAGCTTTGGAATTGGATATACGCTATTTAATAAAATTGGGTCGAGAATTTCACGAGTCAATCGCTACCATGGACAGAAATATTAAATATAATAATCTATACGCTAGTAGCATATAAATCGTTTCAATAGTTTGCTTTCGAGGCTAAATTATTACTTAGTCAGCTCGATATTTTCTCGAGTTTTCAATTATTAACCCCTTCGTTGGCATTGACGCAATAGTGCGTCAACCTTTATTTTCCTATTTAACTTTGGAACTTTGATTTGGAATCCGAGCCTAACTCGGGGGTTTTCGGGCTCACTGAATCTAAATTTGAAGTCAAAATTTGAAAATTCAAAATGGCGGCGCCAATATGGCGGACAAAAATCAAAAACTTTACTCGATTCAGATGAAAATTGGTGCTCCGGGATTTTTGAGGTCGCTTATTACGAATCTTAACTTTTAATTCGAAAATTCAAAATGGCGGTGCCAGAATGGCGGACCGAAATTTTGAGTTCAGATTCGTAATCGGCAACGTAAATAACCCATGAGTACCAAGATTTATCCAAATTAAGCTGTTTTTTGCACTCTCGATCGCCATATTAGATCCGCCATTTCGAATTTTCAAATTTTGAGTTCACATTCGTAATCAGCAACCTAAATAACCCTCAAGTACAAAGATTTATCGAAATCAAGCCGTTTCTTGCATTTTCGTTCGCCATATTGGATCCGCCATTTTGAATTTTTGAATTTCAAGTTCGGATTCGTAATCAGCACCCTCAAAAACCCCAGGGTACAATTTTTCAGGATAAAAAATTTTCCTGCCATTTCGGGCACTTTTTGTGTCGAATTCTCTCTGCCAACGAAGGGGTTAATACTCGTAGATATTGGTTTTTCCAACCAAGTAGCTCGCGATCATGTCATCGTACCCTACACCTTTTCGCGAAAATACGTATCATAAAATCCGCAATTAATTTAAAGAGAGTCGATCGTTACATCAATATACGTTGAGGAGTACTGGGTTCTTTCTTTTTAGATAGATGTGTCCACTAAAAGTTCAACACCAAAGTCTCCATAACCTTGACTTGGCCGTTTTCGAGAAAAAAAAAAAAATATTTAAATTTAGGCATTTGGCACGGTTTCTTATGACAAATCGACAATCGAGATATAATTTCGATGTTGATTAACACGATTAATATGTCTAAGTGGCAAACTAATTATTGTTAATTGTACAAAATATTTTAAATATACCTTCTGCAAAATTTCAGTGCCATGTACATCACCGTTAATTAGAAATAAATAATAGCGTGGATCGAGAAAGCGATTTTTTCGTAATTAGTCGAGATCCATGATACATGGCCACAAAGGCCAAACCCAACCCAACTCCGCACATCGTCTGCGGTCTCACAAACCGTGTCGTGTCAAATAAATAACAATCGAACTATGTTTTGTTTTGTTTTTTATTTTGTTTATGATTTTCAGGATCAGTTAAAATCCTTGAAGTACAATGCATACAGTAGTGCAAATTTTATGAAAATGAAATGAAAACAAGTTAACCGATAGGTCTCGCTCGTTCTTCGAGTCGTTACTCCCAGAATTTATTAATCATATAAGATCGAATATGCTTCTCGATCTTGGGAGGGAAAAAAAAAGTGACAGAAATGTTCCGGAAGTGCGAACGAATCATAAGAGTGTTTTCGCGCGATGTCTACGTCGAAGCGAATGATCCAAGTTATCTTTCTGGGTTTCAGGTTCAGGGCCAGTATCAGGTGATACCGGCTTATTACGATCAGAATGGATCTATAGTTATGGGAGGAGTGAGAGGCCTTGGTTCAGCAGCCACACCAATGAGATTGGTCAGCCCGGCGCCTGTACTCGTGAACAGGGCACCGTCTCAACCACCACCAGGACCTCCGGCACCACCGCCACCAAGCCTATACTCACAACCGACCCCAACATCGCACAGCAATGCTACGCCTGGCGAGTGCTTAGGTAACGAAAGACATCTCATATCCACTCACGGACACACCCTACTCCCGTCTCTATCACCGCGAGAAAAACAGCCAGAGAATGATATAAATACAATACAGCCTCCAGTCTTTTCTCACAGTGTACTTTCACAGATATCTCCAAACATCCTCCTTGACTGTACGATAGACAAGGGTCGACCTGCCACACAATGCACCTTCACCCATTGTTTCATCTCCATTAAATTACCTTTATTCATTTCAAAACTTAAAAAAAAAAAAAAACCATACCGCCTTTTACATCGATGCTCATTCCATTAGCCAGCCCCATGTGCACCATAAAAGAGGAACAAAATCTGAAAAAAAAAAGCCGGAAAGGAACGAAGAGATTTTACGATCCTCAGCCCTTCCGGAGTAGGGTGAACCTACCATTGAATGGACGGGGTTCGGTGAATGGACAAGCTCATTTCTATCTTAAAAATCGAATGATAATAAAAAAAACTGTCGATGAATAAGTCGCTTTCTAGAATTAAGAAAAATCGATCATATGCCAGGTTGAGATCGATGCCACGGTTTGTTACAAAAAGTTTGGCAATTTTTCTAATTTACGATATCGACTGACCGCTAGCGAAGAAAAGAACGTATCCTACGAAATTCTGGCTTACTCAAGGGGTTACACGTCAGTTTGAAATTTCAAAAATTAAAATTTTTTTTTCTGCGCACTTTTTTTTTATAAATTCATCATTGCCGGGGAGTCGCCAATTGAGGCTAAGTTGAAAGAATTGAATACTTTTCCTAGCAAGGAGCGCCTCCAGAATAAATCGCTGTGCTGGGCAATTGGAGTAGGAAAAAAGCAATGCGATCACACATTTCTTTCTTTAAATTTGTGGGTCAAGTTCGAGAAATAATTTATGCCACGATCTTCATTGAACATCTCATAACTATTTTTTTTTTTTACGACTCCATTCTTCGATCAGTTATTACGTAAAAGTTACAAGCTTTAATAATTTTTCGTCACTTTCGATATAAGCTACGTGGCCGATGAAAGAAGTATCTACAAACAGTTGAAGAAATTTTTATTGAGAATAAAGTTTACCGATGAAAATCGATAAACCGGTGTCGTCTTTAATACTGCGCGGTCGCACCGGGACGATTTCATCCCAAGCGATTCAGGCTAAAACACTTTTTTTTAATAGCGTTTCCGCACAGATACCAATTTATAGCAAACAATACAATAACTTTTGTACTTGAACAATCGTGGATTCACATTGTATAAGGATTCAAGAGTATTCAGAAGTCTTTGGAGATCTTTTAAAGCGATTTAACACGTTGAAAACCGTACGCGGACGTTTTCGTTCCAGTGCGACCGCGAAAGCCAACGAAATTACAGTGCGACCGCGCAAGGTTAATTCAGGCTTCGTTTGGGCTGTTCACAAACATTTTATTGCTCAAAGCATGTCTTTTTTTTTTATGACATAAGAGACATAAGAGACAAATGATACTTTGGAGTAATGGCGACCAGCGTTATGAGTAATGATGTTGGCCTTGTCAAGCGACTTAAGGAGGTACGATCATTGCTACGAATCCAACATTCGGATTTGAAATTTTTTATATGTTTTTGACGAATACTTTATGCGCCAATTGCCAAAATTTGAGCTATATTGACCGTCTAGTTTTTTTCGTGATAAAATTGCAAAGTCGAGGAGTTTGAGTTACTTAAAGCACACGTCGTCTTATGGAGACGGTCAACCAGAAGTGCGATGATCACGGTTTTGCTGCTCACGTATCCAACTATATCCGTTGGAAAACTGAAATTCGATAGATCAGATATGATAGATATTCTAAAAAAATTGAAAAATTACTCTTCGCCGTGTACTTCAAGCACTACATCACAAAAAAAGTGTCAATTTTCCGTTTGAAAATTGTCAGAACTCCGACTCTCTCGTGTTTCATGCGTGCCCCCTCGCTCGTCGCGCTCAACCGCGCCTACGTTTCCGCTTATTCCCCGCCCACCGAAGTGATCGTACCTCCTTAACGTGGACATTGACAGAGGTTACACGTTCTTATGGCAATTCTCTTGGTCATCATTGCCCCGCAAAGTAATTCGCGACTATCCTCAAGTGGGCGACCACTGCTTCATTTTTTTTCTTTTTTTTTTTTTCGGTCAAATCCAAATTATCCAAAATGCCCCACTTGACATGCCTCGAAAAAAAAAATCCATGGGTTAGAACGAACTGCGGTTGCTCGAGAGATCGTGCTTATTCGCTGTTGTCGCATTCTAACCTCTTTGCAATAAATGGATACGAGAGCTCTAGCATCATGTTCGACAATAAACATTGAAAAATTATTTTCTCAAAAGGTCAAAAAAAAATTCATCATCGATTTCATACGCTGAAGCAAAAAAAATTATCACACTACTCGGGTCAATATGCCTAAAAGCTTTATGTTGATGCATGCACTCGTTAATCATATTAATAATAACAATAATAGTAATAATAATAATAATAATAATAACAATGTATAATCAGTGTTAATATATTACTGAAAGAAAATTATATTTCTATATAATGACCTTTCAATGAGAATTTAACACCGATTATTAAGCGTATAATAATTAATTGAAATAACTATAAATATTTTTTTATTCGCCCTGCTTCTGAAAAATACGTACAGTCGCTGGTATTGTAGTCCTCTTGCCACTTATCGATCGATTGCTTCAATGTCTTTGCTCTATTGACATCGTATATTATATACATAACAAAGATGCTCATTCGTCCATTCACGGATTCGGTTTACCCTACTCGAGAGCAACGAACGTTACGCGAATCAATCCTCATCTCTTGTGAATACCTCTCTTTGCGAATTTCATAAATTTTGCTCCCTTGCGGTATGTATGGCGTGTGTACGTGCTGTATTCCCCGGGATGGTGTACAATAATATGGTGTTGGCATCGGAAACAAAAAAAAAAACAAAACAAAACAAACAAACAAACAAAAAGAGAGAAAGAAAAACATGTAGCTAATCGATTGACAATTAAACAAACGCGCGTGGGTTGTGGGCTTTTGGTGCAGGTCTGGCAGCGTGCAGCGCGGCGGTTGCGCAAGCTCAGGCGGTTGCGGTACAGCAGGCCCAGCAGCAGAGCTCGGGACTTGCCGCGGGTTTGGCGGCTTTGGGTTACAGTGGTTCACCTCTTGGTGCCCTCGGCTCCCCGGCTCAACTACAGAGCACAGGTACTCGCACGATCATGTGGCTCTACCCATCTAGTTCTCCCCTTGCTGTCGCACAACCACCAATATTCTTATCGACCCCCTCCCTCGAGTTTAGGCTCTGACAAATTTCGGACTGTCGCCCAAGCACGTGCGCCCTACGACCAATTTTCGTATCGGAAATCACCCGCTATTCTCTCGTTAATGCTGCTCATACGTAATAATGATAATAATAATAATAATGATAATGATAACCGTAGTTATCGCGTGCATGCTTTCATCGTGCTTTACTCCTCTGTTTAATTCATCGTCAAGTTCCCATTCACGTTTTGTCGCTTCAATGTTTCGTTGAATCATGCGATTATATTGTTCGTATACGCGAACGTGCGAATGCCACAAAAATTGTAAAAAAAATCTCACGTTGCTTATTCTTTTTTTTTTTTTTTTTCTTTTTTTTTTTCTTCTCTTCTTCTCTTCTCATTAGACACGTACGTGACATCGTCAAATTTGTTTTGTGTGTTTAGGTCTCGGTTTGGGCGCAGCGTCGACCGGTAGAAGGGATTCTTTCGACAGGAATACGTCGGCTTTCAGTCCTAGCTTGGAATGCAGTCGAGCCAAATGGGCCCAAAGTTACGGAGCTTTGGGTGAGAATTTTATTTTATTACGAAAAGATGAAAGAGTTTTTTTATTTTTGTTTTTGTTTTTTGTTTTTTTTTTTTTTTTTTTTTCATCACGTACAGACGTTGATTGCGCAGTGTATTAGGCTCATCCGACTAAAGTATGCTAGAACGATGTAAGACGTTCGTAGCTCGTGGATTAATTCATTTCACGTGTCTCACTCGAAGCTTTGGATGGTGCATCACGCTCGGTCAAGCTGGTCTCGATTGTTTCGCTCGTACCGACTTATCTGAAAAAAACATTTTATTTTTGACACGCTGGCGTATTCGTAGGATCCTTGACTCGCGACGAGAGTCAACGAGCCTGGCAAGGATCGCGACGATGCTCACAGCGAATCTCATCCTCGCGACTTTGTGAAAAAAAAATCACTTGCTTGGCAATTTCGGTCGTTGCACAATCGAATAATCACATGCGATTCTCAGTATAATCCTAAATTTCGTTTGGACGATGAACGATTTTTTTTTGTTTTTTTTTTTGTTTTTTTTTTTTTTTGGTTTTTTTTTTCTTTTCATTCAACGCATTTTACGTCTTATTTTTAGGTACGGTAACGGCATCACCCAGTCCTCTGGGTCTTTCACTCACGCCGCCACCGACACTCGGCGGTTCACTCGGAGTTCTCGTCGGTGGAGCGAGCCGTGTATCAGCGGCTCCTGGCGCGGAGGCGAAATTCCGCGCGAGCGCAGTCCCGACCCTGACCGCAAACGGTGTTTTCGGCTCGAGTAGCTCGCTATTTCCGAATCTCGTGGGTAAGCCCGGACGCGGCGGCGGAGCGGCCGGTGTTGGTGACAAAAGCGCCGGTGGACGATCGCGCTTGCTCGAGGATTTCCGGAATAACAGGTTCGTAGTCGTCCAGCTTACTTTGGGGGGGCGCAGCAAAAATGCCCCATTCGTGTTACGAGAATTGTGTCTGGAGTAATTTCGATTCAACGTATTTTTTTTTTAATTATTTTTCGTCAACTTGCCGTAACTTGTCACACGCAGATTCCCGAGTCTCCAGTTGCGGGATCTGGCGCATCACATAGTCGAGTTCAGTCAGGATCAGCATGGCTCGCGCTTCATTCAACAGAAACTCGAGAGGGCCTCGGCAAGTGAGAAACAGCTCGTGTTTCAAGAGATTCTCGCCTCGGCTTATTCCCTCATGACCGACGTATTCGGCAACTACGTTATACAGAAGTTCTTCGAGTTCGGTACGCCGGAACAAAAATCAACGCTCGCGCAAAAGGTAATGCATCAACATTCGTTATAATTTCGATCTCGCACGACGCTGTCCGTATCGTTACAGGCCAATTCATCGCGAAGCATTGACTTCTCGATTGACGAAAAAAAAAAAAAAAAAAAAAAATGCGTGTCAGATGCTATCGTCATGATTGACCATATAGCCCGCTGATAGTCGGTACGATTGCAATTAGCTCTTTTCATAATGTTTCCCGTGCTACAGCAGTACCGTTAATTTTTTTTATCCTTTTTTTTTTTTTTTTTTTTAATTCTTTTCCTCTCAATTGTTTGTTTCTAGGTGCGCGGTCACGTATTACCGTTAGCCCTGCAGATGTACGGCTGTCGTGTAATTCAGAAGGCTCTCGAGTCCATCGGACCGGAACAACAGCAGGAAATCGTTCGGGAGCTCGACGGTCATGTTCTCAAATGCGTGAAAGATCAGAACGGCAATCACGTGGTGCAAAAGTGCATCGAGTGCGTTGAGCCGCGAGCTTTGCAATTCGTAATTGGCGCTTTTGCCGGTCAAGTATATTCTCTCAGTACGCATCCTTACGGATGTCGGGTAATTCAGCGCATACTCGAGCACTGCACGCCTGAGCAAACGCAGGGAATTCTTCAGGAGCTTCACGCCGCTACGGATCAATTGATTCAGGATCAGTACGGGAATTACGTCATACAGCATGTGCTCGGTGAGTATTTGAGATATGGACGCGACTTTTAAGCACCGGGTGCTTGTGATACCACCGGGGAGGGTTCATGAGTCTGGTATGAATGAAAAAAAAAAAAAAAAAAAATCAATCATATTTACATGGATTTTAATATCGTTGTCGTTGTTGTGTTTGATTCAGAACACGGTAAAATCGAAGACAAGGCCCAATTAATAAGCAGCGTTAGGGGAAAAGTGCTCGCTCTATCGCAGCACAAATTTGCCAGCAACGTGGTTGAAAAATGTGTCACACACGCCACCAGGCAGGAACGAGCCGTGCTTATCGAGGAGGTTTGCGGCTTCAATGATAAGTGAGTTTAACACTGTATTCATATTAGACGTAAACGTCCCGATCGTGAATGCTGTCCAAGCTTTTTTTTTTTTTTTTTTTTTTTTTTTGACAACTTTGCTTCTAGATCGATGTGAAGTATACGGATGTGCTTGGGACTATGTTATTACATGCCCGAATCACCTCGTATAAGAAAATTCTAAAATGTGGTTTTGAAATTAATTTTTAATGTAAAGGTTGATGTAAATGAGGTACAATGTTTGATTCTTATAATGTTTCGTGTTCTTTCTAATTCTGCCTCGTCTCGTCGCGTCGAGACGTCGATGGCCCGATCAGTCGTCAGGCCCACTCAGGGCCTCGTTGTATACACAAGGATGCAAATAAGCGTCTCCGCTTCCCCAAACAAATCCCGGGGGAGAGTATATATCGCTTTCACTCGAAAACGCAGATTGTAGTTTCATTGTAATTTTGAAAATGCAAAATGCAGTATATGTTGGCAAAAAGTGGTTAGGGATGTTCCTCCGTTTGTTTGCGGGACGAATCGTTCGAGATTCCTTCGATCGAAGACATTTTTTTTCGATGTATACTTTCGATTTGATGGCAAAATTCTGTTCGTTTTTTTTTTTTTTTCGCAAATAACTAGGATCTAATTTTAAACACCTACAAAAGTACTTTGCAAAAATTAATTCCCAGACTGTAGTTTCCTTGTAAATGAATATTTGTACACGGAAAAAATTGCCGAATCTTCTTCAAATGTCATTTTTCGCGCGCAACACTTCGATACAAATGTATGCTTGTGATTTTTGAAGAATTACCCCCCCCCCCCCCCCCAAAAAAAAACTCGCTTATTTCGGCCTCCTGACTAGGCATAACCCATCGACTTTCATTTGTATCAACTTTTTTCGAGGTGCGCCACCACCGTATAGAACACAATAAATGAACGATCGTTGAGAATATATGCGTTTCTCGGTATCGCGTATTTCATAAAATAATATTGCAATCATAGATTTCCGTGGATCAATCGTGCACAATGCAGATGGATCTATGAATATAAAAATTACGGAGGTTTAGTAGGAATTCCGGGGCGCGGCAAGGGTAAAGTATGACGGGACGCGAATGACGCGTGGGGCTGGTTGCGCATTAACATTTGCTTCAAACGTAAAAAGCGCAATAACATTAAACGAGGTACACAAACGATCTGATTTTTGTCATGGGATTTCCTTTAAGGTCCACAGGATAGTTGAATTAGAAAATGGTCGAAATTTGGCATACAGGTTATTTAATATGTTCACCGAACAACTGTGCAATTTAAATAAGCTTGACCATCACGAACCCGAGATGTTTGCACTCAAAGTTGGCTTGATTTACACGTAACATATGCGCCATGCATGCACGAAGAGTTAGTTATCAATTCTACCGTCAAAACTAAAATTAAGAAGTTGATGAAAAACGAGGAGAAGCTAGAGAGGGATGTCACGAATAATGTGAAAAAAAATAATCAAGAAAATATACCATTTAGTTTTTGAGATATTTTAAGTGGAAGAGGTACGCGCGAGCCTGTTGAGCGGTCCGACTCACTCTTGTTTCATGAGTGCCCGCTCACCGCGCTTCGCCCCGTGCCTACGTTCCCGCTTCATCCCCGCCACCGGCCGTGGCGGTACTACCTTAACTGCACTCTATCATTATATTATCATTTAATTTGTTATTTTTCTCCACACTTTTCCTTTTGTTACTATGGTGGAAATACGAAGTGCCATAAGTACCTATGTTTAAAAATGAAAATTTTAAATATTTATTCTTCAAGACGGGTGTAGATGCAAAATTCCGAAATAATTCAGGATGTCCCGCGTGTACCTACGGAATATCGCATGAAAAGTTCAAAGATTTCTGTATATTTATAATCTACCCGGTGAACAAACTCCTTAAAGTAGTTCTTGCGCGACCGGCGGCGGGAAATAAGCGGGAACGTAGGCGCGGCGGAGCACGGTGAGCGGTCACGCATTAAACAAGCGAGAATCGGTCTGCTCCCGAGGCTAGAAAATGACGTTTTTTTTTAATTATAACGGTACGGTAAATAAATATGAAATTTCATCAGAATATTCAATAATGTTTATTGCATCGATCCAGCAAAGTTTCGTCCGCTCATCTAGTTTTTAAGTATTAGAATTTGACAGGAATAAGGACTCCAGCTTCGTTTGTCACTTTGGGGCCTATACCCACGGTGTTAGATTGAAAAAGTTTACGAGCAGATATCTCCGGAACCAAACGGTGAAAGAATCTAAAACTTTGCAAACATACTATGGGAACCTCAACCTTTACGTTTGTCGTATTTTTATCAGTCTATCTAGATTTTATGACTTTGCAAGAACCACCTTAAACGATAAAAACTGGCGCATCAGTATCGTTTCATAAAATATTTCGTTTTCAGCGCATTGAACGTAATGATGAAGGATCAGTACGCGAATTACGTGGTCCAAAAGATGATTGACGTTGCCGAGCCGGCTCAGCGTAAAGTTCTCATGCATAAAATTCGACCGCATCTCGGTAGTCTCCGCAAATACACCTACGGCAAGCACATTATCGTGAAGCTGGAGAAATTCTTCATGAAGACAGCGTCCGCGATGGGTGTGACGACGCCGGCTGGCTCGTCAGCCGGAACCGGAGATCTCGGCCCGATCGGTCCACCGGCGCAGACAGCCGGAACGGTGACCGCGCCGGCTCAACAGCCCACGCAAGTTTTATAAACACGAGCACGTGTTCGCACGAAACTTCTGCAAAACGAAAACGTCATTAACGAGAATCACCGTTCACCGTGAAAAATCGGGGTAAGAACTACGAGAGTATGCGAGACGAAAGTAAAAAAAAAGAAAAAAAAAAAAAAAGAGGCGACGAATGGAAAAAAAAAAAGAAAGAAAATAGGGGAATGAGAAAGTATTGAATAACTCCGTAAAAGAGAGCGTCGCGGGCGCACGTTTGAAGAGAGAAACGAAGGAAAGGAAAAAATGAGAGATGTTTTTTTTTCTCGATTAATCGAGACTCGAAGAATAACCGGATACCGTTAAGCTTATTCGCTGACCGGGCGTTATCCATCATGTCCGTGGTAGCGATTTTTTATCGCGCGTTTGAGGTCAGCGATATTGTTTTTTTTTTTTTTTTTTTCTTTTATTTTATTTTTTATTTTTTCCAAGCGAGCGAAGAAAAACTTCCTTGCGAGAGAAAGCGCGTCTTTTACGATACCCAAGAGACCGTTTTATCACGTTTTCGATAATAAGCGGAGAGAAAAAGAAAGAAGGAAAAGAAAAAAAAAAAAAAAAAAACCACGATCAATCGGCTCTTTGGCGAGCCGATTATTCGCTGAACGTGTTAAGCGCGAGTCGAGCTGGCGCTAGAGCAGAGGAAAAACTGCCAGTGCTGCTGCATTCATTCTAACAACCGTACACCCGATGTGTGCGCGAAGACCGATCGCGGCGCGACGCGAGGCATACGCGTGCGACGAAGCTTTCAATGTCGCGCCACGATCGAGTCACGAGGTATTATTAAGCACGATATAGGCGACGACCGATCGGTTCAAGACGAAGAGAAGTAAAAAAAAAGGATGAAAAACAAAACAAAAAAAAAACAAAATATTACAAAACAAGCAGAGATGCTTGACGAGAATCGATTACGAATAGAGATTTATAGGAGCTACACTCTCGTTTTTAAACACACTAGCGTAGCAATTTGAAATGGGAGCGAAGTTGAGAGCATCTTAGACCCGACCGCCCCCCGCCCCCCTCCCCTCCCCGCTTCTCGACACTCTCACTATCCCAATTTCATTTTATTTATGTACGTTTGAGATTAACTAAAAGGAAGAAAAGAAAAAAGGGTAAGAAAAAAATAATACACGAAAATTACCAAACATTGATAAACGCATGGGGAACTTGGGGGGTTCTACATTGTTTCGCGTTAAACGATGAAAGAGGCAAAATTGGTTCAACGATAAGAGTTGGATGAACGAAGATAGAGCTGGAAGAATATATATATATATATATGTATATCTATATATATATATATATATATATATATATATATATATATTATGCTGATCCTCAGTTTTCGTTTTTTTTTTTTAATTGACGAACCTAGAGTATCACAGAGACATTTCTCTGGTTTAAAGCAGGCTCGAAGAAAGAGAAATAACCATAACCGTACTGGTCGTGTTTCCACTTTCCACCCAACATTTTTCCCGCTTCTCGCGCTAATTTTGTAAATTGTGTTATAAATAAATGAAAAGTGTGTATAGGTAGACCCCCCCCCCCCCCCGACTCGCTCATCTACCCAAGGCGACAACAAATTTCAATTATCATTTTTAATTTTTTCCCAAATTCCCTCCTGCACCTCTTATTTCTCTCTTTCTCTCTCTCTCTATTTCTCTATCTCTGTCTCTTTCTTAACGAATTCTGTGAATATTCTGTATTATAATGATTCATTACATTTAAAAAAAAAAAAAAATTAATTGTATTCCGGTACCGCTAACCAAGCCAATGCAGATTCAAAACTCGGTCCCAATGTCCATCCGGGACTTTTCAAAAAAAGGATGTGCTAATTCATCAACCGTCTTTTATCCCTAGATTGTAAAATATGAAATTTATTGGCAAAATAACGTACAATCGTTTCATTTTCATCATTTTTTTTTTTTTTCCACCCTCGAAAGTCCCCCTGTTTTCCCATCAACGCGATATCCTTTGAACATATTTGATCTTAATTGTACATTGTATAAACATTTGCCACGTTCTCTTGAAAAAAAAAAAAAAAGAAAAAAAAAGAACAAAAAAATTTGAAATGAGATCGCACAACGCTCGTATAATTATATGTCCTGTAACTTTATTCTATCAACTTTTTGTCCTCTTCGACGACCCACTCTCACCCCCCACACCCCTCCAATGCTATGCCATTATTTTCATAGTACAATATCGAATCTTCAATGCAGCTTATTCGGGCTCTCACAGCAATTATCACTTTTTTTGAAGCCCGTTTCGAAGGTAAACACCGCAAAACGTTTGACAGCATCAAAATTCATTGCTCCATCGTACTTGGACAATTTGATGCCCATTCCCCGCAAGTGTTGAATTCGACGGGGGAAGAAAAAAAAAAGCCTTTCTTGATATTCCCGAAAGTTAATGAAAGTATTTTCGTCAGATTAGAGATGGCTCGGGGACTAGATCGAACGGACAAAAAATTTAAGACAAGGACCTAGAGACGGAGATGCCGCCGCGAAAATCGATAAACTCATGATGATAATGATGATGATGATGATGATGATGATGATGATGATGATGATGATGATGATGATGATGATGATAATTGAAACAAAGAGTAATAAATTTGAATCGATATGACTGCAAGATTTTTAGCATTACGCGCGAATACGTACCGGGAACTTGATTTTTTTTCGTTTTTTTTTTGTTTTTTAACCGACCGCATTTAATTACTGAAATAAAACAGCAGGTAATCCGTTAGGTATGAATGTAATCCATAAATACATGCGCGCATCCGATCAAGTTCCATACCCTTGTACAATGTATAATATTTCGTTCTATGTAGCCAGTCGTTGGGTCCTGTATAAAAAAAAAAAAAAAAAAAAAAATACGAAAACACGATAGAAAGAAAGAAAAGGAATTGTGACAACTTTCTTTTGTAAGATATTGTATATAACAATTTATTAATGAAATTGAAAAATTCTTAGGTACCTTTTCTCTCGATCTTTCTTCGCGCGGATATCACATACTTGAGTGAAAGATGAAATATAAAAACAAACAAAAAAATCATGAAGATGCGAAAGTGCCCCCGTCGTAGAACGTATTGGTTGAAGTTATCATCGGTTCATTCATCGTTCCATTTATTTATCTTTCTCAAAGATTCAATTAAATTGGAGAAAATCGCTGCTTGGGAGGGGGGAGGGGGGGGATAATTGAAAAAGTTTGAAAAACCATGTAGAGAAGAGTTCCAATAGAAACCGATCGCCAATGGATGACATAAATCCGGATAAGGTCGATCGCGTTGCCCATTTCTATCGTTTTGCTTTTTCGGACCTTTTCGATCGGGAAAACGATGAGAGAGACGTAAAAAAAAAAAAAAAAAAGTTACACGACAGTCGTCAAAGACAGACATTCCAGCCACCAATCTCTCTCTTTCTCTCTCTCTCTCTCTCTCGGTCAACAAGACATTTTAATAACACGAATTATATAAATACGATATGAACATATTATGTAATAATATTTAAGGAATGACGATAGTTCCTTCATCCTTGTAAATCACGCGTCATCTGTAAATTAAAGGCAAAGAAACGCATCATTTATAATAGTATACGAGCGATAACGATTATCGCTCGTCGTCGGTGTTGAAAAAAAAAAAAAAATGAACAAAAAAAAAAGTAACAAGACAGACAAAATGGAAGCGTGAAACCGAACGCAAAATCTCTCTCTCATGTCGTATCAGCTAAGATTATCGATTATCACTATATCATTATCTTTCATTATCGATTAATTAATTACAGCTTATTATTTTTAATATTATAAATATTTCTTTGATTAACGCCCACCCTCTATTGATTATTCATTCATCGCTAATACTAATTGCTAGGCATCTAAATATATATATGTATATATATACATATATATATATATATGAACGTAAAAAAAGACCGCGTATAACACTTTATAAATTAAATATCATACTCTTTTAAACGGCGTCCTTCCACGATCTATACCGCTAACGATCATACCTTACTTAGCGTTTAGTACGAAACGTTAGTGGTACTTAAAATATCTAATCGCTGTCTCTTTAATCTACTTTATAAGCTCCGGGGAGGGGGGGGGGGGGGGAGGGAAAGAGGATGAAAGACAAAAACAAACGAACCTTGAAAACGACTTTTTGATTATAAATAGTGTAAATTTTTTATATAGTGCGAAATATTATTGACCCTCGATACTTGAGGATACGGCGCGGTCATGTATAAAACAGATGAGAGGAATGGGGAAAAAAAAAAAACGAAAAACCAATTATACATTTCAATACACACACGGACACATACAGTCTTTCGATTTTTTAAAATTATAAAACAAAATTCTTTCGTTATTTTATGCCTGATATTACCGAGACGAGAGGCACCGCCCAGCCTGCTGAGAAATAAGTTTGAAAAGAAAAAAAAAAAAAATAACACTCGTGCGGAGCTAATAAGAAATATTTGTAGAGGGCAGAAATCGTATTTTATTCGTATATACTCGATAGCATGTGCGTGCACCGAAATGAGCACATTGACATCCATTTTTTTTTTTTTTTTTTTTTTTCTTTCGAGATAACGCGCGAATGAGAGTTATAACGAAGAAAGAAAAAAAAAAAAAAAAAAAAAAAAGAGAAAGCAAAAGGATGCCTCGAGTATATTTCTTCTAAGCGCTTGTGCTCCCGCAGGGACACGGACTCTGAAAGACCGTGCTTATGTATGCAAGCGATTTTGATTCGGTGTGCAAGATGCAATCGTAAACTCGTCAAAGTATCAATCGGGGCGAGGCGTATGCCAGATTGAGCGGTAAAGTCACCTCGTAGAAACATCCCGCGTGATTGAGGCGGACTGACAACGCACATTGGTCTTTCGTAAATTGACGAAATATGAAAAAAGAAAAACAAACGAAAAATTACGACCGTGTGCTAGTCGAGGTTGAAGCGCAACCATCGAATCGAGATATTAGAGCTGAAAAATCTTGCTGGTGTCACAACTATACATAGCGCGAGAAGTCTGATGTGGGTGAGAATATTGAAAAAAAAAAAAAAAAAAAATGCGCGTAACCCTATAAATATTGATTATACATATATACATATATATATATATATATATATAACTGTATATGTATACATCCAAAAAAGCATAAACCCATCGGTTGATGATATACATGTAATAAGTACTATTTAAATATTGTAACAATTGTATATGATTTTACTACTATTACTACTACTACTACTACACGCTAATTGTATTATATATATATGAAAGATCTGCGACCTCCCACTTTTAGAGCACACCGTAAGACTTGACAGATATCGCGAGAGCGACACGCTATTTGATATATATACACACACACACACACACACACAAAAAAAAAATTAACTCGCAATTTCACAAGTAATTCATATAACATTCAGCCTCTCTCTCCCGTATCAACTACCGAATTGAACTGCCATGGCGCTGGTATATATTTGGTCGTTGATCATTTCAGGAGGATTGGTACACGTCCCGGCATGTTCTCATAACCCATAATACATTTGAAATAACTGAAAAAAAAAAAAAAAAAAATCAGCGTACATCAGTGAGTATGGTGCGCCCTGATATTAAGACTGATGTACAGTAGCGCACTATTCTCTCAAAGTCACGTATCTTCTATTAATCCTGCTCCACGACCACATCATCGTTCGTATCCAAGTTTAAACACACAATCAATCCATCAACAAACATATAAATCAACACAAACATTATGTGTGCGTCTAGCATGAATATATCGCATTGAGAAAAGCGTGTAAATATATCATTCATCATTTTATCTATAGCATGTCAAATGGTATCGATGAACTCGTGGCACCGCTGGCTCGTACGATTTGTCACCATGTCGTAATATGTATCTTGAGGTGAAGACTAAACACCCGAGAGAGAGAGAGAGAGAGAGAGAGAAAGGATGTTTAGTATCGCCTCGATTATAATAGACGAGGATGGGGCCATTGATAGGAGCGTCGGCAAATTTTAATGCGTCCCCCAAGATAAGTTTTGAACAAACGAATGAAAAATTTGTGCCCCAGCGCCGATGATGCTCCGTTCCAATTGAAAAACCATGCCTGAGCAGCTCAGCTTGTTCCCCCGCATAGTTAACATGCGAGTTTTTTTTTTCCTAAAAAAAAAAAAACTTCAATGATTATTTTTGTTTAACGAGACCAGCTATGAATTCCGAAAGGAATGTTAATCGTATACATTTATCGTATGCCGCGGTAATTGACAAAAATTTCACTGGCTTATAATTTATCGAAGGAAATAAAACCAATGAAAATCAAATCTCAACAATATGTGCGTTCTCATGAGTTACTCCAAAACAGGTATATGATGATGTTTCCTAAATAGTAGAATGTGCACGAAGGAGGTAAAGTTGCACTTTTAAGGCCGAGTGTACTGAAAAGATCGTGCGAGACCTTAAAAAAACCTACCTCCATGATGCACACGATACTTCATACAGTACCAGCATGTTTTCCGAGCTTTTAGGGCTTGTAGACGAGGAGTAAAAAAGTTAGCACTTTTAAATCCTAAGACTTTTAAAAGTACTACTTTACTCCTCGTCTACAGGCCCCAAAAGCAAGAAAAACATGGTAGTGTTGTATAAAAAAAAAAAATTGTCAATAATTTTTGGTATTCCCGGAGAGCAACATCTCATAATTTTTTCGAGTTCTGAGAATAAACCATTCATGAGAATAAACATTTTTATTGCCTTTGGATTCTATAAATTTAATCGAAATATATTGAAAATTGTATCGAAGCTTGGCCAGAGGGGTGTAAGTGAAACCTCGATGAAAGCAATTGCCATATACGATATTAAACGAATCTTCGCGTCAAGTTCGTCGACCTAAGGTTATCAGTCGCGTGCAAAGTCTTTCGATATATATATATATTTTTTTTTTTTTTTTTCACAACTAGTTACATCTCCATACAATGAATTTGTACGATTGGCAATGTCAGGAAAAACGCGCCATGTTATTTTTTCATCGAAAACAAACTGAGCTTACAGAGATTTATCCATTGGGGAATGTAGTTTGGGTGAAGGGGATGGAGTTGAAAATTTGCCGATAATCTTATCAATGCCCATCCTGATACACGGGGGACGTCGACGCATTCGATCGAAAAGAAAAATAAAATTATCGTGAGAAATGCCATCGTCGAACGATTGAACTTGGCAGTCCTAAAAGCAAAGGAAAAAGAATCGAGCTTTCGTTGTTTCGGAATATAAATATGTGTGCTGCGCTCTGAATGATCCTGGACGTATAGTCTCGCGACAGTCTGTAATTTAATACGAGCCGGTGGGCTCGCGATATCGAGAATATGAGAGCGTGAAATCGCACGAGGACGCATGAAAACAAAACAAAACAAAACAAAACACAACAAAAGTTGAAATAAAAAATTTTTAAATGACAAGTCTGTTTAAAATAGCGGGTAATTATAGATAAGTGGGAAGGACATGCGTTACGGAAGAAACAACAGAAACAAAAATTACATAACTTGTATATTAGTGTATAGAATGTAGAAATCGACGATATGGCCACAAAAGATGATCATTTTTCGACAATGTTTTTTACAACAGGCAGAGCAGTGCGAATAGATATGTCATTGTAACATTTAAAAGAGAAAATCATTCGAGAGCAGTTTCGTGAATGATGCATAATTGAAAAACCACTAATCCCATTACTGTAACATTTAATCACACGAACCATTGACACTACCCACGGCAGATACTCGTGAAATTTCTAATAAATGCGATGGAAAAAAAAAAACAACAATACAGAAAAATGCGACGAACACTTACAAACAATACACACCGGATATCAAAAGCTTCTCGTTGGAGTGAAGATCTTTGAATAATAAAATCTTTGAAAAATAAAATTTGAAAAAAAACGAAGAAAGAAATTAAAAAAAAAAATTAATCAAACAAAACAGTTCGACAATTCGGCAGTGAATGTCACTTTCGCAGACTTATCGTTTGAAACGAGGAGCAATTTTTGTATTTTTCGGAGTTGCGAGCTTACTCGGTTGATTTTTTTTTTTTTTTATTCTTCATTCTATTTATTTTGTCGTTTGTCACTCGGCGGTTCTTGGCAGGATACTGGACAGTAATCCTGGTGTGTTTTTACTTGCAGTGTAAAACAGCACTTTGATATTATTTCCGATGGGGAGATCCGATCGTCCGGATGTAATTTTCGTAAATTAACGATGCACGGTTATTCCAATCCCATTGCTTTTTTTCTTTTTTGTAACGACAGGCTCTCGTGTCTCTCGATTCTTTTTCTCTCACTATATCGTGCAATTAATTTCATTTACGTTTGGTATTCGTTTATTTTTGTTTTTTTCATCGTTTCTCTCACTCCATTGATACCGTACACGTTTTTTTTTACAGTCGTATTTTCGTAGATTTCGACCGAATAATAAAGTTGATCCCAACAATTTTCGCAGTTTTTGCGCAATCGATGACAAACCCTAGGATGTCTTGTAGACGAATGGGAGTAACGGGAAAAAAAAAAGTAACAGAAAAATTTAACTGCATTTCACACGGGGGAAAAAAAACAGGCGACTAGAAGTTATACAGTCGATTGTCGCGCGTTTATGCTTAGAGTTGTTTGATAATTACACTTACTCGAGTCATCTAAAAGCCACTCGGACAATTAATAAATAAACGTTATAAATAATTAATTAATCGAGTTTATTGTACCATACCTCAGTATAGTCATAATCAATATTTGTTCATGCTGAAAATGGCAAATTAACGGCGTAGATGCAATTGTTGATTGAACCGGTTACGATAATTACACAATATTGCTTTCGTCGCTTGAGTTCTTAATGTTATTATTATTTTTGTTTTTCGTTTTTTTTTATCTTATAATTTTTTTGTTTTTCTTTCCTACATTGAACGACTCGAGGCCAGGGGACATCAAGGAAAATAATCCGCGGGCAAAATTTATAAGCTCATTTGTGAAAAATTAATTCGATCAAAACGAGATATATAAATAATTATATATATATATGTATATTATTTCTTATAAGTAATTGATTTTTTTTTCTCTATGACTCGTGAAACTTATTCACGAAAAATTTGGGAAATTGCTCGTTTAGTTAAAGTTTCGGCGAAAATTCTAAATTTCATCAGGCAGTCGTATGGACAATCGAACAGCTGATCAACAGCATCTAGCGGGCATATATGGTCAGCTGAGCCCAATTCCTCATTTCTGCTATCATGCTCAGTTGTCGTGACGAACTGACGCTGCAGTCGATAAACTGTATGCCAAAATTTCATCAATAACGCGTACTTTCAACTGTATGAAAGTGTTTCTTTTTTTTTTATTCAATTTTTTTTTTTCCCCCTCAAGAACTCAACGAGCCAAAATTTTAACGCAGGCCATGCTAGTAATTTGTCATGATTGCAGCAACATTATCACTCAAAAATAGGCATATACACACACGACACACACACACACACACCAGATACACAGATTTAAAAGAAAAAAACAATGGTAATAAATTAACGATAATCTAAATGTAACATGTATATGATGGCTGTACAAATGTAACATTTTTTTCCATTATGTATGATGATGAAAAAAGGGAGGATTCGACAATGAAAAAAAAAAAGCAGAAAATAATCGAACAAAAAAAAACCAACGTCTGCGTGAAAATATAAACGGTCGATTACGAGTCGGCAGTGCAGCGTCGATGCGATAGATCGATCCACCCGCGAGTGATTTACCAATAAAACTACTATTACTTTTAATTATAAAAAATACCATTTCTGTAATAACATTATGATATAAAACCATACATTGAATGGCAATCACGTGTGGTTTCTGGTCATATCGTATACCCCGAGGCGCTTTCCTGTCGCCGCTCATCAGGGACCGGAATCATATATATGTACACTGTACATGTACATACATCAGTCGAATTCGTTCGGTCAACTTTGGCAATTTATAATTTACGGAGTTCGATCGACGTCCAATGGCAAATTGTCGCTTCGTCGACATCAAATTTGAAGTGATTTTGAAGTTGGAGGCATTTCATTTTATTTTATTTTTTTTCGCCGTACTTGATTTTAATTTCGACTACAATTCGCGGGTAAAAAAAAAAAAAAGGGTATGTGACGTTTATTTGGCCGTGACGCCTCCATCGATCAGACCGTGCCATCGACAATGTCAGCATTATGACCATCGTAGGGTAAGTGAACCAAAATGAATAATCTAATAGAGAACTTGCATGTAAACGATTTTCTCTCCTTTGTTTTTTTATCATTCTGTCATGGTTAAATATTTTCTAAAGTTAATAAACATTGCATTAATTTCTTTAAGCAAGTAAATGATTATATCGTAAGGTGTAAAAATTTTAAGGAATTTACGCTCTCTGCGGACCGAGTGACGTCACAACACCCCTTGGTATTAGGGTAAGGTTATGCCTGGTTTTTTTACCTATAGGGTTATCTTTCGGATATAGTTATCCGCCGGATAATCCATGTTAAAAGGATAGGATATCCGTCGGTGAAAAAATTCGCAAAAGTAAATCATTATAGTGCACGAGTCTGTGTGTGTGTGTAATATACATTACAGCGTATGCTGTAACTTAAAAAATAATTAATCAAGGATACCTGAAAGCAGCATCTGCAAATGTGCCAAAAATAAATTTAAGAGATGTTCCGAACGCAAATAAACTCTTTTTCTCGGGTTGATACAATTGTGTTTTTGCAACATATGGTACATGGTACAAAACAATATTTATACACTTTCTTTAATTGTTCAGATACATTAGTCATGTTTGAACCCCATTTGCTGACTACATAAGTACGAATTACGAAGATTTTTTGGGTTATGAATTATTAGCTGCTTGAATTTATTAATTTTACCGCTAGATGCGCTGCTGTACTGGAGTGTTGTGACGTCACTGTCACGTGATATACGTTTGACATGCAACTCAATTTTCAAAAGCTGATCTCATTAATTTGCCATAACTCACGATAGGCGTAGTGAATCGGTTTCATTTTTTTTCCTCATTCTAACCTCGAAATCGCAACTTCGTTGCGCTTTCTCGGCTCTCATGAGGAAAAATTATGTTCGATACTCGTACGAAAAGGCTTTTTGACGAAACTCGTTACAGCACTCGCCTTCGGCTCGTGCCGTAATCCTCTCGTTTCGTCAAAAAAGCCTTTGCGTACTCGTGTCGAAATGTACTATTTCTTCATACCTCGGTCGAAAGTACGCATTTTCGTCCCCGATTTGCGGGAGGAAAATAAATATTTTAGTCCCTGCGGAAACGTAGCGCGCGCCACCTTTGCCGCGGGACGAAAATCAAGCAATACGGGAGGAAAGTCGTCAAGCGATACGTGAGGAAAGTTAGGCCCGGTTTCATAAATGCAGGGATCCCCTCGATCCGAGGGTTATCTGTCAAATGTTTCATAACAATTGACAAATAACCTTCGGAGTAATTAGTGAGTGACAGTTGGAGGCAGTTGAAGGTTTCTATTCAAAAGTGAAAATAATAAAAACATGTCCTCATCCGAGGAATCAGAAAATGAAGAAGGAATATTGAAGTATTTCAATTCCGAGGCAGCATTAATTGTGCGAAAGGAAACCTTGCCGAAGTTGTTTTAATTACTTTTAACGATAAAATAATGTATTTAATTAATAATTATTGGTTGTCAATGCCCGCCGTCGGCCAGCAGCCCTCGCTGGCGCTCGTGCTGCAAATGCCGGCGGGCATTGACCACGAACTCGAACTCATAATCTCAACTTTTGGAATTGATAATGACGATTTAATTTCTACAATTTTTTTTTTTTTATTTTTTTTTTTTTATTAATTTATGTCCTCACGCCTTCTTCCCTTTCGGGGTTTTCAAGACGGCGCTCCTTCCCTCACTTCCCTTTCCATCCTTCCCTCACATCCACCTCAACCCTGGGTATCTGGTCCGGGTCAGTAACCAGACACACAGGGCCCGTGCGGCCGCAGCCGACTTCCTATTCTGTAGCGTATTCACCATGGCACGCGTATTAGCACGTATCATGGGCCCCGGGAAACTGCGGAAAACCTGGGCCACTACAGTCGGTCCCGTGCTCGCCTCACGGCGTCGGAGCTACGTCACATCTTGACAGGAGAACGTAAACATGGACTACAACTATATATACGTGACACACACCAGTAAATGCACTTGTGTATGCCCCATACATACATCTGGAGCTAGTCACGCCCATATTTTATTTTCTCCTGACAAGATTACGACATCGGGAATCGAACCCGGGACCTCCCGAGGCTCTGGCTAAGAGGCAAGCACGCTAGCCACCAGACCAAAGCCCCGGTTTAATTTCTACAATTAATCGCCTACTTTCGACCGGCTATGAAGAAAAAAAAGTATAAGATACACGGGACGAAAATCGAACTTCCGTCCCTGCTGTCATGATTCCCGATGCGAAGCCGAGGGAATATACTATTCCTTGGATTTTGTAATAGATAAATTTACACTTTTCTGAAATTTTTAAACGCCTACCACTTTCTTAACTACCTGCAATATCGAACGGTTCTTCACGTAATAACGGTTGATGTATAAGATCCTATATGCATTTCGCGGGTATTGTTACGATTTTTTATCTCGAAAAGATGGTTGTTAATCTTGTTGAAATTTTTCAGGTATGCGGAGTATACTTTTACAAACATGCTGTTGAAATTTCAAGTTGCTGTCACTTTTATTTTGGGTTCGAGCAGAACCTCCTTGAAGTTAAAACACCAACTTTTGGTATTGATATTTTTATACCAACCTCCCCTGAGGGTTGCAGGCTCACTTCACCTCTACCGTTGGTCGTCGTACTTAATCGTTTGTCCCTGGTTCGATTCCCACCACCGGAGCTTGTCGCGCACTCGCTAGATGTCAGCACCTGGGATAGAAACAGTCGTAGTTCGTACGCCCTGCCTCTGGAGCTACCGACCTAGCGCGTTTGTGCGTTTACCATCAGCTGTGCTACTGTGATAAGTGGTGTAATTCCGTAGGGTTTTTAGACCTTTGAGGTTGCCTAAATCGATATAATTTGTACCTGTACCATCTCTGCCTGTACCGTTTACATGCATCTTTATTCCGGTTTACTAATGCTACACCTGTTGGCCAAGAGGGTTTGGATAACTATTCCCGATTACGTAAAGCGGGTGTTAGATACCGTCTACACGCACTTTAACGCCTGGTTTAACCACACCGGTTTTCGTAACACCGGAATAAGAGCGTCGTGTAAACGTACTCAATGACTCAAAGGGTTAAGGGGGTCTAGGTACCGTTGACTCTAATTGTGTTTTCCAGTATAATTCTTTTAATGATTACCAAAGCTTTTATTACGAAATACCAATAAGTGTCCAGTTGATAAACAAAAATAAAATACTAATATAGTAGTTTATTTTTGTTTATAAATATTATTGAATGAAATAACGATGATAATGAATCAAAAATCTTTTGGCAATGACACAATAAAACTTTTATAACAAAGAATCATTTACATTATTTGGAAATAAAACATTGCAATAACAGACGCATACTTACTCCGGTGAAAGTTTTACACTAAACGTCATAAGCTGGAAGCAAAATATTCTCAGCGGATATTATTTTCTTTATATGAATTGAGACAGAAACATAATTTTGAAAATATTTGGATCTTAAATAGCATGAATGAAGTGATGAACTGAAGAATCGGGCAAAATCGCCAGGGTACGTAGATTTCCCGATGCATACTGCAAAGCTCCTTCGAGAGTTTCTAATTTTCCACATACAGAAATAAAGAGATGCCCTTTGGATAATGTTTTTGTCTGTCTAGAGCGTAATGGCCAATTTTTTTTCGGAAAAAAGTTACACAATATATATACAGTGGACCCTCACACAGCTTACATAGGCGTGATAATGGGTTGGGTGGGGGCGCTGGCGCAGGGCTGGCGCTAGGCACATGCAGATGTATTCATATGTATAGCGATCAGAGATGAGTAGGATCATCTCTGTAGCGATACTGCCCTGGCTGGACGAGAGAGAGAGAGATTCGCCGACTGAACGGAGGCCCGTGATTGGTACTTCACACAGCTTACATTGTCCCCGCATTATGTAAGCTGTGTGAGGGTCCACTGTATATATATTACATTCATTTATGTTTCTGACCTCTCGGATTTTAGCCGAAAATGTACATTTTCGTATTAAATTTTTACATTTTCTGGTCATTAGGCTCTGGACAGAGATCTCCAGAATTACCTGTTCAAATTTCAAATCATTCTCTTTCATACTTTAGGAATGGCGTTGTCCCAACTCGACGCGCAATCGGTTTTACCGTCCGAATACGTAAAACCGATCTTTCATGCTCTCTTAAAGAGTGGAGGTAAAAAAATACATTAGCAACATGATAAATATTTTTCTTGGGCGCGTGTATTTTCTTGGGTTGAATCAGAAATGTTTCTTTTTTCAACGCGACCACTCCGATGTCTGATGAAAATAATGATGAGTCATTTTTATATATAAAAGGAGAAAAAAAAACTTGGTACGCCAGATCATTGGAAACGCGTAAATCTGAATTGTCGAATTTTTTTAGTTGCGTATTACGCAATGTTCAACACCAGAGGTCAGGGAGCTCGTCACTGTTTTGTACATACTGGAATTAAAATGTCCGTTTACTTCGTTCGATCGTGTTTCGGCATTTCGACTGACAACGTACGAACGTCGTTGATCACACACAAATGGAATATCCTCGCACGCATCTATTCGCTCTCTTCCTTGGAACGTTCTCTGTCGGATCTTCGGGATTTCTTCTTTCTTCGGCTTGGACTGCGCGATCTGGATTTGTGTCTGCGGGAACGCGATCTCGATCGATGCCTGTGCCTGATAGACGCGCGGAAAAAAAGATGGAAAAGTTGATATAGCGACAAATAAAGTGTGAGCAAAAAATTTCTCGTAGTTTCTACTAATTACCTCTCTTTATGACGATACTGCGATCTTGATCGATCGCGTTCTCTCTCCTCGTCTCTAGCGACCGATTCTTTCTCACGCTCACGATCCCGAGCAACCGATTCTTTGTCTCGCTCGCCTCGTTCACGCTCGCGTTCTTTCTCACGACCCATGGATTCGAGGTCTCGCTCCGTTCGTTCTGGTTTCTCGCGTTCTCTTTCTCTCTCTCGATCCCTCGGTTCTTTCTGATCTCTCGGCGGCATCGATGGCGGTATGGAAATCGGTGGTACCATCGTTGGGATAGTTTTTGGGCCAGAGCCCTTTTCCTCCTCGGTCTCCGTCAGCGGTATGGCCAGATTAGTCGGTTGCCACGTCTGCAAAGATGTTTCGGCGTAGCTCGATCATCACTCGTGTAAGATAAACATTAGGGACAAGCGAAAGGCACACAAGCTTCAAGTTGAAACGACCAAATTCCTTTCTCTGACTAGAGTACAGTTCTCAACAAGGAGTCATCTACAAGGAACTCTTTTTCCCGGTCTCTTATGATTTTTCGATTTTGGCGTTTTCGCAAAGAAGGTCTTGAGCACCTCATGAATTTTCTAGCAAGTAATTTTCAAGCTTGCATGCCTTATCCTGTCCTGTAGTTTCAACTTGTTTTTAGTTTCACGATCGCTGAAACCTGCGCACGTTTGAGCGCATACGGCTTTTTTGAAAAACTCAAAATTACATATAATCTCATCATTTTCATAGATTCTCAGAAAAATCAATACGAACCGTCCTTCAAGGATATTCCATCCATGATCAAAGTTTACAATATTTACCAAAATTTCAGGAAATTGAATGGGAATCCACTTTGCGAAAAATTCAAAATTATATAAAATCGGAAATATTTGATTAATTTTCATGAAATTGAATATCGTCGATCTTTTGAAGAAGTTTGAGCATTAGTTGGAATAGATTGAGAATTAGTTATCCGCCAGATGATCTATGCTAAGGTAGTCCTAGCGTTTTGGCACATAGTGCAGAATCGCATGAAATTTTAATATGTTAATCTTAAAGCATCATCCAACGCACCTGCAAAGTTTGAGTGTACCTTAACGACCTTTTTAGCGAGAAAAATTGGGTTAAAAATCACGATTTTAGCATAGCGACTATCGGAAGAATCATGACCGCGCGGAGATTACCTCGAAATTCGTACACTAATATAGTCGAGAATCACACAACCAAACGCTCATTTTGTTTTAAAAATATTGAGGATTCAGA
This sequence comes from Rhorus exstirpatorius, assembly GCA_963564615.1. Classification (NCBI taxonomy): domain Eukaryota; kingdom Metazoa; phylum Arthropoda; class Insecta; order Hymenoptera; family Ichneumonidae; genus Rhorus; species Rhorus exstirpatorius. The sequence goes on from OY751315.1 coordinate 16,841,150, forward strand.
TTTTCACTGAAAAACATAAGCTCAACGAATGTTTGAAAAAGATTTTACGAGTTTTCGGTAGCGAAATGATATCAAATCGTCGGACACTCACCTGTTTCATGCGTGCCCCACTCACCGCGCTCTACCGTGCCGACATTTCCGCTTATTCCCCGCCACCGGTCGCACAAGTACTACCTTAAGGAGGCTCGAGCGCGACCGGCGGAGGGGAGGCAAGCGGAAACGTAGACGAGATGGAGCGCGCAGTGAGGCGATTATGCATGAAACAAGAGAGTCACGGGTTACTCGTGGCAAGCGTGTAATTTTGACTCATGATATCCGAAAAAATAAGTCCGCGACCCCACAAATTATTGATATATTTGTGATCCTCATGATCTAATCAACGCTTCTCTAGCTTTTCGTCAACATGTGTAGCATAGATATAGAGACAATTTACTTGGTTCAAGTCATTCGAGGGTAATTCTCCCATGCGCCCTCTGTGTTAAAACTCTGAGTTTCAAAATTTTTTATCTCTCTCATTTGGTCCGTGACCTGGTCTGAAACTTTGCATACATGAATAAGGGTACTTCATTTACCATATACTGCAAGATTATTTTTTTCTGTAGCCTACGATTCGTGCTAGAGCCACCTTAAAAGGATAGGACATCCGTCGGATAACTTTATCCGTCGATGAAAAAATTCGCGAAAGTAAATCATTAGTGCAGGAGTGTGTGTAATATACATTACAGCGTATGCTGTAACTTGAACAAAAAAAAAATTAATCAAGAATACATGAAAAAGCGACATCTGCAAATTTGCCAAGATTTTCCTAACCATGGTTGTTACGCATTATTGACTCCGAAATTCCCTCACTTTTCCAGGTTTTCCGTACAGGTTTTGCAAATATTTCAGGGAGATTAGGGTCAAATAAAAAAAATGTTAAATATTAAAATAAAAAATTTAAGCACTGTAAAGTAAAAAATAAATACATTAAAAGCAAATACCGAACCTGTTCTTCATTATAAACGGAAATTTTTATGTAGGTGCCAATAAATGAAAAATAAATATAAACACTTATCTACAATAATAATTGTGTAGTTGTGTATCGACAAATCGAATGCAGAAGGGTAGCCTTAGAGCTTTAGAGTAAATTAGTTTTTAGTTTTTGAAATTTTCATTGTTTGGCAATGACGTAACTTTTGTTGTATATAATAAAGAATAATACAAATATTAAAAATATTCAAAAATATTTTTTTTCATACTTTTCAGTTTGTTTTTTAAAATTGGTTTCATTTTTAGTAATTTTGGCAAATAGTCAATTCTGTAAAAATTCCAGAGAATTCTCTAAATTCCCGGACTTTTCCTTGATTATTTCAGGAGGAAATAAATTCCCCGAGTTTTCCGTTTTCCATATGCGTAACAACCATGCTAGCACAAATAAAATCTTTTTCTGGTGTCGATACAGTTGTGTTTTTGCAACATTGTACAAAACAATATTTGCACACTTTCTTCGATTGTTCAGATACATTAGTCATGTTTGAACCCTATTTACGGACTGCATATCTACGAATTACGAAGATTTTTGGGCTAGAAATGAATTAGCTGCTTGAATTTCTTAATTTTACCGCTAGAGGCGCTGCTGCACTGGGATGTTGTGACGTCACTGTCACGCGATATACGTTTGAAACGCAACACAATTTTCAAGCTGATATAATTAATTAAATAACGATGAGTAACTGAAAAAACCTATGTTAATTTTGTTTTTGATTAATTATCTTTTAAACAATTTAAAAATTGAAAATAATGCAAGTTCTCTGTCGACAATTGGGAGCTTAGGGGGGGGGGGGGGGGGCGTGTAACATCAGAAAGCATTTTTGGGGGAAGCGAAAATCAGTAATCTTACCGGATCATTGCCCCACTGGCTGTCTTGAGTAGGTTCGTAACTCTGATAATAGGGATCAGTTTCGGGAATATAAAAAGGCGGCGGCTCTCCGGGATAACCGGGGGGTGGCATATCGAAAGCGGGCGGTATCACGGGACCCGGCGGTGGCACGCTCATATCCGGAAAGCCGGGTTTTCTCGAATATTCCCTTCTGTCGGCCGTCATTACTTGTATAACGTTCTCCTTTGGCGGGGACTTGTCGAGATTTCTTCTCGATGCAAGACCCGAACTGCCGATCACGTCTATCGTGCCGGCCATTTTTCTGCCCGGTGGCGGACCCGCTCGTTTAGGTCCCATTATACCGGAATATTTGCTATTATCGTTGGTAATCGCGACCGGCGGTACTCTTGCGCCGATGCCCGGATTTATCCCGCCGCCCCCGCCGCCGCCCGCATTTAGTATCAGACCAACGCCCGATTCGCTGCGCATTCTCTTCTGACGCTCGCAATAAGCCCTCCAGGTTTCCTCATTGAAGCCATAATTGAAGTAATCGGTAATATCGGCGCCGGGTTGCCTCCATGGCTTGTCCTCCAGCTGATCCAAATTGAAATCATGCGCGGCTATACCGTTTATCACGCCGATCGTCTCGAATTCATCGATACTGAATTTTCCCGGCTGTTTGTTCAATTTGTCCGGTACGCCGGACGTGTTCGTCAAAAGGCCGCCGCGTTTGATATTCAAATTGCCATAAGCGGGTGTCGATTTTATATCACCTATGACAACATGAACATCGTCGTCCGAGTCAGAATCACTCTGCGCGTCCGCGTCGTCTTGAGTCTGCGCCTCTTTGCCGTCGCCGGCCTCCTTAAGATCACGCTCTTTGTTTCCATTGGTCGTCGGCGCCGTTGGTTCTCCATCGGGAATCGCCGAATCGCCTGATATCTGAGCGCAAAGAGTTATGCCTGCGTTATTTATTTTATTTTTTTCTTTATTTTCTGTAAATTCGTGTTTGATGATTTTGCGCAACGCAAAGTGAGCAAAACGAATCAATTGTAAATGTAACAGGGACTAAAATATAACGTAATGTACAATATAAAGCAGTGAACGCACGAGACAGTGCACGGCACTCGCGGTCTTGTAAGTTAAGAGATCATTCACACGTAAAACTGCGATCGGCAACCGGTTTAGCCGTGCACCGAATCACGTGCCGACTACCGAATGATCGGCAGATTTTCTGAGTTTCCTATGGCAATACAATTGAAACTCAATAAAATATTGCCATCTGTACCGGCCATGTTTTATGCAGTTTCCCTGTGCCCTTATGCAAATGCGATACAGTAGTGCATTAGGAAAGAGTGGCTACGTACAACACTGGGGGGAGGGGGTTTTGAGCAAAAGGAATGGAAATGGTGAAGAACATAAAAATCCGAAAGGGTATACGATGAAATATGCTAATATTAAAATAAATATAATCCAGTGTAATAAATATAACAAAGCCCGATTTAACGTAAATAATAAGTAATATTGAGTAGAAGTACGATCGTTCAATGAGGTTATGTTTATTGCATACTCCGGGTGATTCGTCATGCTTGCTCTCAGAGTTCTCGTCGTCGACTGCTCGAGATCCTTTTTCCGCGGTCAGAGAGTCATCGCTTTTTTTATTTTCCGCTTGTCCATCGGATGCAGAACTATCCTTGGCGTCAACAGAATCACCATATAACCACTGATCCTCGTTCTCATCCGCCATGTTTTCACAACTTTTCGGAATACACACAAAACGCTAAGGGCGGCACATCATATGGACCTATATGGACGAGACGATAAGCGATTTGAGCCCACAGCGCTATTGCGCCGGTGAGTGGAAGCGAAAGGACGAAAGATATTTTAAAGAAAGCGCGCGGATATGTGCTTTTGATCGGTCTGAAGTTTTGCACACTCGCGGGATATCTATATATATATATTCGGGTACCCACCAAGTGGTTGTCAACCGCACGCTTTTTGCACGGTCAATTCCGACGATGGCCAGATGGCGCCACGAAGGTATTTCCAGTGACTGCCCAAATTTATTTTCAAATTTTGGGAAAAAATAAATAAAGTTCCTTGACTGAAAAACGTCAAGAAGAAATGGTACAAATGTTGGATTAAAAAATAATGAAAAATGAAGAATATTTATAATATTATAATGGTTTTTATTAATTATTATTATTAATTATTAATAACCCTCATTATTATATTTTAAATATTTTGATCTATTTTGTTCGTTTCGAATCTAATATCAAATATTTGTTTTTCTGTGTAACGTCATTATTTTCTCTCTGCATACCTGGCAAAACAAAGAGGCTTTAGCTACGAGTATGGGTATATTACTCGCAAAAAACTGGTCGTGTAAATGCGCCAATATGAAAACGCAATATACCGTTAAATTTTCACCTTCTTCCAAATGAGGCGATAACTGAAAATTTTTATTCAACGAATGTTAAAATAAAATTACGTAATATCGATGATAATAAATTTTTTGTGAAAACGAAGAAAAATCGTTTGGTGTGAGTAAAATAAATATATTTATGCATACAGTTAAACTATAAATTACAATAGTTATCCTAAATTATTTGGCCGCACTTTAATTCGAAAATATGAACTTCGTGACCTATGAGATATTGAACAAAGCATCGTCTAATTTCTGGTCAACGCAAATGCCTCCATATAATTTACATAATAATATTATATACCAGCAAAAATATATTTATTTATATGTATCGATTAATGAATATAAATATCAATGTTAAACTTGATGCTTTGAATTTCTCGCGCTAATTCGCAACAGTGACATCTCGCGAATGTTACGAGCGACGTACAGGCGGTGTCCAACGATGACGTTTCTAATCTTCGTTCGAAACATACCCTATGCTTCTTGGTGCCAAATCTTTTTGTTCTGTCCTTCTGTCCCTTTTCAACTTCAACCCACGTATAAACAAAGAGACACAACAACGATGCATCCGAAATTACCGGAAGCGAAGCTTTATTCCGTATTTGCTTATTGCACTTCACTGGCTAATTGACAAATCAACACGTGACCCTTGTAAAATGTGATCCTTTTAATAATTGGGAAATATATCGAACAGTCTTTTTTATTTTTAAATATATAAAACTGCCTTTTCTACAAATGTGACCCGTTCATGCAATAATAAAAGTAGTTGAATTACCCGCTTTTTAATGAGACTGCAGTTTGCACTCTATCGGCGAACGGGCGAATAGAGCGCGGTCAATCACGTGACTTTTGTTTGAAGTGAGGGGTGTTTTATTGCCACTCACCACTACATTTACTCCCTACTGAGGGTAACGTGTATACGTATACTATGAGGCATCTCAGGCACGTGGTATGCGACCGTGATCTATCCCAAACCGATCGTCTTTGCTTCGACAAACACGTTCCGAGACTTCCGAGTTCCGGTGTCACTGCCGGACTACACACACACACACACACACACACACACACACACACACACACACACACACACACACACACATCACACAACAATTGTGAACGCAGATGTTCAATTTGCCAAAATCGCGAATACTTTTACAAATTTCGCCAACCCGAAGCCTCGTACGTTCAACAGCCTCCTCAAATATCTCAAGTAGAAGTTTCAATCAACTTTTAACTCCAAAAAATCCATTTCCGAACGTGACAAAGAATATCCACTCTCGCCCAATTATATCGACGAATTTTCGGTAAGCAAAATCGCACATATCCATATTGGAGGTTTTTAAAACTCATAGTAAATATTTCTTCACGTAAAAATTAATCGTTCACTGTACGCCGGCTTTTCTTGTTTCTATTCTCTTCATTGAAAAATCCTGTCGGACTTCATCAACAAACTTTCAACCAGAAAGCAACCAATTGCAAAAATTCAACGAAAAATTAATCAAGTTCCAACCACTCTCGCGTCGATGGTTGAAAGTCGATTGATTCGTTTAAAACCAACCTCAAACCACCTGCAGACACTGAACGGTCGATTTCATGTCTCGGTTTCAGTCAAACTAATAGCGAATTCGACTCATTGCACTGGTGCGCGCTGAGTGCAGTTTCATCCTTTTCTACCATACGCTTTGGAAAGAGATGAAAATATATTCAGTGCGCACCGGTGCAACGAGTCGAATTCGCTATAACTATCAGTTAAGGAGGTTCTTAACATCAATTTGGTGCGGTAAGGGGAACGTGATGGCGCGGCGCGGGTGACGTGCGGGGCAGGTTGCGTTTGGCATTTGTTTCACCAAGCCATTACTCACGCTCAATTCTGTTTACAAGTATATTTCACAATCGGAACGGTGAAAAATTTTCTTTATGAACAAATTATATCTATGAAGGTCTAATCTGTCGTTTAAGCGGTTCTTCTGGGAAATGTTACCGTTTTTTCACTCCTAAAATAATCTCCAATCATAACTTCGAATACTTCTCCCATAAGAGCCCATGTATAAGCGGAATATTTAATGTTTTTTTTTTCTCCTCAACTACACGGTCAAAAAATCTGAAATAATTACGGTGTATTCCTAGTACCAGCACAAACCTCCCCTTAAATTTTAGAATTTTCTGGATTAAGAACCTCCTTAACTCTTGATGAGCTATATGTTTGGTCGTTACTCGGATGGTTTTCGTAAAAATACTTTTAAGCCAAACATGGATTTTATTCAGGTACGGTTGAATTTTGGTTGGTTTTCGTAAAATCAACCGTAGATGCGTCTCGTGAATGGTTGAATTTTGGTTTGTCCCAGTCAAACCCGCCGATAAATTATACGTTCGAATGGTTGTAACTTGATTGATTTTGGGCTGGATTTTTGCACAAAACCAATCATAATTAATATTGATCCAGTCTGCCAGGGAATCTATGATTAACCCTTCGTGGTCACCCTGGGTAAATTTTAGCCAGGCTTTTTGGCAGTCTTCTTTGACAAATTGACCCGTTAACAATTTTTTTTTTCAACGCGTTGAGATTCGAAATTTGACATACCAACTTTTGATACGTGTTTTGGAATGTTCAAAGTATTTTTTTGGTATTTTTTTATACCGATCGGACTGATAGTTTTCGCGCAGCAACCATTGGAAACTTGGCTGGGCAAATTTTGATCCCATGTGTGTGATCGCTAAGTTATTCTACAGAGGTGTGGCCACGAAGGGTTAAGAAACTTCGGGCAATACGGAGTCCAATGTTACACGGACCGTGCCCAAAGTTCTTGCGCATTATGTGTAAAAGAAAAAAAAGAAAGAAAACTCTGCCTACCTGTAATTTGTTAAGTTTTTGTGCCATATCTATGAGAACTAATGGGAAAACAACTTTTTCATTCCAGTCATCGAAAAATTCATACAATGAGCGACGATATATCACTCTACACCCTGCCGAATGATCAGCCCGTTGTCGTTCTTGAATGCAAGACTGCTTTCGATGCTCTATCCGTCAATGAAAAACTCTATGCTCATTATTTGAGCAAAGCATCCTGGTACGGCAGTCTCATAGTGTTGTTCCAAACTTCTCCCGAATCGCCGCTTATATTTGCACTGATTCACAAAGTATTCGCCGCCGAACCCATCGAGGAACTCAAGAAATCTGCGATCGCATCCGGCATCGTTGAAGATGAATTTACCGTAAGTTTAACTCAAATTAAGAGCCTTTTGAGCCCCTTATTCAGCATCTCGTCTCAAGGCAGTACCCCTCCATGGCATCTGCAGGCAATATGGCACATGCAGTTACAAAGAGATTTATCGTTTCAAACACGAGATAATTTAAGTGAAAATGAGCCTGATTAAGGTAGTAGTCTTGCGAAATTAACCGAAATTAACAGCCAAAAGTCTGTGTGAGTATGACATAGCCACAAAATGAATATATAATGGAGAAAGGAAAAAGTAATTAATTACGACGAAATAGACGATTTATGAAAAAAAAAAAGCAATTGGAAAAGCAATTACGATTTGCCGTGCATAAGAGAGAAATGGAGAAATGGAGAGAAATGGAGTAATACGTAGTCCATTACCACACAAATATATTAATGGATAAATAAAGATTTATCATGCATGCTTGAAGTATATCTATCTACTTCCTTCCTTGCTTTTCTATCATCTCCACAATTTATTATTATAAATTCATCATTTGTGCATTATTCTTATTCTTATTATTTTTTTTTTTATGGAAATATTCAATATGTAAATCATATATGCAAGGATTTTAATTTACTTCTGAAAATAATTTTTATTGCTCAATACTATCACGCTTTTCGGAAAGTGAGACGTTCCTCCCACCACTAGCGCTGTGCAGTGGTGAACGATCTTAGCTACCCACTCTACGAGCAATCAAATATCGTCATAAATTCCATACTTTCGAAGCTTCTATTTCTTGTTCAAACGGTAAAAAAAAAAAATTGTGAAATATGCGAAAGGATTATTTTACCATTGTGCTAAATTTTTTCCAAATCTATCTCGTCGTTTTTTTTTTTAATGGTAGAAAATCCGATGTCGGCCATAAGAGCGCGTGTAAAACGGCGATTTTTAAATAATTAATATCTCGACTTCTGAACGATACAGCCCCTCCAAATTGAGTCAATGTTTTTATAGCACTCCAAAGTTCATCTACAAAAATTTGCTTGAAAATCTGTCGCAAAAAGTGTTCACGAGACAACTACCTTAGCATGTAACCTAATGCGCCAGGCATACCCTAACGACACGGTTTTCGCTGTACCGCCTAGAGGGGTGTCGAGAATTGACCAAAAAACTAAAGTAAGGTAGCTAAGTATCATAGGAATATTCTCGTAAAAGCTGAAGAGGATTTACCGTTTCGTTTTCAAAAGATCGTGAGTGAAAAAGAATTGCGCTACCGCGTGAGCGGCACACGCGATCTGTCACACATCTCCGCACGCGGAATTCTCTATCGCTCCACCGATGTAGCGTGGAGGTACTGCCTTAAGGTGAAATAACAGAAGACTCGGTCTATCATTAATAATTATTATTACTCAATGGTTATGAGATAATTAGTTAATAGAAAAACATTCGTCTCATCGCTGTAAATAACAATGTTTTGTTATTGATCCGTGCATTGTCTTCTAAAATGTCGAGAGAAAACCCAGACCACCGTGTCTACACACACACACACACACATACGCGCAACGCTTTGAACCGTGACCTTGGAACCGGACCATATAAAATGAAAAATGATGAATTCGAGAATATTTTCATTTCAACCTGGTATGACTGTATTATTTTTGACAGTATTTCGGTAAAAAGGCCTCAATAATTGAAATATCACTTTCATGAAGCCTTTTGGCCAATAAACCAATGCTCTACACGAATATTCGGTCACAGAATTAAAATATTATTTTATTTCGGGGCCCGCTTTACGTTTACGCTATCACTGCTGCTTATCGGCTCTTACCGACAATCACGACTAGCGAACCTAACGTCAGGAACTGGAACTAAGAACTTCATTGCAATATGGCCCCGACCACGAACTTGACGTCTCCGATTTTATATTCCGGATTATCGTTTCGTTTTTCGACAAAACAAGGTAGCACATTTTTTTAAAAGTACAGTAAAGTGGTAAACAGTGAGGACTGGTCCGTTGAAGAGTGATAAATGTGCGTAAAATTTATGATAAAATGAGTTTATCAGTCGGCGGGAAAAGCATCCTGGCAACCGATAGACGCCTCGAGTTTTTCAGAATTTCTTGTGCCTCAGAAAAAATATTTCCACTGAGAGGAAGACCAGTCCTCAATTCTTACACGTTGAAAGAATTTATTTTTCGTGTTTTATTGTGTAATACTATTGTATTTTCGACGAAATCCGGAATATAAAATTCTTAGTTCACCCATTGGTCACTTGATGCTTCGTATGCATTTGCTTGATGACTCTTAAGAGTCGTCGAACGAGGGCATACGAAGTTTCAAGTGGCCAATAAGCCAACTAAGAATTTCCTATATTCGAAATGTAGCCGAAAATACAATAGTATTCCACAATTAAACATAACAGATAAATTTGTTCGACTTGTAAAATATACGGTCTGGTCCTCTGCTCCGTGGAATTTTTTCAAGGCACAGTAAATTATCGAAAACTCGAGGCGGTTGTCGTTTGCCACGACGCTTTTCTCACCAACTGACAAGTTCATTTTATTATTAATTTCACGCACATCTGCCACTCTTTATCGGACCAGAGCGTACTGCTCGCCACTTGACTGCACTTTTTAAAAATATTTCCACCCTATTTCGTTGAAAAACGAAGTAATCATTTCGAATATAGTATCGGAGACGCCAAGTCCGTGCTCACGGCTATAGACAGTACCATGCTATGTATTTCACAGTTCCGGCTACTAACGCTAGGTTCGCTAGTCACGGTTGTCGGTAAGAGCAGAGAAGCAGCAGTGATGGCGTAAGCGTAAAGTGAGCCCTGAGATAAAATAAGCTTTGAGGGTCAATGGGGGCGATCGGGGCCCTTCATGAAACATGCGCCACCACTGTAACATTTACATCCTACCCTATCGACATTCGTAACTTTTTGCCGCATGCATTGGTTGACATATCTGCCACACGCGGTGCTAACTTCGACATGCATTTTTTGGCAGGCAGCCGAGTGACCACGAGCGGACTGGCCACAGCATCAACTGAGCACCACACGGATAGCAAATTTATAAATGTATGTATGCATACATTCATAAATTTGCTATCCGTGTGGTGTATAGTTGACGCTGTGGCCAGTTGGCTCGTTGTCACTCAGCTGCCTGCCCATTTTTTTCAAATTTTTCCGCGAGAGGCGCTACTCTCGATTCTGAGTTGGTCACGTGTGCTCGATGACTCTTAAGCGCATGTGGAAGCTCTGTTTTATCGACTCTGACGGTCAATTATCGAACCGAGTGCTTCGAAAGTGATTCCGGAGATCTTTGTCTAGGGCGAGGTTTCGGGGCTAATGGCCAGAAAATGAAAAAAAGTCAATATAGAAATGTACATTTTTGGCTAAAATCGGAGAGGTTATAAACAGAAAAAGATGTAATAATTATTGTACATATTAATTTCGAAAAATCTGAACATTAGACTCTAGATGGATAAAAAAAACCCTGTCTAACAAGCAATTTTTGTTCCTGTACGTGGAAAATTATAGAAATGGCATTGATCCAAAAATTTACATGTCATCGTGGATAATTTGCTGTATACAGATAACGCGAAAATATTCCACTGGCACGACTTTCAAGCCTAAACGGGCAACTTTTCTTGAATGACTCTTCGAGGTGATAACTGTTTAATTAAAAGCCCAACGCCTAGAAAATCGTTTTCGAATTGGGTTATTCGCGAGTTTGATGTACTTGCCCCAAATGATCTACAAGTTTCAGTATTTCGTAGTATACCGACGCCTTTTGAGTTAATCGCTTTTCACATGATCTTAAGAGTGACTCTTTTACTGCATCGGTTTTTTCGACAAAATGCATTTAAATTTTTCAACAAATGATGTTCCTGAACTATCAACCCAAATGATTTTACATTTGAACAAGCATTTCTGCAGACCTTTATCTAGAGCCTTATGACCAGGAAATGTCGGAAATCCAAATACAAATGTAAATTTTTAGCTAATGTCAAAAAGCGTTTGAGCAAAGATAGGTATGATAACTGTAACAGAGCTTAATTCTAAGATTTTCGTCCATTGGGCTTTACACGGATGGGAAATGAAAGTAACGAGCATTTATTTGTTGCTGTATGTCATCGTGCAAAATGTCAACTTTAGTTTGCCAAAATTAACCCATAGCGCCTCTTGCAGACCTATATGCGAAATGTTTCCGCGTCGAATTTTTTATTCCAAAGTTGATTTGTGTGACTTTTAGGGATGATAAATAATATAAAATTAGGGGCTCAATGTACCTAAATACTCAGTAAATTGCTTCCAAATCGGCTAAACGATTTTAAATATTTCATACTATACCTACCCATTGGCGTTCCTCATCGCCTTTTACATGTTCTTAATTCACAGGCTTTCTTAGTGTACGTGTCCGGTATCTTGTCCAATACCGGTAATTACAAATCCTTCGGAGACAGTAAGATCATTCCGAATTTGCCCAAAGAGAAGCTAGATACGATTTTAAAATCCTCGAAGGCTTATAAACAGAAGCCGCAAGAGATAAATGATATTTGGAACAAGATACAGGAAACTGTGTACTCCCTAGATGAGAGCGTTAAGTCTTTGGGCCTGGGTAAAAAAGGCGTAACAACCTACTTCTCGGCAAATTGCGATGTAAAAGATTCTGAGCTTGTGAACGAATTTATGCAAGAAAAAGGATTGGAATGTTACAACACGCGATGTTTCAAGACAATGGAAACGCACAACGAGTCAGGTTCCGAAAAAGTGATAAGCTTGTACGACATAAAGCTGGCTTCGTTAGAGACGAGTGAAGATCCAAAAATCACGCTTCCCAACGAAGTATACAAAGATGCAAAGTTCAAAGTAACCCGCGGCGATTACAGCAATCTTTTCGGTCCGGTTATCGAAAATCTTGCGAAAGCGAAAGAATACGCGGCTAACGAGAACGAGAGAAGCATGCTTGACAAATACATAAGCCACTTTAGAACTGGATCGTTAAACGATCACAAAGATGGTTCGAGATTTTGGATAAAAGACAAAGGTCCCGTTGTCGAGGTTTACCTTGGTTTTATCGAGACTTATCGTGATCCTGCTGGTCAGAGAGGCGAATTCGAGGGTTTCGTCGCTATGGTCAACAAAGAAATGTCACAAAAGTTCTCGAATCTTGTGAGCCGCGCCGAGGAATTATTGCCGATATTACCATGGGGCGCAGATTTCGAGAAAGACCAATTTCTCAGGCCAGACTTCACGTCGCTCGATGTATTGACATTTGCCGGTTCGGGAATTCCAGCCGGTATTAATATACCGAATTACGACGAGATACGACAGAACGAAGGCTTCAAGAACGTCAGTTTGGGCAACGTTATTCCGGCGAACATGAAACAGGATGTTATACCATTTTTAACGGACGAGGATCAGGCACTCATGAACAAGTTTCGAATTGCCAGTTTCGATGTTCAAGTTGGTCTTCACGAGTTACTCGGTCATGGCAGTGGCAAACTCTTTAGAAAGTTCGCAAACGGTGAATACAATTTCGATAATTCAAAAGTCAAGAATCCATTGACGAACGAGCCTATCGATAAATGGTTCTTGGACGGTGAAACTTACGATTCGAAATTTGGTGTAATATCGTCGTCGTACGAGGAGTGCAGAGCCGAAGCTGTTGGATTGTATCTGAGTCTTGAGAAAGATGTTATAAAAATATTCGGTTACGAGGGTCAGGATGCCGATGATATTATTTACGTTAATTGGCTGTCACTTTTGTGGAACGGATGCGCCAAAGCTCTCGAGATGTATCAGCCATCAACGAAGAAGTGGCTTCAAGCTCACTCACAGGCGAGATATGCTCTCCTGAGAGTTTGCCTCGAGGCCGGTGAGGATTTCGTCACTGTCGTAGAAACCGAGCCGGGAAAAAATCTGCGAATGACTCTCGATCGGACGAAAATTCCTACGGTCGGTAAACGTGCGATCGGTGAATTTTTGAAAAAATTACAAGTTTACAAAAGTATGGGAGACGTAGAAGCGGCGGTGTCCATGTACGAGAAATACACGGAGGTGCCGGTGTCCGGTCCTCAGCCATGGGAGAGATGGAGACAGATCGTTCTTGCTCACAAACAACCGAGAAAAATATTTGTTCAGTCCAATACTTTCGTCAATGGTGAGTCTGAGCAGCTCGGACACTCGTTACCGCCAAATAAACGGTTTTGTTTTTATTATGCGTGTTATTGCAGATAATGATGCCGGAAAAGTGATCCTGAAGAATTACGAACCAACGTTCAACGGTTTGATTCAATCGTGGGTTGACAGATTTCCATCTTCGGAAGTACCAGCCAAAATCCTCGAACTTTGGGAGAAAGATCAAAGATACTTTGTTTCGAGTGAATCATCAAAATAATTCGAAAAGTCTGGTATAAAAAAGCTACGGACGAATATTACGTTTAATTTTTTTTTTCACTCAACACAACTGTACTGCTCATTCGAAAAGTTTTTTTTTTACGAGACTTTTTGTATCTCAGGGTGCTACATTTATTTTTGGCTTCTAACGATGTACTGATTAGAAGATCACAATACGTATCAGACTTTTGTAACTACAAATACAACAGATGAATGCTATTTTCGACAATAATATGATTCAATGAAAAGTCATTGAAACAATCACGACTCTTCGTATGTAATCGTGAGAAAGTTATCGATTATCCTAAGGTAATTTTATCATTTTTACGCCTTACAATTTTTTAGAAATTTTCTACACTTTATCTAAACGCGTTTAAAATTTCAAAAAGACTGACCATTCCAAACTTGAAATAACTGCTGTTGAAATCAGCATTTTTTTACATGTATCGCCCATACCGAACGCCTATCAATGTTCCGCTTCGTTCATGCATGCCCCGCTTATCGCGTCTACGTTTCCTCCTATCCCCCATCGCTGGTTTGACTTGACAACTTTGACTTTTATACCGCGTGTACGTAAATACTCTGAGAGTAGTTGCACCAGTTTTATTTTGTTCGACACATTGGAATTCTTTCCAATTCTATCTTGTCTGGCTCAAAGTGACGAGTGTACTCTCTGTTAATTCAACATCCGGTGCCATATTTCGCTGACGCCAGCGATACCTCTCGTAGGATTTTATACCAATATACTCGTTGTTATATCCATTGAAAACGACCCATGCATTCTCTCCATATTTGCTGATTATGTGCGAGTAATATACTTTCCAAATGACTCCAAACGACGATCTATGTGGCGAGCTGACGTTGTGCAACATAAATCCGCCGTCGATGACGAAGGTCATATTGCGTAAAAAAGTGGAAATAATTTCGTCATTCATTTCAAACAGTGATTGTACTGAATATTAGGAACGAAAATAATACTTACCAATATAAAAATGTATGCATATTTAAACTTCACACTTTTTATCCAAGTGATTCACTAAGGAATTTATTCAAGCTAATAGCAATTTCACTAAGGAAAACACAATTTTCAGAACGTCACCAATGCTTCACTGCTTCAAATATTAATATTACAATTCTTAAGCTGTAATATCAATATTTGAAGCTGTGAAGCAATGGTGACGTTCTGAAAATTGTGTTTTCTTTAGGGAAATACCTATTAGCTTGAATAAAAAATCGTGCAATAATATAAATATATACTCACTGGGATAAAAAGTGTGAAGTTTAAATATGCATACATTTTTATATTGGTAAGTATTATTTTCGTTCCTAATATTCAGTACAATCACTGTTTGAAATGAATGACGAAATTATTTCCAGATCTACTGAAGGTAAGTTCTCGGAAGTGCCTTTAACAAATTTGTTTTTCACTTTATTAACGATTTTATAATTTAAAAAATCACTATTCCTTGCAGGTGACTTTTACATACATACAATGAGGTTAAGATTTCGGCTTGCTCGGAGCAAAAGTGTTTACAGCACGGTCTTACCTTTACAGTGGAGCGGAGTTCCCGAACGTGACACTGGCGGCGCTGATAGACGGGTCCAGCAATATTGCTGCCCATTCAAATGTACCGAGAAAATTTAGTAAAATAAACAATTGCTGCAGCTTAAATTTGGCTCGAAAAAAAAAAACTGTCTTGAGAAATTCATTCTTTTTCATCTTACTTTCGAGTCCGATAGAGAAATATAGATGTTTCAAATGCATGCAAGTTCCCTATTGAGTTCACTTGCCATTTTGTTGGTATCGAGAAACATTCCCGTATCCCTGGGAGGTGCCACTCGTATGAGAGAATCTCACGGACTCGCGCGTCGAGTTAAAAAGCTCGGCAGCCTGAGGTTTACAGGGACAGAGGTGCGGCAGCCGGGTATTTTCTTGAGGGAAATTTCACGACCTTTCCAACGACGTAGGTTTCGTCCATAAAAGCGATGGGTGTAGGCGGATAAGTTTATGTAGTCATATTTGATGCTAGCAGCCACCCTTAGCGCAGGGGATGAAGGGCGGCAGCCGGGTACCAAAAAATCTAATTAATTGCCTACTAACGATCGAAACGGAAAATTTGAATAAAAGCGATGGGTGAAGCACGGCACACAATTTTATTTGTTAATTATTTGTTATAACATATAACGCAGGGGGTACGGGTTTGGCTGAAAGGCGATTGGTATTCGACAATATATCACCTATCTTTCTCGATAAAAATCAGCCATAAAAGCGATCGACTCGAAAATTTGCAGTGGGCTCCCGCACTATTTATTCTCTTGCTGAAATAGGAAATGATTATTAATCTTAGGGAAGATAGTATATAAGCAAGCTTATTCGCTTCTAACAATTTTTCCGCTATGAAATTATGCAAAAAAAAAACGTAAAATGTCATTTATTTATTCATTTTCGGTAAAGATTGATGCTACGAGTAAAAAGGTGTCGTTGAAATCAATTTTTACCAAAAATGAATAAATTAATGACATTTTGCGTTTTTTTTTGTATAATCTCATAGCGAAAAAATTGTTAGAAGCGAATAAATTTGCTTATATACTATCTTCCCTAAAACTAATGATGTCCTATTTCAACAAGAGAATAAAGCACCATGGCAGTACGTATTAGAGTCAAGAAAAAAATTTCACCAGCTACAAATTGTTTATGACAATTTATAAACAATTTTTAATCGCAAAATTATTATTAGCTAGTAGTAAAAAAAATCGCCAAATAGTAATGAGGCATTCAATTTTATAAGTGTGAGCCAGCATGCATCTTATATGTAAAAATTGATGAAAAGAAATTCAATAGTCCATAGCGTAATCGGTAGCGTCCCGGGTTAGTAAACAGACATTAGGTAGGAAACTTGTAGGTAGGTGGTTCGAATCCCAGCGCAGATAGGAATTCTGTAACGAGTGAATATCGACGTAGAACTTTTGTTTTCTTGTTATATTATTTATGTTATACTGTTATCACGATAAACACATTAAGATTTTTTTTAAATTAATTTTTAAGCTCGAAATTAATTAAAACGATTCATGCACAAAATAATTTTAATGCACCGGCCTAAAGGTGGCCAAAAAGAGGTTTCGAAGGGTCTGCGAAGAATCCGAAAAAGGCAAAAAGAGGTTTTGGAGGGTCTGCGAGGCATTTGGAAGGCCAAAAAGAGGTTTTGGAGGGTCTCGCGCGGAACCTCCGAAACCTCTTTAGAGCCCAAATGTTCACTTTCTGCCACTTTTGCAGGTTTCGGAGGGTCTCCTATCAAAGCACCCCGAACGCGTCATAACCCTCTTTTGAGCCTTCATACTCCGCAATTGGAGGCTCGCGAGAGGTCTTAAAGAGGCTCGAAATTTCGACTCGGGATAATTAATTACAATTTGGATTTCAATTTCAAACGCTATCATTACATGTAAAGAACATTCTGAATTTTACTCTTACCATTCCTTCATCGTTTGGTTCAGGTTGTACAAATGAGAGATTGGGATTTTGATTCTCGTCACTTGCCTTTCTTTCGTCCCTGTCCCTCCTTATCTCTCCTATTATTTTTTTTGACATTTTCTTTATAGCGACTATTATGTCTTTTTCCCTGGTCGAATCGTTACCACTTTCGTGGTGTTTCCTTCTTTTCTTTGAATTTGATTTACTTTCTTCCGATAGTAAATCATCGTCGCTGGTTAGTCGTTTCTTCTTCGCGACGCAGTTGCTCGCACCGCGATTGCTCGCCGAGTTTTTCCCTGAGTGTGTCTGGGCATTTTCATGCTCTTCGTTCTACGGGAGAACGAAATATTTCGTTACGGCCAACCTGTAAGCTTTCAGTCTAACGAAATAGTACATTACTGTACAAGGGAGGAGAGTGCGTGATTTTCGCCGGAGTGCGAGATTTTCTGGACGAGCGGAGCAAGGGCAGCCCGAGCACGTGGTGAAAATCCATTCCCCCCGTGTGGCATAAAATATTTTTTACCTGACTGCACGCTAAAATCACAATATTCTATCCCTGCAACGCGTGCGGAAAGTAATCAATTTTTCATCAGAGGGAAGAAAAATGATTCTCCGAGCAAAAAATTAAATTTACATGGTGGAAGGGTTGTGGAAGTTGTGGCCGTCTCTGGTACAGGATAATGCACTTACCTCGCTGTCTGAGAATTTTTCATCGCTACTTTCTGTGGAATCAGCAGCAACAGTGATACCAGACTTTTTGGTCGCTCCCTTCGCGCTGTACGTAATAGCTGGAGTGTCCGTTTTCTTTGGTTTTTTTAGACGAGCACCACGACCATGGACGTACAAAATATCTGGACGGAGCCTAAAGTACCTTTTTCGATGAGGGGAGTGAATCCACAGGGGTGAGAAGAAAACCCGTGTCAGCCATCTTGGTTAGTCAGATTTAGACCTATATATATAACCTATATATATATATAAAATAGTATTGCCACCGCCATCTTGGTTAGTCATATCCGTGGCAGCAGACTTTCTTTCCCCTCACCCTTGAGGCTTCACCCCCGCGGGGAAAGGCTCCCGTCCAGATATTTTGTACGTCCATGACCACGACCCAATTGACTTTTATTCCCTGTTGACCATGCTTCTTTGATGGTTCCTAATGGATAAGTAATAATTTGGAATTACTATTCCAAGAAGAGAACAGTAATTCGATATCGCAAGTGCAAAAAATTACCAAAAATAACAAAATTATAGTACCAAAAATGTTGGCTATGTATTCAAATATTATGCCGTGGCAGTAAAGTAATAGCGGCAGGCAGCCGACTGCCGACTGACCACGAAGAAACTGGCCACAGCGTCGACTGAACACCGCACACGGATAGAAAACTCATGAATGTATGCATACATACTTTCATAAGTTTGTTATCCGTGTGGTGTTCAGTTGACGCTGTGGCCAGTTTCTTCGTGGTCAGTCGGCTGCCTGCCGTAATAGCTACTTAGACGAATTACTTTACTGTTTCATTATTATTCGGGCAATGTGACATATTTTTAATGTATACTTACAGCCAAAATGGAGAACGACGACTGCTTCATAACAATATTCGATATTGACAGAGGTACTTTTTTTCGCGAACCCTCAGGGTTTCCTTCGAACCCGAACTCGCAATGTCAACGATATATCGTTCTGTACAAAAAATATCGTACTTGAAACTTTTCTTGTTCTAACGTTTTATATACTTAACAGGGTAAACCCGTTCTTCATTCGTAGAAGAAAGGACCGAAGCGACAGATCCCATCTTGCTGCCCGCAACACTCCCCCCGAAAAAAAGCGACAGTATTCCATCTTGCTGAATATATGCCGTGTCCCAATTTGTACGAAGTACACACTTCATGCACACTTGCCCTTCTAATTCTATGTGCAAGTATATGCATGAAGTGTATACTTCGTACCGCCTTTACACCAATTGAGACACGGCAATATACTGTAAAGCACGTTTTTGCACTTTGTACCGCGCCGGTGAGTCTCGAGCACACACGTGCCAAAAAAAAAAACAAAACTCTCACTTGTTGCTCTTCAGTGTTTAATTATTATTATATTATTATTATTATTATTACTGTGTTTCTTAATTACAATTCCTTTTTTTTGTCTATAAAATCCCTCACTCACCCAACTCGCGAATTTTTTATCGAAGCTCGAGACCCCCGAAACCAACAGAATTCACATCGACTTTGCACTAAAATACCTCCCTTGCCCCGCTGTCGTGGCGACCAAAACAAAGTCCCACGCGCTACGGGCAACGAAGATATCTTCCTTGACAGTACGAATATATAATATTCGTATCCGTATGGACAAATGACAAGTCATTGTATCAGCAATGATGTACCAAAAAAAAATGAAATTGTACATGTACAACACTTAATGAAGAACGAGTGTACCATGGTCACTGATATATATGCTATTAATATATATATCAGTGATTTTATTGCGTTCTTTTATTTTGATGTTATTCGAATAATTTCCGCTACGTTCGCTGTGACGAGCGCATGCTCTTCACGTTCTCCCCATCTGTGGCGGGAGATTTGACATCGCCACAGATAGACTGCCGTTTAGCAATAATTAATTACCATTCAATAATTTAGCTTATTTTAATAGAAAATCTTCTCCTGTGTTATAAGCGTCGATTAGGAATAAAAACTATTGATTGTATACGTTCGTAAAAACCGGCAATTGCAATGGTGGCTTTGTTACCCCTTGGGTTTTTACCGGTGTTTTTCCGAAGCTTGGGAAAATGCCAAATAATATAAACCGAGCGGGCAAAACTCCACGAGGCAACGGACTAAAGACCCTTGGTGGAGGTGAAGCGCTATAATATTGTCGGAGTTATAACAAAGGGTGCGTTCCATTATTCGTTCAAATCGCTCAAAACGCTTAATTTGCCCATGCTCGGGCGGTCGGGCCTTTTAAGCAAAGCGCATAATGGAACCCGGCCAATGATGCTAGAATTTAAGTATATATAGGAATGTATACATGTGTGTATATGTATGTATATGTATATGTATGTATATAAATGTGTGTATATGTATGTGTGAATGTATGTATGTATTTATGTAAGTATAGGACTGCCTGAAAGGCGTACGCGACATTGTGCGTTGCAAAGGATTAAACCAATAAAATACTTTAAAAGGGAAAGCCTCGCTTTTTCAGGTCGGGGGCCCGATGGTCGAAACAATAGGGTGGTTTCCTCACGCCGATGGTGAGACTTCGCCTCCGGACTCTCCCTCTCTCTCTCTCTCTCTATAAAGAGAAAGAGTGAGAGAATGGAGACGGGCTGGGGTCTGGAAGGGCCTTCCCTCTTTGACCAACGGAAAACCCTTCCTTTTTAACCAATCAGTTTCTTCATTATAGATTTTCTTCCCCTTTTTGAAAACATAACAAGTTAACGTTTCAAAGACGCGTCGTCGAAAAGGCAGTCTCACGAAAATCTCGGAGAGAAAAACAAGAAGAATTCTTCTTCGCGCGGAACACTTCTCTCGAGTTATATCTTAAACTTACTTTTAAATTCTAATAGTATAGTACATTTCTTTCTTACTTATTGTTTTCTTTTCATAAACTTTAAATACACAACGGCAACATAATCATAGTGAACGTGTTTTAATTCATTTCACGCAACAGCGTTCAAACCCCGCACAAATTCCCGGTTCACAGGACCGAATTTTTATTCAGTCGGCAGCAAGACGAACCTGAGCCAACCAGGCGGCTCAGGCTAGAATCGAGCAGCCAATCCATGGAACGGCCCGCAACATCGCTGGCACAGTCGTGCCCTGGTGGTTTTCCCCATTCGTTGAATGTAGGAATGCGCCGATAGAGGGTTCACCTGCGCTATGATAGTCGCGCGAATATTTCGTATCCCACATTGTATGCCATAGTAAAATGTATATTACAAAAGGAAATCTATTAACAGTAATTGCATAGTGTATGCGCTGTCGTTCTGGAAAACTCTGAGGGGATCGAGAATGAGTTGGCGGTGACGACGTCAATAATTTATGAATATATAAATTATATCATCCATGCATCGGCGAAACCCAGAAAATAGTTGACATATTATGCATATATACGGTTCAACAGAGAATTCATAGACGAATCGACAACGAAGATATTGTTCAACGTATGTGCTTTCAAAAATAAAGTGTCATTTGCAGGAGATTGCATGGAATAAAATATCATAGTATACTCGAGAAATATAAGAATAAAACATAAATATTCGTGAAACCTGAGATTTTCTTTCCTAGACTATAAAATCTGATAGCACTCGTAGAAAACTAAGAGAATATATATATATATGTGTGTACTGTTTAATCCTTCTCAAAACTTTGCATGCGTATTACTGTATAGGAACAAAGACCGTCTTTGTAGGAGCGCGGTGCGAATAATCTGGTTGGCTGATGAGAGTGGTATTGAGGAAAAGTACGAGAGTGCACAGACTTAAAATTTGTCTATCATCACGAGCGGTAACTTTTATACGGTGATACAAGTCAAGGAGATAATATAGTTAACTTCAATAAAATTCAGAACACATTTACTCCTACAGATATATAGTCAGTCATTTATATAACCCTGGAGCCCTTTTTTTAGTAAAAATCCAGCAACGATAAGAAAAATCCACAAGGTGAGCTTTATTAGTTCTTTACCGGCGAAAGAGCTCGCGTTACCCGCGAGGAGTCATCGGTGGTTGGAAATCAAAGTTCCCGCTGTATCTCGTGACCAAAGGCGCCACACACATCTTCCCAATGGTGGCGCCGCCATCGGATATAAGTCTAAAAAATTTTGACCACGTTTTTGATACTTCTCCCATATGCGTTTGGTCTCCTTTACTCTACTTCATGGAAATTTCGGCGAACAAGAAACAAAAGACGCGGCAGTTTTAGCTTTTGGCGCGAAGCCCGCGTTCTCGGACATAGTTCAAGATGGTGCTCGATGAAACGTTGAGGGATCATTTCCAGGTGCTCGGCGTGGAAGTTGACGATGAAGTTTTCCTCGGTAAATGTAAGTACGAGCACGCAGTCTAAATTAAAGAATTCGTTAAAATTGGCCGATTATTCGAAGGTGTGATTTTATATTCTCGCTGACTCGTGAATTCTTCGATCAATTGTTAGCCGGGAAAGACGCGATCTGATGTAATTGAGGGTTACGGCGTCGACGCGCGTCATATCGTTAATTTTCATTAGAATCGAGTACTCTCATACACGTTTGTTTGCTTTTCTCTTCAGAAAAAAGCGTTAATTTTTTCCGTAAGACGATTTGAGACACGTAGACAGTATGGGTGAGAGAGACAGAGAGAGATAGTCAGATAATGATAGTGTCGTTGGCCTCGTGGGTAAGCGAAACAATGTTTTTCCCGGCATCTTAAGATAGTACCTCCATGGAATTAATGCGTTAGGAAATCCTTCAATCTTTGCACCTTTGTTAATTAGCATATTATCTAAACGTACGTGCAGTAACAAAAAGATTTACCGTTTCAAACTCGAGATAATTGAAGTCAAACCGAGCCTGATTAACGCGTAACCTATCTGCCAGTTATACCCTAACGACACGGTTTTCGCTGTATCGCCTAGATGAGTTTCGAGAATTGACCAAAAAACTAAAATAACGTAGCTAAGTATCATAGGAATATTTGCGTAAAAGCTGAAGAGGATTCATCGTTTAGTTTTCGAGATATCATGAGTGAAAAAGAATTGCGCTACTACGTGAGCGGCACACGCGATCTGTTACACATAACCCCCCTTTGCTCTGCACGCCGCTTTCTCAATCCCCCACCGCTGTAGTGCAGAGGTACTATCTTAATGTAGTGCGAGCACAGACTTAAAGATTAGATGAAAATCAGAATTTTTTATATGGTGTAGCAGAAGTGTATAGGATAACACCTGAAAAATTTCAAAGTGGGTCAACGACTCTTTACGCGAATAATTAATTCGTGAAATCAAGATATTTATCCCACGACACATACGAATTCTGCGCTGACACAACTTTGAAACAGAAATTCGAATCATTGAGTCGTCGACCTATGAGCGGTTCCCCTCTCTTTTTTTTTTTCATGCGTGCCCCTCGCTCACACGCGCCGACCTTTCCGATCATTCTCCGCCCACAGCTATGCTCATACTACCTTAAGGCAATGTGAAAGTCACGTGACTGCACTGCGAGTGTTTGAGAGGTAGTCCAATTGGTCTCAGTGTGCATCGCTCACTCTGCCGAAAGGCTGATCCTGATATCTCTCATGCTCCCCATGCGGTAACTGCATCTCTGCAGCGGGCCCGGAAAGCAATTTTTGATCGGTGGGAAGAAATAGTATATTGTTTACCGAGCAAAAAAACGGTCGTTCGCATGCCGAGTATGAAGTTAAGCACCGAGGCAAAGCTGAAGTGTTTTCAACATCATACAAGGCACAAACGACCGTTTTCTCTGAGGTAAACATACTATTTTTTACAACAGCGGAGCAAAAACAGCGAGTTTCCATCTGCAAACGAGACAAGGACCAGCAATCGATTAGTTTCCATCCTCGTTTGCTGATAGAAACTCGCTGTTTTCGCTTCGCTGTTGTAAAAAATGATTTTGCCGGGAAAAAAGTAAAATGCGGGCAAATTTACTTTTTTGCCCGCAAAATTATATTTCTTCCCTCTGGTCAAAAATTGAAAATTTTCCGCCCGCGTTGCAGGGATGGAATATGGTCATTTTATCGTAGTCGGGTAAAAAATTTTTTTCACATCATCAGACTTTCAACAATTCTTACCTTCCACGCATAACAAAACCATACAAAATCATTTCTTTCCTTATTTTTTTTTTTAAGGTAGTTCTATCGCATAGAGATTTACCGTTTAGATTTCGATAAAAATTGGTGTACAGGGGTCGATTGTGATCGAAACATGACTCAGTTACATTTTTATGAAGTTAGATGGAAAAGAAAAAAAAACGTTATCAAAGTTTTTATTTTTATACATTTAACATGCTGTCATATGGAAATCCACGCTTTCGAAAAATTCAACTACAAAGTTAGCAGAAACTACCGTTGATATGTAGATGAAACTTTATGAGATATAAGTAGAATGTTTGAAGAGCATTTTGCATGTTTGAAAATATTGATCTACGGCCTATAAGTGCATAAATAAATAAAGTAATCCCAAACTTAATTGACCGCCGACCAATATTTAGCAGATATGGCAACGTTCTCAGTGCAATTATACATTGGATTTTCGGGAGAAAATAATTAATTATTAAATGTAATAAATAATATTACTTTGAAAAAGCTGAATAACTCATAAAAACGATGGTGAGAGAACCATGCATCGCAGACCATTGTGCAACGTTGCCAGATCAATGCACCGAGTTAGTCAAACTCAACAGCACTCTAGCTTGACTAGTTACGTACCGATAGAACTCCCTTAATCACTTTACTTTTTTTTTGATACACCATGTACAGTCAAACCTTGCCAACTAGAAAACCTCTATAAATTTGAGATTCAGTCTGTTCCCTTGCAAAGACTTCCATAGTTCGAAAATTTCGATAGGACAAGACCTCTCTTGCTCAAAGATATTAGCTCTTTCCCTAAGATTCGAAGTCAGGGAGGTTCGATAATACTAATTGCCACTATTTTTCAATTGTTCTTCAATGTCGTTCATTGAATAGTGAGAATTATTGAAAAAAAAAAAGAAAATTCATAACAAAAATATCAGTCGCCCGTGTCTATTCTTCTCTGGTTCTCCGGCGATGACTTAGTTTATTTTTGCCTCAGGCGTCGATCTCTGCGATCTGTACGATCTCAGCGCCGAACTCTTTGTTGAGATGTGGGTGGCGTTCATGGTTGAGGAAAATTCGGGCCTCGAGCCTACGCTGGAAACTCTCGGACAGATGGAGCGTTCGGTACTGAAGAAAGATAAGACTCTTCTGGATGCTCTTGCGACGAGAGACGAATCTCCCGCATTGAGCATTGAGAGACCTCTGATGAACGATGACTACGCGTATCCTTGAGCATAAATACAAATTCATCGATATTTCACTTTTGAAGATTGTTTTTCATTGCGAATATTTTTGGCTTGCTATAATGAAATAGCACGTTACAGAGCGTACTGAATTTTTCCTCAACTCCAGTGCAGAGAAAACGAAGATATCCTCGAGCTTTATGGTTACAAAGGACCCGCCGTGTCGAACGTGAGTTTTCATTTTTTTTTTTTTTTTTTTTTTTTTTTTTTTTTTTTTTTTTTTTTTGTAATCTTAAGTAAAACATGAAATTCGCTCGTTCGCGTATATTCGCAGACTGCGAAGTCGTAAACATACACATATTGAGAATTTAAGTATGCGAGATAGTGTACCCAAGAATATATTCAGAGCCACTCGAATCCTTTTGTCGCTACATCAAAGAATCTTGCAAACCGCTTATACATGATACTACGTTACTGCAAGAATATCTGTTCTCATCGAAAACATTTTTGCCGACCTGTTTCGCGAATCTTGTAAAATATATTTCGAATGATGATGATCGTGTGGCTGTGCTACCGCTGCTCGTCGTCAATCTTTTCTGTCTCTTTGCGGCGAAGCGATACTGTTCAAATTGAGGGGTCTCGTTTTTTTCTTCTCTTTCTTTATCGAGCCTTGTGTGCTAAGTTAGCCTTGCGAGCTAAGTAAGCCCAAGTTAAATTGGAAGCAATCCTGCTTGAGTGAAGAATTTGATTGTTTTTCCGATGAGAAACGTACACCTATATACGGGGTGGTTCATTTAAGTTGACAAACGCGAATAACTTGGAGATAAAGCATTATATCCATCAGATCCCGCTTCAAAAATGATAAAACTTTTTTCTAAAACATTTTTCTCGAAAATGCCTTATTTCCAAGTTATTCGCATTTGTCAACTTGAATGGACCACCCTGTATACATAAATCATGGTTGTTACGCACATGGTAAATGGGGAAAATTCAGGGAATTTCTTTCCTCCTGGAATTATCAGGGAAAAGTCAGGGAATTTAGAAAATTCTCTGGAATTTTTCCAGAATTTACTTTTTGCCAGAAATACGAAAAATTAAACCAGCTTAGAAAAAAACTGAAAAGTATAAAAATAAATATTTTTGTATATTTTAATATTTACATTATTCTTTATTATATACAACAAAAGTTACGTCAGTGCCAAACAATGAAAATTTCAAAAACTAAAAACTAATTTACTCCAAAGCTCTGAAGCTACGCTTCTGCATTTGATTAGTCGATACACAACTACACAATTATTATTGTAGATAAGTGTTTATATTTATTTTTTATTTATTGGCACCGACATAAAAATTTCCGTTTATAATAAGGAACAGGTTCGGTATTTCCTTTTAATGTATTTATTTTTTTACTTTACAGTGCTTAAATTATTTTTTGTATTTGTTTTTTGTTTGTTTTTTTTTTTTTTTTAATTTTTAATTTTAATATTCAACATTTTTTATTTGACCCTAATCTCCCTGAAATATTTGCAAAACCTGTGTGGAAAACCTGGAAAAGTCAGGGAATTTCTGAGTCAATAATGCGTAACAACCATGATAAATGTAACGCCCAAACTCAAACAGAGTCATCCTTTTCAAACCAGACACTAGTTAAACAAGATCTTAAAAAAAACAACCCAACTCTAATCCAAACAAAACCAAAAAGTCATTCATTTCAAATTGGGTTGGTTTTGGGTTTTTAATTATTGTACACAACTGCAGTGAAATATTGATAGGGACAATCACCATACCGTACAGTCGGGATCCCCCTGGTAACCCGTGATTTTATTATCTTATTAGCACCAACGCGCTCGCACTCGTGTCTTTTCCTTTTGAACTTTCAACTATCTGCTGGGAAAAAAGGCAAGATTTATGTGTTACCTTCTTATGAAATGTCTTTTTACGTGAATTTCGAAGTACCGTATTCGAAATTCGTGCTTTCACGTATACACGATCGTCTGTATGTTGGTATAAAATACACGACCGTGTATTTTGTATTGCTTTAGCCGAAAAACTTGGCGGATAAGATAGTCATGTGTATTATGCTAAAGCTTTTTGGACATGGGGGGGGGGGGGGGGCAGATACATTCGCTTGGTTGTCGGCCGGTATACCTGTCCCCCGTCCTTGAAAGGTTCAAGGGCCAGAAGTGACGCTTACCAAATGAGGCAATAAAATGTTGACCATAGCTGACCATTCGCTAGACCAAACGCGCGCGCACGCCCGTTGATCCAGTGTAAAATCAGTATATGGATATTTCTGGAGTCACTGATTGCGAATTCCATCCGACGCAATGGACGAAGGCCTAAGAAGAAATCGTTGACTCGCGGCAAATTTGTCAAACAAGAGTTAAGATATACAAACATACTGCATATGACTCAGGAAATGGAATCCCCAATTTTCTCCAAAAAGTACCGCTTTCAGTCAGATCCAGAGACACGAACGAGAACGTGGCGGTTGTTGTCTCCATTTTTTTGTTTTTTTTTTTTCTCCAATTTTTGAAGTTTTAAATTATTGTGTGATTTATATATTTTTTCCTTTGTTTCATATTTTTTGCTCTAATCCCTCATTCCCTTATGATTTCTGTTTTTGTCATACCATAGTTAGAAATCATAAGGGTGAGGGCGAGGGGATATTCACTCTTGAAACCACTGAACCACCCTGGTCTTGAATCAGAATTGAAATCACGAGAAATCGGATCAAATCATATGAAATCGACGTTACTCACACGTCGTTGAAATCACTCAAAATCAGAATGCAATCACTCCGAGTTGTTTGAAATCAGCGTGAAATCACCGGAATTCACGTTATATATGCAGAATATAACATTTTTTGTTACGGTGTTGCTACTATCGAACCACGCCCACTAAAACAAAGCACACAAACGTGCACTGATGCGTTTCCTATCGAATCATATAATTATCAGCATTGAGAGCAACATAGTTTTTAGTTCTTGAGCGAGGCTCAGCGAGGTCTCCAGTCTCATATCTAGTTGAGTCAGTTTTACACCCATTCTGAGCTTTTTGCGTCGAACTTGTAATATTGTTTGTTGCAGGTATGTACGAATAATTTTATTCGATATTTCATTCGTTTCTTTTTTGTTCCGTCGTACGATATTACTGTCGGCGTTGCTCGTACACAATTAAAACATAATATCGATCTGTAGGCCTGTTTGCTCGTCTCTCGGCTTGTCTGTTTGGTAAAATTATTGTATAAACTGCATGACGTGCAAAATAAATCATTTAAATTTTGAAATAATATAAACGTTCGTGAGAGGTAAAGCAATTGAAGAAATAAGCAACTTCTCGAACTTCTTTATGCAATAATTATGTTACTCAATTCATTCCATTAGTCCAATTTTCATGGCAGCTTGAAACAAAGAAAAATCTTGTTACATTGAATTTTAAGAAAAGTCTGAACTGTGGGCTGCAGGTTAAAGTAATCATGAAACTAAAAAAAACCACTGTTGCCACGCATCAATCTGCATTCTTATTTAACAATGTTTTTGCCTAATATGTCCGAAAGTTAGTCTCCATATTGATTCAGTGCTTTATAAACAAATTTAAAAAATTATTTTCACTCAAATCTTTTTTTTTTCGATCACTAAGTGACACCACCCGACCCTGGTATACTGTGATTTGATGTTTAAGCGATAAATTATAAATAATTCCACTGTACGTAAGTGATTTCCGACACGATTCGTTCAAATCGTGAGAAATCACGTGGAGTCACATCAAGTCACATTTATTTCAAAATCACTTGTACACCGCACTTGGTAGTGAATAGCCCCTCGCGTTCAACATTAGAATTTGATAGATTTAATTTGGTAAAAAGTATGTTTGAACACGTCAAATCATGTAATAAGAATACAAAATGAGAATTTTTCCGAAAAAAAAGTTCAGTTTATTTTTTTATTTTGCCAAATTCAAAAACTTGAACGGCATTTTAAAGTAGACACTTCATATTACGTGAAAAGAAAACGATATCGACAGAACTATAATTATCGCAGTACATGAACATTGACAAATGACAAAAAATTGTTTGTGGAGGAATTCATAGAAAACACTGTTTACATTTTTTTATTTTTTATTTTTATTCATGAGGACCCATGAAAATACAACAAAGTATTGCATAAAGGATAGCATCACATTTTTAAAAAGTTAGGAAAAATATCTTATAAATCTTTTAAATCGTGAGCTATGCAGTTTATGCAAAAGGCTATTCCGTGATCGTCGCAAACTAGTGGCGGCACTTTGAACATGCTGTTTTAACTTTTTAAATCTTTTGTCCTTGGACAGATACTGTATCTGATTTGTTTCTCGAGCTCCCTGGCACGTTTTCCGTATTCTCCTGCAGTACTTTGCGAATCCAAGTTTGAAAATTTTCATTTGCAATATATAATTCTGAGATTATCTGCAACCCCACTCCTGCTTAAGGTCCGCACACATCATTAGCCAAGGGGAAACTGACGGTGCCACTATACGTTTTGTACACAAAGACGTTTAAAGTAAATTACTGTGTTGGATAAATATCGCGACACGCGTCTTTATACGACTGGTAGTAGAGAAAAATGGCGTCGGGGTGTTAAGGTATACCACCGTATCGATCTAGGATTACACTTTTTTATGGGTTGTAGTACATCCCCGAAACACGACAGAAGAGACTTTTCCCCTGTAAAGCTCGTAAAAAGATCTGAAAAAGTCTGCCTTGATTTTTCATTTGAGTTAGCCGTTTTCGAGATATTTCGGCTAAAAAAAAATCTAAACTTCGACGATGCGATAACCCCTCGGGGGATCGAGTGTATGTTTTCTTTTTTCTTAAAATTTCTTAACACAAAAGCAATCTTTTGAATTAAGAGCCCAGAGTGGACTGTGATACTGTTCATAAAAATAGCTTAACAATACAAGGATATAATAATGTGGGCTACATCTCTCAAAGTTTGTCTTTGTGTTAAGAAATTATTACAAATAATTAAAAAAAAAAATCGGGACTTACTTTTCAAAAACTCAATTTTTACCGTTCTAGTAGATTTTCACCGTCGTAATGGAATGAAGTCAAAATTATTCAACATTTTTTTCATATAGTGCATGTCGAGACAAAAAATAATTGTAAAGTCATGTATAACAATATCTTTTAGCAATATATAGTTATGGCCAATAATTTATATGCTAGTCGGCGGAAAGTCTCAAAATTCCTAAAAGTCATGTCGACAAGAAATTATAAAAATAACCAGCGTTACAAATTTTGTAAAAACAGTGTGAAATACCTTGTATAGGTGTAATAATAGTTGTCGGCGATGCTATGCTAGCAGATAGGCTGCACCGCACGGTGACGCCAACATTGGGAACGGAGCAATTTACAATTCCAGCAATGTACAATAAAACGTTCGCCTTTGTTAGCACAAGAAATTTACATGACTACCTATAGAAATTGTCGATTTTGCCTGTATATATTCGCAACTCTTATATCTTAATACAATCGGGCTTATAACGTCTTCTTCGTTCGTATATATATCCACATGTATATCTGTATGGTATGAGTGTCTCACTGGTACCGAGCTCGTTCTGCCACTTGGCAACGCTGTGTGCCGCGGGCTCGGATCTCTGTCGTTGCCACGTGAACTCACCGAAACATCTCTAAAAACTCTACGAACGTTGGCACTGCCTTCGTCCACGCTCTCTCGGTGATTCTCATCCCGTACTCTGTGGCACAAAACTATCAAAACTACGAGTTACGAGTCTCTGTACGATAATGAATCGTAAGCTCATACTGAGAAGAAAAAAAAATAAAAAATTGAGGAAAAAATGCAGGGTTTATAACGTAGCGTGTGAAAACCGCGTACATGTATATACTATGGCAAATGAACAATGGCATATGTACCGCGGAACAAATTCACACGTTGTATGATAGCACATATACCCTCGTATCTCTTATACGAGAAATTTTACATTCGCAAGTCGGAAACGGTTTTGAAGAGCAAAAAGTACTCAGCGTTTTTTCACGACTCTCCCACTCTGTCCCTTCTTTTTCTCTCTTACAATCTCCCGCCGTTCACAAGGGATATGAGATTCGGGTATCGTTGTTTCTTTAAC